>OW388292.1:26410867-27118367 GCA_936450465.1 Gibbula magus
ACCATTATATATAAATATTATTAAAACAGAGTAAGTATTACACTTGTAAGCATGTTTTAGAAGTAAAAGTCGAAAAATTTGAAAAATGGCATTAAATATGCAAATGAGGGTATGAAACATACAAATATGCAAATGAGGGTATGAAATATAAAAATGACAGATGTACACATCAGTAGTTTCGTAACATTTGAACAATAAGTGTCTGAGTTATGAGTGGAAAAAAAGTGTGAATGGCGAAGATGAAAAACAGAGAATATTTGCATAAATTATGCAAATGAGGGTATGAAACATACAAAAGGCAGATGTACACATCATGGTGATTGTACATTTAAAGTTTCGTAACATTTGAATAACTGGTATCAGAGTTATGAGTGGAACAAAAAGTGTGAATGGTTAAGTCGAAAACGGAGAAAATTTGCGTAATTTTTATGCAAATGAGGGTATGAAACATACAAAAGGCAGATGCACACATCATGGTGATTGTACATATCAAGTTTCGTAAAATTTGAGCAACTTGTTTCAGAATTATGAGCGGAACAAAAACCGGACGGACGCACGGACGGACGCACGGACGGACGGACGGACGGACGGACGGACGGACGTGCTGACCGCTATATACTCCCGACTACTTCGTAGCGGGGGTATAATTAGATATTTGATTCATTGAAATATCAACTATACCAATGACACTGGACAATATCTGCCCCACATATGTCACTGTAAAATTATAATTAGGCCTACACAATACAATTTATTCTTGCTGTGAATAACCGTAAATCCTTGAATAATCGCCTGCATTGAACAATCTCCTGCCTTGAATAATCGCCGGCTCTAAGTACTCTTTGAAATGAAAAATCGCCGGGTTAAATTTAGCAAATGTAAGGAAACTAATGGCTTTCTCCTTTTCAAAAATAATTCCGACATAAGCATATTTATGCGAAGTTTAACCTCATGGCAAGCACTTCGTTTACAATATTCATAATTTAAAACATACTGCAATGATGTTTTTGTTGTGATTTATTAAATTTTCACATACATAGAATGGCTTCGAAAAAAATAAACGCCAACCTCGAATAATCGCCGGGTCAAATCGGTGTTTGAAATTAAAGGTTTTGCGGTATATGTTATATATACCTAAACGGAGTTTATGCTATGGTTTTGAAAATAATCAATAGACAAACTTTATTGTGTTATAAATTAAATTAGTGCCCAGAAAACAAAATCAATATAAACATTGATTTTTGTGGGATAAACCTTCAGAAAATAAAGCATTTTATCAATTTGGATTGGTTCCATCTTATAGAAATCTCGAACTGGACACATATTGTCACATGGAAAAAAAACAAAAAACAAAAAACAAAAAAAAAACAACGCTTTACAGATTTCAAACAAACCTTTTCAATTACGTGTAACGCTAAAACATACTGAATTAAGTTATTGTTATTTTAAAGACTATGCAAAAACTAATTCACACAGTAAACTGTGTAAATACAACTTGAAAATGATGTGTTTGTTTACTCCCCCATACTAATAATTTATTTTCAAATGTTTGTAAAAAAATTATTTTATATTAAATCACCCACATTACCCCAAAAAATACAGAAAGTCTGCTTATCTCACAGTCATATGCAGTATTTCCTTTTCATCTGATGGTACACGAGCAACAAGCCTAGCATATAACAGTGCTCCCTTTTGTTCATGTAGGTAATACCTGATATGTACGCATGTAATCTTATATAGTCCTTTATGTTTCTCTGGTGATGCGAGTAATGTGTAGACACATTTTAATTTACACCTCACTTTTAGCTCATGAGGCCTGAAAGGCCCGATGGGCTTATAGCACGGCATGGTGTCCGGCGTCCGTCCGTCCATCCGTAAACTTTTCGCTTTTTCGACTTCTTCTACAGACTTTTCTTGATTCTAGACAGTTGGCATTTTATGTGGAGACTCCTTGGTCAATGGGGATGCTAGATTGTAAATTTGGTAACCTAGCTGGTGATATCAAATGTGAGTCACAGGGGTCATGACCTAAAAACCTATTTTCATATTCTTCTCCAGCACCAAATGCTGCAGAAAGCTGAAATGTTGTGTACATACTCCTTGGCCAATGAGGATTCTAAACTGTAGATTTGGTGAACATGTGACCCAAAATACGGGTCACAGGGGCCATGGCCTAAACAAATCTTGTTCTTGTTAACAATCTATTACTTGAGATAGCTTAGATCTTCAACCTATGCTAATAAATCACTGAAATCCTGATGAGCTACAAAGCCCATGTCTCTATTTTATATTATTGAAAGTAGACTTGATTCCACTGTAACACCTGTCAAGACAGCACCTCCAACCGCAAACACCATGATTTGATCATCTTACATACCTACTTTCTTTACCCAATATATGAGTGTATGATTGAAACAACTAAATAACATGTTTGCCATACATCTGTTAATTGAAAGGTTTTATTCAGCAAAATGCCTCATCTTACCAAACGAGACCGTTTTACATATACCACCTGTATTTAGGAGAAATCATCATTCTGTGACATGGATGCCATATATTTCATTTAAATATTTTTTTATCATTCAAATCACATCTCTATCAGTTCCAGCATGTTCTCACATGGATGATATTTGCATGCGAAATATGCATGACACATCTTGGTGTATTTCCTCGACCCTCTACTCTCGTGAACCCCTCTTCCTTAAAGAAGAGACTCTCGGGAAGATATTCAAACCTGACCAATCACACGCTTCGTTTGTAGATTAGTTTTCTTATACAGGTATATTAAGATAAACTACCAGGCAAAAGGAAGTACTCACTTCAGTTAGTTTTGATTAATTCAATATTTAAAAGAAATCCGATGCATTTGACTATGGCCCGATACAATAATACTTATCTGCAGTAGTTTGAATGAATTAATTGGTGACTGCAGTTAAATTTTAGTTAAAATATCTTTGTTTAATGAAGACAGGGGTAAGAAATGAAATTAACACCAACATGACCCCTACCATAAAATGTTGTAAATGTGTGCAGAATCCGGCACATTTTCTAATTTTGACATCGCATATGTTTATATGTCGATGAACAGCTGTGTATTATCAAAACTATTTTTGCAGAAATTTAATATTTAAGATTTCATTGTTTTTAACATGTAGAAGAATTCTTTGACGGCTGACTAAACAGCTGTACTTTGCAGTTTTAGATTATGACATCGAAAACTATTTTTGCAATTGAAAATCACACATATGATAAAATCAACAGAAGTGAGTACTTTATTTTGCCTGGCAGTTTACATTCTGACTGTTTATAAATCAAAATTGTCAGAAGATGTGCAAATATCATTTGATGAATTTTAGCCCCTCAAAAAATTAATAGTGTGGGTTTTATACTTTAACAGTCCATATACGAGTCACTGTCTTAGGTCGGATTAACAAATATAAACTCCCATTTGACCATTTTGTTAAACAATTTTGAAACATACATATAGTTACTGAACAAAAGTTTGTTACATTCACAACACTCGTAACATTTGTTTCATTATTTTCCACACAACTTATAAACGTAGTATTTTCTTCTCATAATAAGGTAGTCAAATCATTGTAAATGCAAATGAAGTTAATTGTTGATATTATGCATATATTAAGTTAGATTCTGGTTGCATTGAAATTAGTGCTGAAGTTGCAAATATGAATACTGCAGGTATCATCAGTTTGTCGCGGTGAGTTCATTCTTGTTTTGCATATCAACTTTAAAATGTTTTGAAACATAACTATTGCATATTTATTCTACACATTAATTGCTTTTGAATAACGCATGTACATTATTTAATCCAATGTGAAGTTTTAAAAATGTACACAGGTTCTGAAAAATGCTTCAAAACTTGTTGCCAGTTATCTCTAATAATTTATATTGCAAATGAAAAATTTAGCTGCTTTCATTGGCATAATTGTCTCAGACAACTGGTAATATAAATATATCATGCAGTGAAAATGTTAAACTGACGAAATACGACTTTTAGTGAAATAACCTGGATTGCCATCGTCAGGCATACCGGAATGGAATGGATGACCGAATAATGACCGAAATATACATGTTCAGGGTCAGAAGTCATTGTGTGAGGAAGTTGATTTAAAAAATCTCATGCTTCAGAACATGTTATACCTGCAGGATTATCTTGCAGACAACGAAACACAACTAATGGAGAAGTGAGATTGACACGAAATCAGTGTATGAGAACAGAGTCTCAACTCTTAATATCCTGAGGGGTATTGTGCAAAAAGGTGGAGTCTACTAACGCCTACAGGGACGATCGCCTACAGTCTTAAACAAACAAGTTTATGCACCAGTGGTTCTGACTTTTACATCCTTCTACCTTTCATCAGAGTGGAATCACCCGTTATTTTGTGGACTAATGCCTACAGTTAAAACAAAAAATGTGTGAAATGTTGAACTTTGTGACATTTTGGTTTTGAAAAAGATATTTTGCATTAAGGATGTCCTCTCCTTCCTGTTGAACTTCAAAAATGAAATATGATTGAGTAAAGATTTTTCTCATCTTTATTTACTTCATGATATTCTACATCATCTACATACTTTTAAAAAAACAAATGAAATTAAAAAAATGTGACTTTAGAACCTCTAAAAAGTGCTTAAACAGCATAAATGGCCTAAATTTAACTAAAAAAAGGGGGTTTACATGTACATTTTGTGTCAAAGCTTTAAAAAAAAACACACTACCATATATATGTTTTCATCGATTTCGGAAAAAAAAGTTCAATACTAGAAATGTAGTATTTTAAAGTTGTTAGTAGATTTTTCTCATTTTCCCATAGACTCCCATGTTAAAATTGTACTTCAACCCACTATTTTACAGGCTTCATATCTCGTAAAAACCCACACTACCCCCTATTTTTTAATGCTTATTTTCCAATCATATACTTTGATCTTTTAAAAAATATAAATTAGAAAAAAGTTTAATACTATAAATTTGAGGAGCGAACATCCTTAAGTGAAATATTGACTTTGATCAGGTATTGACTTTGATGAAATGTTGACTTTGGAAATATTTATTGACTTTTGTGAAAGTTAAACTTAAATAAAATGTTGACTTTGAAAAAGATTTTTTTGAACTTAGTGAAATGTTGACTTTGATCACATATTGACTTTAGTTAAATGAAGAATTTGAATTATTTATTGACATTTTGGTTTAGAAAAAGATATTTTGAATTCAGTGAAATATTGACTTTGGTCACATATTGACTTTGGTGAAATGTTGACTTTGGAAATATTTCTTGATTTTTGTCAAAGTTTAACTCAAATAAAATGTTGACTTTAAAAAGTGTCCTTCCCCTAAAACATATATTGAGATTATAGATATGTAGTATTTTTTTAAAAAGACGTTTCAACAATATACTCTCCTATAAAATATTCATATTTGCGAAATGTTGACTCTTGAAATATTAATTGCGTTGATGAAGTTTCTATCTAATGACTTTTTTAAAGTTGCAAAAAAGGGTTGATTTGTGGATCAGCCACATCTCCGGGCATGTTCAACACATTGGGTTTAAATGCTAGGTCCTCGTACAGAAAACGCATTTTGGATGACTGGAGAGAAAACTAAGAAGAAATTGGAGAAGACCACGCAGATTTTACTGGGGCCAAATTGGAATCATGTTCCTTTCGCTGACAAATCTATTTTCACATGTTTTAGTAATATTCTTAAGATGTAAGTATGGCCTTTACAAAGTAAGAGACACAGAAGTTATTGCCCAGAGGTGACTGTAAAACACCAACGCCCAAGTCCATTTTTGGGGATATTGTCAGAAAATTGCTACCGGAATCTTAAACGGTGGTTGGTATTCTGTAATTCCCAGAAATATAAGAATTGGATCATTAACTACTTAAAACATAATAAGAATGTCTTGTATTTCTGATTACAAAATCAGATTTCTGCAAAATAAAATCCATTACTCAATTTTCTTAGAGTGGTCGTTCATTTTGGGCTGTTCTGAACATACCATAAGTGGAATACTCTTGGCATTCCCAAAACATTAACAATATTTGGACTCTCTGGGACATTATTGGTAACGCAACTGCAAAGGGATTGCCTCCTTTAAGCCAGGAGCTTTGAAAGTTGGTAGATAAATGTTGGTATTTTGTCTAAAAAGTTTCCAGGAATTTATGTCTAAACCAATACAGGTACTGAGAAAAACAAAATATATTAATATTCCTGAGTGGATGTACTTTCTTTTGATACCAAATAGTGCTACAATATAACCATTTATCAACCTACCAGCCATATAACGTGATACTTAAAACGACCTTTCTAAACCGTATCACCCGGTACGAGGCTCCAGGAGGGTTTACACAGACAGTTGTAAACACTGTTAGAAGGAATAATAATGATTGTAAACCCTAATATATTTGCTAAGATGACGGCTTGAAAGTAAAGATCTGAAGAAACTAACTTAGACTAATTTTGATTTCACAGTACAAACGAAACTCATATAGCGCGGCTGTTATAGGCTGACATCAGCCAGGGATCCTCGATATAACGCCAGGAATCCTCAATATAACGCGATAACAAGTAAAAAGCCTGTTTTACACTTAAAAACGGTTGATAATATGGAGAAACAATTCTACCTCGGATATGGTACGGATGTAGACCCTGATAGTCAGGAAAAACCCTCGGATGCTTCGCACCCTCGGGTTTTTTTTCTTCCTATCAGGGTCCACAACCTTACCATATCCTCGGTATCATGGTTTCACCTTATATTACAAACTTGTTATTTGTGTATTAAGTCTCAAACGTCATGTAAACATAGCAATGTAACACACTTTTGTTCAGCAGCTGTAAAATGTACACCTGCAAATATAAATCATGTTTCGTTGTTAACATTATTACGATATTCCAATATGTTATCATAAAATGTATGTTACAGTATATGATAATATTGACTTTGGATAAAGAAAATAAACTTAAATCATCAACATATTAATGCTGAATACATACGAGACAGAAACAAACGTTTTATTCAACAAGTATAATATGCACAACAGAAGACATCCGTAAACTTTGAGTAAATGACACAAAATTAAGGGAACGCCCTAGAACATGATATTTGCACAAAGTAGGCTTAAAGAAGTGGAAGAAAGGTTCGTTGAATACTGAACGAGTGTCCCGGTAACTGAAGTATGTCAGCCTTAGAGAGATTGCTCGCACAATCCATAAAGTAAACACAACCAGGAACAACTCTATCGTTATTCAATTATAAAGATAGGAGTCGTGAGATGGGGGCTGGGGGAGTAGGTTTATAACCAGGAAGTTTTACATAATGTAATGCTATATCCATCGATTTAAACACTCGCAAAGATGTTTTTGGTTTGAGATGTTTTCTGATAAGCAAGCATGACAAATCAAGATTCAAAAGACATATGTAGTGCACGATGCATGATTAGTCTGTCTTCAAGACCCTAGAGCAAAACATGTGATTGTCTACCAGTCTAGTCTTTATTCCTCAGCTCTAGGCAATTATAGGACTCCATTTTGTATAACTGTTTCAACTTTATGTACTATATAGCTGCAGCACTGTAGCTATATAACCTCTTCCCCCAGTATCATCGTGTTTAGTTTATATATAAAAAGGCGACGTCAGGGTGTCAAAGAGGCTATTTTGGCGAAGCAACTGCAGCTATGTAAAATAGTGTTGTCAACAAAGAAAAGAACTTATTTCTGAGAACAAATAATAGTCTAGATGGATGATACAAATTGTATTGTATATTGATTTACCTAGTTTCAGTATGAGCAAGGCAAGTCTTGTTAGTTAATATTGTAAATCTTCTAATATCATAAAAACTGACATAAAAGAAAGTTGCTATTTATTCTTCTCTAAAATTTCAGTTTGACAAGCCATATCTGCTTAGTGCTTCTGACTGTCGGCCATATCTTCCTGGGCCGGGTTATGCTCGGACCCCAAAGTGAGTTCCATACATACTACATCCGGGCTTCGTGTACCTTGGTGTTGGAAAGTTGTGGATAACACACAGTGCATATTATGTATTAGTGATTGATTGATTGATCACGATATTGCATTGATAACGTTGGGTGTGTTCACATACCAATGCTAGTGACTGGTGAGATAGCGATGTTAATCCCATATGCGTGTTCTGTATGCAACATGCACCTGCATGCCAGGTGAATCGTAAGGTTATCAATGTGTACCGTTTGAAAAAAGACAGTGTCGAATGATATTGGAAATGTCAAAAAGTCTTAGTAATTTAACATTAAACATTAACTTACTCTTAGTATATGTTGAGAGAGATCTTAGTTTATAAACCTTTTGACGTTAAGTCATCGTCACAAACATGGTTTTCTTTTCAACGCTTTCTAATAACGAAATATAAGGATCATTTAATTACTATTTTACACATCATGATATGCCAGATAAAATTAACCATCGTTTATACATTTATATAAACGCACTTACTCATTTAACAGATGTGTCTCTAGCATCCTGAAAGTATCTGATATGGTCTAACAATGTCTGCCGCTTGATGTTGCTCACACCAGTTTATAATTGTTTCTATCCGAATATAGCTGCAACAAACGTTGTTGTTTTTTTAAACAGAAACGTTCACAAACGTCGCTAGTGTGTATAATACAGAAGCTAATCATCAATAAAATAGAATAACATATTTAATGTACACGACAAGTTTACATACTGGTATATACCATTCCACCGACCATGTTTCGTCTCCCCACGGGGGTCGCTCTGCTAACTATTGCAACCCGGTGTTTCATCAGAATAAGGACAATTTGCGTTATATCATATGTGTATGTCTTCAGTTTTATGAAATCGTACTGCATTGCAACCTTGTTGGTCGGCAGTGGAAGCGTTTTTAAGAAATGACCAAAAGTGATATAAGGTTAAAGTTTTATTCAAACCAAGATACAAGAAGTTGTCAACAGCTATGTCCAAAACGACATAACAAAATAGAACTAGAAGGGAAAACACCCTCCTTGCTCGGCTGTTGATTACAAAATGTACAACAATAATAGGTCAACAGCTATGTCCAAAACGACATAACAAAATAGAACGAGAAGGGAAAACACCCTCCTCGCACGGCTGTTGATTACAAGAAGTACTACAAGAATATCTTCCAACAGCTATGTCCAAAAGGACATAACAATATAGAACGAGAAGGAAAACATTCCCCTCGCACGGCTGTTGGCGATCAATGCTACAAAATAGGTCAACAGCTATGTCCAAAAGGACATAACAATATAGAACGAGGAGAGAAGACACCCTCCTCGCACGGCTGTTGGCAAAGATGTGTGACAAGCACAATCCAAACTAAATGGCGTATAAAAATCAAACAATGCATTTTCCGCGAAGAAGGCTGCGTTTTTTAGCACTGCTTCAACGGACGGGAACATGTCTTCCGTCCATTCCTCCCTACGATGATAGAACATGGACTTTCATCACAGTACATACAATAATATAACCTTCCTGAAAAGCAAGCAATATTATACATTCAAATTTTCAAAAAATATACCCAAAATTGTTCATTGCTGAAAGAAAAAGCACACATATAACTTTCAGTTCAGCAAGAGTAAAAATTCAAAAGAGTTTTTTCAGCAACACAGTTCATTTCATTATCCTCATGAATAACCTGAAAATCAAACACTTTTATACTATAACCCAACATATTTCACTTATCTTCAATCCTTTTGAATCTTCTGTCCATCTGAAAATCACATTTACACTAACACAAACACAATTTCGACGAATCCTCAATCAAAATTACACTTATTTACACTCTTATTTACACATTTCTTCTGTCTTCAATTTCTTCTCCTGTCCTCTTCTGTTCATCTCGTTCATTGCCGTCTGTTTCCGTGCTGATCAAGCTCCATCTTCGCTTGTCCACTCCAGTGGACAAACCTTGGTCACCGGACGCTGAAGAACGCCTCTCGCTGTCTTGATGTCCACCACTCTGACGTGATCATCTCTTCCAGGGTAGGTCTTCACAATCCGGCCTAGATTCCATTTCCCACGTGGCAATTCTTGCGACACCACGACTACGACGTCATCCATTGAAGATCCCGACTGGGCGTGAACCATTTCTTCCTGGCTTGTAGTGAAGGAAGCCATTCCTTCATCCAACGGCGCCAAAAGTGTCTGACTAGTTCCTGGATCCTGCGCCATCTTCTCCTGGGATTGAACGATGTCTGGTCCACAGATTCAGGAGCAAAATTCCCACAAATCTGGCCGTGGAGGAAATGGTTTGGAGTCAGAGGTATGTCGTCGTCAGGATCTGCACTCTGATAGGTCAAAGGTCTGGAGTTAATGAGCGCCTCTGCCCCGGTAAAAGCTGTCATGAGGTCTTCATCTGTGACGTCACTGGAGCCAAGAATAGCATATATCGATCTGTTTGCAGCCTTAATCATGCTTTCGAAGACACCTCCAAAATGAGGTGCTTGAGGGGGGTTGAATTTCCACACAACACCTTGATTTGCCACTCTTGATTCAAGCTTCCTGGGGTCGAGTTTAGCTACAAGCTCTTTCAGTTCTCTAACAGCCCTCACAAAATTGGTACCATTATCAGAAATGACTTCCTTGGGCACCCCACGTCTGTTGGTCATTCTGAAGAAAGCATTAAAAAAAGAATCAGTGTCCAAACCAAATGCTATTTCCAAATGGACTGCTCTTGTAGCTAAACAGGTGAAAAGGCATAGATAGCGTTTGTGTCTTTGTTTGCCTCTACCATGAATTGTCAGAAAAGGCCCTGCAAAGTCAACTCCCACATGTTGGAATGCTCGAAGGGAGTATTGTAAACGACACTTAGGTAAAGGAGCCATTATTTGCTTGGTGGGTTTGCTTCTCTGTCTGCGACACCAGGCACATTGATTTGCCCAGTCACGGATTGCTTCACGAGCAGCAATTATCCAGAAGCGAGAAGAAATCAAAGACAGTACTTGATTTGTGCCTGCAACATGATGCCCGTCCTCATGGAACTTTTTCACAAGCAATGATGTGACCCAATGCCTCCTAGGCAATATGATTGGAAACCGGACATTGAAAGGTAAATACTCTGCATATTTCAGGCGACCACTCGATCTAATCATTCCATCATCATCAATGAAAGGACTCAGTTTTGCCAACTTGCTGTTGGCAGATATTGGATTTTGTTTCTTCAAAGCCAATATTTCTATGTGAAATGCATCTTTCTGCGTTTCACGGAGAACATGCTTCTCAGCATCATCAAGCTCATCAGCAATGAGCGACCCAAACATCTTTGAAGAATGAGAAGAATTATGGACAAATCTCAAAACCCAACCCAAAACCCGAACGAGTTTAGCCAAATGTGAATATCTAGTTGGGTTAACAACATTTTCAGTTTGGGTAAACAATGTGAACTCATTTTCAGTTTTCTTTTTTTCAGAGTTGTCAAGTTCTTGCAACAGGATGGTTTGCTTTGGCCAATTATCTTCCCCCAATGTCAGGAATGAAGGTCCACAGTGCCAATCGTCAGTCAACAATTCAGACACAACCGTGCCTCGGGTAAGTATGTCAGCAGCATTAAGCTTAGAAGGGACATGTTTCCACTGGAAAGGTTCAGAGTTTTCCTGAATGAAACCAACTCTATTTGCAACAAAAGTCTTAAAATTTCTGCTGTGGTTTTTTATCCAAAAGAGCACATTCATGCTATCTGTCCAAAATACAACTGGAGTTTCAATTGCTAAGGCATGTGAAATGGACAACATCAACTTTACACCCAATACTGCAGCCATCAGCTCTAAGCGGGGAATACTGATTGCCTTAAGTGGAGCAACCCTACTTTTTGCTGCAACCAGACGACTTGACGTTTGCCCAGATTTGTAGGACTTAACATCATACACAACTGCTCCATAGGCATCCTGAGATGCGTCTACAAACACGTGAAGGTGGGTATGTTCTATTTCAGGGGTCAATCGAATACATCTAGGAAACCTGACAGTTGACAACAAAGGAACTTCACTTGACCATTCTTCGGTCTCATTTCTAAGACTAGAATTCAATTCATCATCCCAGTCAACTCCAGCCAACCACATTTTCTGTAAGATCATCTTAGCTCGAATATGGAATGGCGCAAGAAAACCAAGAGGGTCGAAGATCTTAGCAGTTTCCTTGAGGAAACCTCTTTTTGTTTGAACCAAGTTGGTTTGGATATCTGAGAACTTAAAACCAAATTCATCATCGCTGGATATCAATGTCAGACCCAAAGTCTGCACAGAAGGAAGTTCATCATTCTTGATATCAACTTCGGATGCTCTTGCTTCAACAGGAATTGCCTCAAGAACCTCAGGTGAATTGGATAGCCACTTTCTTGCCTTCATTCCAGCCTTAGCCCAAAGACTGGTAAGTTGCTTATACAAATCAATTGCTACAGCTGTTTCACAAACAGAATCTAACCCATCATCCATATAGGTTGACTTGAGGACTGTTTCAGCAGCCCTGGGATACAAGTGCTCAAAGTTTCTAGCATTTTCTTGTGAGATAAACTGAGCTAGAAAGGGAGATGCATTCATGCCGAAAACAACACGTTTGAATTCGTAAATCTGGATTTCATTCTTTTGTTTAGCGTTTCTCCAAAGGAATCGGAAGAAGTGCTGGTCCTTTGACTGTATGCCTATCTGAAGGTACATCTCAGATATGTCACACACAAGAGCAATTGGGTTTTTCCTGAATCTCAAGAGTATGTGAAAAAAATCACCTTGAAGCTTGGGACCTTGATGAATCATATCATTGAGGGATACACCTTGACACTTTGCCGAGGCGTCAAATACAATCCGAACCTTTGTGGTGGTTCTTTGTGGACGTATGACAGGAAAATGAGGAAGATACCAAGAAGCATGTTTGTCGTCAGGCATCACTGGTTCAATGTAACCTTTCTTTTCATAATCAGAAATCACCTTATCATACATCTCAGCAACTACATTGTCCTTAGCTAACTTTTTCTCAGTGCAACACAATCGCTTGTGAGCAACTGCATAGTTATCAGGAAGTGATGAAGGATCCCCTTTCCAAGGGATGCCAATCTGGTATCTATCATCATGGTGCTCAACAGTCTGTCTAACTGATTCCACGATAGACTTGTCAACCTTACCCAGAGGTGTAGGACTAGAAGTAAACTGATCTACTTCCCAAAACTTGTGCAACATTTGCGTTAACTCTGTGTCACAGTTGTCAGTAAAGTAGGTCACTAATGAAGAAGCACCACTGTGAGGAGAAATGGACCCGACACATGTCCAGCCAAGAGGTGTAAGCCTTGCCATAGGTTCACCTTCATTGCCTACAACATCTTCATATGACCTGTGCAATTCAAAGTAATCTAAACCAATCAGTAAATCTACTGTGTGTGGAGATTTTACCTTTTGAAAAGGGATACTTTGCAAATGTTTGTACCTCGAGGCATATTTCTGCCAATCAATTGCCTTGAGTTTACCTGTGACCTGTCTTGTAGTCATAGCAGACATTGTCATCGCCACAGACTTATCCAAACTTTCTAATTGAAATTCCACTTCCATTGACTGAAGTGTTTTCTTATGTCCATCAATGACATTTACAGACACACTTTGCAGTTGACCTGATATGCCTAATTGTGTCGCAACATCTTCGTTGATGTAGGTTTGAGTGCTGGCATCATCAAGCAGGGCATTCAGAACGATTTCAACATTGCCATTCTTAACCACAACAGGAACTGTTCGCAATGATATTGTGGAGTAAGACGAACTGCATGACGACAATGTTGTACCAGTGGATGGACCAATGCAATCCTGTGCGGTATGTGAAGCACTTTGACTTGCGGACGGTGAAGCTACAGATGGGGGTGTTTGAGACTGCGCATTATAGTGAAGGAAACGACTGTGATACTTTGGACACTTACCAATACCACATTTAGCACGGCGCAAGCAAGTTTTGGAATTGTGACTGCTTTTCAGACACCTGAAACATAGATTCGACTTTTTTGCAGTGTTCCATCTTTCCTCAACGGTCATCTCTTTGAATTGCCTACATTTCCAAATTGTATGATCAGACACTTTGCATATTGGACAACACTCATCAGGAGACGGACTAACGCCAAAGAAAACACATTGTTTCCTTGCTTTGTCTGATTTGTTACCTTTCGATACCCCGTGAACAGCTTCAGAAGCAATGGTCTGAAAATGTGCCTCTTGTAATACAAACTTGCGCAAAGTCTCAACAGACTCTTGTAATTGGGAATCAAAGATCCATCTCTGGTATTGTGCGACCATTGGTTCAGTCATTTTGGTCAATAACTGAGAATAGAGTGAGCCGTTGCCCAACTCTTCTATCCGATCACAATCTCGAAGATTGACAACAGTAATGTCAAGCAAGTCAGCAAACTTAGCAACATCATTTGCATTACCAAGTCGGATTGGTTTGAAACTCGTCACTTGTTCTAGTTGCAATGCTACAAAGCGCCTACGACCACCATATTTCCGCTCTAAACGTTCAAGTGCAACAGAGTATGCCGCAGCACTGTGCCCTAGGTCCTTAATGACATTCAGTGCATCCCCACTTACGTACTGACGAAGTTGCAACAATTTGTACTCAGGGGTAGCAGGAGCCTTATCAATGCAAGCAATAAACGCGGCCTTCCAACTCTCATAGGTCTTTGTATCGACCGAAAATACAGGGATAGAAACACATTTTAATTGTTTCCACATGTCATTACCCAGATCATAACCTCTGGAAGCCTGAGGCCTCAGTTGCTCACGATGAGCGTTGGATATGTTAGACTGCCGGTCTGTCTCAACCTGACTGTGATCAATCAGTTTTGGTTGTGTTTGTTGACCATCGTTTTGTGCTATCTGAGTTTGTTGTGAAACGTGTAATTCAGAATGTAGACTCTGCTTTTGATCAACCAAGTGTTTTTTTTAGATGCCTTAACTTTTGATTTGGTCTTGTATGATGCATGCGTACTGGAAGTGTCTGAAAATGATGAAGATAAAGACCTAAGAAATGCATGTGCTCTGTCTTGAGCTTCGCTTCCAGTGAGTTCAATTGTGTCTAATTCATCAAATGTTTTACCAGCATTTTCTACTTGGTTTGCCTCTTGATAAAGCTCAGATAGCCTCATCACGATATCAATTGCCCTACTTTCACAGTCACACACTTTATCAATAGCATCAAGGACATCACTGTGTGATGGTAGCCCTACTTCACTCACAAGTCTCTCAAGTGCATTTTTTTATTTAGTAAAAGCAGATTTCACTTTAACATTTTGGAAAACACCCTCCTTGCTCGGCTGTTGATTACAAAATGTACAACAAGAATAGGTCAACAGCTATGTCCAAAACGACATAACAAAATAGAACGAGAAGGGAAAACACCCTCCTCGCACGGCTGTTGATTACAAGAAGTACTACAAGAATATCCAACAGCTATGTCCAAAAGGACATAACAATATAGAACGAGAAGGAAAACATTCCCCTCGCACGGCTGTTGGCGATCAATGCTACAAAATAGGTCAACAGCTATGTCCAAAAGGACATAACAATATAGAACGAGGAGAGAAGACACCCTCCTCGGGCTGTTGGCAAAGATGTGTGACAAGCACAATCCAAACTAAATGGCGTACAAAAATCAAACAATGCATTTTCCGCGAAGAAGGCTGCGTTTTTTTAGCACTGCTTCAACGGACGGGAACATGTCTTCCGTCCACTTGTTTTTATCATCAGTATAAAGACGTTTTAAAATTAAATACTCTGTAAATATTTGTCAGTATGAGGAAATGTTGAACCTCTCAATATATGATTAGCATTAGGTAATCTTGCATTCTCTTCCCACAGAGGTTACTCCCTTCAGACTTCCGATCCTAACCTCTGTTCTACATCGCCTGAATTTCAAGACTCCGGCAAAATCCCCTAGCGGGGAAAAGGGGAACCTAATACTGCATCCCTGCTTCTCAACCAATGAAGACTCATCTTTCGGCGGCCATGTCGACCGAGTGACTTTAAAGATCTAGGCATTTGACTCTTAAAGGTCTTGCTAATGTAGCATAGGTCCTTCGAATATGACTGATGTAAATGACACAACTGAACTATTTCGGGTATTTGTCTCTGATTTGGCCTTTCTATATTTATAAGAATGTTTATGATCAATAGTTTTCACAAAATCAAATAACATATTTCGAGGAAAACACATTGAACGAGAAAACGTTTATCTTACGTTTATTTTATCATTATGACGTGTCCTTGGTATATGTAAATGTCATGCTTACAAAGGCGTCGCTGATTGCACAACTAGATTCAATTGCAACCAATCAGGACACTCCAATTCTGCAATCGGATTCAGGCGATATAGAACGGGGTTAGAATCGAAAATCTGAAGGAAGTAACCTCGGTGGGAAGAGAATGGTCACCTTAAAGTATGTATTTTGAGTCATCATTACAAGTATAATAACTCTGACCGTGTCACGTATTGCATTCTCTCTGTGTGTCATCATTTTCCTGCTACAGTGACGTCCCTGTACTGAAACAATTGCTGGTTGGCAAACACCTGTATCATTAACTCTGTGCGCCATACGCTTATGGTTATATTATATTCCAACATATGTGTGTCTTAAGTATTTTGAAATCTTTCAAATTCAAATACATGCATGTATCTGTTTTGTCATCAATTCAATTCAAAGTTGAAAAACATTCTATTTTTTATTCAGCAGCAAGTACGAACTATACGACAATCATCTTAGAATACCAGGCACGTATGACGGAGCGTATGAGTGATGGGCGATAAGCTATATATAATGCTAGTTGTTAATACACTTCATTCGAGGCAAAAACTGCATTTCCTAACAAACCGGTTTCCATATTGCTGAAATGCTAATACGTCGAAGAATAATGATACAGCATTCCCTCTCGTTATCAACAACAAGCCTTCACAAGTGAAGTGAAGGAAGTAAAGCATCAATAAATGGGATAGATAGGGAGAGGATTAGTCCAGCTTCAGGACTGTAAATAAAAAGGAGCCTTTAATACAGTCTAGGTTCTCCTTCAGCAAGTCTAGGCTACAGCAATTTATGAAATGAGACCTAGAAATAAAATTGTTGAAAAGCATGTAATTATTTATTTCAAAAATTATATATTTCATAGACTAAATTTTAGTCTAGGAGAGGATAGACGAAGAAGAATGAGCAAATGAAGCGAGAAGGTGATAGAAACATAAGTAATAGCTATAGGGGAAGGAAAAGGTAGAATTAAAATACACGGTACAACAATAAGAAAGAAGAAATACAGAATTCAAAAAAGAGCCATGGGCTCTGTAGCTCATCGGGACTTTGTTGATATATTATCTAAGGTTGAAGTTATCTCAATTAATACATTTACCAAATCTACAATTTAGAACCTCCTTTGGCCAAGGAGTCTGTACACAACATTTCAGAGCTTTTTATACTGGAGAAGAAGATAAAAGAAGGTTTTCAGGTTGTGACCCCTGTTAAGCTATTTGGGGTCACGGGGTCACGAAATCTACAATTTAGAATCCTCATTGGCCAAGGAATCTGCACAAAAAAATTCAGCTCTCTACAGTCACAGAAATCGTTTGATAAATATGTTGGTATCCATCAGATAAAAAGTTTTTTAAAATAAAAATTATTATTTTGAGGTTGTTTTTTTATAGATATTCTGTAAAATATTATAATTTTCTTACAATAATATGTTATGTTTTATGACTGTGTCTCCTTGTCAAGTGATCCCCACAATTTTCCCTCATACGGTGTTGCCAACCACCCCGAAAGCAAGTCTATATTATCTCCTTATGAATGCGAGCATATATTTTATTTGTACAAATACCATAACGTTTTGATAGACTTACAACCCTTCTACTTTTCAGGAACTATCTATGAAATAAATACATAAACATGTTGCTGCTATAAATATTGGAACCTCATTTTTCACTCCCAAATTCACATTCATGTTCAGATTATTCTTCATCCTGCTTCTTATCAAACTTCATATATGCAATATATATATCAAAATATACAACACTAACCAGGAAGTAGATTTTCGTGACCTGCGTGTATAGAAAATGAGTTGTATGCAGAAAAGGGACGGTGTAAGTAGTTCGCCTTGCCCCAGCCAATACCAAGCATCTTGTATATAGTTACAACAATGAAGCTTTAACAAAGTGTAAGTAGGCCGACGTGGCTTTGGCTTTAAAGTGATAGTGTATTTTGTAATAGGGAGAACTATCGTGCAACTATCGTTACATATTAAACCTTGTCCTGGCGTGTGACAAGCTTGTGGTCAGATTGAAAGAAGGGGAAACAAATAACAGCTTGACTTCAAAAAGGGTAGTTATGCGTAGCAATCGCTTCAGGGTAAATGTGACCCTTGTTTTATGACATGACGTAGATATGAGTTCGGAAAACCCGAAGGTATATATCGGCGTGTTCCAAAACGTGACAATCGTTTCGAGTGCTTATCATGGAGACATTACTAACTGTGTTATGTTGTGAATATGACTAACGGATTTTAACCAGTTGTATTATACACAGGCGGATATCAACGACTTGTCGCTACAACGTATATACATGCACATGTGAACTTTGAACCTATTGAATAACGTCTTTCAAGAAGCGTGTTGTGAGAAAGGAGCCTATTTTTATCCGGCACGACTGGGAAAGAGGGAAATCCACCCACCAAGGCTCACTGTCTTTTGACAAGCATACGTCAGTTGTGCTTCAACATGGCGAGTGGAAAGACCAACAGCATTGATGTCCGACCACAACAAATGGTACCGAGACCACGTATACGCTGGGAAAATGGTTCATATACCATGGATGAAATACTTAGAAAGTTCCATCTTCCAAACGTTGTACAGTGTGATACCGCCATTTCTGACATTTCTCGTGAACATTCAAACTTTGATTTTGTGCAGCCGATGCTTCTGTATAGCAAACGTTCGTGTATGAAGGTTATTGGACATAGTTTAGATTTAAACAAAACAACAAAAACAGCTAATGAAGTTGGCAACCAACTTCTAGTACCAGAGGATTACAAAGGTATGTATACGATTGTGTCGGTAAGCCCGGGGCTGACGATTAGTTGTCCGAACTTTATTCTAGGGTATCTGTCCTTAACATGAAGCAAGAATACAATCAAGAGATATATCAAGTCTAGAAAAGTTCAGTCAGTCTAGTAGTCTCTGTTATGATAGTAAGTCATGACTTGTCAAGGCTAGATTAAAAACATTGTATATCAAATATCATAAAGCCGAATGTCAGTTTCAATGATATGATAAGGGACTATGTGTTACTCTAGTCCTGAAGGTATTAACGGTCAGCCAGCGTTGTGACCCTAAATTAAAGAAGTAATTAACCAGAAAATATTCCTGTTCTCATGTATACCACTTCTAAATGTCCTTCAAAGATCTAAAAGGTAACGTTTAAATGTTTAAGTGTAAATAAAAGACACATATTATAAAAGGAAGTTCATTATTATTCTAAATTTATTCTGTATATGAATGCTTAATACAGGATAAAGATATACGAGATAACATAGTCAATGAATTTGTTTAGACTTTCAGAATATGTCAAATTTTGAGGTTACCCATTTTCAGATATGATATAGCGAACGTTGTGTTATTTTGTATAACTTATCAGAAAATAAATACAGTGAGAAAAGCAAAACTTAATATATGTGAGATACAACACAACTTTATGAATTGTTTTTATTTTTCAAATCACCAATATTCATTGACATTAATATCAAAGTTAGATATGTACATTTCACTTTAATAGTCGTATGGAATTTAAGTAAGATTATGGAAATAATGGCCATATCACAGCCAGGTGCGTCTGCAGGTGGTGTGAGCATTTGACCTTTTTCAACATAGTTCATCTCTTTATACGATCAGTATATGTGGAGACATGGTAATGATATACACGTACCTGTCATACGCCATTATGTGTTCTAGATTAGTGCTCGTTCGTATCATTTGACCGTCTAATTTCTCCTGGGGTTTTACTTAATCCTAATGAGCTCGCCTTGGGTTCTGAAAGTTCCACGTGAAACAATGGAACGTTTTTTTAAGTTTTCAACTTCACAACCTACAAAAACAAGAATAAAACTGTTGGCAGGAATTCGACTGCTCAGGTTTTGCAAGAAAGGACTAAACACTAAACACGTCTTAGTTATGTGTTCCACCATGTGCAAGAGGGGTATTAAATCTTCGTTAAGCACGTTGGTTGTCAAAATCTCTTATCACAACTTGAATCATAACGTTCCTTCCTGCTATAACGTGACGATTAGACTATGTGGATACAATCAACTAAGTAAGTTTTTTCGCCTTCTTACATACTGACACTCGATATCTTCTTAACGTGTGAATTGTGCTTGCTGCTTTATTATTGAAAAGTCTTTTCAGTGAATATTAATTTAAAATCATACTGAGTAGAAGCATATGCTTCTTATATTTACTTGAATAGAGAGCGTTATTGTGCACTATTGTGTATGACAGTATATTGATATTTACCGTCTATCAAGTATGGGATATTAATAATAATCAGCCACACTGCTTGTCAACCAGGGTACGGTTCCACAAGTCAATGGTAGAGTTACAATCAAGTGAACACGCTGATGTTCAGCAACACAGTGATACCATTCAAGATCGTTCAACGTTTTCATACTATCATTGAATTTCCGCGTATTTCTAACCGAACGGTAGCATGGCAGAATTTGTTTATGGAATTTCTATAAGTTTTATAACCTTTTAAGTCATATCGATTTGACCATATTAATATCCTGATCACGAAACATGTCATTTTATAAAACATCTGACCAGGATTTCTTTTCCAGATTACACTTTTCCTCACGGAGTTCACGCAGTTTATCATATCCTCCTAGTCCACCTGACTCTACACTGAATATATCCTCTTTATTGTCGCTTTGCATACATCTAAGTAGGAATTTCATTTTTAAAAATCAAACATTCATCCTTTATTGTGTATTTCATTTGAGATAGAAGTGATATTTATACCAAAAATTACAAATAAAACAGTGTTTAAGAAGATCTCAACATATATATATATATAAGATGAGTTGCTTCTCACGTGAAGTAAGGTTATATATAGAAAAGAGTAAACAACGGATGGTTTTGAATGGATCAATCTTCTTTAATATATATTTTATAACATATATATTTTATATTTGTGAAGATATTATTGAATGTTATGATGTAGGATGACTTTTAATCGTTGAAAGGAAAACTAGTGGGTAACGTAAACAGAAGAAACATTTACATATACAAACGAATAGTTTTTAACGGATACTATATTCTTAATTCAATTTTAAATAAACTAATTGGATAAGTCAAAATATATTTTCAAATAATAATACTAATTTCTATAATATGATAGTATAAACAGTAAAACCCCAAACTAATAAGATGATCAGAAAACAAAAAGCCGTAAAGATCATACTCAAAGTAATTTGTAGAGGTAAAATCATTGTGATAAAATGTGAATAAATCATTCAAATACATCTGCGAAAATAATTCCTTATTCACCTATGGTGGTCGTTCGGCAGGCATATATTCTAAATAGATGATTTTCCTTTGATGTAACTTGAATAAGGGCAAAACATTATGTTTGTAAAAAGAAGTAGTATTTAGTTTTTACATACACGTTCTAACCAGTTATTTAACAGTCACTTGAACTGCACGAGTACAAACACTCTTCGTTGGTCGTGATCTTCTTTACCAAGATGATCTAAACTCTGTCGACACTTTCACTGTGTAGAAGTGTGTACCAAGTTTGTTCTCTTCATACCATCAGGTGGAGGTTAAATGTGTTCCTTGTGTCACCATGCTCAACTAGAATGTTCTTAACCACACAAAAACATGTTTGATCAGGGACCTTATATAAGGTCCCTGGTTTGATCAAGAGATGAAAATATGATGTATTAGTTTTCCGATTGTTTGCTTTAAGAGCCATACATTCACAGTACACAGATCCTCGAATGACAATAAGTCTCTGAAATACCTTATTTATATCAAATCATATACAAATGTTTTTTGATAATAATCGAAAGGATACTTAATGAAATGGGAGGGATGAGGGGGTTGGGGAGCGGGGGAGATGAGGCGTTTGGGGAGAGGGGAGATGAGGGAGTTGGGGAGAGGGGGAGATGGGGGGGGGGGGGGGGGGGGGTTGGGGAGAGGGGGAGATGGGGGAGCTGTCTCCGCTCACCTTACCTCTTGGCATGTAATTTGTTTCATCTCTCGATCTCGACATGACACGTTCACGACACGTTCGATAGGTCTGGGTTTAACGAATACAAATAACGTCTCTCCGGTGGATACAAATGTACTTTGTACCTACAATTCGTGCAAACAGTTTTTTCGCTTATTTTTTTTTCGATTAAACTACATTGCATGAGTTCACTCAGTTAGTTAGAGAAAATAAACCTCTTTTCAAGGATGCATAAAGTGTAAAATTGTAATCAAACATCAACGTCTACCCAGAATATAGAATTATGTCATAAACGTTTATATCTTTTAATGGGAAGGGGTGCAATTTGCGGCGAACATCAATTATATCATGAATAAAAGACAAATCTAAATCCACAAGAAAGGATTTTACAATGAATTTGTCATTTTGATATTAAAATTATGAAAAGGATCATTGTGGGATTATTAATATCGATGATAATAATGTAAGACTTGGTCGAACTCTTGAATGTGTAATATAATTATATAAAGAAAAACGTTACAATAAAATGAAATATATTTCACAAACTAAATTTAAATCTGGATAGCCTTGACGTTCGATGGATACAAGTATGTGTTCCGCTGTTCTTTTTAAGGTAACACTTTTTAACCATTCAAAGTTCGAGTTCTATCAGGACTATTCACCATATTGGTTTTTTGCTGATGTTAAATGAGAAAAACGAGATATATTTACTAATTTTACATCTTTTTAATAATAAAACATATATAGTGATAAAATACCCGCAACGTATCAAATAGTACATGTGGAAACAGGAATGTCTCCTCGACTTTCGTTTCCACAAAAAATACCCGATACCATTCTTACGTCGATTGGACAAACGTAACAAGTGTTCACAATGCATGTCTCATTTCAGAGGATTCAATGATTAAACAATAATCAGCCATAACATTATATTATCAGTATAATATTAGTATCAAATTAATATTTCCTTATTACAGCAGTATTATCATCATGCACTGCACTGTATCAAGTCCGTTATTATGTTCAAACTAAAGAAATAAATAATTGTTTTGCAACCACCATAAGTTTCATAATAGATATGAAACCATCGCATTTTGGCTTCATGGAAAACAGGTTAAGATAAAAGGTGATAGCAGAATTGGAAATGCTAGTCAAATATGTTAAACAGTAAACCAATAGAAAGTAGTTATGTTTAGCGGAGAAACTGTTAATTGTCTCAATATGTTTTTCCTTTTTATTTACAGGATGGTTTGCAGTTCTGAACAAGAACAAGGTGAACGCACCAGTTCCCCACTACGCTCAAGTAGACTTACTCTCCCAGTCGGACTGCGATACCTTTCTTATTGGTGGAACTGAAAACGTGGACGCGGTCCAGAGGCTGAAAGGCGACAAGAGTCCAGAAGCAAGGATTCTTTATCCAGGAGAAGTCCTTAAGATGGGAAACACCTACACAGCGTCGACAAAAGTAAGGAACTCCGTGTTTGGAAAGTCTCAGGTCAAGGACATGAAGTTCCTTCTTTGCATTGACCAAAATGACCGGGAGGTTCTTCTGCCCTTTGGATCCAAAGGATTGTTCTACGTCATTAAAACCAAGCACAAACGACCACCTATTAGAGTAATGCAGATCAAAGATGTCGTCAATAACGTCCAGCTCCCTTGTGTGGTTAAACTCCTGTTTGGTCTGACACCGAGCAGCCCCTGTTTGTTCACAGGACTGATGGTGTTGAAGCAGTCATTCGAAGAATTCTCGGCCATAGCGTCTTCTATAGTTAACCTTAGGAACATTCTCTTGGAGATACCATCAGATATACCCATCAAGTTTAAAGTGGCAGCTGAAGGGAACGATCTTGAGGACAACGTCGGATTTAGGAATGCCTTCAGACTATGTCAGGAGAAGGCAGATACATACATGAGGAACATTAAGGTGTCACAGGGGCTTATTTCGGGTGATATTGACATTCCGGAAACAGAAGCCCCACTACCACCAACGGAAAAACTCCCAGAACAACATCAGCCACAACCCCAACGCCCCAGTATTCTTGAGGGGGTAATTATTTTTAATTCGCCTCCTAGTAGTAAACAATTTCAATTGCCACTCCTACCAGAATTTCAAAATAAAGAAAGTCCGTCACAAAGATCCCCTGGTACTCAACAGGTAAAAGCACCATCCGTATCCGCTGGAAGGTATGGGCAACATGCATCAACTTCATCAACCAAAGAACATCCACATGCTACTCAGGGACCTGAAACACCACCAGCAGTCCCTCCGCGTCTTCCTAGGGATCGAGGACCATCGGTTGCCACCTCCACTCCATCACCCCCACCCCAGTCTGCCAAACCAGGTATTCTTGAAAGAGTTGTCTCCTCTTCGTCTGCACCCCCCTCTATGGTTGCACCGAGTGATGGAGCAACCCAGCGACAACAGCGCCAGTTCGACTCCCATGCTATGTTGGCTAAACCAATTGGAAATTACGATAGTGTGAGTCCTAGAGGCGTGCTGAACAAAACGCCAGCCAAGAAACAAGTCCCAGAGACTCCACCTAAACCATCATCCAATATATCTCGACATAAACCACTCCGAATAAGTGTCAACAACACCTATTTAACTGTGCCTATATATCTAACACCACAGCATATTGATTCTCCTGCTGCTGCTGAAGATGACACGGTCTCCAACAAAATGAACTTTTGGAAAAATGTTGACCGCTGTAGTCGGGATATAGTAACGAACGAAGCGAACAAGCAGGCCAGTCCCAAACAAGACACTGGAATCGCCTCATCCCCAGGGTCAAGGCAAAATCAGGTTGGTGGACGGGCAAAGGCAACAGCAGTCTACGAAACTATAGACGATCTCATGGTCATTCAAACGCAGGCTCGGCAACAGAGCTTAGACACAAGTGATGATGACTCGACTTCCGATGACGTCATCTATGAAATGCCAAGTCTTCCAGATGATGATGTCGTGTATGAAAACCCAGAGTGTGTCATACCGGGCGGTGCTCTGAGAACCACACACGACGGAGCAGGCATGATGCGACCTCGGAATTATCTTAGTTCTCAACGACCCCATATTGATTCTGGTATCAACATGGACGATGAGGAAGAGAGTGATACCATAAGTGATGCAGTTACCCGGATGACAGGACCGGAAGTTTGTGATAGATTGAAAACAGCTGGTTTGAAAAAAGACACCATTGAACTTTTGAAGAAAAATAAAGTTGACGGACGTTTGCTCGCTTCGCACAACACACAGACGCTCAAAGAAGCTTTCCCGAACTTAACAAACATAGAAATAATGAAGATTGGATTATTCTTGCAAGGGTTTGAGCTTTAGATCGATGTTGTGACCGTGTGCGAATCGAATTGCAACATATTTAGTTACTGTGATAACGTGAAGATAATACTATCTACAATTGACTTCAAAGATGTATTGCTCTTAATTAATCATTTAGTAGCGAGCAAACTCTGTTTAATTACGTGCTAAGTATTTGTTATATACTTGAATTTATCGATGTATTTTACAAAGTGTTGCTCACGTGAACTGTAAAATGTAGTTATAGATTCAAGTATATTATTTAGCCACGCCGGAACGTTATGAAACTGTCTCATATGTTGTCTGTTCATATGCATTACAAGCCAATTAATCAGAAATTGCTCCTCTCATCTTAATAGTGTCACTATACTTAATGAACTAGGAACTTTCAGCAACACACTGTACATCTAGATAAAATAACACGATTCATAATGTTTGACTTTATGTGATTCAACATACTTACAGTCCCTTGAATATACTGGACAAAATAAGTTAGGGATATCTTTTTCATGATGATTTATATTTCACAATTGAGTCAGTAAATAAATATGTCATCATTCAAAATTTCATAATTTACAAATATCCCTAATTATCCCTAAATATCCCTTATTAAATCTTTTATGTCCAGTATATAAACATTGTAACAATCAATCTTGTTCCAGGACTCAAGTTACAAGTTAGTTCTGGCTAGGATACGCGCTCGTTTAAAGGAAACAACCGAACGAGTTCATATCCTGTACAGGCAATCTTTTGTAACTTGCATTCCTCGGAACAGTGTTGATTTAAATCAGACTGCATTACCGTCTCCATTGAATGTCTTCGCGTTGTTCATTGTTAAATAAACAAGTCAATAATATCTGTCAATAGATTGGAACAAATGTATTACAATCATGGAATAAAAATACATTGGTTAAAAAGTTTGTCCTAATGAGTCATGACTAATATATACATACAGTACGTTCCTCGGTCGTACAGTAAGCTGTCAAAGCTGATATACAACAACATATGTATAACAACGCTGAGACAAGGGAAAGGGCTTGTATGAGCGCTTCATTAAGTTTAGATCAAAACCCAAATAATATTCAAAATATGTTTAATAATTTCACAATGTGCGTGAGAGAGATACAACTTGCATGAGGGATAACACTGGTTTACTTATTAACATTCTAGCATGGGTTATCATATTCTTACACAACCATCATATTTCTCCATAACTCAAAGTTTCGCTTAAACATTTCTACTGTTCAAATGTTTGTTTACTTCATATGGAAAAGAATATCAGAGAAGACAGTAAGAAGGGGGTATCAAAGCATAAACATAGTTTATACTTTGATACTTTAAAAGAAGCAGCTTTTAGTTTTATCCATTAACAGCTATATTTGACTCAGTTATCTCCCTTGAAGTTTTATTGCACTTCATGTGTTTGTTTTAAACTTATAGATAAACAATCAATTATTCTGTCAATATATTTTAAATTTGTGGAATATGTGTTCAAGAGTAGGATATATTAAAATCATATATCATATAATTAAAAAGTATTTGTAGTACAGTGGAATTGAAAAAGATAGGCGTAATATATAGGCTGTTAAGAGAAATGGTGGGTTTTTTTCCAGTGAGAAAGTCTGCCAAGTAAGTCTCAAAATAGGAAAGTAACTGGTTGAAGAAATGTCATCCTTTTCTTCAACAATTATTGACTAAACGGCTAAACCATTGATGGGGATTTCGAATTGTTAATGCATTTTTATTCTTTCCAGTTCAAACTGTTAATTAAACTCTTCACTTTATTTTAGAGGGTCATATTTACAGTTAACATTGTCCCGATTTCGTCAGTAGGAGACTTTTGACTAAAAGGCAGATACTAACGTTTGACGAATTGACTTGAAAGAATGGAATTACTCACATTACAGTAACCAAAATTCACTTTCATTTCTCAGTATAACGTAACATGTTTTTGAAGACCAAAATACCAACATTTTATAAATGCAAATATCCGAGTGAAACGTTATCTGAATGAAGTCTTAAACTTCTAGATTATGATTCTTTTATTCAATTTGGTTACTTTTTCTGACATATTGTCTTCTTTCTTATCAGACAACCTTTACTGGTGAAAAAACGTGGGGGTGCTTAAGCTGAGAGCTTGTATGATGAAGAACGACTTGACCCAGCCCGTCGTCATGCAGTAATACACGTTTGTGTCAACACTCCAATATACATTGAAACTTTAAACAATACTAAAATGGTGGAATAAGAAGATAAACATTATCTATTTGGATTACTTTGGGACATAACTGAGTGTTTGGATCCTGGTTAGTTTTAATTTGAACCCGTCTTTGCATCAAGCGTTGCCTAGTTACAATGAATTATACATGTCTAAATATAAAACATAAGACTTAAACTGAATAATTGAACATCCTGCTATAAATGCAATGGTGCTACATGGTGCCTTCAATAGGTTTATCTTTGCACGAGATTGTTGGCGATACCATTGTGCACTTAAAACACTTGTAGCCACTTATAACTTAAGTCTATTATTTGTATTATAAGTAAGTACTTCCTTCATACAACATCGTTTCCTAATCAATTACAAATGTGCCGGTGGTCTGCTATTTCGAATGTCGAATCATTTAACACATCGTTGTAAGTTATTTCAAATGCACTTACATAACATCAACCCAATATCCTAATAAAGTTCAAATATATCGGTAGCCATTTCACATGCCTAATTATGTCATACATCGCTGTAAGTTATTTGAAAACACTTCAGTAAGAGCAGGAAGCACGCACAAAGTCTCTGAAAGGTCATCTCGCTCTAGACGTGATAGATGTAAGCTGTGAAATGTACAGCACAACCTGCTTACCACGTGTGTGTGTTCATGTGCAGTTAGAGCACGGAGGTAAGTGGCATTTCATATTCAAAAATCTGGTTTGAATCTTTAAAATGCCGTGATTTACTTTGAATAATTGTGTAATAGATGTTGAAGTCCATATTAAACACGATTGTGGGTTCCCTGTCTGACTCCATTAATTGTTTTTTCAACGCCGGAGATCAGATGTATTGTCTAGTTCGAGATTGCTACTTTCTAGAACAGCGCAATGCAACTGTCATGACTTATTCTAACATATAGTCAAAATTAAATATCGAATTTTCCATAATTTTCACATTTGTTTGATAACATTAATTCCATGAACTCAATACCGTAATCGATAGTGAACCTGGCATACACACACATGTCTATTTCTATTATATCTGTTGAGATTTAATTACGTTTAGTAAATGTACATGTAGCTCTGTAATGGTCCTACTAAATTAATTGGTATCGGAGATCAATTTAAGCAGTTGGCTTTACTGAAGAGAAAGCTGAAGTTTACCTTACATTATAATATAGTCCTGTCCCGTGACTTTGTATATTAATGATCTTTAAGACAGTCTAGCTCCTTATTTAATAAATTAAAGCTTAAAGAAATAAAACCATAGGGATGAAGTATATTAAAAAATTATAAATGTATATTCCATAGACTAAATTTAGTCCACATTATATTCCTCAGTTAGAACTATTATTCTTCATAACATGTATTCTTATATAGCGCTGTCTTTCATCCAATGGCATGTTCATAGAAGTTTGTTTTGAGAGAAAATTGGCTCTGTGGCTCATCAGGTTTTAAACAATAAACTAAATAAATTTCTAAATGTAAATTTTCTAGGAGAATTTATCACAGGTATAACAAATTTGAAGTACTTGAGAAAAAAGGTGAAAATACCCATTAGCGAAGGAGACTGCACATAAATTTTCCCTAGACCTTTTGGTACT
The DNA here is from genome assembly GCA_936450465.1 of Gibbula magus. Taxonomy (NCBI): domain Eukaryota; kingdom Metazoa; phylum Mollusca; class Gastropoda; order Trochida; family Trochidae; genus Gibbula; species Gibbula magus. The sequence goes on from OW388292.1 coordinate 26,440,250, forward strand.
GGAGAAGAAGATGAAAATAGGTTTTTAGGCCAGATGAGCTGAAAGGTCCTTGGTAAACCTAACTAAGTTTCCACAGAGAATATCTATGGGCTACAGCCGCGGGGGCATTTATTAAGGTTTTGTAATTATATATATGTTTAAATGCTTCAACATGACAAGGACTGCAATCAATTAAGAGAGAATAAAAAGTGTACATCTATTATTAAAATCTTAGCTAAGTTTAATGGGTTTTTTCTTTTACTAATCAACAGAATTTAAAGATTGGATGATGGAAATGGTAGTGTTATGAAATAGTTGTTTCATTTTTTCAAAATGACAAACAAACATTCAATATGAAGATATGCATAATTAATTGTTACATATTTGATGATTCAAACCTACAGCTATAAAATACGTATAGTATTAGTTACGGTATTAAAATGTGTATGTTAAACATTCAAAGGAATTTTTAAAATTTGATTAATTCAGATATAAGCTAGAAATTTAATTTGGTTTGTTACAAGGCATGCGCAGTGTATGGTTGATATAAATTTGACCCAAAAAGTCAACTCCGTAATGCCGATAACATACATACAGCTGCATACCGAAAGTTTTATCACCTACATGTGTATCTTAATGCAATATCATGTTAATTGATATTCATTATAATGTCAATACAATTGCATCACAAACAATGACAATGAATCCTCATATATCAATATGTAAAATAATCATTCTCATGGTGCATGTTGATGAATATGGCATAATGAAAGACAGAAGGGGTCAAATTTTGAAATTTCTAATTTCTTTAATTTTCGAGTAAAATAAAACCGACAAAATAAGAACAATTTAATCACAAATATATTGAATGAGTATAAGAGGAAATATATGATGTATGTTTAACCCGTTTGATCAATAACTGAATATTTTACAGACGGCTATAAAACTTGTAGTTTTGAAAAGATTCACCCCTGCTCACTTCAAAAACTTGCCAAAATGGTAACTCTTTACTATGAGGCACCAAATCAGATTATGTTATGGAACACTCAATTGTCTTCTTATAATGCAAAATTGCAAAGTGATCGGTTTAGTTTTTGCTTTGAAAAGATGCTTCAAAAACATGCCAAATTACATATATGCACTGAAATACAAGTAGGTGGACAACCTTTCTGTACGCAGGTGTATACACTGCCTTTACAAGAGAATGATTTTGCCATACGGTAATTGTATTTTTAAAAATCAATATTAAATAATCGATGTAGGCCTATGTATTCACCAACATAAATCAAGTAAATGAATATTCAACATACTAATTAAGTTCAGTTTACTACACAACAGAAACATTTCATAGCTGATCTTCAAAAAATATGTCTCAGAAGTATATTTATATACGTAGGGCTACATGGCGGTTTTCATTCCATGATAAACACGAAACGTTATTAGATAAAATGAAGAAGTTGCTGCATACTATACTGTAGAACATAATTCTCTTAAACGACAAGGTAGGCCTGTTTCACATTGCTCTCCAAACATAAAAAATCTGTCAAGTTGTGTTCAAGCGATAAAACCGTGTACTTTGTCATTAACACGAACTAGATATCGGCTAACTAACAAATCGCGGCCATAACGAAGTAGATCTGAGCCTTTAAGTCTTTCTTATCTTATCCACTATTCTCGAGGGGAGATAACCGACAAGAATAGATACATCAACACGTTTAGCGGACCACTAACGAATATACAAACATGTGGGTGCGACTCGAGTAGCCAGTACATGGGATGTAGGCTTCATATATTCATCATTCTAAATGGTACTGAAAGTAGGAACAGGAAGCATTTAGTTTACATAAGGTAAGGACAAGTTGTTTCAAACATGTAATAAGCCTAGTTTATGTGTCTGTTTAAATAGTATATTATATTATCATTACCAATACGTTTCCTATGAGAACCACTGTGAGATACGAGTAAGACCATATACTTTAGTTGACAGAGAATATATCATCTTTACATGATATGCTGTCACATACAAACTTATATGTAATATATTAATCAAGAGCCAAGGCAATGCAATTGACTATTATCTAGTTCCTAATGTAATGTAAAAATCCCTATATCACTCCAGGGGGATCAATATATTTTAAGTAGAGGCACAGTATGTTCTATAAGGCCAGAACCTCTCTAAATATACATCTCAAGTGTACGCGTAAGCTCCCAAAGGATTTATCGTCTTGGTTAACATCAAGGTACGCTCGGCTGCAGATTGGTGGCTTGTGTTCGTTTAGTCTTACAGTGTGGACTGGCATCTTTTGACAACGCATCTACTGCGGTATCTGTGTTGCGTTTGTTGTTTTGAGCGTTTTTTTTGTTTGTTGGGGTTTTTTTAACACTACAATATCTAAATGTATGTATCGAGACTTGCATTCAGGCGAATACCATGTATATAGGTCAACGCAAATATTTCACATCAATTGTTTGGTTTGTTTTTTGCCATTTGAAGAAATTGGGAACTACCCAAGAAGACAAAATGCACCTCTATACTTCACCGTTGATCTTATATTGTCTCATTAAAAACATTAGATTTATCCTTGTTTAAGAAAACTCATATTCCCTAAGTCTAATTTCTTAACATATTGCATTTATAAAAGAGTACGTTGTTTAGAGTCTGTTGTCATCATTAAGCTTTAATGTTATAAATTACATAGCTTAAAACTGTACATAAATTAAACGAAACACATGCGTCAACATTTTTAAGTCGTCGTAACTCTGCAGCCTAATTTATTTATGCTTCAGCGTATAACAGTTACTGCTTATGCAACAACATTCTATAAAAACTGGGTTGCTCTAAGTATAGACGGTGATAACGTACATGTCAACGACTAAACTCATAAAAATAAAAACACTCGTAGCTCAAGGACATAGCTTCAATGTAAGTAAATATTTCCTGCCATATGTTTATTTATCAACATCATAATTATTTTCAAGATAAATGCAATTTATGTGATAAATGATTTGTAAATAACTGTAATAAGCCCCGTGTTGATCTTTGACACAGTTCAATAATACTTATTGTGAACGATTTGCTATATATATATATATATATCTAATATTGATGTTTTTTCCCCTTCACATCACCCTAAACTGGACAATGGCAGTTAAACAAATCGAGATCTCTCCAATGCAAGACCCTTCTCTTCCCCTTGAGATTACATCGTTCAGATTTCCTATCGTAACCTCTGTTCTACCTCGCCTGAATCCGAGTGTAGAAATGGAGTCTCCTGATTGGTTGCAATTCAATCTAGTTGTGCAATCAGCGACGCCGTTGTAAAAGTGTCATTTGCCAATGACTCGTTACAATGATAAGATAAAAGTGAGATAGACGTTGTCTCGTTTATTGTGTTTTCCTCGAAATCTTTTTTGTTTTATTTTGTGATAATTATTATTATCATAAACATGTTTATAAATGAAGAAGACCAAATTAGAGACAAATACCAAAAACAGTTCATGTGTGTTATTTACATCAGACATATTCGAAGGACATATGCTAATTAGCAAGACCCTTAAGAGTCAATTGCTTAGATCTTTGAAATCACTTGGTCGACAGGGTCGCTGAAACGGATGAGTTCCCTTTTCCCCGCTAGGGAATTTGCTGGAGCATTAGAATTCAGACGATGTAAAACAGAGGTTAGGATCGGAAATCTGAAGGGAGTATAACCTCTTTGGGAAGAGAGTGATGCAAGACAGAAGATGCATATTTCCTAGATTTAAAAAATCACATTTTGGCATGCCTGTGTTCAATACCTAATAGCCTACTGTAATTTTTCTTAAAACACTCGCAGTTCCTGTGTATAGTGTCAATTTAGTTCGAGTCAGGGTCACAGTGTCATCATAGAAAACATGGCCGTGTACGTGTCCGCAATGGAAAACCCCGAGCATAGGAGCGTATACATGTATAGTCATAATACGGTGATATCAAACCTATACCGTGTCGTTATTAAGTGTTTTCAAGTCCTTCCGTATACCAAGAACGCTTCACTGCGCAATTGACATGACATCATACTACGACACCGTTATAAGTGATGAGCATAGGTCAATGTAAAAGCTAGTTCTAGTATATTATACATGCAGCTCTGGTTCTAGTTCTAAATAAACTGAGGTACGAAAGAAAGTTTACACCTCAGTTGGTTTTATCATATGTTTGATTTTCAATTACAAATATCTCATGTTTTCGAAGTCGTAATATAAAACTGAAAAGTACAGGCGTTTGGTCATCAGCCAAGGAATAATTCTATGTGGTTATAATTTTTTTGGGAAAAATTTAAATTTAAAATTCATAAATTCTTCCAAAATTAATTTGGATAACACACAACTGTTCATCGACATATATGACATTTGCTAAGTGAAAATCAATAAATGTGCCTCATTCTGCACACATTTACAACATTATAAACATGGTAGGGGTCATGTTGGTGTAAAAATGATTTTATACCCCTTGGTCTTTTCAGTGACTCTAACTCTGCATGTTTGAAAAATAACGAGTATCATTGCTTGCCGAATCAGTCAAACATTGAACATTAAATAATATCCCGGTTCTATCATATCAATTTGTTTTGTTATTTTTACTGTATGAGTGAAACAATAGGGTGTAAAGTTTCCTTTGTACCTCAGTTTATATATGGTTTAAAAATACAGGGTGGGGAAGGGGCGCCCATGTAATGGGATATATAGTGAGATCAGGAATTATTTGAAAATGAAAAGTTTTACTTCCGTTTGTGAAATCTTTCATTAAAAAAATAAGCTATATGTCGAACCGTGTTTCAACCATGCATAAGTTAGCTTAAATACACAATTGAAAATAATCCCTTGAATTCGGACTCTATACCATAAAATACCCTGTCTTAGTTGATTTAAGCCCTTTCACTTCTCTGTGTGTAACTTAAAACGATGATATGGTGATAGTATTTTTAAACGATTGGTGCTAAATAAACGTACTTTTTCCATTTTAAAACACTAAAAAGTTTTAAAATACAGAGTCGGATCTTTGAGCTATTTAAACATAAGTATGTACATGTATATACGAAGTATAAATATAAATCGGAATTCAATTTGCATCTATAGGATTGACAGCTGTTGTTATGTAAATTCTAGCTTAGCCATGTTCTAACGATTATGAACTATAAGCTACAGTAAATACGCCTTGATAGGGGAACAAACATTTCACAGCTATCAACACACACCCAAGCTATTTCAGTCCAGGAAATAATGCCTGAGTTACACCAAGGTAGTTCTCACTACGTTCTACTCCCTCCAAAAATTATTGTAAAACGACAGAAACGGGTACCTTTTGTTTATAATTGTCCATACTACATCTAAGTACGTTTACAGACAGTTCTCAGGAAGTCCATCTAGTCTTACCCAGTTCTAAGTTTTTATCAGTTCTCAACTAGACCTATCTCGATATTAATACGCACTATACCGTTCTAACCCCGTTTGTCTCCCGATCAACTCGTTTTCAGACAGTTCTTCTCGTTTACACTACGTTTTCATTTCGCTCTCAGTACGTTATTCTTATACCGCAATCACGTCCTGGCCCCATTTATGTAAATATCCTTCACGTTCTTGCCCATTCTTATTCCCGTTCTCAGTTTCAATGTGAAAAGTTTAAATCTTCAATGGATTAGTGTGGACAAAATAGATTGGCCATAGGTAATCCATTTCTTGTCCCAAAAAGTTCCTGTTATCGTCTTCCTCTATAGGAGAGAAAATCCTAAGGTCGAAAACGTGTTCCTAAAAATGTGTCATCATGAATGAAATGTGAATAAACCAAACAACGCTTTTCTTGTTGCTCGGCTACTATCCAAAAATTTAAAAAAACAAACAACATTCTACATGTTTACAGCTGCAAGATGTTTATGTTTTACTTGTTAACTATGTATCCCAAATGTAAACGTATATCAAAACGCATGTATTCACACCCTTCCTTCTTTATCGTACTGCCAAAGGAGTAAAAACTGTGTGAGAATTTCTCAAACGTACAAAGAACGAATAGAACGTAACGATGACCTATTGTGAACTTTTAGACCTGTGTAGGAACGTAGTAGCAACTTCTGAAGAACAATTAATTTTATTTGGAACACATTTACATGAGACAGCAACTGAAAGGGGCCTACTATGGTCGAGTTAGATCTGTGTGTGAACGGGATGGACGGGGTGGAAACTGTGCATGAACGTATTGCAATTGATTTTCCGACTGCAGAACGTCCTCATTCGTCCTCAGTAAGTTCGAAGTACGGTAATTCCGTTCGAAGTACGGCAGCTCCGTTCGAAGTACGACAATCCCGTTTTTAGTACGTTTGTACCCAGTCCAATTTCAGAGCGTAGATCGTTGGACATACAGTTATACAGTTTAAAGTTCTTTACATACATCTTGCAGTCATTCACAATGTTTACATATTTTAACATATAGACTGAAATAGTTAAAATCAAAATATAAAATATAAATATAAAACGGTCCGCTTTAGAATACGTCTCAATTGTCAGCAGGATCAGCGTTTTACTTGGAAATGAATGTAAGAGGGTGTTCTCTTTATTGTGCACTTACGGTTTTCATATTGACGTTATTACCACCGAGTCCATTTGAAAAGTATTGCTTATGCTGTTAAATGTTGATGAGCAATAATAACAGGTTCACAAGAGCGAAAATCTCAATGAATTAAAATTTCTCAAACTTTTCCACTGGCATTTGTCCCTTTCCAGGAGATAGCAAGAACGACTTAATTGATTCTAATTGGAATAAAACTTTATTCATAATCAAATATCGGTGTATTAATTATGTGCATATTATGCAGACAAGCTGCAATTTCCAAAAGAAATGGATTCGTCAAACATATTTGGATGTTCATGTAGGGTAGTGTTTATATATTAAGGTATGAATCTTATTTTCTTATATTTAGAAAGATTCAAAGAACAGGAAGATGTTCTGGATAACAACTTCTTTAATGTGAAAATACATGACGTTACCGAGTATATACTCCTGCACCACGTGGAGCGTGGAGTGATTAATTGCAACATAAACGTATATATAGGCCTACAGTAACTTTACTACTATTCATACCGACAAAATAAATGTATATATGTTCTTTCATAAGTTTACGTTTATTTCAATTTATCAAACTAAATCAGTTATATATTGTATCAAATATATTATAAATTAAGAATTTCATATTGTTATTTTCTGTTTCCTAATATCAAGGATTTACAACGTTGTGTTAATATAGGGTGTATAGTTATTTTATGTACAATTTCCGAATATCTATAATGTCCACATATCAAATCTTAACCTGTAAATAATTTGATTTAACATACATTAAACTTTCATGTTAAATCAACATAATTTTAGTTCACGTTATTGAAAACAGAACGGTGTAATTCTTGGAATGTCGATTTCTGTAAAAGTGACAACTAAGCAAATTTCACCTCTTTGTTTGAAGCTATGAGCTCCAAGCTCTTCACACTGCTGGGCATGTGGACTATGTGCGGAGTTCTCCTAAGCTCTACATCGCGTTTTGTGATAAGAGGTTTCGCTCCAAACTTCAATTTTCAACTTCCGTGTGTCCTTATGTGAGTTATGATTACTAATAATCAGCCGATTCATTTCTATTCTTTCTTGGGTACACTAATTTGAATCCTAATTTCTGCTAAAATCCTTACGAAGCTTCATAAAATTGTCAGAAATTACGAACTGAGACAACAACATCATTCATTCTTCCCAAAATAGTTTTATGACGATGTGTTGTTTGTTAAAATGTTGATTTGTTGTTTTTGTCTGTTATATGATATGGTCGGACAACTATTCAAGCAATATGTTCCGTTTACACGTTTTTTTTATGTACAAAATAAATTACTATAATGCGACAAGTCTCGGAGGAAGCCAAATGCAGCTTTCACTTCTCATTTTGTAAACAAAAGGATATGCTCATGTTTGTTGTTTTATGTTAGCACCTGACAATTTGAATGTCTAAATAAACATATAAACGAAGTTTTTATTACTAGAAATGATGGCCAAATACAAAAATATTTGCTTACTTACGTTGTATACAATTAATTTAATAAGTGTTTGTAAACTAAACAGTAACCCTTGCTGTGGTTGTAAAATGGCAAACTGGAATCAATACTGACTAAGTCTACTAATATGTTACAGTTATACATTTGTTTCAATTCCTTTTATAATCGTGTTAAACCCTAACTCACTCACTCACTCACTCCTTTTATAATCAACAAAATATAATGAGAAATTGAAATAAATGTTGAATTGTCATCATCATAGCACATTCCAATAAATGTACCTTATGAAACATTGTATGGCATTAAAATCATCTAAGAATATTTTTGTGCATTTTTCTCTGATAATATTATAGATTATCAAAATTAAAAGTGCTCTACAAATTCATAATTTAAAAAAAACGCCTGAAAGTACATAATACGTTTAATAGTGTTTGATGTCACCCTCTGATTCATATCTCCAATATATACTTGACATATGTTTCCTGTTTCAGGAACTGAACGCTTACTATGAACAATATGTAGAGTGGATGAATGAAGGGAAAACCTCAAGTATGAAGACTATTGCACCGCCAACCCACGTGACTCACCTCACTGACAATGTCCGACTATAGATGTGGACCTTCCTCTTTGTGTATGTCATATTCAGGATAAAATGAAGGAGAGGAGTAGACAGTTTGTGATGATTCTGTGGATATTTTTGTTGAGTTTAATCACAGGTGAGTGACCATTGTCATCAACAAACTCTTTCTTTTAGTTCTTGTTCTGTTTTTTTCAACATGTTAAAATTGTTTTTTTACATTCTTTATTTTGTATGTATTGTATTACCGGTAGCATGTTATGTATTGTGAAAGACAATGCCTATTTTAGTGTTTTCATTGTCATTATAAAGATATTATTTAATCTTTAACAGGATATTATACCATGTATACTCAAATATGTAATATTTTGAGATATATGATTGTTGTTGAGATTTAATTTCACCACTATCTTAATCTGCATCATCATGACAGTCTGTTGCAAAGAAAGTCTATATGTTAGATAACTAATATCCATTCTCTTTTTCAATAGTTCATGAAATAGTGATATTTGTTTTGTTTAGAAATACTAACTCCTTATTAAACTGTTACAATCCTTATTGATATTGATGGGATAAGGGTATAAAGAGTTTGATATGGACAAGGACATGGAAGTCCGTCCATCCATAAACTTTTCATTTTTTTCCGACTTCTTACCCAGAACCAGTGACTACAGAGAGCTGAAATGTTATGTACAGACTCCTTAGTCAATGGGTATTTTTAATTCTAGATTTGATGACCTAGACTAACATTAGTCTCAGAAATATCTTTTTCTTACCAACACCATTTTACAAACAATTTAAATATTTATACAAAATGGAGCCCTAAAGAAACCTTAATTTCTAGAGCTGTGAATCTAGACTTACTATAATTTTCTAGACTGGGCTGGTCGTGAATTGAATATTTTGCTCAAGGGTCTGGATGACAGACTATTGGTGACCCTGTGACCTCAAATATGGGTCACATGGGTCACACCTTTTTCATCTTCTTCTCCTGTATGAAAAGCCCTAGAAAGCCTAAATGTTGTGTACAGAATCCTGGGAATGGGGAATGGCCCTGCGGCCGATATATGGGTCGCAGGTGCCATGACCTGAAGACCCACTTTCATCTTCTTTTCCATTATGTACAATACATGAAATTTTGTATACCTAATACCTTATGATAAATACTTCTGGAAATTTTACATTTTGAAACTTAGTTAGTTTATTGTATAATGTCTGATGAGCTACACAGCTAATGGCTCTAGTTTTATCTGATAGTTTTAAATCACAAGTGTACCTTTTTCCTTTGCCAGCTGATGCACAACTTTGCCAGGATACTTCAAACTGGAAAGATTGGTGTCAAGCAAACTGTAATGGCAATTTCTACCCATATGTCGATCCAAAAAATCAATACATACACTGCAAGAAAACCTGCAACATATGTAAAACAGGTAAGGATGTCAAAGTGCTTACATACATTAAACTAAAAGTTTAAAAGAATGTTTTGATTTTGTCCACTTGTCTGAAAAAACAATTCACACTTTTACAGTTGTTGAATTGTAGTCTCTCACATCCAAAGATAAGTATATTACAAATTGTAAATCTGAATGTAAAAATTTTAGCAGTAAAAAGGGTACATTGGATGATAGATATATGTGAACTTATTTGGTAGATGTCATGAAAATACTGATATATTTCTTCATCGAATCAAAAGATAAATGAATAAATAAACAATGAAAAATTAATCAAACACAAGTACATTGTACTTATATAGTCAGTAAATGTCTGTTGGCACTGATTATTTCACCCACCTGGAGCTGTTATTGATAAATTTATAATGATTTATTAACTGTTGCCATAGATGTTTGCTTTATTATCATATATTTGAAACAGTTTTAAAACATGACTGTTGATAAAATCCCTTTGATTTGAAAAAGATTTTTTCTGAATGTCCATTGTGAATATCAAGGCATTTTACTTCGACTGAATGATTAAAGTAATTGTGATTAGCACCCTCTCTGAGGGTGAAGAAAACATCTAATACAGTACATTTTCCCACAGAATCCCAATGTGGAGATGGGTACTATGGCCAAGACTGCAAGCCTTGTATGTATCGATGTCAGAGTGGAACGTGTGAACCTACAACTGTAACAAGGCCTGGAGAATGTCCTCAAAACTGTCTAGATGGTTTAAGCTATGGTTACAAATGTGACAAGCGATGTCCTAGTAACTGTCTTTTATGTGATCAGTGGACTGGTGTCTGCAGTGAGTGTAAAGATGGATACTATGGATCATCTTGCTCGAACACTTGCCCGTCAAACTGTTTAGATGATGTATGTTTCACAGACAATGGGGAATGTCAATATGGATGTAAACCAACCTGGACTGGAGACCAATGTAACGAAAAGGAGAAAATCTGCGAGAACTGTGCCCAGCATGATTGCAGCAACGATGGAGTGTGTAAGATTGGCTGCAAGGACAACAGGTGGTTCGGAGCAAAATGTGAGGACAAGTGTAGTGGTAATTGTCGTAACAAGACTTGTCACAAGGACACTGCCAACTGTCTGGTTGGATGTAAGAGTACCTTCTATGGTCCCACCTGTACGTCTACTTGTAGTGAAAACTGCGCTGGAAGAAAATGTGACCAAAAAACTGCAAGTTGTAACAAATGTGTTAACGGAAAGTATGGCAAGGACTGTACAAGTTCTTGCAGTCTAAACTGTAAGTCAACATGCTACAGAAAGACTGGAAAATGTAAGGCCTGTAAGGAAGGATGGTATGGCTTCAACTGTACCAACTCCTGTGCGAACTGCTTGAATGGTTGTGCCAATAAAGGGATATGTAAAGGAGGCTGCAAAACTGGATATTTTGGAGAGAAGTGTGACGACAGCTGTAACCGACAGTGCATCAACAATGATTGTGAGCAGAGTTCAGGAGATTGTTCTCAAGGGTGCAAGGATACGTGGTATGGAACTGATTGTAGCAGCAAATGTAGCTCCAATTGTGTGAACAGTCTCTGCACTAAGGACAACAGCAATGAACTGGAATGTTTAGATGGTTGTGTCGATGGGATGAAGGGCAAATACTGTGATGAACCCTGCCCCGATCACTGCCTCAAATGCACAGAGAACTTCTGCGATGCCTGTGAAGAAGGGTACCATGGGATCACCTGTGAGCTGCCTTGTCCAGACAAGTGTGAGGGACCATGTCGGAAGGACACAGGAGACTGTTCTGCATGCATACCAGGATTTTATGGAAGTGACTGTCAGACATCCTGTAATGATGGATGCAAGACTTCATCAACCCAAGTTTGCCAGTTTGGAGACGGTTATTGTCTGTCTGGCTGCAATGATGGTTTCTATGGCAACCAGTGTGAGCAACCCTGCAATACAAACTGTCAAGGATCAACCTGTAGCCGTGACGATGGTTCCTGTTCAATCGGCTGTGTTTCAGGATGGAAGGGATCTCAGTGTGATGCTCCATGTCCCCCGAACTGCCAGGACTGTACCGACTTCTCTTGTACTCTGTGTGAGCCAGGCTGGTATGAACTCACGGATGAGTGCAATCTCGAGTGTAGTCGATTCTGTTTAGAGGGATCGTGCGACTCCAATGGAGAGTGCCATCTTGGATGTATTGAAGGTTTCTATGGACCAAAATGCAACCAAACCTGCCCTGATCCCAACTGTCTGAAATGTGAGAGAACCTCAGGACAATGTGATGAATGTATGCCTTTCTGGTACGGACTCACATGTGAAGATTCGTGTACAAACTGTGCTGGGGGAAACTGCAGTAGAGTCTCAGGAGAATGTGGAGAGGGATGTCTACCAGATTTCCATGGTACTAAATGTGAAAAACCCTGTCCAAATTCCTGCAAGAGAAGAGAAGTTTCAAATATGCTCAACGTGTTCTGCATGCAGGAAACGGGTCTATGTATTGACGGATGTAAGGAGGGTTTCTATGGTGTACAATGTGAACACCCCTGCAGTGACACTTGCAATGCCCAGGTCTGTGACCAGATTACAGGCTACTGTAGCTATGGGTGTGTGGGAGGCAGGTATGGTGACTACTGTGAGGAGACCTGCAACATCAAGTGTGGGCAGGGGGACAACCGACAATGTGACCAGAAGAACGGCTCCTGTACCCGAGGATGTCAGCCAGGCTACCACGGACACTACTGTATGGACAAGTGTTCCAGTGGGTGTTTGGACAGCTTTTGTGAGCAGCACTCAGCCATCTGTACCTACAGTTGTCAGGAAGGAGTCACTGGGCTCAAGTGTCAAACTCGTAAGTTGCCCATTGTAACTTAATATAGTACTGTAATTTAACCGTTTTCCTGCTGGTACCCAAATATTATTCTAATTAGTGCTCCAAAGCAAGCTCATATGAATCATGACTCATATGCAGAGGCACCATGCTTTCAGAGAGTAAAAGTTAGGAATCAAACCCAAAGTATTCCTTGTCTCTCGGCCAGCTTAAAGGGGCAGTAGCTCTTTTTTTCGCTGAAATAAGTCGATGAAATTTTTTGGAAAAATAATGTCACCCTTCTCTCTTTGGAAAGTCAAGTTAATAAATAAGTGTACATGATTCCGTAAAGCCATTGGAATCGTTTTTGTCATTTGAAATAATAAAATGGCCGCCATGCAATTTTTGCTTTATGCGCAAAACAGTTTGTGTAATAAGATCTTTTACCCTCTTAAGTAAATATAAATGACATAAACTATCATTATAAATGGGAAATTCGAAAAAATAAAAATTGCAAAAAAAATATCTGAAAACTAGAAATGAAAAATATATAATTCAAACAAATCATTCTTTTTCCCTGACACTGAACTTTTATTCATATTATACTTTGAATAAGTTTTCATGCTTCCACATTTTGAAAAAAATAGCATAGACTCAACCAACCGATGTAATATAATAGAGTACTGTTTTACTTTAAAAACCTATATCAAAAAGCCAAAATTTGATGTTTATAATAGTTCATGAACTAACTGCACTAAATTGTAAATGACAAAATTTGGAGACTTCTCTATTACTTTCTTATCTCGTTTTTTAAATCTATCACCCCAAATTATACAAAAACATAGACTTAGTGTCACAAATCTAGTCCTGTATTCAAAATCCTCACTTATATATAATGCCATGACACTTCTATTTCTAGTGTCATCAACTGTTTTTCCATGAAGTCTGTGCAAAAAACAATACTTTATTGGGGAATATAAATGATCAAGGCCTTTGCTCTCAGTCAAAAACCGTCAGTTAAAAGATTTTTAGTTAAAACTGACGTTAAGCCAGTGTTTTTAACACCCCATCATCAGCTCTCCGTCAAAACATGCTAAAATATGTAATATAATGTTATTAGCAGCTCCGACTAAGTCGGAGCTGCTATCAGTTTTTGTGCAGTTTCCATCGCCGCCGGCGCGTTTTGTATTGGCTATAACTTTTTTCCTTATTAGGTTTTGAGAACTCATATTCATAACTTCTTACTTATACCCCTGGGGAATTTTTTTGACATGTTCACATTCAAGGTCAAAGGTCAAGGTCACGAGTTCTGAAATCGCTAAAAAAATCCTTGTAAACACGATAACTTGAAAAATATTTGTGCTATCAGGCTCTTCTTTGGTGTATATCAACTATGGAGAAAGGCCAAGATTTGAAAAGGTTTTCGCTAACATCCGTCAAAGGTCAAGGTCATAGCCAGGTCACAACTTAAGCATGCTTTTGCGAAAATGTCTTATTTCAACTATTAACACTTTGAATCATTACATGATTGTGATACACAATGAAAAGTGATCACTGATTGTGTGACTTTGAATTTTAAAGGTCAAGGTCACGAAATAGGGTCATGGTCACCAGTTCTGAAATCACTAAATAACTTCTTTCCAAGGAGGTATCAACACCTCATATACATAACTTCTTACTTATGCCCCTGTGGAATTCTTTTGACATGTTCATATTCAAGGTCAAAGGTCAAGGTCACAAGTTCTGAAATTGCTAAAACAATCCTTGTAAACACGATAACTTGAAAAATATTTGTGCTATCAGGCTCTTCTTTGGTGTATATCAACTATGGAGAAAGGCCAAGATTTGAAAAGGTTTTCGCTAACATCCGTCAAAGGTCAAGGTCATAGCGAGGTCACAACCTAAGCAGGCTTTTGCAAAAATGTCTTATTTCAACTATTAACACTTTGAATCATTACATGATTGTGATACACAATGAAAAGTGATCACTGATTGTGTGACCTTGAATTTTAAAGGTCAAGGTCACGAGATATGGTCATGCTGACTAACTGACTGACTGACTGACTGGTCACTAAGTAACTTTTTTCCATGAAGATATTAACACCTCAGCTTAATTTCTTTCTTATACACCTGGTGAATGATTTTGACATGTTCACATTCAAGGTCAAGGTCATGAGTTCTGAAATCACTGCAACAATCCTTGTAAACATGATAACTTCAAAATATAAGTATAAACAAGATTAGTGAACAGATACCATGGATCAAAGTTTTGAAGCGACAGCTTCGGGCTTTCACCAAATGTGCGACTGCGCATGCTCCAACCGATATTGGCCCAGTTTATCCCGTATTGTCCCAGTTTGTCCGTATTCGCCCAGTTGTCGAATCATATGGTCTAGGCCGTAAATACTGTATACGTGCCATAACATTGATAGTTAATTAATAATAAGTAATATTAAAAATAAATACAAATACTTATTCCATACTTTTATACAGCTTGTCCAGAATATGCATACGGACCTGACTGTCAGCTCAAGTGTGGACACTGTGTAAACAATGGGACATGTGACCGTTTCCACGGCAACTGCACATCAGGATGTGCTTATGGATATGATGGGCTACTGTGTGTAGATCGATGTGAGTATGAAACAACACTGATAAACTATGGCAAAGTTATCTTCACATCTGTTTGATCAGGGACCTTATATAGAGGGACTAGCAACTTCTGCTCGTTACATGATCATTTCTACTGAGCGATCCAATTAGACCTCTCCTCGTCGCGCTTCAACGCACAAGCGACTTGTGCTTGCTAAGCGCTTGTTTTGTTATCGCACTGTATTGTTGTAACCAGTTGGTGTTTCCGAGTCTTGCCGACTGGCCCGTGCGTCAATCGGCAATCTTCGTAAAGTCAAGAAACATAAAAGTAACCTCCCTTTGAAACTGTAACAACATCGGAAGTGTCTATCTCCAAGGAGATGAACGATTACGTGAATCAAATGAAATAGAATTGGTAATAAAGAAATTATTATACTCAAAGGTGTGCTATATATGACTGTTACAAAATTACGAAAATGCACATTTATTTTGTAAATGTGATATGACATAGAATATATATACAATGTTAGGTTACCTAGTGCTTTGGAATACTTGATGTTATACACATGTATTATTCTATTATTTTTTAAGTTGGTTACCGTTTTATTGATCTTAAGAAAAAAATAAAATAAAACATGAACTTATCTTAAAAAAAAGTTATTATTTATTATTTATGCTGATGCTACAATATGACAGAAAGGCCATTCATCAAGGAGTTCGTTTCAAATTTATTTTCCCCTTCGAGCCGGTACATTCTACATGAATGTAGGAAAGACAGTACAAGGGGAAAAGAAACATATCCTCCATGTTCTGTGCAGACAAGATGGCGAACTGACTCGCTATTTTAACTACAAAGTACGAGCGTATTACATGCTGACTACTTTCCCCTAAAATACCAGCTTGACGCAGTTACATCCGAAAACTATTCATCTTTCGCTAAGTGAATATTTAAGAATTTATTGTCTTAGGTAAAAGTAAAAGTTTTGGACTTCCCTCGAACCATTACCCATATCATTGACGCTCCTTACAGACAAGATGGCGGACTGACTCGCTATTTTAACTGCAAAGTACGAGCGTATTACATGCTGGCTTCTTTCCCCTAAAATACCAGCTTGACGCAGTTACATCCGAAAACTATTCATCTTTCGCTAAGTGAATATTTAAGAATTCATGTCTTCGGTAAAAGTAAAAGTTTTGGACTTCCCTCGAACCATTACCCATATCATTGACGCTCCTTACAGACAAGATGGCGGACTGACTCGCTATTTTAACTGCAAAGTACGAGCGTATTACATGCTGGCTTCTTTCCCCTAAAATACCAGCTTGACGCAGTTACATCCGAAAACTATTCATCTTTCGCTAACTTAATATTTAAGAATTCATGTCTTAGGTAAAAGTAAAAGTTTTGGACTTCCCTCGAACCATTACCCATATCATGGACGCTCCTTACAGACAATATGGCGGACTGACTCGCTATTTTAACTGCAAAGTACGAGCGTATTACATGCTGGCTTCTTTCCCCTAAAATACCAGCTTGACGCAGTTACATCCGAAAACTATTCATCTTTCGCTAACTTAATATTTAAGAATTCATGTCTTAGGTAAAAGTAAAAGTTTTGGACTTCCCTCGAACCATTACCCATATCATGGACGCTCCTTACAGACAATATGGCGGACTGACTCGCTATTTTAACTGCAAAGTACGAGCGTATTACATGCTGGCTTCTTCCCCCTTAAATACCAGCTTGACGCAGTTACATCCGAAAACTATTCATCTTTCGCTAACTTAATATTTAAGAATTTATTGTCTTAGGTAAAAGTAAAAGTTTTGGATTCCGCTTGTCTTGAACTGTCAACAGTCACAATTGTTTATATAGTGATTAACTGGATATACTAGTGTGCTACGCCAGTTATTAGCGCAATGCAGGCGCCAAGTCAAGATGTGCGTTGGACCATGACGAGGTGAGCTCCGCGAGCTAATTGCTTAGTTGCTAGTCCCTCTATATAAGGTCCCTGGTTTGATCAAGTGTTGATAGTGTAGTCAAATAAAGAACGAGATGATAGAAGATCTCTAAGACTGCGTTTGATTTGAGGACTCGAGTATCAAGTTTGCACATCAAACACTTGTTCTCAACTCGAGTTGTTCTCGAGGATCGAGCGAGAACGTACTCCCCGATTTTGCAAGAACAACACGAGTTGTGATGTCACATGCATTATGGGTAGTGCAGATTCGTCTTTAAAGGTTACACATGCACAATGTGACTTAGATTAAACATTCGAGGAGTTCAAAATTTAGACCACTGAGGATCTGATCTATTATACAGACATGAAAGACTAAACACGTGACAGTTAGCAAGATAGACTTGTCCTATAACATATGTATAAATAAAAGAATATACTTGCTTGACAATGACATTAAAATATATGTAGAACAGTAAATATATAAGTAATGTATCCATAAAACTGTCTTCATTCTTCATCATGTCAACTTATAGAATACAAAAAAGAGATATGAATATGCAGTTTGCTAAGTTTATCGTAGTCCATTGGTTACACCCTGAGGTGTATTCAGATGCTGTAGCATTTCCACAATATACATGTACTGCAAAATTTAGCTGAACTTGTTATTTTTTACTTTACATTTTCAGTTCTGCCCTAAACACTTTGTGGCAAATACGGAAAGGCATCTATTAACTCTGAAAATTTCATTTCAGCATGAGGATATTGTTGTTTTTCTAGCATGTTTTATGTCTGTAGAAACATATTTTGTGTTGTCCTTCTCCAGTGATCCTCGCTCCATCCAACGTGGAGGAGACGTCTGTGAGCGCTCTGCCTATTGTTCTAGCAGTGGTGACCATCGTGTTGGTAGCCATCATCTTTATCGTCGGATTTCTTATCTACAGGAGGTAGGTGCTTCTGGTTAATCTTCATTTGTTTATTATTTATTTTTTGTTGTTAATAAATCAAGGGAAATGAGGTAAGATAATTAAAATTTAACCAAATAGTTAAGAATATTAACTAGTATTTATTAATTATTATTTTACGGTAAAAAAACTGCAGCATGAACGTGACTATTCATTCATATCGATGTGTCTCTTCGAAAACTGCAGCACGAATGTGACTATTCAATTATATCGATGTGTCTCTTCGAAAACTGCAGCATGAACGTGACAATTCATTCATATCGATGTGTCTCTTCGTGTCAGCTGGAAGTAGTATTACACTTTAATTTCAAAGTAGCAATATACTCAAAACATACTGTATACTTGTACAACAATTCTATTCCGTAAATGATTACCTGATACCTGATATGCTAACATACCTTAGCACTGTGCTGTCGTGAACTCCACAGAGGTTCCTGAACATGGTGAATACAACATTTGATATTAAAATGCTGAGTACCGTTTGTGCCAATGTAAAGATACAATATGATTAAAATTGCAAAAAATGTTGATACTGTTTATCCTTTACAACAATGAGTGACACGTGTTACAGACGCCAGGCCCAGGCCTCGAGAAACGACAAGGACTACCTGATGCTCCCTCTCTCGGGCAACACCGTCACCAACCCGTCCTACAGCCACTCTCCTGCTGGTAGGCATAAAGCTGTTTGTCAATGTTAAATCCTTCATAGGTGTTTTCTTTTAAAAGCTTCTTTGATTTCAATGATACCTGTTCACTAACATTTCAGTGGTGTACCTAGAGGGGGTCCTGGGGAGTGTTGTCCACCCCTTCTGCTTGGTGTCCCTTAATATTTTGAGTATGCTACTTTTACCACTGCTAAGGCTGGGCCACACTGCGTCTGATTTTTTTTGCAATGCATCATGCGTTGCGTTTTTCCACGCACACTACACACGTTAAGAAAGTATTTACATATTGTGTTTTATGAAAAATTTTCATGTAGGTGCTATTTATCTCTAGTGTATTGTAGTCTGTAGATATGGGTGCCAACATAGCTATGCTCTTATTGGAAGAGGAAGAAATAGTGATCAATTTCTCTGTAATCAGCGTCAGTTTTTGTACATGTATATGTAGGCAAAAATAATATCAAATATGTTTTTCAAAACTATATAAAAAGCGACTTTTTAATTATGGATCAAGACATAATCATAGCACGCATGGTTCATAGGCCTACCCACTGTCCTTCATGTGGTTTGAGTGGGGAAACCCCCTCGAGAAGTGTAAAATATGACGTAAGATAGGGAATCCCCCATGCGTTTTCTTTTCCGATGCGATAAAATAGATGCAGCACCTATTTTCATCGCATTGGATCGCATTGCATTGACGAATCAGACGTAGTGTATGCGGCCTTTGAAAAATACACTGACGCATCGCAAGAAAAATCGGACGTAGTGTCCCACCCTAAGGGCCCCAAATGTTCAGAATTGACCAAAATGTCCCCTTCAGCTGATCACCAATGAACAACAGTGCATTTAATCATACTTTGTTTTATGTTTGCCACTAAGGATCTACTTTTTCTATTTGTATTACAATGAATTGTCAGAAGAGGCCAAGTTGTTCAGGCCATACAATCTTGTTCTAAGAGAGTTCTGAAAATCTTGTCAGGTATTGTATAAGGAATAAGCTACCCTTGCAGTATATGAATCTTTCTAGCTCCGAGCAAACCGCTGAGGACGACCCCCAAAAAGAACGGCATGGTTGGAGGACAGAACGGTCACACAGCCATGGCAGATGTTCACCAGGAGGACGGTGAAGAAACGTACTATAACCTGATGGGCAAGTCCTCTACAGTGGTCAAGACGAGCGAACTCTGGAGCTACATCCAGGAGATGAAGAACTCTGGAGGTTTCCAGGAGCAGTATGATGTGAGTTCTTTATGTCTGAGTGGTTCCTTTGAGAGTTTTAACCCTTAACCTGCTGATGCAGTTCTGGGCACATCTGTTGTTATGTTCTCTCTCGTTTGATAAAATGATATTTAAAAAATTACATTGAATTAAATGTTTCTGATTCTGAGCCAGTGGTCGATACCAGATATCCCCCTCTGTTGATGAATTGTGATTCTTCAAAATTGGCATTCAGAATGGTTTTCCACTCATCAGTTATTAATATTTCTGTAATGACTGAAATTTATTTTATGAATATATATTTGTTTGCAGAGTTTACCAATAGGCCTGATACATTCCTGCAATATTGCAATGCTCCCTGAAAACAAGGGCAAGAACAGATACAAGAATATATGTGCATGTAAGTTATTGCATTTGTTCATGTTATGGATAATTTAGAAGGTTTCGAAACTCATTACAATTCATAAAGTCTTACTTAGAAGAGTTCTCTCCCTTATTTTGCCTGACCTGTGAATGAAAAACTGTTATACTGAATTACTGCTGTGCAGCCCAGTCATCAAATGTTGTGCAACTAGAGAACCAGTTAGTCCCACAATGCATCTGTGGATAGTTTGACTAAAGTCAGACCATAGTGACTAAATTAATTTGCTAGTTCATAATCGTCTGTGATTGAAAGCTGAGGAATTCTACCCTGATTGTGAATTGTTTGATCAAGTCCATTACCTCCATTTAAGAACTCCTTTATATTTCAGTTGACAGATCTCGTGTAGTCCTGGACAAGGAGGATGACGAACCTAATTCTGATTACATCAACGCCAACTTTATCACAGTATGTATAGCGTCATGGAACAAAACTAAGTTTGTAAATTATTTTTTGAAATCAAGGATATTTTACTTGATGCTTCTTTCCAAAGTATACCTGTGATCTGACGGGTACATTTGATTAGAATTCAAGCAAAAGCATAATCACAATATATTCACATCACTTTTATAAATAATGTAGAAGCTTCATCCTGAAAATGAAACTCCAAGGGGTAAGGTTGTCATGGTTACTTGAAATTGATCTGCAATATTGCGGATTCTATATTCTATTTGTTTGACAATTCACTTACTTTAATGGCTTCAAAGCAAATCAGACACCAAAGCAGCGACATTTAATGTCAACATCTTAGCCAATCCACCACTAGGCCTTGGTTAAACACAAAGCCTATCTGCTTACATTTATCAGTTCAAATTTTCAATTCCGAATCTTTATTTTCAGGGATATGAACAACCCAAGATGTATATTGCTTCACAAGGTAATTCATCAGTTTTGTAATTATAAGTTTATTTTTTAAAATATGCCAGTGTTTGTATTGACCTTGTTTCAAATGCTGGGCTGGTAGCGCTGTGGTTAGCGCGTTCGTCTTCGGATCAATAGATCCGGGGCTCGAATCCTGCCAAGGGCATGGCAAATTTGTCTGCTGTGGAGAACTGTTCTACATGCAGTAAGCTTTGGTTTCAATGCTACACTGAAGTTAATATGGTATTGCATGCTTTCTCCATGCAATAATACTTGTAGCCGTGCTATAAGTGAAATACTCTTAATCCCCAACTCACCTAACCTGTTTCAAACACTGTCTTTTCTTTAACAAGACTAGCTACGGTGTATGAAAATGAATGATTCATTTTGTCAGTTTGAATGAAAAAAATAATGAAAAACATTTTTAAAGTTTCTAAGATCAAAATTGAGACGGGACAGTATGATACATATCACTCAGAGCAATTGAAATTTGATGCAATATAAAAATGTATTTCGATATGATATTTTAGTAAAACCTTTAGATTATAGTTGCAAAAAAGAGTGTAAATGGTAACACAAAAATCCATTTTTAGTGACAATGAACAATTTTAATGTCACCATATTATGATATATTGTCACAGCATATGTTACAGCATTTAGATGAGTTATGTCACAATAACAGCGAGTTACCTTAGTGTTGATTGATTGTGCCCGTCAGGTCCGGTGGACGTGATCTTGGTGGACTTCTGGAGAATGATCTGGCAGCTCAACAGCAGCAAGATTGTCATGTTGACCAATATCGTGGAGGAGGGACGAGTATGTGTTAACATTTCTTCTCATACATATCTTTTTGTCCCCCGCCGCAACGCGGAACGGGGGACTATGTATTCAGCGGCGTCCGTCCGTACGTACGTACGTACGTCCGTACGTCCGTACGTCACATTTCTTGTTTACGCGATATCTTATGAAGCGTTGCATCCAAAGTCTTCAAATTTGATGTCTGCCTACATTGTGGGAAGACGCAGACACCAGTCAATTTTGGTGACCTTGGCCTTATTTTCAAGGTCACCACGACACTTTGACCACTTTTTGAACTCTTGTTTACGCGATATCTCATGAAGCGTTGCATCCAATGTCTTCAAATTTTGTGACTGCCTACATTGTGGGAAGACGCAGACACCAGTCAATTTTGGTGACCTTGGCCTTATTTTCAAGGTCACCACGACACTTTGACCACTTTTTGAATTCTTGTTTACGCGATATCTCATGAAGCGTTGCATCCAAAGTCTTCAAATTTAATGTCTGCCTACATTGGGGAAAGATGCAGACACCAGTTGATTTTGGTGACCTTGACCTTTTTTCAAGGTCACCGCGACACTTTGACCACTTTTCAAGCTCTTGCTTACGCGATATATCATGACCGGTTGGACCAAATGTTGTCAAATTTGGTGTCAGTCTACATTGAAGGATGACGCAGACACCAGTCGATTTGGTGACATTGACCTTATTTTCAAGGTCACCACTACACTTTGACAACTTTTAAAACTCTTGTTAACGCGATATCTCATGAAGTGTTGGATCCAAAGTCTTCAAATTTGGTGTCAGCTTACATTGGGGGATGACATTTTAGTGACCATGACCTTATTTCCATGGTCACATCAAAACTTTGACCACTTTTGGAACTCTTATTAGTACGATATTTTATGAACATAAGCACCCAAAGTTTTAGAAATAATGCAATATATAAAGTAGCTCCAATGATGTGCTTACTAACTCAATGTCACCGGCGGGGGACATTGCCATGTTAGTGGCAAACACTTGTTATTGTTTATTTCATCCTATAATAATATTTTTCTCACATTTAAGATGAAAATAAAAATAGAGAATAAGAAGAAAGTGGAGAAATGCATCCAGTGCCTCTACCCATGTTTTTAACAGTAATTATGCTCCATTTCATTGTCCTCAGAACCACCTCTCTCTGTTCCAACCTGATCATGGAAAATAAATACAACTCCTACGTAGGATTTGTTATGCCAAAAGATAAATGAAAATGTATTTGGTCCTCGAGTTATTTTGCCTACTTTCATTGTGGTCTGTGTGTACATTATGTGCAAACCAGAGTCATTAAGAAAAGTTTACCTATTAAACGCTTCTAAGTTCTCCCATTCCCCCATGGTCGGGTATGTGTGGCTGTTTCTAACCCCCTGTCCCCTGTTGCAGATGAAGTGTGTGGTGTATTGGCCGGAACCAGACTCAGGACCGATCCAGTACGGACACATGGTTGTCGAGTGTACCACAGAGGACGTCCTTGCTCACTTCACCGTCCGAACTCTCAAAATATGCAAACTAAAACAGGTCGCTAATTTTAACAGTTTGTCTCTTATTGTGTATTTGTAATAAAGATAGGGTTTTAAAAAAAATTCTGGGGAAAATAACACAATTTGTTTCATTTTCCAACTGCCCTCATCTATTATTTCAGACATCTGTAAGAAATTCATGTTGATCTACAGTGATGAATTAGATTGCTTGTAGAATGACACACTGTAGCCATTGATGAAAATTGATAAAGCACATTTAGACATTTCAACATAAAGATTATGTTCATGTACAAACTTAAAAAAATAGAACAAAAACAACTTCCAAGTTATTTTTGGTTTAAAGAATTTGTGTTCCTTCCTTATTTGCTGCTTGGCAATATTTTGATATGAATCCATTCCATGCAACTGAATGTTGTATTGCAGGGCAAAAGCAAATCATCTAACACAAGAATCGTGAAACATTTCCACTTCACATCATGGCCAGACAAGGGCGTTCCAACTGATGTGGCCTCTATTGTAGAGTTCTACTTAAAAGTGATGAACACCCCGATACATGGGCGTGGCCCTATGGTTGTACATTGCAGGTGAGAGAAAGAAACACGTCCTGTCATTCATTATATTGTCATGAGTGATGTTTTATGTTGTGAACTGAACTAAAACTAATCAAAATAGGAAATTATTATCCTGTACCTGCATTATATTATCCTCTTATTAATGTTTACCTGCAAACATAAAGCACAGAATAATGCTTATTTTTCATCTGTCTTGTTTTGCTGTGACATAGCTTAGCTGCCTCTATTCTGTGTCAAAATTGATATCAGATCACATGATATATGAAATGTCTATATGAAATGTCCATGATATATATTATTATCACCTTTAGCTGTGGTTGAACTTATTAAACTCTAGCTCATTGACTAAAGACAGGGGTGAACTAGAAAACATATTCTTGAAAAATATGACCACTACAATAAATAAGATCCTCAAATATATAACATTGATGTCTTCCAGTGCCGGAATTGGTCGAACTGGAACATTCCTAGCTCTGTCTTACCTGATAGACGAGGCGAAGGCAGGTGACACAGTGGACCCTTACAGGTGTATACACCGCATGCGTAGCGAGAGGGTCAACATGGTCCAAACGGAGGTAAAGTTCATTCTTCAGACCCCAATCCCAACATGTACGTTCCAAGGATGAAAATTTCTAATTTGATTTGGTCCTGTATGTATTTTCTTCCATTTTTGTCATGCAGTCTACATACGTATGTTTGACTTCTTTAATATTTTCCCACATCCCTGATGTTAGGATATGGACTCCTGTGTCCATGTAAATGTTAAATATGAAAGTGTCAAATGAGTCTAAGTATATGTCTTGTTGATATCTTGTTTATTTAAAGAGAAGGAGATGTTTGGGCTTGATGTACGACTAAAGTGAATATTTATTGACTGTAGGAGCAATATGAGTTCCTGCACCTAGCGCTGGTTGAGGCCATCATGGCGGGAGGCACCACCGTCCCCACCGCTAACTTCCAGACCGTCTACCAGGATCTGTTGCAGACCAACCCGGAGACTGGAGTCCTCAAGATCAAGGAACAGTTTGAGGTATGGGTCCATAAGTCCTGATGTTTTCTTCAGGATTAACTGTAATTTTTACAATCTATTTGTATTGTGCCTAAATATCCATATCATGTTCCAAGTTCATTTGTTAATCATACGGTTGAAATCACCCTTGGATCTAAGGCAGAAAAATGGAGATGCACACGCTCAAAAGGCTCAAGTGATCGTATAAAAAGCTATTTGTTCATATCAGACAGTCTATTTTGCATGTAACAGAAGCAATGACTGTTTTCTTTTGATTTAGTATGTTGCTGTGCGGTCAATCAATGTTGTGTGCTCAAGTCCATGGATAAGTAATGCATCAACCACAACTCAAGTCTACAATGGTACCTGCAGGTCCCAAATTATTTTGTTATAGCCAGTGGCCCTTCCTGAACTTTTCCCTTTGTTAACAGTTTAGATTCCTGTAAATAGGCCACTCAGAATAACTGTTTCCACTGATTGACTAATTGCAGACGCTGAACCT
Organism: Gibbula magus; assembly: GCA_936450465.1. Taxonomy (NCBI): domain Eukaryota; kingdom Metazoa; phylum Mollusca; class Gastropoda; order Trochida; family Trochidae; genus Gibbula; species Gibbula magus. The sequence continues at coordinate 26,466,164 of OW388292.1, forward strand.
GATGACCCCACCCTACAGACTGGAGGAGTACCACACAGCGACACTCCCGGACAATCTCCATAGAAACAGGTTCAAGGATATTCTCGCTTGTGAGTTTCATTTTGTATTTGCATAATTAATTTGTGTTTTCAAGAATTGATTAACTTCTTTGCCATGTTGGAGAAAGTGTATTTCTGTTTTTCATCAGATTATTTTGTGTTCTCATAAAATATCTAGTATCCATATTGATATTTCAGCTGATTACCACCGACCATTCCTCTCCACACCGGTCCACGGGACCACAGACTACATCAATGCTGTATTCCTGCCTGTGAGTCATACATATCTCTTTAAATAATGTTCAAAACTTATCTTAAATGAAGTAAGTCCCAAGAAGAATGACTAATACGGCCGGTCTGATTAGTAATCAAGTAAGACTATCAAACTTGACTTATCTATGTTGCTTAGTGTATTGTCAGTGTATGAAATAAGGCTCGCCCAAAACCTGGTTACTGATTCGGGATGGTAACATTTTCAGTTTTTAGCTGATCTGGCCTGAAATGCCCGATGGGCTTATGGCATGGCATGGTGTCCGCCGTCCGGCCGTCCGTCCATCTGTCTGTCATCCGTCCCAAATAGTGTCACAGGGGTCAAGTATCTCAAGTATGAAAAGATCTAGAGAATGAAATGTTGTGTGCCGTCTCCTTGGCAAATGGGGATTCTATATTGTAGATTTCGTGACCCTGTGACTCGCTTGCTGTGTCTTTTTTTTGTTTTGACTTTAGCGAATTTTATATGGGATTGTAGGCAATTTTTTCCCCTTTATTTTGGCATAAGGTGATGCATGTCATAAATTCTCAGCCTGCGAGACGCAATTATAAACGCAGGTAAACAGAACCGGAGTACTGGGCCAGAGGCAAACACGTGGGTGATAATTAGCCCCCAGGAAGATTAGGCTCGACAAAATTGGCCTTTTGTAAAGCTGATTATCGATGCTGGACATTTCGCTCGGACATTGACAAAAGGCTCGTTTTCGTAGCGAAGTGCAAGGCATTGATACAAATCTTCTCATGGAGCGACTCACGGAGACATCTCGACTCGCATCTCGTGGGGGGAGCCAGCTCCCTGGGAGAGAGCGGATTTATTTTCTAAGTCCACCATACGGGAATAGCGGAGGGGCACCTTGGAATCGTCTATGGCCATCCCGGACCGTGCCTGGACCCGCAACTTAAGGGTTAATCTTGCATTCTAAGCACTTGCTCTTTGAAAAAAATAAAAGGTAACAAACCCTGGTATACATCAACAACAACAAATAATTATGTTTTCAGGCATACAAACAGAAACGAGCGTTCATCCTTACACAGATGCCGATGACGGACACTGTGATAGATATCTGGAGACTGATGTTCGAGTCCTACTCTCAAACCATTGTCATGCTCAATGATGACAATGATGACAAGCTGGTAAGAAGATAACTCTTAGCTTTTTCTCCCCTGCCGCAACGCGGCACGGGGGACTATGTATTCAGCTGCGTCCGTACGTACGTCACATTTCTTGTAAACGCAATATCTCATGAAGGGTTGCTTCCAAAGTCTTCAAATTTTGTCGGCCTACATTGTTGGAAGACGCAGACACCAGTCGATTTTGGTGTCCTTGAACTTATTTTCAAGGTCACGGCGACACGGCGACCACTTTTCGAACTCTTGTTAACACGATATATCATGAAGCTTTGCATCCAAAGTCTCCAAATTTGGTGTTGCCCCCAATTGGGGGAAGACGCAGACACCAGTTGATTTTGGTGACCTTGACCTTTACGACACTTTGACCATCTTTTGAACTCTTGTTAATGCAATATCTCATGAAGCATTGCATCCAAAGTCTTCAAATGTGGTGCCAGTATACATTTGGGGATGAAGCAGACACCAGTCGATTTTGGCGACCTTGACCTTATTTTCAAGGTCATCGCGACACTACGACCACTTTATTGTCTCTTGTTAACGCGATATCTCATGATCAGATGGACATAATGTCTTGATATTTTCTGACAGCCTATATTGGCAGATTACGCAGACATGAGTTGATTTTGGTGACCTTTACCTTAATTTCAAGGTCAGCACAACCCAAGCACCCAAAGTCTCCAAATTTGCTGATCATCATGACACTTTTTACCAGTAATGCAATATATGAAGTAGCTCCTTTTCACCAAATGATGTGTCTTACTAAACTCAATGTTGGAGGCGGGGGACATTGCCATGTTAGTGGCAAACACTTGTTAAGTATGCTGTTAAACAAGAGATAATCTGCTTTATGATTTATTCAGTATAAGATCAATTCCTTTTAAAGTAATGTAGCTTTTTACCAATAGTTAGATTTACTGAAAGACTTCTCTAATGTATCATTTTCCTCTGATAACAAACTAGGCTTTTGTCGGAAAAAGGACCACAATTTTCGAACTTCTCCTAATGCTAAGATAGAGAATCAATCATTAACAATTGCTTATGAGCTTAGAAAATGTTGGTCCTGGCACTTAAAACTTTATATGAGGCTGGTGATCATAAGAGAGCCGACACTTACAAGAGGATGTATGTTGATCTATGCTATGATGCTGCAGACTGTAGGGTTCTACTGGCCACAGAGGACGCTGAAGGAGATGTACGGCCCGTTCCTGGTGGAGATCGTGGAGGAGGAGGACTACGAGTGCTACAAGGTCCTCACGCTGAACGTGTCCAAACCCAACACAGACTCTGAGGTAGCTTCCTGTGTATCAAAGAGTTAAATCTATGTAGTCACACTCAGTTTATCTCGACCCTGTATTCTGGCAAGCTCACTATCTTCATGATGAAACAAATATTTTGTTGACAAATTGTATTCTCACAATCGGAGCCTGCGTTTTGCAGCCACAATATATTATTTCCAATTGTCTCTATGCCTCAAATTATTAAATGAAATGTATGTATTAAATTTTCAATCAATAAATTTATCAAATATTTTTGTTGTCTTTTGGATGAACACATACTCAATCAATTTTTTTTTTTGTCATTTGGTTAGATATATGCTTGATTCAGATAACGGCATTGTAACTGTAAACAAATCATGTGAATAAATGGAGTCTGACTGTACTCTTTGTTTCATACTCCAGTTCTGGGAGTATGTTTATCCAAGCCTCTTTTCCTCCTTGGTTGTATTCAGGGAAATATGATATTCCCAGTCAGTATCACATCCATGAAATCAGACGTGTCACTATTTTCTTCATTGGACTTGCACAGCACATGTATATGTTTATCAGTATGTGCTGAAAAAATATGAACAATCTGTTACCACAAGTAAACAAAACAACATCTCTGTTCGGACAGCATGACTGTGAGAGACTGGTCAAGATATTTCAGTGTTCGTTCTGGCCGCAAGGTGAAATCGTCCCGGCCTCTGCTCAACCTCTGTTCTCCGTCATCGAGGCTGTGGAGGAGTGGCAGATGAAGACACACCACTCGCAGATCACAGTTCACTGTCTGTGAGTAAAGAGAGTTTTATTATTTATAAATGAAAATAAAACATTTTGCTTTAATGTCTTGGTTAAACTGTTAGTGTGTAAGAAAAAATATTTCAACAAACCTCTCTATCGTTATTTCATTTAAATGTTTTGACTTTTGTTGTCAGGGTAACTAATTCGGTTGTATATCATTTACTAAGCCAGGAATTCTTTTTCAGAAGGAATCCTCCTTGGGGTACTTATTGCATAAAAATCCTTATTTTTAGAATGTGACAGGTTGTAACTATTTTTTCCACATATTTTTGAGTAAAATTATCTTCCAATTGCACACTATTCAAAGTAAGTTATTTACAGATATTCGTGATCATCTCATTAGTTATAAGAAGAAAGAAATAAGTGTTTTTGGATATAAGTTGCCAGTCACAAGTGTTATCTGTGTGTCAGTGGAACAATGTGTTGTCATCAATCATTGTTGCACAATCACAACTCCTTGGTGATACATAATACATCCCAATGTCAATGACTACACAAATCATTTCTGTTGCTAATAACACTGTCTTCCTCCACCTCTAGAGACGGAGTGGAGAGATCAGGCCTCTACTGCGTGCTGTCTGCTGTCCTGGAGAGACTGAAAATAGAACACGATGTCAGCATCCTGCAGACAATCAACCAGATGAGAGTGTGTCGTCCACAGCTCATTCAGAGTTTCGTGAGTGTACATTCTTCATATTGTTAATTCTTGTATTATACAAATATTTATACCTGGCCCTTGGAAAATACGGCAGTGTAATATTTATACAGCTTTAATACTGCTACACATATGATGCCACTCTAGTCTGCAGTTGTGACGTCACAATGTTGGAGCAAACATCACAATAACTGAATACTCAACTTCAACAGTCAGTTAATTTGTTAAAGGTGCTTTATTACTCTCAATATATAATACAAATACTATAAACCATGTCCCTCAAAGACATAGAGGATACTAAATGACCTTCTATTTAATACCATTTTTTATTAAACGAGTTAATGATTTTGTATAAAACGAGCGAAAGCGAGTTTGATACTAAATCATTCACGAGTTTAATAAAAATGGTATTAAATAGAAGGAAGTTTAGTATTCTGTTTATTACTTGCCCACCAATAATCCAGCAAAATAGCTGACATGGCTCTCAAAACTATGATTCCCACAAGCAAGATGTCATTGTGATGATGTTACTCCCATTGTGATGGCAAACCGCAAACTATTGTGACGTCATACGTGCAGCGGTATTACACTAGTTTAATATTGCCGTATAAATATTACACTGCGGTATCTTACACGGGCGAGTAATAAAAGAAAATATCCTTATGTTGAAGTTCTTCCAGTAATCGAGCTGAATCTTTAGTATTTCCATGGCTCTAACATTCCCTTCCCACAGAGGCTACCCGTACTCAAGTCATACAACCTGTCTAACAATACACCTATATTCTCGTGTGACAGTCAAAGGGCCCTGATTGGTTGCAATCATAGTTTCAAAGTGAATATACCGGGTATAACCGCAGTTTACAGTGATGTACATCTTGATGGCACCTTATGAAAGACATTTTTGATAGATCAAATTTAAGGTTTTTGTTGTCAATTTCATGAGTTAGATGTCATATTTTAAAATCAGTAATATAGGCAAAATGCTACTGGGGTTATGTGGGACTGTATAAATAACTTTTTTGGAGAGAGAATGTGTATCTGAGAGATTTTTTTTCTTTCATAGTAGCAAGTTGTGCTGAAAAATCATTGGATAAATTATGTATCATAAGAATGAGATCTTGTAATTTGCATTTTTAGCTCATCAGGCCTGAAAGGCCCGATGGGCTTATGGCATGGCATGGTGTCCGGCGTCCGTCCATCCGTCCATCCGTCCGTCCGTCCATCCGTCCATCCGTAAACTTTTCGCTTTTTCGACTTCTTCTCCAGAACCAATGATTCGACAGAGCTGAAATTTTATGTGCAGACTCCTTGGCCAATGGGGATTCTAAATTGTAGATTTCGTGACCCCATGACCCCAAATGGGGTCACAGGGGTCACATCCTTAAAAACTTATTTTCATCTTCTTCTCCAGTTCCAAAAGGTCTAGAGAGCTGAAAAGTTGTGTGCAGACTCCTTGGCCAATGGGGATTCTAAATTGTAGATTTCGTGACCCTGTGACCCCAAATGGGGTCACCGGGGTCACATCCTTAAAAACCTATTTTCATCTTCTTCTCCAGTTCCAAAAGGTCTAGAGAGCTGAAAAGTTGTGTGCAGACTCCTTGGCCAATGGGGATTCTAAATTGTAGATTTCGTGACCCTGTGACCCCAAATGGGGTCACCGGGGTCACATCCTTAAAAACCTATTTTCATCTTCTTCTCCAGTTCCAAAAGGTCTAGAGAGCTGAAAAGTTGTGTGCAGACTCCTTGGCCAGTGGGGATTCTAAATTGTAGATTCTGTGACCCTGTGACCCCAAATGGGGTCACCGGGGTCACATCCTTAAAAACTTATTTTCATCTTCTTCTCCAGTTCCAAAAGATCTAGAGAGCTGAAACGTTGTGTGCAGACTCCTTGGCCAATGGGGATTCTAAATTGTAGATTTCGTGACCCTGTGACCCAAAATGGGGTCACCGGGGTCACATCCATAAAAACGTATTTTCATCTTCTTCTCCAGTTTCAAAAGGTCTAGAGAGCTGAAAAGTTGTGTGCAGACTCCTTGGCCAATGGGGATTCTAGATTGTAGATTCCGTGACCCTGTAACCCCCAAATGGGGTCACCGGGGTCACATCCTTAAAAACTTATTTTCATCTTCTTCTCCAGTTCCAAAAGGTCTAGAGAGCTGAAAAGTTATGTGCAGACTCCTTGGCCAATGGGGATTCTAAATTGTAGATTCCGTGACCCCATGACCCCAAATGGGGTTTCATGGGTCACATCCTTAAAAACCTATTTTCATCTTCTTCTCCAGTTCCAAAAGGTCTAGAGAGCTGAAAAGTTGTGTGCAGACTCCTTGGCCAATGGGGATTCTAAATTGTAGATTTCGTGACCCTGTGACCCCAAATTGGGTCACCGGGGTCACATCCTTAAAAACTTATTTTCATCTTCTTCTCCAGTTTCAAAAGGTCTAGAGAGCTGAAAAGTTGTGTGCAGACTCCTTGGCCAATGGGGATTCTAAATTGTAGATTTCGTGACCCTGTGACCCCAAATGGGGTCACCGGGGTCACATCCTTAAAAACTTATTTTCATCTTCTTCTCCAGTTCCAAAAGGTCTAGAGAGCTGAAAAGTTGTGTGCAGACTCCTTGGCCAGTGGGGATTCTAAATTGTAGATTCCGTGACCCTGTGACCCCAAATTGGGTCACCGGGGTCACATCCTTAAAAACTTATTTTCATCTTCTTCTCCAGTTCCAAAAGGTCTAGAGAGCTGAAAAGTTGTGTGCAGACTCCTTGGCCAATGGGGATTCTAAATTGTAGATTCCGTGACCCTGTGACCCCCAAATGGGGTCACCGGGGTCACATCCTTAAAAACTTATTTTCATCTTCTTCTCCAGTTTCAAAAGGTCTAGAGAGCTGAAAAGTTGTGTGCAGACTCCTTGGCCAATGGGGATTCTAAATTGTAGATTCCATGACCCTGTGACCCCCAAATGGGGTCACCGGGGTCACATCCTTAAAAACTTATTTTCATCTTCTTCTCCAGTTCCAAAAGGTCTAGAGAGCTGAAAAGTTGTGTGCAGACTCCTTGGCCAGTGGGGATTCTAAATTGTAGATTCCGTGACCCTGTGACCCCAAATGGGGTCACCGGGGTCACATCCTTAAAAACTTATTTTCATCTTCATCTCCAGTTCCAAAAGGTCTAGAGAGCTGAAAAGTTGTGTGCAGACTCCTTGGCCAATGGGGATTCTAAATTGTAGATTTCGTGACCCCATGACCCCAAATGGGGTTTCATGGGTCACATCCTTAAAAACCTATTTTCAACTTCTTCTTCAGTTCCAAAAGGTCTAGAGAGCTGAAAAGTTGTGTGCAGACTCCTTGGCCAATGGGGATTCTAAATTGTAGATTTCGTGACCCCATGACCCCAAATGGGGTCACAGGGGTCACATCCTTAAAAACCTATTTTCATCTTCTTCTCGAGTTCCAAAAGGTCTAGAGAGCTGAAAAGTTGTGTGCAGACTCCTTGGCCAATTGGGATTCTAAATTGTAGATTTCGTGACCCTGTGACCCCAAATGGGGTCACATGGGTCACATCCTTAAAAACCTATTTTCAACTTCTTCTTCAGTTCCAAAAGGTCTAGAGAGCTGAAAAGTTGTGTGCAGACTCCTTGACCAATGGGGATTCTAAATTGTAGATTTCGTGACCCCGTGACCGCAAATGGGGTCACCGGGGTCACATCCTTAAAAACCTACTTTCATCTTCTTTTCCAGTTCCAAAAGGTCTAGAGAGCTGAAAAGTTGTGTGCAGACTCCTTGGCCAATGGGGATTCTAAATTGTAGATTTCGTGACCCCGTAACCGCAAATGGGGTCACCGGAGTCACATCCTTAAAAACCTATTTTCATCTTCTTTTCCAGTTCCAAAAGGTCTAGAGAGCTGAAAAGTTGTGTGCAGACTCCTTGGCCAATGGGGATTCTTAATTGTAGATTTCGTGACCAAGTGACCCCAAATGGGGTCACAGGGGTCACAGCCTTAAAAACCTACTTTTATCTTCTTCTCCAGTTCCAAAAGGTCTAGAGAGCTGAAAAGTTGTGTGCAGACTCCTTGGCCAATGGGGATTCTAAATTGTAGATTATGTGACACTGGACCCCAAATGGGGTCACAGTGGTCATGATCTAAGAACCTATCTTTTGCTTGTAAACAATAACTTAAATAACTTAAATATTCAACTTTAGATAGTAAATCAATGAAATCCTGATGAGCTACAGAGCCCATGGCTCTATTTTTTCTAGTATTTAATGTATACTTAATTTCTTCTTGTTTACAGAACCAGTTCAAGTTTTTGTACTCAGCTGTTCACGACTATCTGGAAACATTTTCAACTTACTCAAATTTCACCTGAAGGTTGCTAACGCCAGCCTCTCCGAAACCAGCAAGAATTGGTGCCAAGTTATTCCTCATGTTTTGTAACATATATTATATATACATATATATATATATGTGTGTGCCATATCCAAGTCATTGTTACTGTGTTTTATTATAATTTTCATCTATAATTCCAGAAAGAAATTTCCAGACTTTTTCTTGCTTATTCTTTCCTTCAACACAAGAATTTGATCTCTTGGTCTTTTGTTTGTTTTCATTGTTTTGTTGATTTTGTTTTGTTTTTTATGCTGTTGTTAATTCATTTTTATGCGAGCAAAACAAATATGAGGACCAAATTTGTTATACATGAGAAATGAGTGAACTTATTTTGCAGATGATAATCATCAACAAATATTTTATACACTTCTTTTTATACATTTATATCTTAGTCATAAGGGACCAGAAAGTTATCACTATTCAATGCAGTTCCATGATTTTCAAGATTCTCTGATATTTTCCGTTACGGTAGAGGATGGTTGAATGGACAGAAATACACAAAAGTAATAGTATTAAGTGCTAATTTGACTTAACAACTTCTAAAATGCCACTCAAAGAAGTTGAACATCAAGTTGAGAACTTCCAGTTATTCAACTGTTGGTATAGTATAGAATCATTCTGCAGCGCTTTAATTCCTTCCCGCTGATCTGGGATATTCAATATAATTTTAACTCACTGTATAAAACACATCCTATGTATCGCTCCCGGTTTCCCTATCTTGATACTTACCATCCCACACATACTCGTAACATATAGGGACAAAGACTTTTATCATTCAACAACATTAGTATAGAGATGGAAGAAATAAACATTCAGCACTGTAAGTCCAAAATGTGACTAGATCACTGCTAGAACAATCGCTGTAAGCAGTGAGCTCCAAATGTTTCTGAACTACCGGTAATATCACTCTCTGGGTGGCATGCAGTGTTCAGGATCAAGCTGTCTGCAGTTCAAACCTCACTTTATCTATAACCAACAACTCTTCTCTGTGTACAATAGTACATGTTAAATCAGTTTCTATGTCATGTTTCACTGCAATGTATAACAGTTTTGGAGTTGAGGCCTTTCTCCTTGCATTAGTTGACATGATACAGCAGTCGGTGAAACACTTATAAGTGGCATTTTCCCCACCTCTCCTTTAAGTGTTACAGATGATGATTAGAAACAGAGGTGAAAGATGTAAAACATCATGGTCCCTCCTAAATACAGTTTGCTGATTGGCTCTTGAAGCAGTAGACGTTGATGCAATTGGCCTATTTGTTTTCATACAGGCCTCACTTGTGAAGAAGGTATTTCAGGACTATCAACCATGTTATACTGTCATGTACTTATCTTTATACTTTCCATGACTAGATTCCTTCATCAAGATGGTTGTGCTTATAGTAACAGACTTGTATTCTATTCCTCTACTTCTGACAAAAGATAATTGTCACTTGTACATGTAGAAATAATAGCGGATAGGATGTTAATTCACCTGTCCCATGTGACAGGCACCTGTTGTGTAAACATGCTGGGCTTGTTAGTGCATAGAAGGAATCTTTCAGGATTAAAGTTAACATGATTATTATAAGAACAACAATTTTACAATTTCATGTTATGCAAAAGTTCAATATAATTTTCAATTTCAATTGGTTTAAAAAGTAGAGTATTTCAGAATTTTTATACTAAAATGACATTTTAAAGTAATACAGTAGAAGACGGATATAGCGAACATGGATATAGTGAACAAATAGATATAGCAAACAAATTCCCAGGAAAGGCCCTTTATGATATGCCAAACGCGAAAAGCGAACAGCGGATCTAGCAAACTGAATTCTTTGGTCCCTTGGAGTTTGTTATATCCGTGTTCTACTGTATCTGATTTATTTTTAAAACTTCATAGTCAAAATTTGTTTGGAGATATATTAGTTCCTCCACAAAGCATATATACTGTAATTTTGAAAGATGTGTATGAACTATTCAAAGTTTCCATATATTTTGAAAATTATTATACATCCTGTATTTATGCATGTATCTGTTGTACAAATTTTACAAATTTAAAAACACATGTGTAACTTACATTCAACCTGATTCATCTGCCTAACAAATCATCCATTTCATTCAGAGGTTTTGATCAGTATTATGAAAAGGTGTGTATCATGATTTCATATTCATATTTTATGGCCATAAATTTGTATAGATGAGATCACAAATGTTATTTTGAATCCACAAGATGAAGATTTAATGCATGATGCAATTTCTTTTCAATGTATTTGTTTTTACTTGTACATTTTGGTTATTTCAATGACAATTTTAAATGGTTGAATCAACTGGTCCAATGAAACAAACTTGTATATATTAAATGCGCTTATACATATTTGCTACAGAGGGAAAGGATTCAAATATACAGGTTTGTTGTAAACATTCATAAACAAGAAGTTGATTTTCTTTGCATAATAGAATGCAGATGCATAATGTAGACCTCGCTGTCAGTGTATATCATATTCATCTGGAAATAAGTGTAAAGGTTACAAACAGAGGCTAGCAATGTGTCCATCCTGTCAATAAATGTTCTCATTCAGGATTTCTGGATAACAACTTCTTTTTGTATAATACATGGCATTAAATGCCCTTCAAAGACAGGAAATAAGATCACCAAATCTTGATGCATTTCAAAACAACAAAACGTTTTAAATAATGAACAAGTTAACATAGAATGGAGTTGCTGTATGATATCTGGTATCAATGTATTGCGATTTGAACATTATGTAAAATAAGCCAAAGTATATTATTTATGATTACATTGGAAGGTTGTCTGTTGTTCTTGATCATAACATGATAAAACTATAAGTAATAATTGATATATAAGTGATTTCTAAAATTATTCATTAATGATTTCAAGATTTAAATTGATTATCCAAACTATATTACAACTTTCTTTTTTTCCTGTAGGGTTTCGATAGAAAAATGTGCCTTATTTTCCAATTAGATTTCAGGTCTTTGACTCTTTTCTACCTCTGATTCTCTATAGTTCTATATTTTTGTAACCATTTATTGAGAAATAGCATAAATCTTAGTTCTCTACCTCAATTTAGATTGTGTTGAGTCCAGTAATCCACGAACAATGGTAGTAGTAGTAGTTTCATACAGCTTGAATTCAGCATTATCTAGTGATCTTTTCATCCATGTGTTTCCTCATTCAGCAATAGCAATTTAGTCATTTCATGTTTTAGCAATAAAGTTGATAAATATAAAAGAAACACTACCGGTAACCATTGTGACTGAGGAGAGAAAGGACATTTATTTTCAGTGCCATATTTGGGTTGAAAATGGTCGTTGTTCAATTTGATAATTTGTTTATGTTCACTCAGTGAAGCAGTGAAGCGAATTCAGTGTTGAACATGTTCAGCCTGTGTATCAATAATATTTGTTTTACTTGAAAGTTTGAAATTATTCTATGTTTTAAAACATTTGTTGAGGAAATGGATGAGATGTACGAGTTTTAAAATATTCCCAGGTTATGTTTTGAAATTTCATGGCAATTTATATGATTTTAACTATTTATGTCATGCTTAATAAATATATAACGAACAATAAAAGTGAAATGTAGGTGTTTAAACCTGGCAGAATTTTTCAAGATTGACGATGTCACCAAATTGAAATTTTCATGATAGAATGTTGTGAAATTTACAATTATTCATAGAAAATGCTTTCTTGAGTTTGATTGTAGTCATCAGTTGTTGTTATGTGTTGTGTATTCTAGTCTTCATCTGATCGTTATGTTTGTGCGTTTGTGAACAAATAATTCATCACAACTAAGATAGTGAAACATCTAATTCCAACAATAGTGATAATTCACTGTGGAGAAACTGTTTTGAAAACAACTAAGTTCTCCAACTTAGTGGATAATTGTTTTTTGATAAAAACCTCTTCATGCCAAATTATTTTCAAACCACAATTATTTGAAACCCTTTCAAATATGAACTATGTTCAACTAACCAACATTCGAATTACATTTTCACTTTTTCAGGAAGGATATATTTTTCAAAATGTTTGTTTATCACATGTAACAATTTCAAGATTAATGTATTTATGTAAATGTACAAAATTGGTACAAATTGTAATCTGTTATCAACGTATCTGAGGAAGTTCATGAACATTTTCAATAGAAATTTCAGCATTAGCAAACAATTAGTTATATGATACCATGCCAAAAATATTTTGCATTTTATACCTTTTAAAAGGTGCTTCGTTAGAAATCCTTCATGCAGTCTTTTCTGTATTTACTTTCAATTTAAGATTAAAATTATTTTTAGCTCAGAAGACCACGCTTCTTACCCTTTTTAGTGAAAAAATATTGTTCTGTTCATCTGTTTTGTTTTTAGCTCATCTGGCCTGAAAGGCCCGATGGGCTTATGGCATGGGATGGCGTCCGTCCGTCCGTCCGTAAACTTTTCGCTTTTTCGAACCAATGACTCCAGAGAGCTGAAATTTAATGTACAGACTCCTTGGCTGAAGGGGATACTAAATTGTAAATTTGGTGACCCTGTGACCCCAAATGTGGGTCACAGGGGTCATAGCCTTAAAAGCTATTTTCATCTTCTTCTCCAGAACCAATGACTCCAGAGAGCTGAAATTTTATGCACAGGCTCCTTGGCTGAAAGGGATTCTAAATTGTAGATTTGGTGACCCTGTGACCCCAAGTGTGGCTCACAGGGGTCATTACCTAAAAAAAACTATTTTCATCTTCTTCTCCAGTCCCAATGAACGTAGAGAGCTGAAATTTTATGTACATACTCCTTGACTGAGGGGGATTCTAAATTGTAAATTTGGTGACAGTGAGACCCCAAATATTGGGTCACAGAGGCAATTACCTAAAATGCTATTTTCATCTTCATCTCCAGTCCCAATGGCTCTAGCGAGCTGAAATTTAATGTACAGACTCCTTGGCTGAAGGGGATACTAAATTGTAAATTTGGTGACCCTGTGACCCCAAATGTGGGTCACAGGGGTCATAACCTTAAAAGCTATTTTCATCTTCTTCTCCAGAACCAATGACTCCAGAGAGCTGAAATTTTATGCACAGACTCCTTGGCTGAAAGGGATTCTAAATTGTAGATTTGGTGACCCTGTGACCCCAAGTGTGGCTCACAGGGGTCATTACCTAAAAAAAACTATTTTCATCTTCTTCTCCAGTCCCAATGAACGTAGAGAGCTGAAATTTTATGTACATACTCCTTGACTGAGGGGGATTCTAAATTGTAAATTTGGTGACAGTGAGACCCCAAATATTGGGTCACAGAGGCAATGACCTAAAATGCTATTTTCATCTTCATCTCCAGTCCCAATGGCTCTAGCGAGCTGAAATTTTATGTACAGACTCCTTGGCTGTAAGGGATTCTAAATTGTAAATTTGGTGAGTCTGTGACCCCAAATATGGGTCACAGGGATCATAACCTAAAAGCCTATTTCAGTTTACAGCATCTTTCTGAGATTATATGTGCACTTCAATCAGTAAGTAGGTAAGGGAGGTAATTTTAAAGAAAACACCTGAGTTAAAGGCATTTCATCTTTCTGATGTGAGAGTTCTAACATGTGCTTTGAGAATACAGTCAGCTCTCGTTAATCCGACACTCGTTAATCCGACAATCACGTTAATCCGACAAAAGATTAGGGAACCATTTAAAATAGTGATAATTACTTTCGTTAATCCAACATTCTCGCATTCCGACTCCGACAGACCAATCTAGCAACCGATTGATGCAAATACACTGTAAAAGCACTCGTTAATCCGACAATCAAATTGGCCGGTCGGATTATCCGACCGTGAATAAACAGTCACACTCGAGTGGTAATTAGCGTGGGCCTTACTGGCTGCTTGGTAATGATGCCGGTGAACATCACACTTGTTGATTAGAATCACACGATTAATTAAGACGATTTAATTAACAACTAACAATAGATCGATGTGTATGTTTACAACTGACCTGAGTGTTCATCACGACACAATGTCTGTCACGAGTACACCGCTCGCTAAGCGAGCTCAAATAGAAGTCACACATTATCATGCCATTCGGTAAACATTGAGTCAATCATTTTCGATCAGATTCAATAATCCGACATTCTCGTTAATCCGACATATTTCTCTGCAACCATGAGTGTCGGATTAATGAGAGCTGACTGTATAATATGTCTGATGAAAAAGAGATACTGAGAATTAAAAACTTAGAATTGAAGGTCTAACAAAAATTATACTTCATATTTTATCTTTGTCTCACATTTCACATATGAGTAATTATTTGTATTTTGCAAGTGAATTTGCTGATAAAGGTACACAAGTCTAAAAGTATTCTAAAGACTTAATACAGAATCTTTTATTAAATCTTATATTATGTTCTTTGTAATTTAAGAGTAAATAATGGAGTTTTTTAATATCTCATGATATTGTGTAATTATTTGGAGAATTAATTAATTAATTAATGAGAATTTCCAGTACGAGTCAATTTGGTATACCTTATTTATATCATATTTTATACTTTATAACTGATTTAGTTTTCTATTAACTTTGCAGTTAAGTTTATTCAATAGGAACAAGAAATGAGATAGATGTCTACATCATGGACCTGGTTAATGTGAATCTATTTGAAATGAGAACTATTGAATACCCTTTGAAGGAATAACTTGAAGAGGAATTAAATTTTTTCATTTTACATGAGATATGTGAACTGAATATGACTAGTGATGACTGGTGATAACATAGAACTATAAAAGAAGTAGCTATATGAGATTGTGACATCACACCTATTTTCATCATCTTCTCCAGTACAGAAAAATAATTAATTGTTGGAAAAACTGCATCTAACATAAAAATTTTACTGGCTGTGAGTCCAGTGTCTGCATGTTATGTAATTGCATTGTGTTGACGTCTTCCTGGCAGAAGGATGAAAACTGATAGTTACACAGAGGTTTCAGGTTACTTCAAACTACTGTGCAGCACTGTGTTATCATAGACTGTGCGTGAGACTGCTTTAGTCTTCCACTGACTCTAAAAAAGAATTTATTCATAGAATATCACCATTTTATCAAATATTGAAAAGGAGCCTATAAGAAATGGTGAAAAAGAATTTACTAAAAAAAATTCACCAATTTATTAAGTATTGAAATGGAGCCTATGAGAAATGGGATTTGCAAAAACTGAGGCTCCTATTCATTATGTAATAAATGTTGGTATTGCCATAATGCAATTAAGAATTAAAACAATATAATGCAAAGGTGTATGATATTCATAACGAATGTTGATTTATGTGTAACCAATTTTGATAATAATTAGCAGGGGTCATGACCTGAAAAGGTTTTTTACATTTTCTTCTACAGCCCCAGGCCATTATTGCAATAGCTTACAGTGGTGAATTGTATGCAAAGAATTGTACCCGGTATATTCATTATTATATAATGTGTGTACGATCTTAAAAAATAGTATGATCTCTCCACCACATTATTATATGTTTGATAGCAGCAATTTATTTCCAAGCTTTGTGTTGCTCTTTCAACACATATATATAGCAGATTGGCAAAGTTATGGTAACAAAATATTTTTAAACTGCTTTAATCGTTTCACTACCTAGATTCTTAATACTACATTCCATTTTCTGACCATTGCTATAAAGTCCACTCCATAACATACCCCACTTATTATCTCCTGATGAGCTACAGAGGCCATGGCTCTATTTTTTGATAACTCTAGAGAACATGACTATAAATCTCTACTGATAGATTCATCAGATCATCTATTCTGGATCTATCAAGGATGCTGTTTGTCATAAACAATTGTTTTATCTTCTGTGTTGAAAGAAAACTGTATTTCTGTACAAAACTTACTTAAAACCTTATTTTTATTTGATCACCTTTTATAGTTGTATTGTCAGTATTATGTTTTCAAATGTTAATTTTCATATACACCTTGTTATTTTTTATATGTCTTATGTATGCAAGTAAGCTATGTTACTGGTGCTGTGTATCTCTAACCACATCTGCAATAAACTACATAGCACTCCGTACAAGCTTCTCACTCTAGCATGTGGGATCTGTTTGTAATGATAAATTTTTGGGAATTGGTGTCATGTTTAAAATTTGTCATAACTTACTGAATATGGATCCAAAATATTTTTATCCTTACAAATATAAATTTCATAGATATTGTAAACTTGTCTTGTAATTTTGTATCAATATTGATATTCTGTAATTTAATCTGGTGGGTTTTATTTTAAAATAAATATAAACGTTTTTAATCCCAATATCTAAATATTATGAATTTTTTCCAATAATATTTAATATTTTATAGATTTTTGTATCTTGATATTGTAATAATATTAAAGACATTTCATTATCTGTGCCTTATTTACTTATAATGTAAATATTAGTGCATTTTCTCACTTATGCTTTGTTCTCTGTAAACAAAATTACTTTATCTTCAGCATCTATCCTTGAAATATCAGAATGAGTTTATGAAAATAATATTGTAGCATTTATTGGCAAAATGACATTGCTTTTGTAAATCACAGATTTATTATAGTTTCAACATGTTCTATAGAAAGAAACAACTTGTTTCTGTTTTTTTTTAAATGGCAAAATTTAAGTGCCTTTTTGCTACTTTACACAAATATTTACATAATACAGGTGCCTTGACATGATTTTATGCTCTAAAAACCAAATCTTTTTTACTATATCCTTTGATATTTTTAAGAGCTCATGCGGATTATAAACACAGGAACAAGTATAGTTTGCAAGTAATGTTTCTAAGTATGTCTTAAATGTTTCAAATATTGTTCTCTTTGTGTTATTACATATGCACAGTAATCTCTGCAAGTTCAGTTCATTTGAGATTAATGTAATTTGCTCAAATTATTTCCATATTGTATCGTGGTTAGTGACCTGTATATCTATATGATCTAATGGTAACTGTTACCAATATTCCATGTATAAATAACACGCTTGTACTGAAAATGACGATAAAATCATTGCTTGTCTATAAATGTGTTTCTCTTCTTTATGGTAGGAAAGCACTTCACACAAATTTAAAATGGATAAAGAAGAATGGAGACTATTTCATAGATATACAACTATTTCTATTCTATTTTCTATTCTTTGGCGGCATCGTTTGGACATAATATTCTAATGTCATTGCTTTATGCTTGACAAATACATTAAATTCAATGTTGAAACATCACGTCCGAAGATTAAAGATGTGTATCCATAAATTATCTCCCTACTTCATCAGGGGTGGGATAGTGCAGTGGTTAGCGCGTTCAGCTTCGGATCAAGGGATCAAGAGATCCGGGGTTCGAATCCCGACAGGGGCACGGCAACTTTGTCTGCAGTAGAGAACTGTTCTACACGCAGTAAGGTTTGGGTGCAATGCTACACTGAATTTCAGCGTAGTACCACCCATGGTTCGCTAGTTCCAGCCGATGCTCTCAGGTTTCACCGCAATGCATAGCCACATGGCGTTGTGGGCTTTCTCCCTGCCATAATACTAGCAGCCGCGATATAAGTGAAATAATCTTGAAAGCTTTGTTAAATCCAAGCTCACCTCACCTTCATCAGCTTCTAGAAGCTATAAAGGGTAGCCATGCAGAGGCTATTTGCTAGAATACAGTGGGCATCTCCACAGTACACATCTCCATAAGTGCATCTGGGCCAAGGTGATCCTAACTCAGTGTTATGATGAGATAAGATGGCCCTTAGCAGTAAAACGACATTGTGCAAATAGGCACGGGTTTAGTTGGTACTTGACTCTCCTTGTCACATTTCACTGGTCACATTTCTATCGCAAGAATACAGGTGAGAGATGATTTGTGAAGTTTTAGTTGTGTAGCAAAGTAGAACATTCAAAAGCGGGTTCTATCGGGGGATTTTTTGTGTAAAAAAAATTCGAGAGGATATTCCTGTTTACACATAGCAAATTAGATCATGAAGCTCTGGTTGACACTTGATAAGGAGTCTAAGAAGTTTAGAGTCTACACTAACATTTAGTATATGAAATTGAATAGTTACTCTCCCTTCATCCATGTGATTTTATCTCTTAGATCTTCCAGTCCCAATAGACTTGCTGTATAAGGACCTAGACTGTACCAAAGGCTCTTATTTTATACACACTCATTACACATGGCAGGGCTAAGAAGAGTCTAGGGGGTACATCTACTAAAGACAATATTGGTGTCTGACATTGTGCTAATCTAGTTAACTGAAACAAACACATCATAGATTTGTTTTAATTATTATTTATTTACATCACATATAATACAGAGTTAAATTATCAATATGATACATTATTAGAACATTAACAACAAAAATGGAATATTTGTTTAAAGAACTATTAACCTAGTAACTAACCCATGTTGCCAATACCAACATTCATGCAACCATTATTTAACAAAGAGATATACATCAGTCTGGGATTCAGTAAACACAGTTTCACCACTGAACTTTATAACTATGTTTACTATAGGCTATATAGCACTCGGACACCTGGGGTTTTAACCATGAAGCCCCTTTACATGCCATGAAATTTGCTGACATATCTATAATTATTTTGATAAATAAAATATAGATCTTACACTTACTAATTCTTATTGGAGTCTTGTTCATTAAGAAACCTCTCATTATAAAAAAATTAACACCTATACTTGACCTAATATCAGCTCACAGACCTCATTATTGTGATATTATAATTTATTCAAATTGTTTATTATTTTTGCAGGTCATTTATGATTCAATGATGTAAAAAAAATCCCAGTACTTATGAATAGAAGCATAAATAGAATTATTATGGAATTATTTAATGTATACTGTTAGCCTTTCTGCATCAATGTTAGAAAAACTTATTGTCACTCAAGTATTGACAACTGATCATGGATAGTATTAGCTTTTGTTGGTACAATGAGTCCAATTTAAACAAAGTCAATAAATTTCAACACTTCATCTGAATGTATAACTAGTGTTGTTAAGTAACAAATGATTAAATATGTATTTCTCAAGAACATGCAGATTTTCTGTATATAAAATAGCAATATGTTTTTCTCCCTTTGAGATGAAAACAATTGGATGCATGAGACATTCAAAATATACTTTAGCATGTATGTATACAATTATTTAGTGTTGATATAGTTTCACTTATGACTTCAGAACACCAATTATTGATATTAGCATGGGTTTACCGGAACCATTTGAAGATATTGCAAAACAAAAGATTTATAAATTCATTCATGAACTTGACGAAGTCCAAGTAAATCTGTTATCCTGTTTCTTGTCATGGTCACAAGTCAACCATCAGTTTTGGTCCCAACACATTCCACATTTGACTCCATCAAACAAACATTTCCAAATCTATATTTGTTTATGTATTTTGTAAACAGTAGCATACATTTTTATAATACAAACTGTCAATGTTTTGTCGTATCGTTATTTTTGTTGAAAAAAAACCGCAAATCTCACTCTTCGTCATCACAAATCAATCATCCTTTAATACCTCAATGGAGAGCACAACTCACTGAGGTAACATAATCAATGCTGATAAAGAGTGGCGAATCATATACCTTCAAAATTAAACATGATTCAAATCTTAGTTCTTGGGCAAATTTCCCCTGAATGGTTTTGTTTATGATACTTAGCCAAGTGGAGTGATATCGAAACAATTGCCTTTGTGTAAAGCTTATTCCCCTAAAAGGTTATCTATGAGCTTAAAACTTTGTACACGGTTTATCACATTTGTAAGACTCACTATCTGACAAACTGACTTTTTGTTCGAGAACAATTATACTGTAAACGATATCAACGACCAAGCAATAAAATCTATGTACAAAATATACTTTATAAAATAGCTTTGTTTGCAACACCTTGCATTGATAACAGTACAACTCTCCGAACATTCTATAAACTACAAGAAATTGTTTATCTAACAAAGCATTGGGTATATTACATATAATATACATATATTTTGATAGTTATCTTCATAAATACAATTTATACTTTATTTTAACAAGGACATTTATGGCAGATAAATAACTACATAAGATATGTATTTATTCTAAATTTCTTTCATATAAACTTTCATAAAATCTTCCTTTTCTTATATATTCAACTTAACAACACAAAATAAAATAATAATTTAAAAATTAAAATTTATATTTGAGAAAATAGATAATTTATAAGAATTTATTCATATTTATCTAAACTCTAACAAGACCATAACCAGTGAGCATCTATAAGACAGCTGACTTCACCTGGTGTATAAATAGCTCTCAATGAACAACAATTCAGCAATTAGAACAGGAAGATTTTCTGGAGACGTTTCGAAGTATAAGCTCAGATGGTGAAGGAATGAGTATAAACTCCAAAATGTTGTGTATTTTCACATTAAAGAAGTTGTTATCCAGAAAATGTTCCTGTTCTTATGTATACCACTTCTAAATGCCCTTCAAAGTTTTACTTCAGGAATTGTAGCACATGTGTAGACTATTGTCCCCTGGACAGCTACGTCAGACCATCAGTATTGGGCTGTCCTGTCTACAAAGGATGTGAGTGCAACTCATCCAGGGATCAAGTCCAGTAATCCAACCATCCATGGTTAGTTGGACTGTAGTCAAACCATGTCGGACTATCTAGTAGTGGAATAACTCACTGTTAACAATTGATAGCAATTCAACGCAGGCAGGCTCAGCCGAGATGACTAAGTTGTTTCCCTAGCAACTTGTATCTAGATAAGGCCGCAACAATAGTTATTAATATTGAGAGCATCACAGGGTGTTTATTACTGGATGAAAACAAGACAACAACGTGGCTTCTATATCAGACTATGCAACAACATAAATATTTGGTTCTCAACAAGTGATGAATCAATCATAGATTTGTTATACAAATTCTGTTTACAAGATTGTGAAGTTACTTCCCTTGAGTGTTAACCATGTTAACTAAAGGACCTTTTCAACAATACATCAGTTTGCAAACAAAAACAAAACTTTTATTGCCTTTCAACGCTTTGAAAAAAGATTTGATAAAATGAAAAGAACCTTTTGCATATTTTAAGTAACCCTCAATGATAGAATATGGATGCCAGTAAAAAATTTTTTTACGTTTTTATCCAGGTAACTATAGCCTATATGGAAGTTAATTAAAGTTATATTAAACAGGCTCTAACTGATGAATTTTCAAAAAAATAGTGCAATTATTTGATGATTTGGAACTTGTTAACATCCTTTTATCAAAATTAAATAAAGAAACAAAAGGATAATAGCCCTTTGATAAAACATGCAACAAAGTTTGATTACAGGAGTTTACAGGTAAATAAAAATGGCAAACATGTCTCAAAATATCTTTCATGAAGTATAATATCAAACTTCTTTGACACTTTACCAACTTGTTAATGTCAATAAATAAGAACACTAAATGCCATGATCTACTGATGACATTTCTAAAATGGGAATGCATATAAATGAACTGGACTCTTAGGAAAAACATTTATCTTAGAAGACTCCACAATTATCCTTATCCAAAATTACTGTCTCACCAAACACGGCCTGAGAAAATATTACAGTAAGTTATGAGAGGTCAAGTTCTGAATCAGAGCTTTGATTCATCTTAGAGTGGTCAGTCAAGACCATGAACAGTAGATGACCAATGATGCAAGGACAAAGTGGTCACCATCTGGCTAACTCTGTTACAAATCATGGAAATCATTAGTATATAAATATGCTCACATGCTAACTCCAACCTGATGAAGAAAACATGAAGGAGGAAGCAAATGTCATGTTTTTCACACTAAATAGCATTGGCGGATCCAAGAATTTTGAAAGTGTAGTTATCATATCTTGAAAAGGGAGACACTCAAACTTTTCATAAAGGGCCGTTCCAACCCCCTGAACCCCTGTCTGGATCTGCCAGTGAATAATATGTCTCTATTTTCTATGTCCTTCAAATATTTAGTCTATAAACTGGCGATCTATATATCATTTATGAACTCAGTATTTTGCTGTGTTGAGAAAAAAAAGGTTCTAAATTTGTCCATAAATTGAAGAATTGATCACAGACCAAACTTGAGAGAGTTCTTCAAAGAAAACTCTGTTTTCTGGTCTTAGAATCTGTCGTTGCCATGTTTCTGATACAAAGTCCATATCTTTGCTATCAGTTTAAACAGCAACACCAATGTCCCTGTGCGAGGGTCCCTCTCAGGGTGTTTGCTAATACTTAGTGAGAGTCCATTCTGGGTGATTTTGCTAAGTGGAGTTCATTGACAAGCTTTCACGTAAGACTGTTAAATCCCCACCATTTGCTATCAGCTTGTCAGAAAACATTATTTTCATCTTTCCCACAGTTTGAACGTCTTATGTTGAGCTATCTTCCATTCATTTATTAGCTATCAGTTAGTCAGGGAACGTGGTTTAGATCCCGGCCCACTTGGACAGGACCCCGTCACAGAAGAGGATGTTCTGTGTGGGGTAGATGGCAGAGTGCTCCTCCTTGTCCTCCGGTACTCCCGATGATTCCATCTCCGACACCACCGATGGGTTCTGAGAAACATTAAGAATACATGATTATATAATTATAATAATATAATTATTAACTATTTATTAACTATTTACCCTATTTGATTAATGCCAAGCCATTCTAGACTGCTTGACTTTCAGAAAGTATGACGTAACAATTGGAATAATACTAGATTGGCCATGCACAATGATAGACACACCCAACACAGGCCTGCACTGGCAGATGAAGGGATAACACTATAAAATTGCTCTTTTAAATTCTTAGGGACGACATTTTAACATCTATATTACCACAGCATATTTTAAACAAGCATACCTTTTAAAATATTATAACAAAACAATAATCTGTTTTACCTACTATCAATAAAACATGCATAAATCAAGTCTTTAGGATCAGCTATATAGATAGGTATTGAGGTAGTTTACCAATAAACAAAATGAAACTATTTCCAGAAAATACAGTGTTTTATTGTCTTTACTTTGAACAAGTACGAGAACTACAAACTCGATGGAACCTTACCTGCCACTGGGTGACAAACTCTAGAAGATGAAGAGAGAGAAGACGACTGGAATGAAGCAGTCCCTGCAGGCTGTAACAAACACCAGGACATGTTTCACAGGATAACTCTTCTTTTGGTAAATCCTTGAATACTTGTTGCTTACAGGAGTTAATTTCTTAAAGTTACCGTTTCTTATCTTGTACATTAACATATTTTAAGTCAAATAGTTTCATGTACATTTTGATAAGCATTCAAATTCCTTATTTCTTCTCTACAGCCTTGAGATGTTTTGAAACACATTAATATATCTGTTTTATATAATTTGGAGTATGATTCTCGGTTCTATCAGTGAAATAAATCCTCTTTTCAGTCAAATAAAACCTCTATCAAGCTACAGTGGCGATAATCTTTATCGTGACTCAACTGATGCATGACGTTATTAGGACAATGTTATGACGTCATAAAGTCAGCATGTGAAGACTGTAAGTTTAGCAATGAAATCACTGAGTTTCAACATTAAACACAGAGATAATGACATAATAAAGAGATTTTCAGTTTTTACTTCATAAATACCATGATTATCTCGAGAGATAGAATGTTTGTAATTTGTCTTTTCAGCTAAAATGTCCACATCTTCAATTTCAATAAGCTAAGCATGCATGTATTGTATATTTTCTCAATCACTACATCTAATTCTTCTAAGTTGAAAGTGACCACTCACCTGTCATGCTTAAAGAGTCCAATGGAAGTAATCTTACTACAAATGTTGTTATTCAAACTAGTGTCGAACAATGGTATACCAAAATAACAATCAAGCAACAACCATTCAGATTCAACTAAGCCAGATTCATCGATACTATCACTCAAATCCAAAGTCAATTTCTCTTTCGCAGGTTTTGATGGCGAATTCTCCGCACTGTCTAAAGCATCAATTTCAGAGGCAAGCATTTGTGCAGATGCATGATCTTTAATCCCATTGATTGGTTTCTCTGGGTTTTCACCAATGGATGAAGAAGAGCTTGACTTGTTGGCCGGGGAGGCTAGATGTTCTGTGTGAAGGTTTTTCCCAGGTTGCAGAAGTGTGATGTAGCCACACGAGTGCTCGAGATCAACATGTTTAGACAGCGCTTGTATCGCAGTGTGGCTCTGGTAGTGACCCTTGCTGAACGCACCTGAAATATGAAGTGATATTCTGGAGGTTCTGCAGGTCCTACAATATTCTATAGAGATAGATCATGCAGTAACATACCCTTGAGTATTTGTAAGAGGATTATTTTTAGGAAAATATTTAAAGCACAACTTTGTTCTAGTGTAAATGAAAAGTGTTCTGGTAAGCAAAACAGATACAATTTGAGTAAGAAAATTAAAAAGGTTCACTTATTTTTTTTTATTTCTTCAACAAAATCTGAAAACCTTTTTCATTTGGAGGAGAAATTTGGCAAAATTTTTGTTTAGGAGAGATTCTGAAAGACACTTTTTCTCTCTCCAAATTTGTCAAAATCATTGTAGGAGAATCCCTAAAGAAACTAAATAATAACTTGTTTTGCATTAACATTAAATAATTTCTTACAAACCTTTCTCGTCAGTTTTGAGTGGGAATGGTATATGTACGGTTTCACCATCATTCATGTTACCATGTCCCTAGAACAAGAATAAATCTATATGAGAAACAAGTTGAATCCAGTTTTCATAGTTAAGGGTGACAAATAAGCATTGCTCAATTAATTTCACACTCAACCACCTGAATAACTTTATTGACTCAATAACTTAGCTTCAGACAAAATATCCAATTTTTATCTGTCAAGGGCTTTGATTGATGGTCACTATACCTCTACAGATGATGAAGATGATAAATTCCAAGCATATGGAGGTACACATCAAAACACAATCATTAGTCTTGTGTGTTTGGGGAGCTGATGTGTTTAAATTTTGGAATTGTTCTAAGCACTTCAAGGATTAGATTAGATTAGTTAAAATCATTATAAAAGGAAGATATTTACCTGTACGAGGACCGCAGAATGAGTAAGTGCATCATTCAGAGTGAGGAGGATGTTGGAGGTCGCAATGATGCCGGGGTCGTGACCCCAGGTCGTCACTAGTAGACGCTCGTATCTCTGCAATACAAGGTATGAATTGATTAAAAAGTTACAATATAACATTCACATATCAATGTAATTAAAATTGTAATGTGGTGTAGTGGTTAGCATGTTTGCCTCTCACGACAACGGCCCAGGTTCGAATCCCGGTGGAGACACCAAACATTTGTGACCCGGGTCTTACACTGTGTTGTGTCCATGGGCAAGGCACTTCATCCACATTGCACTCAGTTAACCCAGCTGTATAAATGGGTACCTGAACAAGGGAATGTATGGACCTATACAGTCGCGCGGAGCGCTTCATAGGCGGCATCGAAAGTACAATTCCTTCAGGGTAATAATTGTGTAGCGCTTTGAGCATGCATTGTGTATGGATATGTGCGCATTATAAATATACTATTATTATTATTATGTACTGTACTGTACTGCGAGTTGAGAAAAAAGAACGCTGTTGGTCCTTACAGAGGGAAATAATGTTTTTCATTATCATTACCTGAAATACGAGTGGCAGTTTTCTGAGCTTGGTCCCCTTGACAAGGAGGAGAGAGGGGGGACCACAACCAGTCAGCTGGTAGATGAACAACTTGAACCACACCGAGTTCACCTGCAACATGATACAAACATCCACCAATTAACCTCTGACTTCCAGAATTTTTATTTGGGTGGGTGGGTGCACCATAACCGTTAAGTGCAAAGCATTTTAATAAAGACAATTCATTTAAGATTCAAGACTTCACTTCAAGTGCTGTAATACCTGCATTATTAACTCTCACCTCTATAACTTTCTGCTCATTTAGCTCACTACAACATAACTCTCACCTCAGGAATGGCGGGTCCGATGTGTTGGGGGACGCAGCTGCTGACTGGTCGAATCTCGTTACTCAGTGGAGCCATGGATACCAACAAGCTTAGAGGGAAAAAGCAGGTAGGAATATGTTATGTGGAGAACGTCAAGTAAAGAACAAAATTTAAGTGAGAAAGAAAACAATAAGTATGAGTATATACAACACAAAAACAACAATGAAAATAAGTACAAGTAAACAACTAAAATACAAGTATTTTATTCAAATCAAGTAGATATCTCCATTCCCCCACCCACACACCTACCTGTAGTTCTTGTTGAGTACGCGGGAACGAGTGGCCGGCTCCAGACTGAGCAGAGACTCACATCGCAGCAGGTCAATCCCCTGACCGTTCGGACAGTCCACCTCTTCACTCAGACTCTTGTTATGGCGCAGGAAGCGGATCGTGTCTCGTAAAGTGAGTGCATGGTCGAAATATCTCCTCGCTTCCCCTTCTGCATCTGAACCGACCTTTAGGAGAAAACAGAAAGTGCAAACTTAGTTTGATGCTTAGATTAGGGAGATTCCTGCGTGAGCGTATTGGAATTTTCCCGATGATAACCAAATTGAGGGAAGGAAACTACTCATGCAATCAGAATATGTAAACGGAGATGTAACATTGTACTCATTCATGTCATGTGAAAAATTGCAACTACTCTTGATGAAACAGTAATCAGTGGTCAGGCATTGTCAGTTTCTCTGAGACACCAATTTTCAGGAAAACATAGGTAGTGCCAATTTTAAATATGACTTTAGATATAAATGACCGTTTGAGCCAACAATTTAGGAATTATTTGCATCATTCATGACCAAATCAACAATCACAGTAAGGAGTTCTGAAAGCCACTTACCTTCTCCAGCTCCGAGAGGAAACTGTCCATGGACTCATCACTAAGTTTACCCACCTCAAACATGGTCACTGCGTGGCTCTTCAGACCCTGTTCAGAACAGTATCACTCAGTTTACATACTGCTATCTAGCGTACGTATAAGTAGGAGTCAACACCAGAAGGTAGTTTTGATCTAACTAAATTCGATGAAAGGGTTTCAAATCATAGACACAGGCTATTCTGGGATAGCCCATCTTTAGTCAATCAGGGATTATTAAGATTTGTAAATGATTTGGAATTAATTAATTCGGCAACTTAATATTTTAAAAGTGATTAATTTTTGCTCAAAAGATCCTGGTTAACTAGTATACAAAATTTCTTTATATTAACACCTTCATCAACTTTTTTAATTTTTGGACAGGGTCAGACTGACTCACCGGCGACAAGTTGCCCATCATGAGAAATGCTGTGAGAGTCGAGTCGAACAGAAACGCTATCCTCTTTCCCTGACCTGAGGTTTGACTGTTCATCTCTATAATAAATACAAGAATACATAAAACAATATTTCCTTAATATTCAGCAAAAACTGAACATAGCATGTTTTCTTATCAATACATTCATACATTTACAGGTACCGGTAACAGTGTGTCAATTCTGATGTACATAGTCATCATCTCATTGGTGCACAATATGTTTTATATCTTTAAAAGGCAACTAGAGTATAAAAGTGCTTTAAAATATACAGGGATGGTGTGCATAGACCAGTCAACTCACAATGATGTGAATACAGTAGTTGCAAACATTTTCCTTATTCTTGCATTCCTACCGCCATGTTATCACGTCAAATCAAACACCTACCTATTGCACGTTCGATAGCTGAAGCCTCTGTGTTTGCGTTTGTGTTGAGATTTTCTGACTCAAAGTGGTCGCTCATCGACAGATCAACATCCATAGCATTGTTCAGGTCAATCAACAATGACTCCTGACTAGACCTACAAGAAAGCTCTTATTTAAAACCTTATTCAAGAATATCTTAACTTATACAGTTTGTCACTGTGTTGTGAAACCTAAATATGTCAACTGAAAATTAGTGTTGCACTGAAAACATAAGTGAAAGTTGATCTTTTAACATTTATAGACAACGTTCTGAGACTCTGGAAGGATTTGAACATTGGATCACTTGAATCAAATCCAAATAGATTTGTAACTACACCAACTCATCCCGCCACGCCCTCTCCTCTCTCAAACACTAAATTATGGATTATACACGTATAGTTCCACTTCCATTTCGTCCTCATTTATTTATGATTCATAGTGTTTATCGGATTTAGAGGTTCCACAATTTCTGAAAATTTAAAATTAATGGTGGACTTACTTTTGTGTCACTAAAGTTTTGGGTGATTTTGGTGCCTGATTAGTCCAAGAAGGATGCAGGTCTGTTTGGTCTACACTCTTCTTCTTGGCAAACCCGAGTCGGCAGTACATAGACACTGCATTCTACAAGGAAAAAAAGAGTTTCAACGCAACAATTCTAAATTGAAAAAGTTTGTTAATTTGTGGAAAGTAAAAAAGGTTAAGGTTAAAATATTCCTGGAAATAGAAGTGGGTCTTCCATTCCTTGCCTAACACAAGCAATATATCTGCTGAGGAGTAAGTAACAGTATGGTTACCAGATCTTCTGAGCCAAGATACATCACAATTTAATTCTTTTGCCTTTGTACAGCTTTGTGTTCTCATTAGGACGGTTCACTCCCTTTCTCTCTTTTTAATTCAATTAACGAAAAAATATTCCAATACAGTTTAAAGGTTTAGATGAACGAATAGATACAAAACAAAGAACTAGCAACACGTTCATTAGTCGTTTTAATTAATAGCAGACCTATCAGTAAAAGACTCTATGTCTTACCTTTACAAGCTGTAGATCAATCTGCAATACACTGGCCAGCTGGAAGTAAACAAGACAGCAATATAAAGATCATCTCATTCATAAAGAGATAACAATTTTCATAGAAACAACTTGAAGAAATGGATTTTTAATTAATTGACAATAAAGGTCTTGACAATTCATCCCTCACTCTCTATAAATACAATTTCTTTTGTGAGAGGGCGAGTTAAGTCTTAAGTTTGGTAGTAATTTACTGGAAAACATTATTCTCGTTCAGATTTCTGGTATATATTTATGATATGCAGGGTTCAAAATTAGCACTAGTCCTGTTGGCCATGGCTAGTGAAAAAGAACCTGGGTTGGTAGAGTGTAAAAACTGGTAGTCCGAAAGACTAGTTAACCCTTACGTTGCGTATATATATTTTACCATTTTTAGCCCCTGTAGCGGAATTTACAGGCTCGCAGCTCGCAGCAGTAGTTTGGGCTTTGGCACTAACTAGCTCTGCTGGCGGAATTTCCAGGCGGCGATTCCGGTATCGTTTTTACAAAATATACCGCATCTACATGGCGAATAAGGACTATATACAGGCGTTCAATACAAATTCAAGTAGCGACACCCGTACACTGAAGAAAGCTGGGTCTGATCCTCACCAACTTAGAAACTTTCGACCTGTATCTAATTTATCGTTTGTTTCCAAATGTCTGGAGAAGGTCGTAGCTGCACAAATCAAACACCACCTGAAGATAAATCAGCTTGGAGAATCTTTTCAATCCGCATACAAGCCATGCCATAGCACGGAAACAGCCCTTGTGAGAGTTCACAATGACGTTATGGTAAATATGGGTCAACAAAAAGTCACAGCTCTAGCTCTTCTTGATTTGTCAAGCGCTTTTGACACGATCGACCATGAAACTCTACTTCACAGACTTGAAACTCGGATCGGCATAACTGGCACTGCTCTAAAGTGGATTCGGTCCTATCTTACTGATCGCACCCAATCAGTCAAAATTAATGACATCTACTCTCAAAAGTCAGCTCTGTTGTTTGGTGTGCCTCAAGGTTCGGTTTTGGGACCACTGCTTTTTACAATTTACATCCTTTCTGTTGGAGACATTATTCGGAAATATTCTCTGGAATTCCATATTTATGCAGATGACACACAACTGTATATCAGCTTCAAATCACCTGAACTCTCATGCAACATCTCGAAACTAGAAGAATGCATCCAGGAAATCAGAGTGTGGATGGTATCAAACTTCCTCATGTTAAATGAAGAAAAGACCGAATTTCTTCTTTTTGGATCCAAACACCAGCTCAGAAAGTTAGATCCCAACTCTAAGTGCCTTCACATTGGCGATGCAGAAATTTTGCCAACACAAAGTGCGCGGAATCTGGGAATCATTCTTGACTCAACTATGTCCATGGAAGCCCATGTTGTATCTGTCAGCAAAGCTTGCTACTACAGCATATTCAACATCAGCAGAGTACGCCACTACCTTGACATTCAAACCTGCAAAACATTGATGCACTGCCTAGTAACCACAAAGCTGGACTACTGCAACTCCCTGTACGCCAACATGCCATCCAAATCTATACAGAAGCTTCAAAGAATCCAGAATTCTGCTGCCCGATGTATCTCCCGCTCTTCCCGCTATGATCACATCACCCCTGTGCTTCATTCACTTCACTGGCTCCCCATCTCTGCAAGAATCACCTTCAAACTGCTTGTTCTTACTCACGACTGCCTCTACAATGATGACTTTCCATCCTACCTCAAAGAACTGATCTCACCCTACTCACCTCAGCGAAGCCTCAGATCCTCTAGTGACTCTCTCTTGACTCAACCAAAATCACTTAACAGACTTTTTGAACGCTCCTTCTCCTTCGTCAGCCCACAACTCTGGAACTCACTTCCCCAAGACCTCAGAATCATAACCACTAAGGACGTTTTTAAATCTCAGCTGAAGACCTATCTGTTTTCATCAGTGTTCCAGTAGACTCTCATTCATGTATATATGTATATATTTTCCAGTTTTATCACTGTATCAGCGCCACTGAGCATCTTTAAGGTGGATATTAGGCGCTTTACAAATCTATTATTATTATTATTATTACACAAATGGCTAATTCACACTCGAAACTTTGAATGAATTTTCTATGTTTTTTCGTTTTTATTCTATTACTTTCGAAAGATTGTCTTTTATTCGGGACTCGTAACATCATAAATACGAAACGAAAAAAATAGAGCCATTGGCTCTGAAGCTCATCAGGAATTATGTTATTAATTATCTCTAAGGTAAAGATTAAGATATCACATAATAAGTCATTGCCCAGTCATCAAATTTAAAAGTTATTATCAAAATAAGTTACACATTAATCCACATTCATTATAAATAATGTAGACCTTTGCATTTTGTTTTACTACTTATTTTTATTCTAGAATTATCAACATTTATTACATAATGCAAAAGAGCCCCTATTTGTTTCTAAAAATCCTGTTTCTCATAGGCACATAGTTTCTTAGGATCCTTTTCAATATTTAATTAATAAATTCTATTGAGCATCTGAGTATAAGACTAAATCAGTAACACAGCAGAGAAGTAACCTGAAACCTCCGTGTATTAGCTAGCTGCTGTTGCATCTCTGCCAGAGAGTGGGCACTCCCCAGGTCAACACCTGCAATTATGCAACATGCAGACTCTGGACTCACAGCCAGTAAATTATATATTTTAAATTTTGTTTTCCCCATCTTTATTTATTTTTCTTTATTGGAAAAGAAGATGTGGTATCACAAACTCATGTAGCTAGTTTTAATAGTCTTATCTTACTTCATCACCAGTCATATTTAGTTCACATATCTAATGTAAAAAAAACATTTCTTAACCCTTTTAAAAAAAATTCCTATGCATCCTGTCACAATATTCAGTTCACAGGCTATTCAATAGTTCTAATTTCACATTGATTACATCAAACATGTCCATAATGTAGTATTACTCTTAAGCTGACATATGAAGTGCACATAAAATCTCATTATCTTCACAGTTCATTAACACAGCTGTTTTAAGTGATTACCCCTGTGATCCATATTTGGGGTCACAAGATCACCAAATCTACAATTCAGAATCCCCATTGGCCAAAGAGTCTGTACATACGACCTTCTAGGTCTTTTTGTTCTGGAGAGGAAGATGAAAATAATCTTATCTTATCATTTCATCACCAGTCATATGCAGTTCACATATCTCATGTAAAATAATAGAATTCTTAACCGTCTTCAATTTAGTCCTTTATGACTTGTCACAATTTTCAGTTCATAGGCTATTCAATAGTTCTCATTTCACATTGATAACATCAATTTGACAAACATGTCCACAATGTAGATTGTTATCTCAAGTCAACATACATTTCAAATAAAGTAATTGAAGTAGTCATAAAATATCAGTTCAAATTCATTTTCAAAGGTTTTTTAGGCTGTGGCCCATATTTGTGGTCACAGGGTCACCAAATTTACAAGTTAGAATCCCCATTGGCTTAAGAGTTTGCATACAATATTACAGCCTTCTAGGTCTTTTTGTTCCGGAGAAAAAGATGAAAACAGGATTTTAGATAATGGCCTGTGAGGCCCTTATTTTGGGACACAGGGTCACCAAATCTACAATTTAGAATCCCCATTAGCCAAAGAATCTGTACATATAATGACAATCTTCTAGATCTTTTCGTTCTGGAGAGGAAGATGAAAATAATCTTATCTTATCATTTCATCACCAGTCATATGCAGTTCATATATCTCATGTAAAATAATAGAATTCTTAACTCCTCTTCAATTTAGTCCTTTATGACTTGTCAAAATTTTCAGTTCATAGGCTATTCAATAGTTCTCATTTCACATTGATGACATCAATTTGACAAACATGTCCACAATGTAGATTGTTATCTCAAGTCGACTTATATTTCAAATAAAGTGATTGAAGTAGTCATAAAATATCAGTTCAAACTTCATTTTCAAAGGTTTTTTAGGCTGTGGCCCATATTTGTGGTCACAGGGTCACCAAATTTACAAGTTAGAATCCCCATTTACTAAAGAGTTTGCATAGCATATCACAGCCTTCTAGGTCTTTTTGTTCCGGAGAAAAAGATGAAAACAGGATTTTAGGTAATGGCCTGTGAGGCCCTTATTTGGGGTCACAGGGTCACCAAATCTACAATTTAGAATCCCCATTAGCCAAGGAATCTGTACATATAATTTCAGCTCTCTGGAGTCTTTGGTTCTGGAGAAGAAGATGAAAATAGCTTTTTAGGTTATGACCCCAGGGGCCCTTATTTGGGGTCACAGGGTCACCAAATCTACAATTTAGAATCCCCATTGGCCAAGGAGTCTGTACATAAAATTTCAGATCTCTGGAGTCATTGGTTCTGGAGAAGAAGATGAAAATAGCTTTATAGGTTAAGACCCCTGGGGCCCGTATTTGGGGTCACAGGGTCACCAAATCTACAATTTAGAATCCCAATGGGCCAAGGACTCTGTACATAAAATTTCAGTTCTCTCGATTCATTGGTTCTGGAGAAGAAGTCGAAAAAGTGAAAAGTTTACGGACGGACGGACGGACGGACGGACGACATCCCATGCCATAAGCCCATCGGGCCTTTCAGGCCTGATGAGCTAAAAATTCCATTTATATACGGAATTGAAGACAAGATGTCTAGCTTCACAATGATATAAAAATTATTAGAATGCGACCTTTGGTTATAATTCTATAGCTATGTAAAGTTTGTCTTTATTTCCACCTATAAAATCGTCAATACTTACAACATGTATGCGGCATTGCAAACGGTCGTTCATCGCACTTTTCCAAGAAATCATAATCTCGAACCAGTTGACAAATAAGCACATGTCAACCCAAATATGGTTATGTTGTTTGACTTTTCAAATAAACGCTAACCTCGAACCATAACTGATGAAAATATGTTGATTAGTTTGTGTGCCGTTTGGTTTCACATGCCTCTCAGAAAGGTAAAATTGTATCTTTATTTCTGTGAATAAATCTGCGCATTTTATATAGAATAAAAGATTATTCTTTTTGGTTTATTGTGATATAAAAATTATGAAAATGCATTCAGTATTTTAGCCTTGATAAATGTTTTAGAAGTTGTGAAAATCGCCGATTGTTTCAAAATTTATGAAGTGTAAACATGACCTTTTTCACGGCGCTTGCTGTGTCTTTATTATTTTTTTGAGATTTTCTAATTTTATATGGGAATGTAGTCCATTGTTTCCCCTTTATTTTGCCGTATTTTTTTTTAAAACAAACAATTCGCTCACATGATATGAAGTGCGGGAGTAAGGCGAGTTAGCGATTTTTTTCCCCGTCTCGCGAGATGCGAGGCAGATAGCAGTCTCGGGCGAGGCAAACCCGAGGCAATACAAACACGTGGGTGAAAATAGCCTCAAGCGAATTAATGCTTCGGGGGCTAAGCCCGACATAATTGGCCTTTTGTAAAGCTAATTATCGATGCGTTACGGGTCAACAATGCACACGCAAATTGGTGTGAATTTTGCTTGATATTCCGACCACACACTGAACAAAGCTTTATTCTCATGTCGGGTCGCGATGCGTAAATACAGCCATTCTCATGGGTCGGGTCGCGGACACAATCGACTCGTGACCCGGTATGGGGTATAGAATATACTTAGACAGCCGTGAATTATTCTAAGTCTTGTATCCGGGATCCGTATTCAGACACCTAGGAATCGCTTATAGCCCGCCCGGATAATTCCGTCGCCCGCATGTTAAGGGTTAATATTTAGGGTGAAATGATCATGGAGATGTATTTGGCTAGCTGGATTAAGTCTGGACTAGTATTTTTAGAAATTCTTTAATCCGAATGGCTACTGCATTGAAAAGGTTAATTTTGACCCCTGATATGGGTAACACAGAATAAACATTTCTATAGAAAATTAGATTTCGTTATAATATTCTGACCTCGGCTACTGTGGTGTGTTCATCAATAGACACGAAGATCTTGTACAGGAGGGTCTCGAAGTAATCTCCCAACACTCGGTTCATCACAAACCCTTCCAGGGGAGGAACTGCAAGAAAATTGTAGAAACAATTAGTTTTTGTGTAAAAAGGCTACAACATGCTTTTTGCAATAATGTGGCAAAGAATAAATTTAATTTCCCAAATAAGTCATTTCTGTTCTTTGTTATCAGATTATATATCAATCTATTGAATTCTTTTGCAATTCTTCATACATTTTCATAGTACAGTTTCTTATATCATGTCTTTCAAAATAATTAATTAATGTCTACCCATTTGTATAATTGAGACTGGGAACCTTGGCATCAAAAGTACAATTCTTTCAGGTTAATAATGTACCAACTATAAGCAGTGCCATGCACTGGGTATTAGACGTGAGAATGGTTGTTATAATCAACTAATTAATAGGAAAATGAACATATATCATTATGTGAAATATCCAAAATATTCGAAAGACAAGGAATTTATGAATGTTCAACTTCTTTATTTCACAATGGCGACATTTTGGTATAGATCCTTATACCGTTATCAAGCTTGATAACGGTATAAGGATCTATAATGAAACGTCGCCATTGTGAAATATGGAAGTTGAACATCCATAAATTCCTTGTCTTTCTATTACACCAACTTCTAGAATGCCTCTCAAACAATTTATCCAAAACATTATGTGGTTGAAGAACATTTTTTATTTCTTTCAAGAAAGATAACCACTCACCAATAATACAATCTTCATCTGCCATGGGTACATCAAGGTACACTAAACCCTTGCGATAAAGACCTTGATGAAGAAATGGGAAATTTTAAATAAGTTTATAGATAAATTTGCAATGAAGGAACTAAAGGTTTAGAAATAAACTACTGTATCTGACACAACCAATGTTTAAAATTCTAAGCAATTCTGAAGTGATTGTCATTTACTAAATATAATGATACCCGGTATGCGAGACTACTGCCGGTATAGTGATCATCACTACTGTAATCATATTATCATCATTATTATTATTCATTTAAAGTTACAGTAAACTGACCGTGTACAACATCCTTATCAAGATCTCCAGCTATCTGAGGTCCACTGTCGATGATTGAGTCAATCGCTGTCTTCTCCGGTTGCGCACAAACCTGTGTGGAAAAATGAACCTCACACAAGTGTCTTCTGATGTCACATAGATTTAACAAAAGTTGGTAAGTTTGACAAATATCTTAGATTTTAATCAGATATCATCTAGTGAAAATTAGACACACATAGTTTACATTTGCTAAAACAAGTAAAAATGTCAAGAACTCCTGCAGAGCTATCTCACCTTGATATCATCCTCGGTGATGTAGCCGGTATTAGCAATCCACCAAGACTCCACCACTGCACTCTCTACTGGCTGGATAGGCAGCAACTCTTTCACTGGCTTCTTTCGGAAAAATTTCTTGAAAAGAAAAAGAGAAAATCTCGTTACGTTTAGGTTGAAAGCAGTATAGCAATTGACACTATCAATGAGTTTCCGATTGGAAGATAAGAATATTCTTCCTTGATGTAAACATAAATACATACAAGCAACCAAGAATCATACAAAAGTTTTGAAAAAGACATTTATACAGAGCAAACATGTTTTACAGGTATTTACCTTTGATGATCTGCATTGATTCATCAAGTCTATGTACTGGTTGCGACCGATACCCAACAATCTCAAACCTGCAAAAAATGAGGAAAAAAACAGAAAATGAAACTATATACTTGGATAAAGAATTTATTATCATATTTTACAACAATATCTCAAAACTTCTTTTACAAATTGCATAAATCCACATCTGACATTTCTTTATTTCACATCCAAGAGAGAGAACAAGGAATATTTCTGATCCCATCACATTATCTCAATATCTGAACATATTTTGTTTTTTTAACTGGATGAATACAGATCATAATTATATGTTCTACAAAGGTTCCAACGATGACAGAAAACATTGATGACAGATAACACAGAACAGAAAACATTGGCATAAGAAAACAATCAACACTATAATACATGACTCACAATCAGCTGCGGTGAAGTTGGGCAGTGAATCGTAGCTCTTCTCCTGTGACATGATATCCTGCATCATGTTGCTGTAGTAGATGAAGGGCGTCATGCGCAAACCCTTCACCACCACGTCCGACAGATGGTAGGGGTACAGCATCAAGTGATCTCTACTGTACTGCAGTAGATCCTCGTAGTAGCGCCGCTCATCTTTGCGGATGTGCCGCACTGAAAATGAACCAGCAAACATTGATTTTGTATGGGATTCCAACATATTTGATATTTTAGTTGAACACTTTAACTCTTTTCACTCTGATCATAAATAACACAACGTTAAATTGTGTTTCTCTACAAACTGAATTATTTGCTGAACTATGATGTAGAAGGCATCTTGTATATGGCTGAGAAGATTTAAAAGCAAAGGACATTGCCAAGTAGTTATATGAACTTGACATACTTTAATCATACTCAAATCAGTTATTGCTTTCACATATCTAATAGGTGTATGACATTTTGTCAAAACACATATATTTTCAAATAATCACATTAATATGATTGATCTTGGGTAAAGACTTTCGTTTGTTAAAAAGTCTGATTTTTTGCTATGTTAAGTGGAAATAGCAATTTATATGACAGATGAATTCTAAATGAACTATTATTACAAAGTATTTATAACAATGTTAGTTACCTAAACTTCCTTTGTAGCGCAGTTGGTTCTTAACACTGAAAGTCACAACAGCTTTTTCATATTCCCTTTGAGAATTTCCAAAACTCTGAAACATAATTGGACTATGAGTAGGAAACACTAATAAAAAAATCATGCATATTCTAGAAAGATTTTCAAAATTTATATCATATTCTTTTGCAGAATTAATCAAGATAAAAGAATTTGGATCTGGACGATTTCTAACTTTATAAATTTAATGGCACAAAAACTTTTTTCAATCACAGCCTAGATTTAAATTAATTGGAAATGCCTCATCAGACATACAACAGATAGCAGCCAATAGTTAACTAAAATTAACTTTTTTTATTCTGTTGTTAATTTTGATTGACATTATTCAAATAATTGTCAATTTGTATTATTTATTTTGATGTCATCTTTTTAATGGTATTTCTTTCTGGAACACATGTTACAATGCCATATTTTGCTTAATTTAAACACAGATGGCTAGTTTGGAGTTACATTAAAGCAAAGGTTGTAAAAGTTTTCAATTATATAAATGTTCATCAAATTATAACATTGTCACAAATATTCAGCTTCATATTTGCATTTCATGAATAGAGAAGAATTTATTTTGGCTACTTTAAGTGCGTTTTATGACCATAAAACTTCTTGGCTGCCAATTTTAAAATAAGCAATACAACCAAACTTTAATTGTCCAAACAAAACATCATATTATTAGAACACAAAAAGTCCAAAAATATATCCGAGATAA
The DNA here is from genome assembly GCA_936450465.1 of Gibbula magus. Taxonomy (NCBI): domain Eukaryota; kingdom Metazoa; phylum Mollusca; class Gastropoda; order Trochida; family Trochidae; genus Gibbula; species Gibbula magus. The sequence goes on from OW388292.1 coordinate 26,504,857, forward strand.
CCATTCAATGATTCCACAGAAACAAATTTAGATCAGGGAGCTGTCTGAAGAAATGTGATTGAGAATAGGGTTTAATTTTTGCAGCTGGTTGAAGACTGAAAAGCAAGAGAATGTGTTTAAATCATTCATAAAGAGTATACATGCGGCATGACATGTGCAAATCAAGGGACCAATGAGGGGTAAGGGAGAAACAACATAAAATTTTAATACAGCACCGAACTCTTCATGCGATTAGTACACATCATCTCTGACATGTCAATAGATTACCATGACGTCAACATCAAGCCAAAACATTAACCTAAATTTATAGAAAATGTACTTGCCATTTTAGCAACATTATCAAATGATATTACAACATGAAGCACACAACTGTGAGTGTGAGTATATCCTGGCTGTAGTAATATCTTCAACCTGTTAGACATGTTAATCATTTCTACACGGATTACATAACATTCATTTCAGTATTTCCATTTCCATAAATGTCCATCAAAGATATATTATGATGTATGATGTTACTAATGTAAGATAGTCAATCTAAACATTATCAACAGGGGGTGTGACAATCGATTTTACCTGTTTGATATTTGCAGGAAGTTTCTGCCAGGTGTGGTTTTGGCGAATGTGTGTTTCGACGTCTGAATTCATTTCTCGTTCAGTTTAATTCCATTCTGTCATGCATTTACAATACCGCAGTGGCTGTCACTTTAAGATCAGAGATTTACAGACACATCTTTATTATCAAAGCAGACAGCACTACATATTTCTCTCACAACATTGCATTTTCCGCTTCCGGTTTTGATAAATACTACCTTTTTACAACTACCATTAACATATCGGTCGTCTGCAAAGCGATTTTTTAATCTAGTGTATAAACATTGTTTAAATAGAATAAGATTAAACAAATATAAAGAAAAAAACAAATGTAAGAAATGAGAAGGAAAAAAACAGACAAAAGGACATTTCATGAACTCACTCATAAAAAAACACTTGTATTCTCTATGTCACTAACTAACACGTTACAAATTTAAAATACATTGCCCATATTTTCTCAAATTTATATCTCGCTGTTTGTATTGAATCTTAATACTTAAATCTTTCTTGAAGTGTGATTATATTGGTGTTATTTTCCTCAACTATTCACAACATTTTGCCAACAAAATGTCTCCTTTATAGAATGAAATATACTGATTCACCTCTTTGCTCCTTTTGTCAAAAGGAAATAGAAACTGTAGAACATCTCTTTTGGAAATGTGATATTGTAAGAAGAATATGATATTAAGTAGCAGAATGGTTCCATACCGTACAAATAACAATTAATTTTTATATTGAAAATGTCTTGTTTGGATTTTAAAATGATAATAATAATCCCATAAATGTAATCATCCTCTTGATAATTTTACAACACATATTCAAATGTGCTCATGGAAATTATGTGCCTATTATCAGTTTTGTCAAAAATGAAATCACTAAATACTATGATATCACAAGATGCCTTCACTTATCAAATGGAACTGAGCAAAGTTTTGTTAAGTTTTGGTCTACCTTACACCTGTTGCTAAGTTAGATATATAAGAGTATTGTATTGTACACTGTTTTCCATTTATGAACTGTACTGTATATTGCTGACATTTTGTATGATGTATACCTGTAAAACAAAAACGGAAATCAAATTTAAAAAAATTAAATATTTAAATATTTTTCTCAACTTACATTTCTAAATATAATATTTGGCTAGATGTAATATGAAATTAAAAATATCAAATGTGTGATATGCCGATGAAGACCTCAAAGAGATCAAATAACGTTGAAGATAAATAATACCTGTGTTTCCAAAGTTCAATTCCAGCCATTATGAAGTTGTTTGCCAAAATCAAAGCTCTTACTTTCTCTACAATTCGAAAACCGATGTTATTGATTCAGGTTCACAAAAAAGAAGAAACTAGTTTGTCGATTAGTTGCAACAAGATGCATTATAATCAATTGGTTTATATACAGGTAGAATTCTCTGAAGCACACTGATTTGCACCCATCTGAATTAGGGATCTAATATAGTTAAAACTTTTGAACGGTTTATTAAATATTTTAGGCCAATTTACATAACTATATTTTTGTCCCATGTCTCAATAATTTATAATTACCATAGTTATCAGTTAATTGGAAATAATAGCTTTTTATCTTTTTTTTACATGGTAACAAATTCCTAACTAAACATGTATTGTTATTTAATATAACAGTTATGTAGTAAAAGCATTGTATCTCTCCAAAAACTGTTGTACATTGATTCACTACCAGAGGATACTAGTATTGCATAGGTCTTTGAAGGGCATTTAGAAGTGGCATACATAAAAACAGGAAGATTTTATGGATTGCATTTTGTGAAAATACACAACGTTTCGGAGTATATGCTCACTCCTTCATCAGAGACAATAAATTTTTTATTAAAAAAAGTAATGATTTATTTCATACTCGATGATAATTGACATACATTATGAAATAACATTGAAATAACATACATTGTGTTAACATCTTTATCACGATTGAAATTTCGACTCCACTCATCACTCATCATAAACTAAAACTGTGCTGAATATTTCGACATATATTTTACCGACCGAACCGATATTAGTTGATACGAAAGTAGTTTTTACAAAAAGACGTATGTTTCGGTTAAAGCTATTGGTCAGCGCAAACCAATCGAAATCGGTTTATTATCTGGGCCATTGGAGATTCATTTGTTGAAATATGGCCGACGAGAGCAGGTGCCCGTTCCACCTGGTGATGTAAACAACGGAAGACCTTCTAACTTCAGAACTTTAGTACGGTTTATCCTCCGTTGTTTTCATATTGATGTTATTTTGACTTGTTACTCAACGGTTGATAAGGTGTCAATCCGATTAGTTAAGCCCTTGGATATCATTAGGTAGACTAGTCCAGCATATAACTAGACTATAATTTCGCACAAGTGCTACATATACTATAGTCTAGCCATCGAGTGAATTTTCTTTGACGCACTTTCTTGACGACAGAGAGGCGAAACGGTTTTAGGATAACTGAGAACAAAAATCAAATATTTCGATGGGAATAAGTGCACGGATTGTTAAAACAAACATTGATCTTCAAATCGGATCACTTACCTCGACTTAAATCAACTCAGTTTATTTCTTAAAAAGTTTTAAACCTTGACACCCCCCACATTTCCAGTATCCGTCGGCCATTTTGACCGGTTGTGTAAAACTTGGACTCGGATTAAAACGGACCATGATTAAATGGCGTGCTTCGCTCGGGAGAAGAGAAACAATCTTTTTACAGTCATAAATTGTTTGCAAACACGATATTTGATGTCTTTTGTTAAAAAGGGTATCATAAAACAGTATTTGAACTGTTTTATTGTATTGGTTGGGATACATTCCTTTTCATGAACTATTATTTCAGCACAATTTATATTATAGCCTACTAATTGACAAAATACAGAAAACTTTTTTTAGCTAGCATAATACTTATTGAAGATAAACGTTAAGTTACCAGATACAATTTGATGAACAATGAAATACCGGTAATATACATAAGTCATCTAACATTGTCGAAATTTAAATAATACAATTATGATTATTAATGAACAACATTTTGCTTCAAAACATGTGATGGCATTCATGCGACACGAATTTGTCTCTTTCTATTCTGCCGCAAACTTAACTTATATACTTGTCTATTGCTTGCTAATATTTCGGAAGTTCTAATTTTCTTACATGATAATGTATTACATTATTTTAAAGAGCAAATACATAAGTTACTTTGGCCATCAAGAACATCTTTAAGATAAACTACGATGTCTGAAGTGACTGTATCTATCATTTACCAAGCACTATTGCGACAACCTACAGTTAACTACAATTTTTTTGCTGTCGAAATAATCTTGCATGTGTAATTTTTTCAGTTTCCATAAGTTTATATATGTGATACATAATCAAACATGGTTTCATAAACATGAATAAAATGTCATTTTCCTTTTTCTCTATGCAAGTTAAGACATTTCCGAGTTCAATCAAAATGAGTTTAGACCGACAGTGTTTTATTATAAAGAAAACATTGTTTATCTCTATTTATTTGCATAGATTTCATCTACGATGTCAATTATTTTCTTGACAACATATCTATATCGCTTTGTCAATCGACGTGGTGATGCAATTGCGTCGATATCGTCTAAAGTTAAATTTAAGATGTTATAATCATGAAAAGGTTTACGGGAACTTAATTCAATCTGCCATTTCAACAATCAGAAACTTGGTGATCTCATTTATTTTATGTGGATATTTCAGCTTAAGAACAAAATACACAGTCTTGTTATGATTGACAAAATACCAACTTCAGAATGGGTCATATATATTCCCCCCCGGAGAGCTGGATGAGGTGCATGTAGTTTTGTTATGTTTAAGTATCTTGCGCAATGGGGAAGGTCTGATAATTATGGATATATTGTATTGCTCACGTGTAAACTGTCACTCGATGTTTTTTTTCAAAATAACTTAAGTTAAATAACCAACTTTATTCAGTTAAAATAGTGATATAAATGGTATCGTATCATGACACTTTCACTGAAATGAAATACTTGAACAAACATCAGGCCATCATAAAATAAAACAAACACAAAATAACCAAGTTTATACCTACCCATACAACAGAAACAGTTGACTGTGTGCCTGATGGTAGCTTGTGATTAAAACTATTTATTGTTTTAGTGTTAACAACCAATTAACGGAAGCTAAAAATTCGTTTTCAACCCCTCGACCCCAGAGCGTTATTTAAACACGATCCGTTTTATGCGATTCTGGTTTTATACACACCCTTCATTTGCATATCAACATGGCTGACACAAACAAGAGGGTAGCTCGCTTTCGCTTTTTAATGGAGATAAGTATCCCGTTTTGAAGATGAATGATTGTTTTATCTATCCGTGAACTTGTATCCATCTTAATAGTGAGTTTTCATTCGACTTTTTGCCTGCAAGCCGTTCCGCATGAAATCGTTGCGGAAGTGGCGTCAAAGAAAATTCGTTCGATTGATAAACTCGATAAAGGCCTGGGCCGTATACGAGTTTATATTAGATGAACTATAGGTAGACTATCTTTTTTAACCCTTGGATCCCGTTCGACGATCTCAGGGTTAGTTTGTCAAGCGTAAGGGTTGGTAGTGCAGTGAAGTTGAGAAATTACTAGCGCCCGGTAAAGTGCAGTACTCCCCCTTATGGTAATGCTCGATCATCAAAGTAACAGTCTTATTAGAATTGCTCTGTTCCAAGGAATAAATATTGTAAAATATTACATCTACCAAACTGATCTAATAGATTCCTCTCCCCAAGGTTTGGAGCTGCTTGGTATTGGCACATGTTCTGTGGCTAGTTTAGTGCCGGCAAAATCTAATTAGGGAACCAATCACAATCATATATAGCCTGCAACCTCATTGAATCACGATACTCAATGTTTCCATCAACAAAAAATACTTTCTTCAATTGATACCAAGATACATGTTACTGAAATGCCATATTGTCAATAAAATATATCATCTTGTATTTTCTAAAGTCATGAGGTAAATATAGGCTCCATAATTATGTTATAAATATTTAACACATAGGGCTGGTGATATAAAACAACAAAACACATAGAAATAATATATTATCAACATCACAAGATAGAGTGGCATTTAATAGCATCTATAAATTAAGAAAATTAACCATGTTTCTTAGAAATGAGGTATGAGTATACTTTTCCTTAGCGAGAAAACTTTGTAGGAAGTCATAAGATAACCTAACTGAACTTGTGTCAGGACAATTGCTATATAAGCAGTGATCAGATAGATCTACTGGATCAAAATTAATCTTCTTTGATTTAAAACTACCGGTAGCCTTTTGGACTACCAATCATAACGTTTTTCTAGTTCAGCAACTTTTTCATTAGCCATTGTCTACCCATTGTCTTCCCTAAGAGTTTACTGCCTTCAGTATTTTGGCCATAACCTCTGTTCTAGTATACCGGTAGTGAATTTCTCGTTTCTAAAGAAAACCCCCAGCAGCAAAAAAGCATACTACATATTATATCCCTTCTTTTTATCCAGTGCAATCACATTTTGCAAAGACTACATTGTTTACATCGACCAAGGTATTTCAGTGATCTTAGCCTTTGATTGTAAAGGGTCTTGCTAATTAGCATGTGTCCTTAGAATAGTGTTGTTGTAAATGACACAAAATAAACTCTCTTCAGTTTTTGTCTCTAATTAGGTCTTCTTTATTTATCAGCATGTTTATGGTCATTTGTTTTCACAAAGTCAAACAGCATTTATACTAGTATAGAGGAAAACAAGAAAACCTGAGAGACCCAATGGGCTTATGGCATGGCATGGTGTCCAGTGTCCGTCCGTCCGTCAGTCTGTAAACTTTTCGCATTTTCGTCTTCTCCAGAACCACTTGGCAGCTGAAATTGTGTGTACAGACTCAATGGCCAATGGGGATTCTAAATTGTAAATTTTTAATACTTACCCTACTTTTACTAGTGCATATTACCTATATGATCCGATGAAGGATTGAAAACGTGACTGAGACAGGATCCTAACGTAACTGTAGTGAAGTGTAGACAGACTGGCTCTAGGGCACGTCACTACCCGGAAGTGTAGTGCAATCCACACATAGCTGCGCGCGCAGTGATATGAAACCCTCACATTTCCTATATCGCTCGATACGACGGACGTGTTTTCTGAGACAGAAATTTATTTTGACTGCTTATTTTGCTTCCTAAACCGTGTGGTTTAGCTATTGGTATGTCTTTTCCCTATTCTTGTATTGTGAAGTGTAACATGCGTAGTTTCACCTACCTCGTCGTAGAAATTTTTTCTTCATCCTTCGAGAACGATGTTTTTCTTCGCTCATGTCGCCATTTGCATTGGTTTTCGTGAGCAATTTGACTTCTATTTTCATGCTACGCAGCTTACTGTACCGTTTTATCGTGTTTTCTAACACTTTTACGCGTTTTGGTAGCTATTTTCGTTGTTTTTTCTTCGGAGCACGTTTTCGTTCGCCATTCAAAATGGCGGCCTCCTTCGTCTTGCTCGATTTGTTGTGATGACGTCACGACTTGTTGTTTACCGTTTTGGTTTTTTTTTTTTTATCCATATTCTTGGATAATATTGCTTGTTGTTTACATTGTGTACCTTTAGTGTAAAATTTGGCTATTTATATTCGCTAATTTTACATTGTAAACTTTTTCTTGTTGAAAGTTTCATTTGTGTTTACATTCCATGTGTATGAACTTTGACCACAGCGGTTATCTCCCTTTTAACCTTGGGTCTGTGTAGTTCGTATTCTATCTTGTTTTGTGTTTACTTCAATTGTTTCTTTCTTCATGGGAATTTAAAATTTTTGGTATTAAAATTTCTTTGTAAATTTTTCTTTACCAATCTTTGTAATTTTCATGCTTGATTTAAGCATTCTTTACTCAACCATTCTGATGTTAAAGTATGTATTTTAACATGTGTTGGTGGTTTTGTTTGCTTGATTGTTATGTTCACTGTTTCTTCTTTTTGTTGACAGTGAACTTTCTCTTGCATGCCGCGTGTCTTCTGTGTGGCCTGCAAATCGTCCAAATCGGCTAAGGACCCACACCCCCTTTGCCCGGACTGCCTGGTGGACTCACCTTGCGAGTGGACATCTCGTTGTCAGCATTGCTGTCATCTTTCGGCATCTGACTTCAAGGCGTACGCAGTCGCTAGGAGGAAAAGGTTCACTCAGAGACGGTGTAGAATGGCCTCTTCGGACTTGGACCAGGACACGTTGGTCATCTCTGAACCAGTCGACGGCCTATCACCAGCGAGGGATCACCCACGGGATGCGTTTCCCTCTACTGGAGAGTCGGGTTCGTCGAAACCTAAGGCCAAGCGTGTACCCAAGGAACACCTGGACAACGCTATCAACCCGGGTGCTCCGCCCATCGCGCCTCAGTCCTCTGACCTCGATCTTGACTCGGCCGAGTCCCGGCGCCTGGAAGACCAACAGCGCCTTGGCGAGCGTCAGCGCCTGGAGCTCGAGGTTCAAAGGGAAGAAGAAAGATATCAACGATCTTTAAGGGACCTCGAGCGTCTGGAGGATGACAGGCGCCTGTCAGAACTCAGGGAGACTAGGAGGCGCCAGGAGGAGCGCCGGCTCGACCTGAAGCGACAGGAAGAGCACCGAAAGGAGATTGAGCGCCAGGATAACATTCGGCGCTCAGTAGATTCCCAGCGCCGGGAAGTTGAACGCCAGCGCCAGGAGGAGGAGCGCCAGCGTGTTCAGTTGGATGAGGAGCGCCGTTTTCGGGAGGAGGAGCGCCTGCGCCTCAAGAATCTAGAAGAGAAGCGCTTCAGGAACTGGGAGCGCCAGCGCCAGGAGGATGAGCGCCGGCACCAGGAAGAGCAGCGCCGATCTCTTAGAGATTCTGAGGAACCCTCTCATGACGAGCGCCCAGCCAAGGTGCGTCAGCTCTCGAGGGATAGAGCACACAGAGAGCGGGACCAGGAGGTTAGTGACTCTCCACGCCGGGACAGATCCTCTGTGAGGTCCCACTCCAACGACAGGTACCTTTCACGAGAGAGGGAGGGTCCCTCTGTGGAAGGTTCACCACGACACTCGCTCTCTATTGTCGACGACAGGTCTCTCGCCCCTCTCTCACCTTCGAAGTCAGTGGACTCTAAGGATCCCCAGAAGACACATCTACCGATGGGAGAGGTGTATACGTGGATCGCTGACAGACTGGTGGACTGCCCCTCTCCGGGTTCGGAGCAGGATACTGCACTGGCTGTTTGGAGTGAGCCTGAGCTGCTCATTCCCCCACATCCGTTGGTTCTCGACACCATCGAGTCTCTGGACGAGGAGTTCCAAAAGTTGTCAATTAATCCCACTTTTCGTCCAGCCAAGAACTCCACTTCGTCTTTCAAGGTCCACTCTTTGCAGACGTATGATCAGGGGTCCCCACAAGATGACTCATGTTCAAGACTCTCGGATGCGCCGCAAGGAGTGTATAAAGTCCAGGACACCAGGATGTTGGCGATTGAGAGGGAGCTCAAACGCACTTTGAGGCCGTTGTCAGTGTTGGCCTCTGCCACGGATGCTTTGGCACAGGATCTGTTGGAAGACAATCCCTCCAGACTAGAGCACTTATCCACGATGTACAGGTGGCAGTACAACACGCTCTCTGTCATCATGGACCATATCCGCTCAGCTTGGGCCACTACTGTCCTCATCCGCAGGAATGGTCTCCTTGCCCCGTGCGCCTGGGAGGAGGAGTTCAAGAAGACCCTCATCAGAGCTCCTCTCTCTACTCCGATGTTGTTTGCGGACAAGATCCCGACAGTGTACAAGGAGCATGCCGCTATGGCTCAATCGGACTTTACATTTCGAGCCATCAAGTCACTGTCGTCATCTCTCGGTCCCAGGAACTCGAGAGTTACCCAGGTGTACGAGGCACGACGCAACGTGGTCAAGAACGCTACTCGTGGAGGACGTGGTGGAGGTCGTGGCAAGTTCAGCAGAGGAGGCTACACCTCCCAGAAACCTCGCCCAGAGTTTGACCAGTCCAAGGCACCAAAGACTCCAGCCTACAAGAAACGCCGCTGAAGCGTTGGATTTGCACGACTGGCGCCTCCCGCCTCCAGTCGTCCCTTACCAGCTTACACCCGTAGGCGGGAGACTTGGGATCTTCTGGCCGAATTGGACAATCCTAGAAGATCCCTTCGTCACCGAAATTCTCAGGGTTGGATACAAACTGCCAATCTCCAACCCTCCGCCTCTGACCAGCCTGCCCCGGCCATGCGTGTACTCGCTAACCCAGATCGATCAGTTGTCTACCAACATCATGACACTGCTGGAGAAGAAAGCAATAGAAGTGGTTACAGACCCCCACTTCTACCCAGGATATTACGCCCCAATTTTCCTGGTTCCGAAGAAAAATTCAGACAAGATGCGGATGATACACAACCTGGCAGCATTCAACGATCTATACATGCCAGAGCCCCCGCATTTCACAATGGTTACCCTGGATCTGCTGCGTTCCAAGCTTCAACCCAACGATTGGCTGGTCAGCTTAGATCTACAGGATGCTTACCTCCATGTACCAGTTTTCAAACATCATCGGAAGTACCTCAGATTCCTCTTCCAAGGGGTACATTACCAATGGAAGGTTCTCCCGTTTGGAATATCTACGGCCCCGTGGCTTTTCACTCGCATTACGTCTCCAATAGCCAGGTTTCTCCATCTTCGGGGGATAGAGTTCGACCCCTACATAGACGATTGCCTGATGAGCCACGGGGACTCAACAGTGCTACACAAACAGACCCTATTTGCCTTGGACCTGCTGCGACAGTTGGGATGGCTCGTCAATACAGAGAAATCGCAACTAGTCCCATCCCAGCAGCTGACGTTTATAGGAGGTCTGTTTTTAACCAACTTAGATCTTCTCCGAGTACCTCCAGACAGGTGGGAGAAGATAGAACGGCTAGCCTTACGGGGTCTTCATCAGGCCTTGTCAGTTCGCCAGTGGCAGTCACTTCTTGGCCTGTTGACTTCAGCTCAGGCTCTCACTCTCAGAGGCCGTCTCATGGCACGCCCTCTTCAAGTCTTCCTCATTCCGTTTTGTCAGGAGGACGATCCCAGGGAAAGCGTGCGGCTTCCACTGCATTTGCACCGGTACCTCAGGTGGTGGACGATCCCATTGAACGTTTGCGAAGGAGTCTCTTTGACAGAGTTCAGTCATCACCACGAGTTGTTCGTGGACGCTTCACATCAAGGATGGGGAGCCCACCTGGGACAACGCACGGCAGCAGGGTTGTGGGCAGAACATCAGACCGGTTGGCACAGCAACAACCTCGAGTTACAGGCAGTCATCTTGGCCATCGAGCACTGGGTCGAAATCCTCAGAGGCTCTCGGGTTCGAATAGCGTCAGACAACTCGACAGTGGTTTACTTGATCAATTTCCAGGGGACGACTCGGTCGCGCCAGTTATTGAAACAGACATTCCAACTGTTCGAGTTGTCAGACACCAACAACATTCTGATCAGGGCTCGTCACATTCCGGGTTGCAGGAATATATTGGCAGACGCTCTGTCCAGACCAGACAAGCCATCGCCAACAGAGTGGATGCTCAACCCGGAAGCTTTCTCCCTGATTTGTCAGTTACACCATCGGCCTCTGCTGGACCTGTTCGCCACAAGGTTCAACAACCAGTTGCCAACTTACGTCTCTCCCCTTCCAGACCCGATGGCGTGGGCAGTGGACGCCTTGTCCCTGTCTTGGGACGGTCTAGATGCGTTCGCGTTCCCTCCTCCAGTTCTGCTACCAAAGGTTCTGGCCAAGATCAGGGAGACCAAGTTGATGAATCTGCTTTTGGTCGCGCCCTTTTGGCCGGCCAGAACTTGGTTTCCAGAACTGCGTCTTCTAGCGGAAGGAGAACCAAACCCATTGCCCCCGTGGTCAAACCTCCTTCTACATCCTCACAGTCGGCAGGTGCATCCAGATCCACAGCGGTTTCATCTGTGCGTTTGGACCATTTGCAGAAGACTTTAAGAGATAAGGGATATTCGGCATCGGTGGCCAGCGCCATTACTGGAGCACACCGGCCTTCGACTAGAGCCCTTTATGATGATAAATGGTTGTCTTTTGAGAACTTTTGTAGATCCCACAAGCAAGACCCGTTGTCAGCCTCACCACAGTTCCTGGCAGATTTCTTGTTCCATCTCCGCTCGAAGAGGCACCTTAAGGGTGGAACAATTTCTACCTATCTCTCGGCCCTCAATTCAGTTCTCGCTGTTAAAACAGACAGGAAGATCTCGAAAATCCCGGAACTAATAGCCATGCTGAAGTCTTTTAAGTTGGAAGACCAAAAAGTCAAGTTTCGTCCTCCAGCTTGGGATCTGAACCTGGTTTTGAAGCACATTCGTGGAGCTCCATATGAACCTCTGTCGGAGGCTTCTTTTGAGAACCTCTCCAGGAAGACGGCGTTTTTACTTTCTTTGGCAACGGCTGCCAGAGTAAGTGAATTACATGCTATCGACGTTACGAGGGTTCGGTTCGAGCAACGGCGCAATGGTTCAGTGCATCTGGGTCTGTTGTGGGATTTTGTAGCGAAAAATCAACTGCCTGGTCAACCTGACAGATCTTTTGTTATTCCGCCGTTGTCTTTAATTGTGGATGAATCGGAGTCTGAAGAACTCTCTTTGTGCCCAGTCCGTGCCTTGAAGGAATACATCTCCCGGTCCACGGACAAGAGGGCTGGGCGAAAGAGATTGTTCATTCCCTTTTCTTCTGCAGCTAAGGGTGAGGTAAACCGGAACACGCTGGCTCTATGGTTGCGAACATCCATCTTGGCAGCTTATGATGCAGCAGGAATACCTCACCCCTCCGCAAATAACCCTCATGAGATTCGGGCCTTGGCTTCTACTATGGCTCTTCACAGGAACTGCTCGGTGCCAGACATCATGAAGGGTTGTTTCTGGAAATCCAACACTGTGTTTGCCAGTCACTATTTGAGAGATGTCTCCGTGGAAGACGTACAAGGACTCCAATCTTTTGGACCTCTCGTAGTGGCTCAGCAACTCACCTTGCCCGCTTCGTCTTAGGTGAGACCTGGTTTTTGTGGATTTTAGGACTATTTCTCGGTTCGTCGAGATCTCTCCTTTCAATCCTTTTAGTGGTTTCATATACTGATTTGGGTTTCCTGTTTGTAGGTTTCCGCTCAGTTGTCACGTCCTACTCTTGCTAGTGCTGTGGAGGTCCTCGCTGTGGGTCCTTTCCCTCCGTCCGACTGTCGAATCAACATGCACTAGTAAAAGTAGGGTAAGTATTAAAAATTTGTTAAAATCTAAATATTTTAGATATTTAAAAATACTTACCCTACTTTTAGGGTTTATACCCACCCATCGTTGGATCAACTACCTCCCCGCATTTAGGACCTCGCTCGGACTGACTCTAGGAAATGTGAGGGTTTCATATCACTGCGCGCGCAGCTATGTGTGGATTGCACTACACTTCCGGGTAGTGACGTGCCCTAGAGCCAGTCTGTCTACACTTCACTACAGTTACGTTAGGATCCTGTCTCAGTCACGTTTTCAATCCTTCATCGGATCATATAGGTAATATGCACTAGTAAAAGTAGGGTAAGTATTTTTAAATATCTAAAATATTTAGATTTTAACAAAATTCGTGACCCTGTGACCCCAAATAGGGTCACAGGGGTCACAACTTTAAAAATCTATTTTCATCTTCTTCTCCAGTTCCAAAAGGTCTAGAGAGCTGAAGAGTTGTGTGCAGAATCGTTGGCCAATGGGGATTCTAATTTGTATATTTCATGATCCTGCGACCATCCTGCGACCCCAAATATAGGTCACAGAGATCATGACTTGAAAAGCTATTTTCATCTTTTTTTTATGTGCTCTTCAAATGGAGGTAATTTAAAAGAAACAACAGTGATGAATTAAATCTTCAAGTGTGTCTTTATTTGTAGGGGATTTTATCTCTGGTCTCAAAGACAGGTCAGAGGGGTTTGGACTTTAAGACCTATTTCATCTTCTCTGTTTAAAATGCTTCCTATTTGTTTTACCTCTCACCTAGAAGTTGACATTTTGAATTAGTTAATGTATATAAAGCCTGATGAGCTACAGAGTCAGTGGCTCTATATTTTTCATTTGTGCAATGTTATATTTAAAAAATATTATTTCCTTACAGACAATGGGTGAACTAAGCGTGAGGGAAAAGCATCAGGTTTTAGAACATGTATTCAACCAATACGACACCAACCACAAGGGGGAGTTAACTCCAGTCCAGTTGCAGATCTTGCATGGAGATTTACGAGTGGGAGGGATTAGCATGCCACAGGTGCGTTTAAAATCTAAAATTTGAAAATGAGGATAATAAAAAAATAAGTTTTATCTATTGTCTGGTTATCATTCTATAAAAACTGCAGGACTTATGTTATGATCATGATTTCATAACTACCAGTATTTTAAATACTGTACATTGAGGAAACAATCCTTTTGAACTCCTCATTTTCAAAATGAATTATCGTTTTTATTGAACGACAGATTTTTTGGACACAAATCTACGCCTATTATTCAATATCAATAACTCTTTATGCCAACTCAACTCACATGTGTGAATGTCAATGCATTTTAACAGAGTTAAACAAGTTTAAAAGGAATAATTTTGAAAATGTCATAATAATTTAATCTGAGTTTCCCCACGTTGGTGCTACATAACTTATCCTGTTTCCATAGGTAATGGCGTCTATAGCTTACACATGTGTGTCAGAACGAAGCTGTACAGAGAGCGAGCTCCAGGACTTGCTGCAGGAGATGGATCGACGCTACTTCCTGGTCCAGAACCTTCGCTGGGACTTCTCCATGTTGGACAGGCAGCAGTCCGACCTCATCCCTGAGGATCAGGCTAGGTACGCTATTTCTTTGGTTGAAAATCTTTATTTATGTAATATCAAATTAAACAGTGTTTGAAAGATTTTTTAGTCGTCATTGGCTGTTGACTGATGATTTCTAAGAACCAACCTGAACCATTAGGTCTTTGAAGGGCATTTAGAAGTGGCATACATAAGAACAGGAATATTTTCTGGATAATAACTTCATTAATGTGAAAAAAACAAAACGTTTCGGAATTTATACCCACTCCTTCATCAGGTGGAATGAAAGGAAATAACAAAATGTGATATATTTAGATATCACCATTGGTTTGTTTGCTGTATAAATATATCACATTTTGTTATATCCTTTCATTGGCTGACATGTGGTACATGCTCCAAATAACATTTAGTGAGCAGCTTGTAATGTTACGAGGCTAATGCTGAGAAGACAATCAGGTTATTGATGTAGCCAAGCCGATGCAAAGACGTTGATGGAACTGGATAACAACTACTGGTTAGCCACAGATGGGCACAACAGAGAAATAAATAGTTTTGTTGCCCTAGTTGAAAGTTGATGATAACTTAGCTTTAAGAAATGCTGTATCTGAAACCCTGTCATTTCCTACCAGATGGTTGGTACAGACTGTACATGGGCGACACTACTCCAAGAAGCGCTGGGAGAGGTTCTTGAGGCAGCGGTCCGTGCCTGGGAGCGGGGTCTCGTTCGGAGAGATCGAGGTGTTGTTGTGTGACATCCCTAGTCGACTGGCGATAGAACGTGAACAACGAGACGAGGATAAAGACAGGGAAGGTAACTTTATTTCGGCCTCGATATGTATTCGCCTGGATTAACCTTCAGAAGTATGTAGAACATCAAGAAGTTAGATTGCTGTAGTTAGACCACCCAGTGCACCTAGTGACTTGAATTAGGTAACAAGATATTTGCTGTATTGTAGAGAGAATGAGAAGACAGAGGCAGTTAGAAGAGGAGGCTGAAAGGGAGAGACAAAGAATGAAGAAGGAAAGAGAAGAGCAAAAGAAAAAGAGAGAAATGGTAGATTTTGACACTCATCTTTTGTCTACATTTTATATTTTCCTAAATATTTGTGTTGCAAATAGAAAATAAGAATAATATTTTATTCAAATGATATCAAATTTTCTTTATTAATTGGCATACTTCATTTTAAAGGTAAAAGAAAAAGATAAGGAAGAACAGAGGAAAAGAGAGTTAGAAGATGAAGGTAAGCTGATTGAAACAAATTGATTTGTATTGATTTAGATTTACAAATCAAATGAGCAATAGTAATGTAATAACAATAAGTTCAAAGTGTGTGATTAATTAATGTGATTAATGTTGTATATGTTTCTTTGTCATTAAGTCATCAGCTTTTTCAGATTCTTTAATTTGATGCTGTTCAGAGCAACATTGAAATTATATCTGATAAAACTGGCATTTGGATTGTAGCCTATTTGATCAATACCAACTCTAGTGTTTCCTTTTTATGTCGTTCTTGGAATAACTCAGATGATTTTGTCCTAATGTCTCAGTAACCACCTTTGTGACTTCATTTCAGAGAGAAAGAAGAGGGAAGAAGAGGAAAGAAGGAAAAGAGAAGAAGAAGAGGTTTGTGACAATCTGATTAAAATCGACCAATCCGAGAATAAAATCAGCAAATAGTGCATCTACTGGGATACAGATTTTTAGCTCATCAGGCCTGAAAGGCCCTATGGGCTTATGGCATGGCATGGCGTCCGTCCGTCTGTCCGTCCGTCCGTCCATCCGTCTGTAAACTTTTCGCTTTTTCGACTTCTTCTCCAGAACCAATGACTCTAGAGAGCTGAAATTTTATGTGCAGACTCCTTGGCCAATGGGGATTCTAAATTGTAGATTTTGTGACCCCATGACCCCAAATGGGGTCACAGGGGTCACATCCTTAAAAACTTATTTTCATCTTCTTCTCCAGTTCCAAAAGGTCTAGAGAGCTGTAAAGGTGTGCAGACTCCTTGGCCAATGGGGATTCTAAATTGTAGATTTCGTGACCCCAAATGGGGTCACAGGGGTCACATCCTTAAAAACTTATTTTCATCTTCTTCTCCAGTTCCAAAAGGTCTAGAGAGCTTAAAAGTTGTGTGCAGACTCCTTGGCCAATGGGGATTCTAAATTGTTGATTTCGTGACCCCATGACCTCAAATGGGGTCACGGGTCACATCCTTCAAAACTTATTTTCATCTTCTTCTCCAGTTCCAAAAGGTCTAGAGAGCTGAAAAGTTGTGTGCAGACTCCTTGGCCAATGGGGATTCTAAATTGTAGATTTTGTGACCCCTATGACCCCCAAATGGGGTCACAGGGGTCACCTCCTTAAAAACCTATTTTCATCTTCTTCTCCAGTTCCAAAAGGTCTAGAGAGCTGAAAAGTTGTGTGCAGACTCCTTGGCCAATGGGGATTCTAAATTGTTGATTTTGTGACCCCATGACCTCAAATGGGGTCACGGGTCACATCCTTCAAAACTTATTTTCATCTTCTTCTCCAGTTCCAAAAGGTCTAGAGAGCTGAAAAGTTGTGTGCAGACTCCTTGGCCAATGGGGATTCTAAATTGTTGATTTCGTGACCCCATGACCTCAAATTGGGTCACGGGTCACATCCTTAAAAACTTATTTTCATCTTCTTCTCCAGTTCCAAAAGGTCTAGAGAGCTGAAAAGTTGTGTGTAGACTCCATACCAAATGGGGATTCTAAATTGTAGATTTCGTGACCCCATGACCCCAAATAGGGTCACAGGGGTCACATCCTTTAAAACCTATTTTCATCTTCTTCTCCAGTTCCAAAAGGTCTAGAGAGCTGAAAAGTTGTGTGCAGACTCCTTACCCAATGGGGATTCTAAATTGTAGATTTTGTGACCCCATGACCCCATATGGGGTCACAGTGGCCATGATCTAAGAACCTATCTTTTGCTTGTAAACAATAACTTAAATAACTTAAATATTCAACTTGAGATAGTAAATCAATGAAATCCTGATAAGCTACAGAGCCCATCGCTCTAAAAAAAAATTTCCAAATCTCCCTGAAATGGGGTCAATGGATCCGTAATCCAAGAAATAAAAAATGTCTGGCCTAAATTGTAGATTTGGTGACCCTGTGACCCCAAATTAGAGCCACGGGGGTCATAACCTAAAAAGCTATTTTCATCTTCTTCTTCAGTCCCAATGAACATAGAGAGTTGAAATTTTATGTACAGACTCCTTGACTGAAGGGGATTCTAAATTGTAGATTTGGTGACCCTATGACCCCAAATAAGGGCTACAGGGGGCATAACGTAAAAAGCATTTTTCATCTTTTTCTCCAGTCCCAAAAGCTATAGAAAGCTGAAATGTTATGTACAGACTCTTTGGCCAATGGGGATTCTAAATTGTAGATTTGGTGATCTTGTGACCCCAAATATGGATCACAGGGGTCACCGCCTAAAACACCTGTTTTAATAAGCTGTGAACATAATGAGATTTTATGTGCACTTCATATGTCAGCTTAAGAGTAATACTACATTATGGACATGTTTGATGTAATCAATGTGAAATTAGAACTATTGAATAGCCTGTGAACTGAATATTGTGACGGGATGCATAGGAACAAATTTAAAAAGGGTTGAGAAATGTTTTATTTTACATTAGATATGTGAACTAAATATGACTGGTGATGAAATAAGAGAAGACTATTAAAACTAGCTACATGAGTTTGTGATACCACATCTTCTTTTCCTGCAAAGAAAAATAAATAAAGAAGGGGAAAACAAAATTTAAAATATATAATTCACTGGCTGTAAGTCCAGGGTCTGCATGTCGTGTAATTGCAGGTGTTGACCTGGGGAGTGACCACTCCCTGGCAGAGATGCAAACAGCAGCTAATCAGGGGTCGAAAATAACACTCGTCCGCTCGTATTGACGAGTGACATTTGACTCGGGCAAGTGGAAAATGTAATATTGCTCGTCCTGTAGGACGAGTGCTTTTTCTGACCTGAATGTTTGAGATTATCAATCTTTAAGGTCATATACTTCTTTCAGATTCACTCAAAACTCTTTTAGAAACCACACAAGTCTTTAAAATGTCTAGATATTGCGAGTGTTGGCTGTTTATTTTTATCTGATAATCACACGCTCTTATTTATCCATCAGCCAATCAGAACGGGCATCCCCGAAAACTTGACCAATCAGCGATTGACAGGTCATCAGGGAATTCCCTGCTCAGCTGTTTACTATATAGTTGACTACCGAAGAATACATTTGAGTTTTCATGAAGACTGACATAAATACAAATATTTGACGAGGATTTGTGTTGGTATTTCAATTAAATTATCAATTTTGGTTATTATGACAGTTGTTATATTGTGTTATGTTCAGTCTGATTAAAATCGACGGTTTTCCGTGGAATAAAAAATGCAAAATAGTGCATCTACCGGGATACGAACTCGTTCGTGGGTTTCCACGCCAAACCGTCTGAAAGCACCCCGTACACTAGCGTGTTCGGGCGCAATTCAGCTAGCCAATCAAAAGATGCCCAACAAATGCTTTCGGTGCGAGAAACTAGGGGCAGATAACTCCAAACAGCTATCCTTTTGTCTGTTCCGAATGCTTTCAAAACCGCAACCGTTTAAATATTATGATGTGATTGGTCAGCTATTTGACTGGGTTTTGGCTGCGCTAAACTGGTTCTGAACACACGCCTATACGGGGTGTTCTCAGACCTTGTGGCGAGGAATCTACAGAACCTGTTCGTATCCCGGCAGATGTAAAATTTTGCAAATTTTATTCCTCGGAACAAGGTCGATTTTAATCAGACTGGTGTTATGTTTTGAATATCTCCCTTTTCAGCCATCGCCGTAACATGAATGTAGGTCACTCATACACAATCTTTCATCTCTTCCAATGATTTTCATATCTAAATCCTTGATCTCTTCATAGCGTTTTAATTCTGTATTTTTGGAAACACTAAAAATCATATTATTCAATATAACGACAGGATAAAATATCCAAATTTCATTTTGACAACAATAGACAAGTTTCTCTTGGTTTTGATTTGAGTGTGACTTGAAAATGATCGTAAATTTATTGTCAATTTTGTTCATTTCCTATATCGTGTGTTATTACAGTATTATACAATTAGAAGAAGGTATTGACCACATCTGCACATGGAATAAAACAAGAAAATGTGTGAAAAATTAGGCTAATTTCAAGAAACTGTCGTGTGACAGAATATTTATTTCAAAATATACGAAGATGATTATGGACTGTCTGTTGAACTTGTGAGTTTAAGTTAGTCTAATGTGACATCTTGATGGGATATCATACAGCAATGAATCATTCTTGTCAATAGTATACTGTAACAACTGGTGAACAGTGCCATTGCCTTTGGTACACTGTATTGTCACAAACACCTGTGTCAAGGGCTATATATGGCAGAGATATAAGATTCAGATTTATATCAAAGTCAGTTTTAATGTATTTAAATTTTAGTATGACAAACACATATTTTAGACTAAATATAAGTTCAATTTGCATTCATTGTTCATTATTGTTTGATTTTGTAGGACCAGTACAATTGCAGAAGGACGAGTAGAAATTATTTATCACTTGCCCTGCAGGGCAAGTGCAGATTTTAACTATTTTCGACCCCTGGCTAATACACGGAGGTTTCAAGCTACTTCTCTGCTGTGTTACTGATTTAGTCTTACAATAGATGCTCAAGAGAACTTATTAATTAAATATTGAAAAGAAACCTATGAAACTATGAGCCTATGAGAAACAAGATTTTTAGAAACAAATAGGGGCTCTTTTTCATTATGTAATAAATGTTGATAATTCCAGAATAAAAATAAGAAGTAAAACAATAACATGCAAAGGTCTACATTATTTATAATGAATATGGATTTATGTGTAACCAATTTTGATAATAACTTTTAAATTTGATCACTGGGCAATGACTTATTATGTGATATCTTAATCCTTTCCTTAGAGATAATTAATAACATGATTCCTGATGAGCTTCAGAGCCAGTGGCTCTATTTTATTATCAGATTAAGATTTATAATTGTTATGTTGTGAAATATCATTATTTGATATATCTGTCATTATTGAAATTCAATTCATGTTCGATGATGACTCTGTTAGCCCATCAAATGATCACTTAACGTTGTAATGGAGCCACAAACCTACAACCTAAAACATGCATCATGTTGAGCTGGGTCTACAATCAAAGCTCTTAAAGAAAAGAAAAGCTATTATGCTTCTTCAAAATAGTTTATTATTATTTATATAATTGCTCATTCCGTCTGTCCAGTATGTTTTCTCAAATACTATTAGGTATTGTTGTGTATATTTTTATTATTTTTTTTTCATTCAGGAGCAGAGAAGGCTGCAGGAGTTGCAGGAGGAAGAAGAACGAAGGAAGAAAGAGGAAGAGGAGAAATACAAGGATGTAGAAAAAATAAAGGAGGTACGTAATATTGGCAAAGCTTTTCTCAAAGATGGTAAATAAATCTGAATGTTTTTCCAGTGTTGTTAACACTTACCGGGTAATCTGTTGAATTGTCTAACCATTCTGAGTGGCCAATTAACATTAATTACAACTCGTTAAAAAGTTAATGGTCTGTGATTGACCACTGATAGGCTGTCAGAGAGTTACCTGTGTCAAATTTGAAAATCAGATTTGTTCTCAGCTATGATTTATTACAGCATTACCATACATTCACTAATATCATACAAAGATTATTTTAGAAAATAGAAAGATTAGAAGTTCCTATTTCTCCCCATAGAGTTTAGTCAACTCCTATCTTCCCACTTCTGTTCTAATACAACAGTTTTCTTATGCCAGCACTAGCGAATCCTCATTGGTTGCAATCAAAGTTAGTTGTGTAACAATCTCATTAAAATCAAATCATTGATACGTTGACTTAATTGCTCATTTGGGTTGTCACTCATCTATGATCTGTCGGAATCCCGTAGAGATCCGTGTCCACAGGAAGTTATAATGTTACCAACCACTGTGATGCTTTCAAATTTCTTAAAGTAACTTAGAAGTTTCAACACTGCTTTTCTGAGTAACGCTGCGAAGAGAATACCTTAGCGGAAATTGACGAAGTCTTCTGAATATAGTAGTGCACATCCAGCCCTCGATAGGTTATCTCCGTAAGCAGAAATAGTGATTTGCCATGGCTGCAAGGAAATCTGACACACCTTAATGTATGTACTGTCACACACAAAATATATGTGCTTTATGGATTTTCATTTATTCTAACAGAAACTCAATAACCCAAAGTGCCCGGAAAGCTGGAATCAGTTTGGTCGGAAAATTGTAGACCCTACCAGCTGATTGACTGTCGATTTCGGGGTCATTTCCTGTAAATAACTTCCTGTGGACATATAGTTATACTGGATTCCGTCAGATCATAGATGAGTGACAACTCAAATAAGCAAATAAACCTAGGGAATGAGTCTGAATGATCTGATTTTAATGAGATTGGTTGTATAATAAGCAAAGGTTTCAAACTAGGCTTTCAATCTGTTCCCGTAACTGTAGCGTAGCCTAGAGTTACTTCATCTATGTGATACACACATATTTCATACAATAAAAGGAGGGATCTTGTCTGTGTTACACATTTTTCCTGCTAGGAGATTTTCAGAGAACTTTAAATCTGCCCAATTTTAACAGAGGTTATGGGGGAAGATAGGAGTTGTGTAACCTCTTTGAGGACAGAATGGCAAGTTTCTTGCACTTAAAGAATGATATCATCATACTTCATTATCAAGCTGCCAGTGATAACAATCTCTGATGACTCAGTGATTCTATACATGGTGCCAGTAAGTATGACAGTTGGTACCGTGTTTGAAAGAAGCTGATTTTGCACTGAGCCAAACTGATTTGAAAATATTAATTCATGTTGTATGAATATGATTTTCACATGAAGCACATTTTTGCATGAAAACCTCAAAAAGAATTTTTTGTCAGCCTCTTGTCTCTTTTGATCCTGTCTGTGATATTAGAAAGATCATTCTCTCCTCAAACATGTCATCTTGAGGTTTTTCATGAAAATTCTGGACACTATTTTAACTACAGATATCACTATTGCTAACTAAAGTCTGGAAACCAGCGTTTTCCCTACCTGGTAAAAAATTGTTGTGATAAAACAATTATCAACAATCAACCGGTTGAAAACATATCATTTTTAACTCATCCTTTGTAAACAGGCTTATGGCAATGACCGGAGTCCAGCATCTGTTTACTTTTGAGTCAAGGCTGTATGCGCTAATGGTGTTATTAAGACCAAGCACATATTACGTCCCTGGAGAAGATTGATTCTGTTAACTATAAAGAGAAGTTAGTCTGAACTATAGCTTTTCTTAGTTGTATATTGTAAGATGTGTTTGTAAAAGTGTTCTAAATGTTTATTCAATGTTGTCTTGTATGATTGTTGTGTACTGTTGTCTTGTATGATTGTTGTGTACTGTTGTCTTGTATGATTGTTGTGTACTGTTGTATTGTATGATTGTTGTGTACTGTTCTCTTGTATGATTGTTGTGTACTGTTCTCTTGCATGATCCAATGATATTGAAAGATGTTTTTCTTTTGATGGTTCAATTAGATTAAAAATATTTAGCATGCTCAGATAAATGGTAAAGATTTGGTTTTATTTTGAATGCAGTATTTGTAATTAGCAGCCCCGCCGGCGCTTTTTGTATTGGTTATAACTTTTTTCCTAGAAGGTTTTGAGAACTCATATACATAACTTCTTACTTATGCCCCTGGGGAATTTTTTTGACATGTTCATATTCAAGGTCAAACGTCAAGGTCACGAGTTCTGTAATCGCTAAAAAAAATCCTTGTAAACACGATAACTTAACTTGAAAAAATATTTGTGCTATCAGGCTCTTATTTGGTGTATATCAACTATGGAGAAAGGCCAAGATTTTAAAAGGTTTTTGCTAACATCCGTCAACGGTCAAGGTCATAACAAGGTCACAACTTAAGCATGCTTTTGTGAAAATGTCTTATTTCAACTATTAACACTTTGAAACATTACATGATTGTGATACACAATGAAAAGTGATCACTGATTGTGGGGGGGCGGGATAGCGCAGTGGTTAGCGCGTTCGGCTTCGGATCAAGAGGTCAGGGGTTCGAATCCCGCCAGGGGCACGGCAACTTTGTCTGCAGTAGAGAACTGTTCTACACGCAGTCAGGTTTGGGTGCAATGCTACACTGAATTTCAGTGCAGTTCACCCATGGTTCGCTAGTTCCAGCCGTTGCTTGCAGGTTTCACCGCAATGCATAGCCACATGGCGTTGCGGGCTTTCTCCCTGCCATAATACTAGCAGCCGCGATATAAGTGAAATACTCTTGAAAGCGGCGTTAAACCCCAACTCACTCACTCACTCACTGATTGTGTGACCTTGAATTTTAAAGGTCAAGGTCATGAGATAGGGTCATGGTCACCAGTTCTTAAATCACTAAATTACTCTTTTCCAAGGAGGTATCAACACCTCATATACATAGCTTCTTTCTTATACACCTGGGGAATTATTTTGACATGCTCCCATTCAAGGTCAAAGGTCAAGGTCATGAGTTCTGAAATCACTACAAAAATCCTTGTAAACATGATCACTTCAAAAGCTTTCGTGCTATCATGCCCTTATGTGGTGGCACGTGGTCCTGTGCATAGCTCAGTCGACCGCCATCAGTTACGTTCAGCAACAACGGGCGTGGCTCGCTGGATGGGTGGGTTACCCGACTCATTGCTGAATGGAAACTGAGAGTTTGAAGGGTGATTCCCTGCCCCACACTGAGACATGAGTTGAGAGGCTCTTGGTGTCACCTTGGGCAAGGGACTTTATTCGAAATGTGCCTCTGTTCACTCAGCAGTACAATTGAGTACCTGGTTTGGAAGTGCAGGCAATGTGACAGATGACCTTCGAGCGCCTTAATTGGCAGCCCAGGTTGCATACTCCAAAGGGAGTTGAGAATGAAAAAGGAACGATGTTGGTCCTTACACCAGGGTAATAATGTGTGTAGCACTTCGAGCATGGCCCTTAGTGTTGTGGAGTTCAGCGCGATATAAGTATCCTCATTATTATTATTTATATATCAACTATGGAGAAAGACCAAGATTTGAAAACGTTTTCGCTGAAATCTGTCAACGGTCAAGGTCACAGTGAGGTGACAACTTAAGCATGCTATTGTGAATATGCCTTATGTTAAAGAGCCATCACGGATGTTGATGAAAATATCAAAATTTCTCCAAAAATCTATCTCCGTGAAATAAATACACTTAATTTTTCCCTAATTTTTCCAACTTAAAATAAGCCGAGAAATTGCATTAATTAGTAAAGGTGTTTTCCAGTCTAAATATAGATCCAGTCTATTATTTTCAAGCGCAAAGCATTATGGTGTAGCTCACACACAGTAAACAAAGACACGGAAGAATAAAAAAAAAATGAGCAATGAAAGAAATCGAATATATATTTTGTTGATGGTTATTTATTTACCATTTCATTTAATTATGTATTTGCTACAGATATTGGAATAATTGTTTTACCCAACTAGGTATTTTGCTTGAATTTTATAATTAATGAGAGTAAAAATTTGTCATAATTTGCTGGTCTTATCTCAATAAAAAGAACATTAAACAGGAAATAATTTGTATATTCTCAGGACATTAAGAAACGTAGTTTGTAAAGCAATCGTCACATTCAGTAATGTATGACAAGGGTACTTTGCAAATGCGACGCATGAAGCACGTGCAGCATATGGGTTGTTATGGCGACTTGCGCTAGAGACGAGCCTTCACGCTTCGGAAGCGCTTGCTGTTTGTGTAGTACGTATTACGCAAAAAAGGGGACTCTGTTTATATACGTCAGATACCCGTAGCGCGCGCTAGTCGAAGTGATACTTCTCTTTGAAACCAAATTGCAATACATTGTCGTGATATGAAAATTATTTAACATATGCCATG
This sequence comes from Gibbula magus, assembly GCA_936450465.1. Taxonomy (NCBI): domain Eukaryota; kingdom Metazoa; phylum Mollusca; class Gastropoda; order Trochida; family Trochidae; genus Gibbula; species Gibbula magus. The sequence goes on from OW388292.1 coordinate 26,530,275, forward strand.
TTGTAGATAAAAAAATTCTCTGGCGAATGACGTTATAAGTATATTTTCCAAAAATTTGAAACACTAACATCCGTGATGGCTCTTTAACTATGAACACTTTGAGTCATTGCATAATTGTTATACACAATGAAAAGTAATCATTGATGGTGTGACCTTGAAGGTCAAAGGTCATGGTCATGAGATATTGGTTAAGGCCATGTTTAATCCTTTGATCCAATTTTGAAATCAGAAATAGGTTTTAAGAACAAACTTGTGAAAAGTGACCCCAGTGATGATTCAACTTGTAAGAATGACTTGAATAATGAACAAATTTTTATCAAAAAAGATTCCCATTTTATTTATGCTGATGGAAGGCGGAACAGGGAAAGGCGAGACCCAAAGTTTCGGGGCTGCTCTGCTTTTGCGGTGTCCCGCAAACGCTCATCTAGTTTTATTTAAGATTTTCTTTCCTCAGGTTTTGGTCTCTTTTGATTTGTGTCCTCAGAAAGAATATAGTTCTCTTTCCTTGTCCTGTTACACAGCACCAATGATAGGATTATTACAGAATAAAATATGATTACTATCTTTTAGAATCTAATCAAGAGTTATTATGTTCATTGCATAAAGATAATTGTGTTATTAATTGTGCATATTCTTTTGAGACATTAAAGTATAAGACAAAATCTTATTGTCAATGAATTTATTGCATGTACTAAAGTTGTCATGCATAATACTTTATCTTATACATATACTAGAATAAAATCAGGGAGACAAAAGAATAACAAAATATTAAAATAAAATAAGGGAAAACAAAGAATCACAAAATATTTGAAAACAATCAAGAAGACACAAATGATAACAAAATACTATAATAAAATTAAGGGGCACAAAGAATTACAAAATGGTGTAACTTACAAATACAAATAATTTTGAATTGTTTCACATACTGACCAATACATGACTGTGGTAGTGGTTGTGCTTGTACAGTAGATTACTTTGGTAACCATGTAGGAGGAAGAGAGGAAGGAGAGGGAGACAGAGGACGAACTGAACCGACTGAGGAAGAGAAGACAAGAGGAGGAGGATGAGAAGAAGAAGAATAAACTAGCGGAAGAAGAGGAGAAGATGTCAAAACTGTATATAGGTACTGAAGTTTTTATTTGTTTATTATACTTATTACATGAACTAATGTCCAAACCCCTTCTTCAAAACTTGACAACAACAATCAAAAAGGGGTCCATAAATCATATGTACTCTGGATCCAACACTGAATGTTCTAAATGATAAACAGTAAAACCCGGGGACAAAAAGTGTTTTCACCAATATCACTTTACCCATCACAATGACATCGGTACGTATATTGTCATTATTAAAAATCAATGTGAGGTTATGCGAATATGAGGAAAGCTATTTTGCTATGTGCAGAGCACCGAAATAAGCGAGTGAGGTACCAGCTGAAGGTTGCAATCAAGTCGAGAGACAAGTTCCAGCTGGAGTACTCGGTGACCGAGTTCCGCAAGTACAAGCTGGAGGACACGGACATGGACCTGCAGAAAGCACAGAGACTCATCAAGGAGATCACCGCACGTGAACGTGAGTATATATATATACATCAGTAAATGTGGTAGAAAATATACAAAACTTAGCTATTGATAAACTGACATCGCCATGCATTTTGCCTTTAGTCATTGACCAATCCCTGATTACTAATGAGTAGTGATTCCTGTAAATTGACCATTCAAATGGTTAAACACTTATTCATTCATCATTATTACATTCATTGATCTAACTCCAGGGTTGAACAAGGCCATGACAAAGCGAGAGATTGAGGAATTGGAACAGGCGATGAGTTTCATCAAGAAGAATGGCTTTGAGGCCCAGCTTGCGTCAGAAATGCAGCAAGCCAACCAGTTGTTGAGTCGACTGAAGAGACTGGAGAGAATCCGACACGAGATCCTGGAACTCAAACAGTCGACAGTGGCAGAAATCCGAAGCTACTCCAAGCCACCGGCCGTGGTTCACACCGTCATGACGGCGACACTGCTTATCATCGGCCACAAGGAGAAGGAAACAAAGGTGATGCGTCATGCTTTTGGTGTAATTCAGCTGCTCACAAATGGTTGTTTAATTAATGTATCTGCAGGTGAAGTCCTGCGAAATCTGAAAGTTAATATTCAAGTGTTATATAAATATTTTTGAAATATCAGTAATCAGTCACTAGGAGAAACAGGACCATTACTCTGATTGTGTTTGATTTGTAATTTATGTCATTCTAATATCATCTATAATGCATTGGTCATATAGTTCATATATATCGCTAATTAGCAGCTCCGACTAAGTCGGAGCTGCTATCAGTTTTTGCGCAGTTTCCGTCGCCGCCGCCGCACGCGCGTTTTGTATTCGCTATAACTTTTTTCCTAGAAGGTTTTGAGAACTCATATACATAACTTCTTACTTATGCCCCTGGGGAATTTTTTTGACATGTTCATATTCAAGGTCAAAGGTCAAGGTCACGAGTTCTGAAATCGCTAAAAAAATCCTTGTAAACACGATAACTTGAAAAATATTTGTACTATCAGGCTCTTATTTGGTGTACATCAACTATGGAGAAAGGCCAAGATTTGAAAAGGTTTTCGCTAACATCCGTCAAAGGTCAAGGTCACAGCGAGGGTACGACTTAAGCATGCTTTTGCGAAAATGTCTTATTTCAACTATTAACACTATGAATCTTGAAATGATTGTTATACACAATGAAAAGTGATCACTGATTGTGTGACCTTGAATTTTAAAGGTCAAGGTCACGAGATAGGGTCAAGGTCACCAGTTCTGAAATCACTAAATAACCTTTTCCCAAGAAGGTATTAACACCTCATATATATAGCTTCTTTCTTGTACACCTGGGGAAATATTTTGACATGCTCACATTCAAGGTCAAAGGTCAAGGTCATGAGTTCTGAAATCACTACAAAAATCCTTGTAAACACGATAACTTCAACAACTTATGTGCTATCAGGCCCAAACTTGGTATATATCAACTATGGAGAAAGACCAAGATTTGAAAACTTTTTTGCTAAAATCTGTCAACGGTCAAGGTCACAGCAAGGTCACAACTTAAGCGTGCTATTGTGAATATGCCTTATGTTAACAATGAACACTTTTGAGTCATTGCATGATTGTTATACACAATAAAAAGTAATCATTGATGGTGTGACCTTGAAGGTCAAAGTTCAAGGTCATGAGATATTGGTTAAGGCCATGTTAATCTTTTGATCCAATTTTGAAATCAGAAATAGGTTTTAAGAACAAAGTTGTGAAAAGTGAACCCAGTGATGATTCAACTTGTTAGAATAACTTGAATAATGAAAAACATTTTGTCCAAAAAAATTCCCATTTTATTTATGCTGAGGAGAAGGCGGAACAGGGAAAGGCGAGACCCAAAGTTTCGGAGCTGCTCTGCTTTTGCGGTGTCCCGCAAACGCTCTTCTAGTTGATTATTAATTATCTTCTTTGTAATCTTTCTCTATAATTTCTATCTTTCTATCCTAACCGTTTTGACTGTCTACCTGATAAGTATGTTCCCTTATGATAACTAGCTCTAGATGCTATATTCATACTTCCTCACCATTCTTCTTGCCATTGCTTTCTTAGGAATCAGATTCAGATTCAGATTCAGATTCAGATTCCGAATCAGATGAGGTTTGTAATGTTTTATATAGCTGCAACGACTTCACTGCTGAGGTAGTCATATTTTGTTTGATATGGCGGTTGCTGACATATTATTACACATCACAGAATGACAGCATGTAGATATAATTGTGGACCATATTACTTTGTAAAAGTTTATTTGCAAATGTTTTGCATGTATATATAAAGACCAATGTCCAGAACTGGATTCTCACCGCATTTAACTCCATTTGGCTAAAGACACTCCAAATAATTCAATTACGTTACATATTTTTTTCATTATTACACGCCTTTTGAATTATCACAATTCCTCATAGTGATTTTTTATAAAGAGAATTGAGTGTGTTATTGAAAAGTGTGGCAGTGTTTTTCTTTGTTTGGCTCAACAAGCATCATGCTTAAAGCTCACGCCCTTGCATCAACCAGTATTCGTTAGGAAATAATGTAGGATAGTCTTGACGATCAAATATCAGAGATAAAAAAATAAGATGGTGATATTTGCCTTATGTTATTAATGTAAGTAAACATTTTATTATTTGACAACAGAAAGTATCTGCGTAAGAAATCTATTAATACCAACTGTGTAATTGTTGACCTCTCACAACATTCTAACCTAACCTTCTCTTTGATCTTCACTTCTTAACATAAAATGTTCCTTCTATTCCTCCATATCTTTTTATGACCAAATTGATGTGATATTGGCCCAAACATGAAATTCATAGAAAGGATTTTTATATTATGCATGAGTTACCTCCCCTGCAGGACTGGAAGGCAGTACAAGCACTGGTAGGCAAGACTGGTAAGGAAAGTCTGAAGCGACAGTGTGTGCAGACACAGGCCGCTAAGATCCCAATGCCAGTCGCTAAGAGGGTGAAAACACTACTCAACAAGTACGAGTTGGACGAAGTCAGGGACGTATCAGCAGGAGCTGCTACCTTCTTTGTCTGGGTACGTATGGAGGGAATCTCCACAGGGGCTTTATAGGAAGCCCTTGTGGAAGTTATATCAGTGGTAGTGTTTCTCCCAGGCATTTTTAGCAGGGCGCAGCGCCCTGCCCTTTTCAACATACACCCTGCCCTGTCTCTGTTCCGCCCTGCCCTTTTTCCTGACCACCCTGCCTTTTTCATAGTGGAGCCCAAACTTTTGTATCGGCCTTTTCAACAGTTTACAAACACATTCCAAATTGTCATTATACTTTTACAAAAAATCATTTGCATTATGTGTTAAACTATCATCTTTGAAGAGAATGGAATATAAACAAAACAAGAAAATGTCTGCTGCATCCCTCATTCGACAGGATATACCTGGTGACTACATGTTCAGCTGGAAACAAGAACAATAGGGGGATTACTGGCGACTGATGTCTGCAGGCGAATAGGGCTGGATATTCTCATTCTCATGTACCACCGTTGGTTGGTTGAGAAATAAACTGTTCTGTCTGTCTGTCTGTCTGATAATCTCATGATTGCATTGTATTTAAACTCCTTTATATTTTATTAGGTAAAATAAATCTGATGAGTTTGTGACAATTATTCCAAACATTCAAGGAAATAAACAAATAATCTATGCGCAAAGTTAATATTAGTTATATTTGCCAATAACAAATTGTCATTATAATAGTGTAATATAATAGTACATTATATCTTTACATATCGGGTGAAGAAGTGCCCTTTTATCAATGTAGTTGCCCTGCCCTTTTTGCAGCCTGGGGGAAACACTAAGTGGTATAACTGAACTTGGAGTCTGGTCAATATAGTTATCTGAAACTGAAAAAGACTAACATTCCAAAAAAATGAATACATAAACTTGGTCTTTGTCTCCTTGGACTTTTATTCTTTATCATTCTTGTTTACATATTGGTACCTTTTGTGAAATGTTATTTTTATTCTGCTTCAGGCCACAACAATGATAGAGGAAGCCATGGATGTCCAATCTTAAATCTGTAACAGATTGTTAATCATGATTGAACTGAGGGGCTTGATAAAGGATCCGCAACATTTACCACAACAGCATTCCTGTAACACTTTTGAGTGGCATTTTAGAAGTCAGGATGATGAAGAATGTAGGCAATATTTATGGTTATATACCTTCTTTATTCCATAATTCATTGAGAAAAGATATATCCATAAATATTGTCTTTATTATGATATTCTTTATCATTCCTATAGCTGATTTGCCATGTCATATATCAATATGTCATCTACGTATACCTCACTGAGAGGGATATTGACACCTTGCATCAGTACTTTCAAATCTTTTCAATGACTTTTTATGACTTACTAATTGTTTATCAATAAAGAACTTACAATATTGTTATTTACAAACATATGGAACTTAAATATTAATTAGAGCTATATCTTCGCGAATAAATAAAGACTGATTCATGATCCAAATATATTTTTTGCAAAAAATGTGACCTGTAGCAAATATATGTTTATAAATTTTTATCAGTATTTTCAGTCAAAATAAGTAATTTAATATGATTAGCTTTGATATGTGAAACCAAAACAGAACACAATAACAATCCAGTGAACTTTTCATTCTCATTACTTTTATGTTTATATATAATTTAGGTGAAGGTTTATCTTTCAAATTGTGTATTAAGCATAACTTTATCTTATCATTGCCTTTGGTATTAATTCATTATGGGTTTAGTTTCAATTTGTCTGAACATTACAATATGACAAAAGCTTCTTAAAGCCAGAGGAGAAGGTACTATTTCTTTTAACTTTCTTTGTTTTTTTAATATTTTATGCCACTGATGGATGTTATTTCTGTATGTTTGTTTACAAATTATGTGTAAATAATCATGCATTATGTTTTTAATCAGGCAATATTGATATATATATATATATATATAATATTCCAAATATTGTTCATTATCAAATTTATTAAATACAATTATGCATTTGTTCTTTTGTGTATTGTGGCTGGCCACAATTCTGTGATATTCTAAAAAAATGTTGGTTTTTTTAAAAACTGTTATTTTTAATATCATATTTATTTTAATAAAAACATTCATTCCATAGAAATTGTTGATTTGTGAAGTCTTTTTTTAGCTCATCTGGCCTGAAAGGCCCGATGGGCTTATGGCATGGCATGGTGTCCGGCATCCGTTCGTCCATCCGTCTGTAAACTTTTCGCATTTTCGTCTTCCCCAGAACCACTTTGTCTAAGGAGCTGAAATTTCAAGTTCCAAAAGTTCTAGAGAGCCAAAAAGTTGTGTGCAGACTCCTTGGCTAATGGGGATTCTTAATTGTAGATTTGGTGACCCTGTGACCTCAAATGGGGTCACAGGGGTCACAACCTTAAAAACCTATTTTCATCTTCTCAAGTTCCAAAAGGTCAAGAGAGCTGAAAAGTTGCATGCAGACTCCTTGGCCAATGCGGATTCTATATTGTAGATTTGATGACCCTGTGACCCCAAATAAGGTCTCAGGGGTCACAACCCTAAAAACCTATTTTCTTCTTCTCCTGTAAGAAAAGATCTAGAACAAGCTGAGATAATTTATTTTAACAATACAAATCCTGGTGAGCTAGAGAGACCATGGCTCTATTTTTTTCATTTTTTTCGACAAATATATGTAGAGACCAGAAGTAGCTTTTTGAGAGAATATCATTAGATATGTCAACAGATAACATTTTGCATCTCCATATTAATGCTCCAATCCACAAGAGGTGATCTGTTCAAGCTGCTATTCATCAATGCCGTCCCGTCTCCGGGTATAGTATACATAAATGCTTCTCTCCACTTGCATACCCTGGGATAAAACTCCACTCAAAGCTGCATGTGGTGACCTATTATCTAGGAACTATCTAAATATAGACAACCAATGACAGGTATGGAAAGGCGAGTTGTCAATAAGATACCCCGGGTAGCCACACCCGTTTTTCAAAGATAAGAAAACGTCTTCACCATCATACAGGTGGGCAAGTACCTCAGTCTGAGTCTGTGACAATATGAAGTAAAACAAATTAAATTTCAGCTCCATCTAAGAATGTCACCATTTTGCGGAAGAGCGAAAGCTAACTGTAATTTGAAAAACACCGCAGGTGGCTGAAAAATTATCGCTAACTATGGCAATAAAACCATTTGATTGGCTGGATCATAGGAGGGTATGAAGGTGAGCGGAGCAGAGCAAGGCAGAATGCATCAATACAGGTACAGGCATCTGAGGCACAGTCCTGACAATGTACCATTTACCCCGTTTCAACTCCAAGGAGAAGGGACAGTGCAGTGGTTGACGCTTTTAGCTTTGGATCAAGAGTTTTGGGGTGCTTGCAGAGGCTCTGCAATGTTGTCAACTGTAGAGAATTGTTTTACGTGCAGTAATGTTTGGGTGCAATGCTGCACTAAATTTCAGCATAGTACCACCAATGATTAACTGTTTACAGTCGAAGCTTCCCCAGGTTTCACGGCTGTGCATATAGCCACAATGGTGTCAAAGGCTTTATCTCTGCAATAAATAGAGATTATTAACCAAGTGTGTTTCCGTATCATTAATATCATATTTTTGGAATAAAAATTGTATTATGCGAGCCTTTGGCGAGCATAATACATTATTTTTTATTCCAAATATATGATATTAATGATACGGAAACACACGAGGTTAATAATCTCTTTATCATATATGTCATTATAAAAATAATTAAGCGTGTTTTTGTAGTAAAAGTGGAAAGAGAATTGACCTAGTTTTAGCGGAGTAATATCACAGACGGTACATCAAAGTGATGGTCACGACATCGGCTGTGAAGTGCCTAAAATAGTTCTTAATTAAAACAATTTAAAAACACATGTGCGCGATTCTTAAAAAAATCATCAGTTGGTCCCTGGTTTCTTGTTCATCGAGATATTTTCAATCAGTTCATAAGCATCCATCTAAAGCACTCATAAATAATGTGGTCACGTTCCTAGAACAAGGGAAGTAACTCTAGTTTCAACGTTTTTGGAAGCTGCGTTGCCGGGTTGATTCGGATTGCTACATAACAGTATCTTTCGCACTTAAACGGTAATTATTTGTGAGGTGGGGTTGTTTCCTTTGTTTATGACAATAAGTACCTATTAATGTACCTAATACCGTATGCTCAGCCCTCAAGAACTGCCAAAATGCTAGTGTGATCAACGAGGCGCGTCAGTAGGTCACACACTGACACATCAAGATTCATTTTGTACACAGGGTACTGCAGCTACTTGCTGATGCTGTTGGTTAGCGCATTGAAGTTTTGAATGATTTTTTAAAACAAATCTACAATTATCTTGACTTTGTTAACACTATAAATGCACAGTGTACCATATCAGTTGATTTCGTATTTTCGAATATCCATTCTTTCAAGCGGAAATACTCTGGTAAACTCCCGGTTACGCTTTTCAATGGTACGTAAACAGTTTTAGGATTCGCACGAAAAGAGTAGAATATTCTGCAAAAGTAGTTCGTGTATTTGACCTTTGACCTGTTTTGCATATTTATCAGATTTGGATACCAAGTTTATCAGATTGCTTTATTGCATCGATAACACCCTCCATTATATGATAATACTATATATCACCTCACCTCATTTCCAGGGTGCAAAATGGTTTGGAATTTGGACCAAAGACGGTCAAATTTCCAAACTTTGTGAGCTGTGTTCACCTTTGCCTTGTTTTCAAATCAATGATCAAAAAACTGTTTTGCCGTACTACCAGACTATAAAATGTACGTTTATACATGTAAATTCATGGATAATACTCCATCGAGTTTTGCAGAAAATCTTCCTGTTCTTATGGATCATACTGTCAGCTATCAAACAATTTAACATCGGGGTGATCCTGAACTGTGACAGGGATGCAGCACAGTTGGTAGAGTGTCTGCTTATCACCCGGAAGCCCGGGTTCTACTCCTGTTTGCCTCATACAGATAGACCATACATCTTGGGAGTTGTTGCTTCCTTGTTGGACACTCAGCATTGTAAGCGCTATAATTGTGGCTGCTTGGTGCGAGATTCCAATGTACACTAGCTGTGCGGACAATAAAGATATTTGAATAAACTGATAATGGAAGCTATTGATATATATGATAGTACATTATTATATGATTACAATGCAAATGGCTGATATAATGGTCAAGGTAATCATGTTAGTATTGTAAACTGCTTTAAAAATTTCACTATAGTTAGTCTGGGCATCAGTAAGTTACTGTGCATACCTGCCAAGCCCAGTTAGTTAACAACTAAGAAGCTAAAGGGTTAAAGACAAATATCCCTCAACCTCTGTTCAACAACAACTACGTCGCGAGGAATGTTTTTCAATTCCAAATTAGTGAATTTTGATGCACCTACGCGCCGGAGAATTATATACTTCTAAACTCGGTTCCAACTTCCAGCAACAATGAAACATGTTAACAATTAATTATATTCACTTGCATATAATGAAATTTCTTTATAGGTGCTGTGTACATGGGTGTAAAAACATGTTCTTTTGGGGCGAACATTTAAACAAAGACTGAAGTCAATTGCAAGTACTTACGAAATCGGTGTACGATTAAAAAAACGAATAAGCTAAACAATATATTGATAAATGGCTAGATGTTCTTTCCCACTCATAGAGAATGTCGTTTTCTAGGTCTTCTTCAGTTCATAATTCCCTAACTAGCTTATATATCTCTTTTTCAAAAGTCCTAACGCATGCAGGATATTTCATTTCAAGAGCTTCCGTCGAGATGATGATGGTGACGTTTTCTTCATTATGACGCAGGTTTTGACAAAGCATAAAGTTCTTAAATGATGTTCCTCCATAAACGGATTTGATACTTTCTAATATTGTATGGATTATTGTTCATTTGAAACGGGATATGGTTGTTAGATTTCCTTGTAGATATATATAGATGAACAATCAGTCTGAAACGAGAACTGACGATTCCCCGAGAGAATTTTATTTCTTCATTAAGTGTAAGTCTAAAACTAACTTTATCTTCATCTACATAAACTTATTTTTTTTTAAATTGTTCAACTTGAGTCAAATTGTATGGATAGCCAACCTCTTTATTACAATGAGTGCGACGTTTCGGAGGAGATTGTGTAACAACGTCATCAAGCAAGTGAAGTCAGTATCTACGACGAAATGTCTCATTCGTTTTAATAAAGAAGTTGACTATCCATACATATTGGTTTTCCTTCATCTCTACAACATCTAAAATTATTCTTAAGGTTAAGCTAAAGTCTTTTTTTTATCTATTTTGTCCACTTTCGGACAATAAAAAGACGAGGTTATATTCATTCTTTGGATATCGTACATGAACAATAGTTTGTGTATATAAAGATTACGATTTTGGGAATTGAGTCAACAAAATATAAATTTATATTATTTTTGTTGCTTCTTTTAAGTGTTCAATATAAGACGAATACGTTAAATGTCCTTCGTTTGATTCATTTTATCAATATAACTGGCAAGTTTGAAATCTTGATACACTCATTCATTCAGTTTGAACAGAGTTAGTCAGCAAGAAGCGGTTGAATAACGATTTCCTGTACCTCGAATTGGACTAAATAGATATCCGTGACCGACTATATCTTTTATTAAAGGGATTTATAATATCTCAGTTTCAACTAAAAATAAATGAATAAAATAAAATCACTTCCTAAAGGAAAAAGCTGTTATATATGTCCTAACTTAACGAGCCATGTGTACATGTTAAATTTTGAAGCATTTAGATTCTTAATGTTCTTGAAACAAATCTCCTCGCAGTACGACTTGACACTGAGTGAATGAACTAGTTGTTATATTTCATTTGATAAGTTGATATGATAAGTTGTTCCCACAAACCTACTGTTAAACAAACAGGCCCTTATGTTGCAAAGTCATCGAGTCTTTATGCAAAGATTTGAATCTATATTTCGTTGATGAATCATTTGTCAACAAGGATATTTTTATTCAAGCATGTCATGTCAATTTTTTAAGAGTCTGCATGCGCCTGTTTCTGTTTATGAGTGACTGCACAACATCGGGGTAATAACGTGTCAAAACCAATACTTCAATGTCATATATTTGTGTTTTACTTCTGTATTAATGCGCTCTTTCAATTCAAAACGTCCATTTTCTTTAAAAGCATGACTTTAACAATAAATGAATGAGTTATGTTCTCCCGCTCTGCAAATGCACTCTTTCAAACCAAACATCTTCAAAACCGCAAAGAGTGGCTTTCAAAGCGTAATTATTGTTTGGCCCTGAAAAGATTGGGCGGGTACTTTCTAGTGGTGTACGCCCTATGGGGGTATTAGATTGAAGGGGGACAATATATTTCGGTCATGTCAACATTTGCATGTGATCAAATTCAAGTCGTTCTTAAAGTTCTTCCTCAAAGAGGATATCATTTTATTAGATGTTTTTGTTTCCCTATGAAGGGTGAGTCATGTCACACGGTGCAAAATGAATGATGAAATATACGTGCAACCTTGGGTGTATTGGGTAGAGCAGGTCCTCTATATACATGATTAGAAAGTTCCTGGGTAGGGGTACCCTTACTCTGTGTTTTGCTAACGTTTCGAGTGTTTATGATATCATGTTGTAGTTTATAAATATTCGCATTGCATGAAATGTTTCGCAAATTTCAGTAAACATCCCCTGGAAACAGAACCGACTGACCACTGTGGGTGATGCAATAAATTATATAGAATAAAATTATGAAACTGACATCTTCTTTATTGGCAATTAAGAGAACCTGTTTCTGTTTGAAAGTTTATCCAAACAGCTTAAATGAAAACATTCTATAAAGAGTTTATCGATGTAAAGAAAAGACAGTCACACATCGTTTGTTAGATTGTAGACATGTATATGTACCATTTGACAATGTTTTCGAAAAATGTCCTCTTATTCACACATGAACTTTGATTAACAGCTTATTGTGTTTGGGTTGAGATAAATATATACACTGATGAAGTTTTAACTTACTGTTATTATTAGCAACATATTTTGTTAACACATGTACGGTTTTAAAAAAACACCCTTAGTACATCATCAGAAATGTATCATCAGTGACAAAATATAGATTTTAGCGCAAGCAAAAGAAGAGTTTTAAGATAATATCTTAAAACTAGAGGCACGGACTCTGTAGCTCAATAGGAATTCATTGGTTTATTATCTAAGGTTGAATATCTAAGTTATCTATGATAAAAAAAAAACAAATAATAGGTTTTCAGATTGTGACCCCTGTGTCCCACATTTGGCAAAAAGAATATGTACATAACATTTCAGCTCTCAGGAGCTTTTTGTAAAAGAAGATGAAAAAAGGTTTTTAAGTCATGACCCCTGTGACCCACATTTGACGCCACAGGGTCACAAAATCTACACTTTAGAATCCCCATAGGCCAAGGAGTCTGTACACAACATTTCAGCTTTTTTTTAACTTTTCATACTTGAGAAGAAGATTGAAATAGGTTTTTAGGTCATGACCCCTGTGACCCACATTTGAGGTCACAGGTTCACAAATTTTACAATTCAAAATCTGCATTGGCGAAGGAGTCTGTACACAACATTTCAGCTTTCTAGGGCTGTTCATACTTGAGAAGAAGATGAAAATAGGTTTTTAGGTCATGACCACTGTGACCCACATTTGGGGTCACAGGGTCACGAAATCTACAATTTATAATCACCATGAGCCAAGGAGTCTGCACACAACTTTTCAGCTGTCTAGACCGTTTGGAACTGGAGAAGAAGATGAAAATAGGTTTTAAACAATGTGACCCCTGTGACCCCATTTGGGGTCATGGGGTCACCAAATCTACAATTTAGAATCCCCATTGGCCAAGGAGTCTGCACACAACATTTCAGCTTCCTAGAGCTTTTTGTACTGGAGAAAATGCGAAAAGTTTACAGACGGGCGGATGGACGGATGGACGCCGGATGCAATGCCATGTCCTTAGCCCATCGGGCCTGATGAGAATCGCTACACTCCAAAGCTGACATTTTCTGGAGAGAACGTGTTTCTAACTCGCCATATATTAATTTGTCAAGTGTGTTATGTGATTGAAATAAAATACTGAGTTGGCACTGATATCATAGTGTATTACATTTTAGCACAAAACCACAGCTGTTTATATCATGACATGTTTCGTCTTGGAACCAAACTTATTAACTCTTTCGTGCTGTACACTAGCTAGTTCTGTCAACGTTATCGTAGGTCGATGGTTTATGACTCCATGATAATATAACAAACAGAATAAATATAGAAATAGAAAGGATGAAAACTTATTCGTGTTTAACAGAGAGGGTTAATTTTACATGTTACGTCTTTGAAAACGCCGGGAAAACATGCTTATTAATAGTCTTCCTGTTCGCGTTCATTCCATCATTTCTAAGACACGTGCACTTTTGAAGGCCACTGTACGTCTTTCAGAATTCCCGTCCCGCAAATCTTTTTAAAAGAAATTAATCAAGCGTAATTTGCTACAAAGATTTTATCTTGTAAACACATGTCTGGCGTCTCAGCAGGTGCGAATCTGTCACTTTTTCTCTTCATATTTCTTTGCTTGAAAAATACTGATCATATCCCTTTCACTGTCCTTCCAGTGGAAATGTTGAATGACATGCGGCTTTTGCTTTTTCTATGAACACATGTAGTGAGTCACTCGCAGTTAGCACGGCGTATTGAAATCTCCTTTCTTATTGGTTAGCGGGGAGGCGGAGTTTGAACCTCGGTGTTCGGTTGATCAGCTTCACGTGTAATGACGTTTAACGCTATTTAGGCACGCTTGGTAAACTACAACCCGCACAATCCCAGTTTAAAGTTACAGAGATACACGCCCGTATCTTGATCAAATGTAACAGGGATCCCTGTTTTGATTTTGTTTAGCTGACACCAATGGGACAAGATGGTTAACCTTTCGTCAAATTCTTTGCTGATTTTTGCAATCATTGCAAATGCAACTGCAACAAATTCTACAACGTCAGAAGCATCAACAGGAGTTACAACAACTACAACGACGGCCTCAACGACTTTAACAACGGACCATGGTTCAAATTCAACAGAAATCCCGAGGATGAACTTCACCACAGCAACGCCGTTACTGAAGCCAGGAGTGACTGTTCCTGCCATTGACAGAAGACCAAGACCTCAATCCAGATACAACAGCAGACCAAATCTCAAATGGATTGAACACAAGCATGCTAAACTTGCACGGGAACGGGAAAGAGATCTTGCCAAACAGAAACGCGAGTCTAAGAAGAGACAACGAAAAGAACAGTTGGAAGAGAACAGAAAGATGTCCCTGAAGAAACATATAATGGAGAAATTGCAGATTGACCCAACCAAGAACTTCAGAAGACCGGTTATTCCACGAGAGATCCTACGTCAAAGTCTTATGGAGGACGAATCCGGTTTTGATGACGAGGGAGACGCGAAGACCACGGACCTGTTGGTGTTTGGACGAGACAGTAAGTTTACCATTCTTTCTCATCGGTTAATAGCTGGCTTTTATCTTAACGTTTTAACTTGGTGAAGTGTTTGATAGAAATGAACATAGGCATAGAAATGGTCGTTGTTTAGATGCGCCACTCTTGTTCATCTAATATTTGTTTCTAGATTGAACAAAGATAGGATGTTAAAACATTTTTTAATCCAGTGTTCGCCTGTACAATCATGGTTAATATCTATGTAAAAATAATGTACATTGTTTAAATATGTTAATGTTCACTAAAACATAGTCTAGGCTCTAAACAGAACAGCATTATCTTTTAGAAATATCCTTTTTCAGTATGCACTCACCCTGTCGATGACTTTTAACGTTTTCCCTTAATGTGCTTTTGTCAGTTTGCTTAATAGTTTTTTTTCTAAATCATTATCAGGTCTTTGAAGGGCATTTAGAAGTGGTATACATAAGAACAGGAAGATTTTCTGGATAACAACTTCTTTAATGTGAAAATACACGACGTTTCGGAGTACATACTCACTCCTTCATCAGGTGGAATGTAAGGAAATAACAAAATATACTCAATCAGGGAGATTAACCATTCTCCTGCATGTTAATCTCCCTGATTGAGTTTCCTCACCATTGTTTTGTTTGCTATATAAATGTACCATATTTTGTTATTTCCTTATTTCCATAAACCTATCCTTCCTTTAGTTCAGTTGAAACATTTTTTAAAAAACATATCTTATATATAACATATAAACATGTATACATGAATTATTTCCAAAAATATCTAATCTTTTAAATCCAGTAAGTAAAGGTGATTAGTGAGGTTGAAATATTTATCACAAAATATGCTGACTCGGGATTTCTGCCTAGAACAGTATATCTAGCCAAGGGACGAGAACTTGTCCGCTAAATCCTAATTATAAATACATGTTCCTATTTATTGAAGCCGGTGGCTGGACATTTATTTATAGAAGTGCAACAAGGGCAAAAATTGTCCACGCATGATGTGTTTTAAAGTATTTGCTCAATGAACATGACTTGACCACGCATTCTGGACAATCCCTTTGCTACCATGCCATGGGTTGTCCACGTGGTAAGCAACCGGACATTGAATGACCAGCTGATGCAAGGTTTTCTATAAATACAAGCCGGTTCAGGCATCAGTGAACTCGCACGTGACGAGAACTAAAAACTCAATTCAAGTGTGACGAGGTTTAACGAATTGTATGGGTTCGAATTAACCTACAAATGGCCAAAGTAGGCGACCAGGTTTACCCCATGTTGGACCTTGGACCATGATGCAATGTCTTCATTCAGCTAAGTTGGGTACTTGGTAAACATGTTTTCGAGAGGTACTCCTAACAATTTGTTTCTTGAAATATTTTCAAACGAGATATATTTAAATACAGCATTGTGATAAAATTGATTGCAGTTGCACAACATGATAAAAAAAATTACTAATTGTTTGTAAACGTCACATTCAAAATAAGTGATGCAATATCAAGAAATACTGAACCTATTCAGTGTCAATGATACTTACATTTATTGAAATCCTAATTTGATAACAGCTTGAAAGCTGAAAGCAATACGCCAGAAAACGAATTTTCCTCAATTACAGCTTTATATTTGCATTAAACCAAATAATATAGATATGAGAATGAATCTATTGAAAGGGTAGACCTATGTTATTGATTAAATTTACCAAGATGACGCAACCTAAGGAAACAAGTGTTGGCATTGGTGGCAGCAGTTCTCCCGCCAACCTGGTATCATTTAATGCGGAAATATACAGAGACTTTATTACCATAGATCTGCATGTTCATTTAGTCTATAGGGTAAATAATTTTCAAAAATAGGCTACCTTAATGCCCCCTTTTCTATATAGTAATTTGATCAACATATATACATAGTAGTGAACGTTTTTATTTAAGGGTAGGTCATTCGGATGACATTAGTTAAATCGCGGATTTTAATAAAAGTCCGTGGTTAAATTGTCGTCAGAAAATGTAATTTAAAGTAATATGTACTTAAGCTGAGATCATGTCAAATCAAACGGAAGAAATTGACATTGATCAAACCAGAACCTATTTCGTGATATTTTTGTTATCCTCTAGACTAAATTAACATGCAAGGCTATGGAAATAAAGTCACCGTCGGGATACTTTTGACATGACCCTGTAACACATGCAAGAGGACTAACAACATAAAACAGCTTAAGTTAAAACTTCACAACACTGAAACGGTCGGTTTCCAAAAGTATATGGATGGAAACGAGAAAGGAAACTTGTTTTTTAAAGATGCATCGATGCGTTAACAAGCGATACTAATTATAAGATTTCCTAACGCAAGAAGGTAATAAAGAAATCGGATGATACAATATTTGTATATTTTCAGTATATGTATACCTGTAGTAATAGTATATATGTGAAGAAGAGCAAGCAATGTGTTCATAAATACCCTTTTCACTGCTGATACTTTGCGACTTATGCCAAAAATGTGTTACTTATACATTTCACTGCTTATGCGACGTATACAACAAAATATGTTACTTATACATTTCACTGTTTATGCTTTGCGACGTATACAACTAAATGTACATGTATTACTTATACATTTCACTGCTTTTGCTTTGCGACGTACACCAATTTCTATGGCTTTCTTAGGCGTAGCTCATAGTATAATGCTTTCAATTGTATTCCACTTTCTAAATGATTTTCATGTTATTATGCTTACCCGTGTATTCAACTTCTGGATGCGTTTCTTATATGCATTTCACATTTAATGATCTTGTGTTGTTCTACTTTCTAGTGCTTTCCATGCAATATGTTTCAATTTCATTTGTTTCATATGTGCGTTCCCCAATGCCTTTCTTGTGTATTCGTCTTCTATAAAGAGTTTTTCTGAGGCATTCTACTTCTAATGCATTCTTAATCTGAGATCGATGACAATTAGTTCTTTTATTTTCTATTTATATATCCCCTTTCTCATATATTCCCCTTCGAAACGTTTTTCTTGCATTTTTGGTTTAAAAAGAGCTCATCTTAATTCCACTTAAAATGGTTTCTCGTGTACACTACTTTTTAATGTCCACCATATGTATTCAACTTCCTCAACACCCGAGTGTATGTGTGTGTGTATGTATATATATATAAATATTAATATACATATAATTCACAATCGGAAGATTGTCTAACTCTCAGGTAGTAATTATGGAGAAATAATTTAAATGAAATGGATGACTTCTATTTCTAAATCCATTATTTTTCCATATATATATATATATATATATATATATATATATATATATATATATATATATATATATATATATATATATATATATATTAAGCTGTTTTCTTATGTATCAATCCTCTTCAAATGTTTCAGTTGGTATTCCACTATAGAAAGTTGCCTCAGTTATGTTTCCACTATGATATTTCATCTTATGTCGTCTTCGCCGCAACTTTTTTGCATTCCACAACCATTGCTTTCCTGTGTATTCACTTTTAAATTAAATGTTTTTTTCTTGTATGTTCGTTTCCAAAACGCTTTTCTTCAGTACTCCAAATATTCCATATCTAAAAAAACTGTTTCTTGTGTAGTCTATTTCTAACGCGTTTCCTTATTTCACTAAAAAAATTAATGAATAATATGCCTTTTCAAATAAAGATAAATGTTTATTTGCTCATTATCGTCTAAATGTTAGATTAAAAAAGTATCTTTAGGAGGCTCTTTAAGTTAAGACAGATGTTAACAGATGATATTCAGACGCCATATGTCCCACAGAGATAATTATTTATAATATTATCAACACCTCGTTATATCAGAATGTATTTAATATAATTTCTTTCGGTCTTATATTCTTATCTCCAAGCGTTTCACATGTCAGATAATACCAGGCGTTTAAAACATCATTAAGTCGTAATTTTATACTCTCAATTGATAAAGTTACACGTGTTGTCCTTGAAGATTTCAAACTACGTACATGTTGATCATTCCAGTATCAAAGTCCAAGGCTACTCATTTAAAGATTTGCATATATAATGTTAAAAGGAACTGACGCAGCAGAAATTAGCTCTCAGAATAGCACTAACTATGAACATGTTATCATAAGGCGATAACGTTCTCTTTTGACGTTAACATCATTTCTTATTGTATAGTGCCGTTTATGACATTTTAATTAGTATATATTTGAAGGAAAAATATGGGAAAGAGTCAAATTGAATCATATTTCAGTTGTAACTGTTTAATATTAAATAACTCTTTTATAATTGACAGCTGAGAGAGATCAAGAAACCTGTCATTTATGTTATGATTGACTTGTGCATACATGTTTACCCTATAAATCGAAATTACATTAAATTTAGCATCAATCAGTCTCAGTTATAATTAGTGTTGGATTCCGTACCTTACTACTATATAAGCTTTGATTTGAAATTAATACAGATGACAAGAGTGTACAATGAGAAAACCATATTTTTCTTGATATCAACTTCAGAACTTCTTTATCTAGCATTTATAAGTTGTTAATAGATGAAAGAGAAACGATATTTATAGATATTAGATATACAACCTCTTTCCTGCAACAGTGCGACGTTTCGGTGTTCATGCTTACACGTTTATATGCAACTTCTTCATTATGAATGTACACGACGTTTCGGAGCATATGCTTACACCTTCGTCAGGGAATGTGAGGTAAATGCCCTTCTAAATGCCAGTCAATTACTTGAGTGTTCAATATATGCAATTGGAAATAAACGGGTGATGACAAAGGCAGTGCGAGGAGAGTATACAAATGCAGTATGTCATTGTTCACCGATAGCGCCCGTAATTTTCTTGAAGTGTCTTTGTGATATATAAAGGAACGATCTGGGCAGCGCTTCGCTTTGGGCTTTTAGAATTAAGATCAATTCTATCTTCATCTATAAACTCGGTTTACTAAATCTTACCTTTAAATCATCTCAGAAGGCAAATTGATACAAATGGCCTCCTGGTTATCGATGCTCTCATAGTGCTGAGATAGTCGTAAGCCAACTTCAACAAGTTGTTCCCAAGACTTAAGTGCTCGTAAGGCTAACTGAGCTAACTGGATATCGAGGCCATGGTTCTTATACTGCACGTTTATTTATGCCAATAAAGTAAATACAATTAAGTCAAATAAATAATTGTTGAATCATATTAACAGTTTCCAGTTTCATATGTATGTTAAACAGTTATGGGCTAAACAAAAATAGACACAATACAAGGCCCAATTAATTTCAACATGGTGCGGGTATATTGTGAAAAAAACGACAAAACCATACCAATGTCAATGGTTTTCTCTCTTCAGTAACCAACAGGTGCAGATACCGCAAGTCTACAGCGTGTTTCAAGTTCAACCTCCGACGTAAGATCAGGGGTTCCATCACATCAGCCGAACTGTACGTGTACAAGCTCCACGACCCAAATGATGGACAGCAGACGGTCTTCCTCAAGGAACTCGAGAGACCAAAACATCGTCGGAAACTGGAGCCGAGAAACATCGTTAACCGAGTCGACACGGACATAACCGAAGGCTGGATGACGTTTAGACTGGATAAAACTGTTATGAGATGGGCCAAAGAACCACTGGCAAATGACGGCATCGCTGTGAAGTGCAAGACGTGTGCAGGAACGAGACATAAGCAACTGTTCAGCTTCAAGGAGGGTTATCTAACCTTCCTCGTCGTCCACATCCAGCCTGTCCGACAGCGACGACGTCAGAAGCGTAGTATAGACTGCGGGGACGTCGTGCACAGTTGCTGCAAACATGACTTCTGGGTGGACTTCGAGGACATCAACCTCGCCCAAGTGATCCACCCGAAAGGTCTGTGGGCCAACTACTGCACCGGACCTTGTGGACGTAAGTTTATATCACTCACATTTCTTGTATAGTATGTTGGTTCATAAAATAGTTGTCTCAACTGGACACTTTAACTCAGGAGCTCTTTAATCATATATGTATATAGTCCCTGGTTAACTTATGTGGGATCACTACAACTTCGGGGAAGATAGAGTGATATAGTTTGACTTGAATATCCTATTGATAGAGAAAGTTTGAGTCCTTACCACTTATCTTAAAGATCTGCATTTCACATTTAATAACATAATTAATGATACCTCGTACGATCATGGATGTCCTAACTAAACTAGACAATCTAATTTCAGCATTGGTTACCGGTCACTACAACCACACAAGCTTACTCCAAGACGTCATATGGAGGAGCGAGTCAGCTAACAACACGATACGTAATGCCATCACTCCATGTTGCGGGGCAGTTCGTCTGAAAACCATTTCTCTCCTTTACGTCAACAATCAGGGGGACATCAGCAGAGCAGACGTCCCGAACCTTCAACTTGCTGAATGCGGTTGTCTTTGAAACATGACATTTTACCCACGCCATTGCAATGCACGTTTGATAGGGCTGCTAATAGTTGTCTCATGATAGTCTTCAAACTAAAAGGTCTTTGCAAGCAGATGCCAGTGTTCTTGCAGCTTAATCATGTATCCCTTGACAGTATGAGGAAGAAAACCAATATACTCTGATGAACACAGTGATTGTAACAATGGTTTACATTGTAAAACAAAAGCTTAGAATTCTTACAAATAATTATCATCAACACTCTTTTGAATTAGGCTGCTGGAAATATCCTGGGCATTATTGGAGTACATAGTTTACTTGTACTTGCACCAATAATGTGGCGCCCATTTTATACCCTAGAGAATGGTGATTGTTTAAAAATAAATTCATCCTTTATAGTTTCACATAGGGTCTATTTGGGCATGATATACAACACAATTTGTCTCTCCCTCCGTCCATACACTTTCACATTGTCAACTTCTTTCCAAGAACATGTAAGTCAAGAGGAACCAAAATTTTGGTACAGGTACCTTGACAAATTATAAATTAGATTTGGTGATGCTGTGAATAATGGCAACTGAGGCAAATTAAGCACTAAATAAGAAAAATTCTATATTCCTCTTCATTTCCAAAAGTAAAAGCTAAGGAAAGGAAAATCATGTTAATATGTTCATCAGTCGACTTCTCAAAAAGAAAGGTTCCAGAAAAATAAACTATTGTAATAATTTTCTTTTTCTTACACCTTACAGAGCCACTTGACTATTTTTCATTATCATTTTGCTTTTAGCATCTTAATAGAATATAGACATATAGGTTGATTTCAGTCAAATTATTGCTTGTATGAAAGTTGCCAAACAATGCAAATGTTTTCATGTATGTGTGGAACAGACGTTTTAATTGTTGTCACTGTATTATGGTCATATAACTATTGGAGATTGGGAAAGATCAATACAACTAATTTGTATTCATGTACAATTTGGTAAGAGGCATGGTGTTTGATTTGGAATTGATTTTAATGATCAATTTCAGTATTATGTATCATAATACTACATTGATGCAAAGTAGGTAATAAATATATAATTCAATCTGTCTTTCTCTTTTTAAATTTTTTTTTTATTGAAGAACAGTATAAGTGAGGTGAGATGATTAGGGTTTTGACACCCTTTGATGCGAGTTCCTCCTCATCATTTATATTATTGCTGTAAGAAAGGCGGGTGTGGTACCTGTGACAATCATTTGGAATTTGTGAACCATTGGTGTTAATGCATTAAATACAATGAAGCATGGCACAAAGTCTTGAGTAAAATGAACCATGTGCAAGGACTACAATTAATAATATAGAGCCTAAAAGAGGATAAAAACGGGTTCAATGGTTTCAGCTCCTCCATGATACTGCTCCATGACACCATGGAGTTCAGTCACATCCTTTGAAGTGATACCCGTTTAGAATACATTCAGAATTTCATCACATCTTCTGAATGTTACTGACACAGACCAAAGGGTGGTGGTTCTCTAGTGTTACCGTATTTCCTCTAATAGGGGCCCAGGTCCTTATTAACATTAAAGGGCTCTTCCCCCCTGCTTATTGGAGACCCGGCCCTTATTTTATTTTCAGGTTTGACCAATACACGTGATAACCTCTGATAACCATTTACAATTACACAAACTCCTCGCAATTTGATGTAAACCAAATTTAACGTGGTAGTTTAATCCTCTTAGTGCCTGGGAACAGATACGGAAAATATATTTAGTAGGGGGTGATCATTGATGCTATATAAAGCGTGCAACTATTACAGGCCCGGCCCTTATTGGAGACCCAGCTCTTATTCACCTTTTGGTACCTTAACCCCCCGGCTGCTATTAGAGGCCCGGCCCCTATTAGAGGAAATACTGTACTTGCCCCTAGCTTCTCATACTGAAGGCTTTTCTTGGAAGCCCTGTGATTGGCGGACTCACCTAGCATCAGAAGGAAATATTAGATTCTCATAATTCTCAATAAGCAAAAACATGACAAAGTTTGAAATCAAAATTTAATTCTTTCTTTCTTGTCATCTGTTCTTACAAACAATAGTTAGGCCTAAAAATAATAAAAATGTTTCTGGTCTTTCCGGGCTGACAAAAATGATGCGATGACGCGATTTTTTATTTTATTTACGACATTATTTTTTGGGGGAATGAAGAGGTAAACAAACAAAATTTATACAATTATTTACATATTGTATATAAATAAAGCACAAACCCTCTTAAATATGTGTTACTATTCCAAATAGTCAATAATTTCACCCCTACACTCCATCTCAACAGAAACTGGTGACATTTTCAATGTCCAATGTTTTCTGAGGCTAAAAAAGTATAGTTATCTGCCCCTTAATACTTAAAACCTAGAGAAAGTTCAGAATTTAAATTTTCATATGCAAATTAATTTTTCTAATATAGAATGATATAAAACAAAAAACTTAAAACCATTTTTGCCACTGAAGGACAGAAAAAATAACCATAAACAACCCTGTAACACAATATATTGAATATAAGCAAAACTCAGTAACAAGATTTAAGAAAATATCTTTACAATCTTTCAATTTCTGTGTAGAAGCTCCATGAAAATCCCATTCAAGATCATTTGATACACTTCCCTGGCAACTTTGAACAAATATCCAATACAACTTGCCATAACCTTGAAATTTACCAATTGCCAAGTGTTAGGAAGAAGGGCACCTACAGAACACATCCATCCATTGATTCTTGAGATAATGAAATAAACCTTGATGTGATCATATATGACTAGCTTGCAATACACTTTAGCAATAGATTTTAAGAAAATTCATTATGTGACATTGTTATATTTTGTATCATACTACCTGCAATAGTACAAACTTTTGTACATTTTTCTGGATTCAAACCCACAACCCAACCCTGTGGGTTCGAATCCTTCAAGAGACAAAACTCTTCAATCTTTGCTTTGACCTTGATAATTACCTGATGATCAAATTTATCTAGTAGCTATAGATCCCGAAAATACAACATAGCACCAATATGGAAAAAATCCATCAACCGCTTTATGAGTTAAACAGTTAAACACCAGTTTGTGATTTGTGGTTGGATGTACTGACAGACTCAGTGTGTAAAGAAACAACATTGGCTTGTTACGGAGACATAAACATTCTCTCCCCATGTGATAGAGATACGAAGGACCCAACTGTAAAGGACATCTCATGGCATCGTTATATTGTTGATATCAATTGCCCTACTAGTGTCTTTAGCACTGAATTTGCACAAACCATATATTTACAATACCCAGTAGCACAAATGGTGTATTCGGTAGTGGATCCAAAGTTCCAAGTATGAGGGAATACTTGATTTGCCCCATATTATATACAGATAACTCCTCAGTTATATCATCATTTATACATGTTGAAAGACAACTCATCAGTTATATCATCATACATAAATGTATAAAGACAATTCATCAGTTATATCATCAACAATAAGCAATCATTAACATTGACAAATAATTTACTCAAACAAAACTGAAAGACTGTGGATGAAAAAACAGATACATTCACCAATATGCAATTAAGTTGACCACTATCTTTAGAAGCAAAATTTAAAACATAATGCCAATGTACAGATCTTTGTTCATAAGGACATAATAAATCATTTATGAGATAATAACATTTTTACAAAGCAACAAAATATACATGTATGTCAATCAATCAAGCTCAATTTTATAACCCCAATGGACTGTTTTAGTACTTTTCAAGTTAATATGGATTAATGTACTTAATTAAAGAGCTGCTTCTTCAAATTCATAATCAAAAGGTAAACTTTCAATGGCAAGTGACACAAAAATCTATCCTGCTAAACTGTTCAACCATCTTTCAGTGGAGTTACAGAAATAATTCCTAGTAATATTAGCAATTTTATTTCAAAATGTTTTAACAGAAAAAACAAGATGTGTTTGTTAAACACGGATGCCCCCGGATATGCTAAAGTTATGGCCAAGGTTAAAGTTTTCTGGAGATGTCCACTGCGGCAAGGTCAAGGTCACAAGGTCAAATATGATGACCTCATCTGAAAGGTCTCATCACAAGGTATGCACATGCCAAGTATGAAAGCCCTAGCTCTGAGCAATCCAAAGTTATGGCCAAGGTTAAAGTTTTTGTGGACAAACAGACAGACAGGTGAAAAACAATATACCCCTGGAATCTCCGATTCGGGGGCATAAAACGGTTAACAAAATTGAACTCTTCAATTGTTAATATCCATGTTGGGGTGAAAAATGTTAGCTACTGAATCAATTAATTAGTCGCTGAATTCACAATCTGTATCTTCTTCTTTGGAAGATGTTTGCATCACATTCAGCAGCAGATGCATTTATTGGATGCAGATGTTTATCGGAGGAAATACATTACTTCATGGATTGATTGAAATGAATCCTGAAGATTAGAACTTCTCGATGTGCTACCAAGATAATAATTCTTTAAAACTTAGAATAATTCAGATCAATCACATGAATCAATTTTACTGTATTTCTATTCATCTTTTCTGGACTCTCAAATCACAGCTATACCGGCCTCACATCGACTGACAGCCATGTTTTTTAGTCGCACCCAGGTATCGGTTTCTGGGTCATACCGCTCCAGGAGGTCAAGGGTCGTAGGTGCAGAGTGTTCATAGGTGTACGTGCGACCCCCGATAGCGAAGAGTTGTCCGTTAACTGCTGCTACAGCAGCCCCTGCTCTCTTCACAGACATTGAAGCAATGTCTGACCACGTGTCCTGGAGAATAAATGAAAATGAATATAACTCAAACTATATAAAACTTTCCAAAGGTAAATATTCTCACCAGCTGATGAAAATGAATTTGTCAGGAGACCATTATAACTATCCATGATAAAATTATATCCATGAAATATTCTCAAATATGAATAATCAAAATATAAACAAATAGCAGAAACTGTGACACTCATAATTAGGGTGACTTCTATATTGCACATATCCACACCGAATGCATGTACAATGTGCTTGAAAGTCATCTCCATCCCAACGTTAACCAGGTACCCAATTTTACTGCTGGGGGAATGGAGGCACATGTTGAATAAAGTCTCTTGCCCAAAATTAACTACACAAGTTTCACAACTCATGTATTGGTGTTGGACAGGGAAGTGTACTTAGATTAACCAAACACATAGCTCATTACTTGCTTACATGTTCGATGGAATATTTTTCAACTGTGGCCAGAGATCCTTGGTTCTCATTCCAGCCACCGACTGCATAGATGCATCCATCGATGACGGCAACGCCCACATAGCCGCGAGACATGCGCATGTCACTGAGTCTCTGCCACTCTTGAGTCACAGGGTTGTAGCTATCCATGTGCCGCAGTTCCGTGCTGCCCATGTCACTCAACCCTCCAATCACATATATCAGACCTGTAATATAAATTTTATTTCTATTATTTAATTGAGTGAGTGAGAGAGTGAGGCTAATATTGCTTAATACCACTTGAGTAATATTCCATTTATTTTAGGCATGAATGAACAACTTCAATATTAATTTATCACATGACAAGTTATAGTGTGATTGCTGATGGTTCAATGTAATTGTGTTCAATTCAATTATTACTGAGACACTTTTAATACTTTAGAATATACCAATTAAAGAAATTCTTATCCTGAGCTAAAACAAGCTTAAATACCTGTCACAAATGAGCGAAAAATATCAAAGCGGATTCTTCAACCTTACCTCCATACTCAATGACTCCCATCGCAAACCTCGGCACCTCTAACTGACCAATCACAACCCATGTATCACTCTCAAAGTCATATCTCTCTATTGTGTTCCCAATCTCCGATCCAATCCACCCACCAAAGGCAAATAAATAATTCTTGTAGGCACACACGCCTAGTCCACATCGTGGATAGTTCAGATTTGGTAAATTTGACCATTTATTGGTCGCAGGGTCATAACATTCGACGCTGTCATTGATCAAAGCATCATTCTCCCCACCAATCACATAAATACATCGGTCCAACACAGCTACGCCATGCCCACTGCGAGCATTCTTCATCGACGGCATGCTGTACCACTGATGATGGAATGTATCATATCGTTCTGCCGACATTAGAGTATCAATATCACTCCATCGTAAATCTTTTCCTCGTGTATATCCGCCAATCACATAAATATTTTTCCTCGCATTTTTTCGAGGTTGAAGCATCTGAGGTTGTGTTTGGGAAAGTTTCAGTTCAACCAGTAATTTTCTGTCCACTTTGTAATCTTGAAGAAGTAATTGGAGTGCAACCTTCAAACTGATGTCCTGACATCGTAATAAACTTGCATCCAAATCTTTCTGTGGAATGATGGGAAACCTAATGGGTGCCATGACATCGAATACGTCTCTTCGGCGCTCAATGATATCATGTTGAATCCATTTCATCGCTGCTTCATAAACCTATAAGAGCAGCAGAGATTAAAGTATCTGATTTTATCAATATTATTTTTTCAAGAAAAGCTACAATATTTCGTTTAAAAAATTACACACAAATTATTCACACAAAGCAGTAATACCTGAAGTTCATGTTCGACCCTGAGTTTCTCACTAGACAGGAAGTGAACGAGGACCTCTTTAGGCAAAGTGCGAAACTCTTCTTCCCGAGAGACCTGCATGAAGTGACCCTCCACGTACATCTCCGCCTCAGACTTGATGTCCAGGCACTGGTGTGCGTCCGCAAACATGTAGATACCTGCATAATTATGATTAGAATGTTAGAGAAATATGTGTTAGTTACTATTGTATCGCATGGTGTTCATACATTCTATATGAAATTAGGCAGATATAGGAATTCTCAGGCAGGGTTTCACATATATTGTAAAGAGGCACAGAGAGTTCGTCAAATTTTTATGCCAAATTTTTCAAAAGGAGGGTTTTTAAATCCCTTTTTAAGATTTGTGACTCACCAAGACAGTTGTCTGGCTGGAGTTGAGTCTTCAAGAATTCACTACATGCTTGCATCACATCGATGAGTCCCAACATGTCAGACAATCCAAGCAGGTCTTGACAATTTTCTGAAGTGACTTCCACTTTCCCTGTGAAAAATACATTAATACCATGAGAATTAGATATTTTATGAGTGATTCAGACATTTTTGAAGGATGTATAGATAATATGTTGAATAGCTATAGATGTTTTATTGTGAAATGAAATATTTATTCATTAAGAATGCAAAACATTAAGCATTTCTTGGGATTAATATATTAAGTAATTGAATTTCCAGCTGCTGAATGTGCGTCAAACTATTCTGATTGGCCGGTTTAACAGGAACCACAACTCTTAACTGTAACAAAGTGAATACATGTCATTTGGGATAGGCCACTGTCTAAAAAATATAGACTATCGCACAGGCGCTTATGGTTTATAATATTCACTGATTGACAGTTTACCTGAGTATATGAAGTTGAGAGCTGTTTCAAAGATGTCTGACGGAGTGGCCTGTATAGTGATTTCACTCTGAGTCTGTTCCTGCATACCACAGGAAAACATTGCTCGGAAGTAAGGACTTGCGGCAGACAAAATATGTCTGTGAGCCTCGAAAGTTTTATCTCCTACTTTAATTGTAACATCACAGAACATACGCTCTTTCCACAAATCACAAAGTTCATGCAAAAGAAGTTCTGCATATTTTGGAGCAATTGGGGAAATTTTTAAAGGTGTTCCGTTGTTGCCATTGCCAGATACAGTTAAAGCCCTTGTGATGCGGCTTAGAAAGTCAAACCCTGAGGCCATAGTATCCATTTCTCCTTTATGTCTGGTTTGGAATAACTCTGTAATTGAGAGAATAGAAGAATATCAATAAAAAAAAAAATAAAGATCTATACATGAATTGCATATAAAATAATTGAAAATTTACTTTTGATGATTAAACGCTTTCGTAGTGAGTAGACATTGAATGCAGTTTATCAACTGACTACTGAATCTTGTAAAGTACAATAAAATGTTTATACCTATAGGCCCTATAGGCCTATAATTGCAATAAAAAAAATCAATTGTTTGCATTATGATTCATTATCGTCAAAAATGGGGAAATATCAGGTAATTAAAGCATAGCTTATCATTTTAAAGATAATACTATTCAGTATTGAAAAACGCTTACCAGTTACCGATTACATGTTCAACTGTCTCATGTTTCTACGTCAAAATCCAAAACCTGAGCGGTCTGTTTTGTTGTGTTTAGAGCTTGGCGTAAACTACATCTCGTCCATAGGTCGGAAGCTTAGGTTAACTGTGAGAGAGCAAGCGCAAGTAAACCATATTACTGGTTTAATACAACCCTGTGCGGAGTTCAACCACTCATTTGGATCATCCACAAGTGACCTTATCTAGCTTGAAATATTGATGAATACGTTGATAGACTCACAGTCTAAGCATGCTAAGTGAACCTAGCCTCACTATTATCCGTTACACTCAGTATAGGAGTGTAACGTATAATAGTGAGGCTAGGTTTAGACTCACAATTTGCCTCCTGTAAGTTTTGTTAACTTTAAAACAGAAGAATGTTATATTAACAATTAAAAGGGAACATTAACAAATTTTAATTTTCTGATTACATAAAAAAGCTCGAAGCCAGAACAAGGACAAATCTTTATAAATGTTCAACTTTACCCCTATGTGCAAGAAGAGCTGGCCAGATTCATTTAGATAGATAGATTCCGTAGGCATTGATAACGATATAAGTATGATATGTATCTTGCGGGAACGTTGCATACAGAAGTATTTTTATTTTGATAGATCCTTCTGTAATCCCCCTGAAAAGAATTTAAAATGTACATATATATGGTATAAGGATTTTTGAATAAATGAATAGGGCCCTATGTGTATTTAGTAAAGAAAATACATGTACGTGTAATTACTGATCTGGAAAATACATGCATTTACTGGAAATAAAGGCCAGTAATTTCGTGTATTTACTAAACATAAGGATAAACACTGTTAGTCAAAGATTCTATTGAATGATATTATGTACATGTTTCACTTTCCAAACATTAAGTCACGTGAGAACATTATCTTTTGTAGAAATCAACAATATACTTAATTGTAACGAACATGCAGGATATTGGTATTGCTAAACTGCTTAGCTGAAGCTTAACCAAAACCTTCTCAGTATGTTTAGTTCATTCAGAAGGACAGCATTTCTTTGTAAGTCGCATTCAGTTCAGTTTCCAGTTAATTGTTATATGATAATGTAAGCACTGGACATATTAGAATATCAAATCAATTTGGAAAGTAACTAAAACATTTGAAAGCGTATTTTTGTTATTTAAGAATTAAAAGTACAGAAACACACAAACAATGTGTTTAGTGGTCCGGAAGCAACGTTATCGAACTTCAGTGGTACACCACTGTGGTATTATTTCATACACTCATATAATGATTTTAACAAGTTTTTGTTTATTATTGAAGAAAAGGAAATTATATTGAAAACCCTTCATTGCTTGATTACAATTGCAACGGGTCATGAGAAAACTAGGCTAAGCTTGGCCTACTGTCATCGGAATCAGGATTCCCGTCTAACAAGACACAGTCTCTTTTTTTTCTAAATTCATTCACTAAGTTTACCGCGATTTAAGAACATCCTGTAAGAGTCTTTCAGGCGATTTGAAACTAAATATAATCATGGCAAAACAATTTATTAAAATTACAGTCATGGATATCAGAGGGCGGGTATAGGTTAAATTTGAACAAATCTAAATGAATTTAGATCGACATTTTAATATTATAATGATTCATGTCATTTTATGGATTTAAAACGGGCACCTGCTTTTGAACACTCTTAACATCACTTTTTCATCACTGTTGGTGTACGGAGTTTTTCATCACGTGACGTAAAGAAACATGGCGGGGAACCGTGAAATCCGACGTTTACAGTTTCAAATCATTATTTACCTAATTATGGTTTTACAAATGATAGGTATATGTCAATGATTGATTAAATGTTGATAATTCTCTAAGATTGAAACATTCTCAAACCGTTTGTCGTGTTTCAAACGAATTACGGTAGCACATCATGTGACATGTTACAAACGTCAACGTCTTGAGTTTTGACGTTTGTCCTGATCCGGCCCACTATTGTCTAATGTCAAGGAACATGCCCGCAAATTACTCACTGACTGTTGTATTTAACATTTTATGTGGAATACCAAAATTACACGTGATTGTATTGTATCATGTAGAAATCTAGTCGACAAGATGCAAAGGCGACGTCAGAGTGTCAAAGAGCCTATTTTGGCGAAGCAACTGCAGCTATTCTCCGCTGTGGGAACGGAGGTTTACCGGAGATAGTCACGGCGAGCATTACATCGTCTAGCTAAAATCATACATCAGTTCACCCACTGATAATGATTCTTGAAAATTATGTTTATTAACCAATATAATTTTCACTCCTTTTAAATGTATAAATGAACATGTAAACCATAGGCATAGGCCTATACATAATTGAACGAATTCAGAGCAGCATAACCTGGAATTAAGTTGTTTACTTTAGAAACGGAATGATGGCTCGTGGGGATTCGTACAAGGCGTTATTGTCACCCATTACGTTTAAATATTTTGTGAACTAAAGTCTCAAATTTAAGAATGGTGATGCATGTTTATGTTATATTCACGTGAGTGAATAAGTTGACTTTTGTCGAAGCGATCTTCATCTTACAAGCTGAAAACATTAACATCTACATTAATGCCTTGTTATAGACAATGAATTTATTTAACGTGTCCAATTTCTCCAGTCACACTGTCCACTGTGTGACAGTGTGTGTTTGCTTAATGGGTCTCCTTAATCCACAGCATATGATGAAAAAAAGTCACTCTCCTTATTAATTGCCTTCAAATGTTATTAGATGTCACTAACGTTTAGTAAATAAATAATACTTAATCCATTATAATGGTTATTTTTTTAATATAAATGTCGATTTAATCGAAGTTAATAAAATGAGAAAACTGTTCATTGCCTTGTTAAATGTGAATACCGATATAATATTTAAATGATGAGGATCGACAGAGTAATTAAAGATGCATCCATTGTGCTTCATAAAATTGTATTTGGTCTTAATACGTGACAACATACGATATGTGCTGATTTCAGTTCAAATAATTTCACTCATCCCCAATCGCCAAATATATAATAATGTGTGCTTTTCAAATAAAATCGAGCAGCATCGTTATACATGTGTAGAAACCAAATCTACGCGTCCCATGTATATACATGGTAGTTATAAGACCTATTAAACATTATCAACCCAAACATGTCCGTTTGTCTGTTGTAAATAAGTTTTCAGAATTATGTTTGATCAATAATTGACGAGCGCCACATGCGGCATATTGTCCGGTTTTCGATCAGAAAACGCTATTTTTACCTTTATATTGTCGGTATTCCGAGTCCTCTGTCACCAAAATGTCAATTTTCGACAACAGTCAATTCTTCTCGATAAAATGACAGAATTTATGACATTTGGCAAATGTGACCCCAAACAACAGAATTGACAGATTTGTTAATTGCCTTCAGCATAATGGATCTCTTTCATTTCACCAGATTGTGAAGATGTGGTTGGAGAGGACGCGAAAGTGGAAACACGGCAGACATGTTCAGCTTCAGACGAATCTTGTGGTTCCAAGCGCTGCCCAAAAGGCTTTGAAGGAGAAAACTGCGATAAACGTAATGTTGATGTTCATGAACATGATTAAAGTATCAGATTGAGGGACAAATAGAAGTACCGTTATTCCTTGAATAATCGCCTGCCTTGTATAATCGCCTGACTTGTATAATCGCCTATATATATAGCTGCCTTGCATTGCTAGTTTTAGGGTAAAGCCATCTCTGTGATACATAATCGCATGCCTTGTATAATCGCGTCGGGTTAAGTTTAGCAAATATAGTGAAAATAGTGATTAATTCCTTTTTAAAATACTTCCGGTATATAGGTTTATGTATGACATTCAAACATAATGCGACGTTTATAACCTCATGGGAAAAATATATTTAAAAATTCACAATACAAAATCCGATGTTCACATACATATTTTGGCTTTGAAATAATAGTCGTCAGCCTTGAACAATCGTCAGGTCAAATCGGTTTTTGAGGGATTTACGGTACCAAAATTTGATATTTATGTTGGTGTCATGTCCAAATTATGCAAAACCTATTTAGAATCTACAGATTTTTTTTTATCTATGTACAAAACAGTTTCATGTGTTAATGATCTTAGACAAAATTTTAAGACTATATCCGTAAATCTGAACAGGTCACTCGATGTCCGACCAGTTTGCTCCTAAACTGTTCTGCATTGACTTAATCAGGCTTATGGTGTCCATTCTTACGATATACCTAAAACACCATGATTTGACATGCTAATACTTCATGACCCCACTGCCCATATATCGGTTGTTGAATGCCTATATTTCAGCGTGCGAGTCAGGCTGGTGGGGGTATCGGTGTTCTCTGCCGTGTGGTCAATGCATGGAGGAGGAAGTGTGCAGCCATGTGAATGGACAGTGTCCATCGGGTTGTCAGATGGGATGGATAGGGAAGTATTGTAATAAAGGTAATTGTCAAATGTAAAAAACGCAAGCCCCATGTTTTACTTAATGGGAATTTGAGATGATTAATAATTGAATATTTCAATCTACAAACTACTTAATATATGTGTATATTTAAAGAATGAAATATTTTCCATGGAATATTTTATATGGAATATGCGGAATGATCCTATGTTTGTGCTGACATTTTTAAATGATCTCAAGAACCACTAAGCCTACATTAGATGGATTAAGCGCATCGGTATATATAGCGTATTTGACAACGCACGTTTCTATCCAGAGTGTGAAGCAGGCAGCTGGGGCAGTGGGTGTGTGGAGAAGTGTGGGTACTGCAGGTCGGGCGAGACATGTCACCCAGCCACAGGGGAGTGTCCTAACTGGTGTGAACCGGGCTGGAGGGGACCTCACTGCAACAAGAGTAAGTATCGGGCGCTACATTGGCGGCCGGTTCAACGTACCGGCTAACTGGACATGTATGCATCTTCTAATACTGAATAGTAATGCCACATATGTATGTATTTTATAAATACAAGATGTGTTCCACGAATTGAATTGTAAGTTTATAATTTGAATTTTGCCTTTGGTTTAAACATATTTATTTCGCCATAAATTACAAGACGAAGGGGATTGGCCAACAAGCGCAGCTTATATTAAGGCCTTTCCCCATTACAAAACATAAAAACAGCTTTGTGACATGTGACCGATTACGTAACAGTTCAATGATTCAATAACCAAAATTTGCCTTTGCAACTGAATACATAATTTGCATTTTACAGAATTAAAGAAATGGGTTTGTTTTACATATTTTTCTCTAGCCTTTTGATCATAAACGTCGCCACATTACAATAGACTATCTACAATTTATGTTATCTGTCAGGAATGAGTGGTAAATTAGGGATAAAATATGAATTTATCTACAAGCCAAATATCTGAAATACACGTGAACGTCAATGTCGCCGTATTGGATAGCAATGTGCAGATACTAAATGATACAAATAAAAACGCATTTCTGTATCACAAGTGTCAAACCTTCGTTTGAAAAATATGCACGAGAAAATCGTGCAGTTGTTTCCCGTTTACGTCTCTTTAGGTCAAAGATCAATAGATTCACGAAATAACCGTGCATGTGTAAATTAAAAGAACTGCTAAATGAACGAACTATTCGTGTACATGTATGTTTCCAGCATGTGCAGGCGGTTCTTGGGGGGAGAATTGCGCGCTGGTGTGTGGTGCGTGTGATGAGATCTGTGACCCTGTGGACGGTTTCTGTGAGAAGGGTTGCCGGAAGGGCTGGAGGGGAGACAGATGTCAGTATGGTAAGTAATGTATACACACCCAAAGTCCTAAAACGCAATTTCAATTTCAAAGCAATTTTACTCCAACCATTGACTCTGTAGCTCATCAAGGATTACATTATTGATAATCTCGAAGATAAAGACTAAAAAATAAAACATAGCTAGGCGTTTCACTAATCTCAGAATTATTGGGCTGAAGAAGAAGGAATAAACAATAGTTGGCTTATTTTTTGGCTACATACATAAAATTGGGTGGATTTGAAAGATAACGAATAACCACTTTATGATAACCTTCAAAATGTTACCATAGCGCTTTAAATGGAGATCCACTTTAAATTGTAACCCCTGTCATACCCTTATTTTAGGGGATAGAGTAATGAAATTTACAAATCTTAGTCTTCATCCAATAAAGATCATATTCCAAAAAAAGAGATTTCTAGAACTGCTGGTACTTGTGGATGGGTGTTTTAAAGATTTTAAGGTGGACACCCTTCCATGCCAATATTTGAGGGGAGATTAAGGCCAAATGAACAAACTTAAGTCTCAATGTAACAAAGATGTTAACTGGTTTCGGAGAAGTCATTTAAATGTTTCACTAATAATGACTGCCGAGCCCATATAAATCGAAAACGTGAAATATTAAGGACGACGATGTCCCATGCCATAAGCCATTCTGGGCTCTCAGGATCTACAACAGATACACATTATGACAAAATCAAACAAGTTTATAAAAGAGAAGAGTATATATATCCAGTAAGCTATGGTGTAAGTATCTACAGCGAAACATGTTTTTAACAGTAAAGTTAATTTAACCGTACTGATCTGGAATTCAAAACATACCTCTACAAGACTCTTAGAGCAGACACAACATGTGGTGTCTATGTGCCTTCAAGGGAAAGTATAAGTACAAGTATACATGTATAACCGTTTAACTACTGTTAGTATCATCATACTAAGTCTTCATCCTTTTCAAATAAATTTAGAAGGTAAAGAAACACTATTTCGGCAACCTTGTAAAATCCCATACAACTTACAATATATACTTTCATGTTATAATTTAATAATAGGACTATAATCATCATCATTCACTTGCCAGTTGTTTAAAATCAGTGTTGTGAACAATTGTCTATAACATTTCAGCCTGTCCACTAGGAACGTGGGGTCGTGACTGTCTGGAACGCTGTCCTAACTGTCTACATGAGCAATGTAATAACGTGTATGGACAATGCTATATTGGCTGTGTTAAAGGATGGTCTGGGGCTCGCTGTAACGAAAAAGCTATGTGGTGAGTATACCAATTGAGGGAGTAATTGTTTAACGCTGCTTGAGCAGTATCGCAGCAATTAGCGGCGAGCATATAGCAATTGAATGCAGAACAGTTGAATAATTACCATGTCAGAACCTTTCAAACGTTTTTAAAAAATAACGCAAGTATAGATTCCTGTGTTCTTTATTATTTGACAAAGGTGATTTATTTTAGGACAATTGTATGATTATTTCTATAATTAAACTATTGTTTTGTTATTTGTATAATAAACTATTCTGAATACTGTTATGATTTGAAGACAATATCTACAAACTGATCCATGATTTGTCATTTTATTTTCAGATGACGTAAAAAAAGAGCTAATTTTTGCAGCTGTGTTGATTCCACATGATGAAGTGAAAACTTAAATGATCTGACTGTAAATACCTAAGTTAGTACAAATTGTTTTAATAATAACATGAAAGCTGTAACTTACCACTGATTGTAAGTGAATAACCTGGAAATCATAGTTCATATCTATAGAATATTGTTGTTACCATATGGTATAAACAATGTCTACTGTGATGCAGGTATAAAGTCAGATGTAATAAACATTTCCTTGATGAATACTTTCTGCTCCTGTTTTACCGGTATTCGCTCTCATCAACATTAAAGATTCACTGTCACTTACAATCACATTTACAATAAAAATATTACTGGTGAGCCATCAAGGAATTGACAGTGACATTTGACATTTGAGCTGGAGCAGACAATCTATTTTTGAAGAAAGAATGCAAGATGCATAAAGTGACTACACAAACAGAACAATATTTTCAAACTGTGAGTGAACAAATAATATAATGCTTACCTCCAAATGTTGTACATGTTTTCTTAGTCATTCTTGAAAAAAAACATACAAAGAAATAATATTGGAATGTATTATTTATTAAAATCAAAAACATTTATATCTTCATTATCACAAATTCAGTATTATGTACACATCAATTAAATTCATAAAGAGACTTTTTATTCATAAGTTTTGTGATGTATGACATTATAAATCCTTCAAAGGACTACTGGTATACACTTGTTTTGCACTATAACCCTTAATGAGCATTGACACATACATTCTGGATGGGTAGAGAAAAAAACAAATTTCATCAAGAGCATTGTCATTAATTTTCTTCTCTCAAGGCAATATAATTTTACTTTTATAATTTTTGAAACATCTCATTAGATATCAGAAGAATTTATAAGGATGTTATGAAGGAACAGTTGAGAAGTGCAAATGATGCAAATTAAGAATGTAAAGTTGTCTTCATTCATCAATGTTTAATATGATTGTTACTTCTGGAGTGGATATTTTCGAGAATAAAATGACTAGCGCCTAATTTGGAGGTATAAAGTTTTCAAATGCATCCGTAACTACAAATCATAAAAGTGTTTTTATGGATGTTATATCTAAAAGAAATATATGTTTCAATTGTAAATTTTACAATTTTTACACTTTCAAAACACTGAGGTGTTAGGTATCATCTAGAAAAAAATGATTTTAAGAATCAAAATGGTAACATTTTCATTGAAAAATCCTTTGACAAAGATCTTTTGATGCTGTTGATATAGAAAGATGGTTCACCTGACCCGAGATTTCATATATATACAATGGGTTTTTTAAAACAACATTTTCAAGTGAAACTGACAACCAAATAATAAGACTTTGTTCATATTGCTCTCTTTTCACAGAAAATTAATATCACATCTATGAGAATATTATTATCATGAGCATTACATAATGTTATTAACACTGATTTAATAATATACATACAATATGTTCTTATGATGGGCAATGATGACAAAATCTGTTTAGTAAATTTGCAGGTATTTTACGAATGCTTCAATGGCAACTCCTACACAAGCGAGGCCAATTGGCTAATGATGAATTTACTTTGGCAATGATTTTGACATGTTTTATTCAAAAGAGTGCAAGTTGTGATAATTGATGATCTAGTGACAAGGATATAAATCTTAACGGCACACTATTAGTACATAACCACCATGCACTGGGAACAAACCCTGTACTGTTGGCACTGATTCAGCACTATATAAACACTCACTCTGAAGCTCTTACAGTCGGAGCAGGTCAATTGAGAACAGATACAGTCACAATATTGCTACAAACAGAATGTTGTAATAATATTGTATTCTATGTTGTTATAGGTCGTAGGCCTAAATATCAACCGCAATAAAGAACTTGGGCTACAAACAATAACCAAACAATTCTTTACTGAAGTAATCAACAGTCTTTTTTTTCTTTTTGATATTTGGTCACCATTTTAATATTTGTGTGTATGAAATTCTTCTCATAATTCAAATTTCAGAATTCCAAAGCCTACAAAAAGTTTTAGAAAAAGGGCCCATATACAACTACGGTACAAATCAACAGTTGGAGTTTTCATACAAGTTCTGAGCGTGTGATAAAAATATGTCTCTTGGCTTTTCCCTCAAACAAAATGGTTTAATCATACTGACAGAAATCCGACTCAGTTAATGGTCATGTGCAACCTGCTGAAATTACAGGAATAACACTTTGAATACACAGAGTATTCCTCACTAAGCAAGCCAAGGACTTATCTAATTATAACTTATATCACAACTTCCCAATCACTGCCAGAATAATCGACTGCAAAGAGATATATAATTGCCATCAATTATTGTTAATATCATAGACTCTTTGAAGAATACCTATCATCCCTCATAGACTAGCTCACTTTCTTCTTCAGTGATGTTGAGCAGATACCTTTTTTGGCAACGGGAGATAAATACATTCATTCATTAACATTATTATATTCATAGTCCGGCAGCCAAACCCCGATTTTCACCCTTCGTGGGAAAGTGCGTCCTTAGAAAATGTTTTTACAGAAATTGAACCTTGTGGGTATATACTATAGGAAACTGAATGATGACACTTTGTCACCATGAACAAGGGCTGGCTGCCAGACTATTAATGCTTATGCCATTTAACATGTGAAGAACTGTACGACTAGTTGATGGCCCTGTGCCGGTCCCCAAGGAGTGGTTCCTGTTCATCATCTTCTCTAGCCTCCTCTTCCTCCTCCTCCTTCTTCCTCATCGCAGCCCGAGCCTCCTTCTGCTTGCGACTCAGGTTCAGCATTCCACCCTGTATGTAATGATAACAGCTCTTAGATATTCACTGTACATGTATGTGTTGAAATTCTGCTTGTACTTTGAGTGCATCAGCATCTACCCTAAACAACATCACTGAGGGAAGTTGTGAACACAGCTAACTGATACATGTATACCCCACTTCCAACATTCATCAAAGAAACTTTAGATAAAGATATTGATATAAAATTGCAATTCAATCAAGAACACCACAAAACCACGAGGGAATAAGTAATATTTTATGAGTGCTTTAATTACAAGCAATTCATCTTTAATGGTCAAATGGTTAAATGTCATTTTACTGAGGTTATGTTATAATTCTCTGAAACTAATCAAAACACTATTCACATATGAGACTTCACTTTCAAAGAAAAACCTGAATTTGTAAGAGAAGGCCGGTTTTAATTTGAATTTCAGGTTTGGAGACAGTTTGAATGCACCCAACCTAATCATATGATAATAAATAGTACAATCTCATTCAAATAACTTCAGCCAATTAGAGGCATTACTAGATACAACATCAAATTTAATTTTGGTGTTTTGCATGTCAACTCAAGTTGGTTCAAAGCTTTGCTAGCCTTGTCGCTGATTGGCTTGAGTGAAGGTCGTCTGACATGACCTCTATGGCGCAGATCAGAAATGCAGGGAGGTACAAGGTACGATTTAAAAGAGATTGATAAATTGGACAACATAGAACAAGCGAAGTCAGGTGAATTTGAACTCACCTTTCTCTTATCAATGACATTGAGGAAGAAGGTCGTGGCGACACAAGCAAGGACGTTTGTTAGTAGAAAGATCATCACCAGCTTCCATCGCTTCATAATCTCACTCTTCTCAACACTGAAGGCAAAAATTATGATTAATTTTGTAGTATTTGTAAAAAACTTATCAAAGGAACAAATTGGAAAGAGGGAGGGGTGTCACCTTGGGGGGTCCCCCTTCCCACACTCTGGATCCGCCACTGGTTTATGTCATGATTCCACCATGGATTCAACATGTCCACAAGGAGAATTCTAGGACAAATCGAAATGCCTCACATGGCAGGATAGAGGACTGATTCTACCTTAGTTCCTCATTGGAATGATTAACCCTTTATCTGCTCATACAGGAGTGTTTAGTAACAAAACCAGAATATACTCCTCAAAGAATTAACCCATTCTCATTACCAAGGCATTCAGACTTAGTTATTCAGAACCTAGAGCGTTGATTTGAGTTTCAATATTATTTTTTAAATTATTCAAAGAACATACATCCCAAAGAGTTGAAGTAAAACATACTGCTTCTCTGTGCCCAATATAGATCCAACAACCAGATTGGAAACTCCAATACCAATCATCTGTATGGAGGTTGTTAGTCCCATCGCAGTGCCAACAGTTGCCTGGGATACCACAAGTGGGATGGAAGGCCACAGACTTGCCTGGAAATAAGAACTTTTGATATTGATCAACTAAATAGGATATCCAACACGTGTCAGTTAATTATTAAAATATTCAAAGTGCAACTTGTCTATTTTAACTTTATAACTTCTATTGCTTGGTGACATAATAACTTACACAAATCACTATATCACATGGTGACATCACATCACTAAAATCATTATATCTGTTGGTGATGTCTCACCACCAACTTCACTACATCACATGGTAACGTCACACCAATAACATCACTATATCACATGGTAACGTAACACCACTAACATCACTATATCACATGGTAACGTCACACCAATAACATCACGATATCACATGGTAACGTCACACCACTAAAATCACTATATCACATGGTGACGTCACACCACTAACATCACTATATCACTTAGTGATGTTACACCAATAACATCACTATATCACAATGTAACGTCACACCACTAACATCACTATATCACATGGTGACGTCACACCAAAAACATCACTATATCACATGGTAACTTCACACCACTAACATCACTATATCACATGGTAATGCACACCACTAACATCACTATATCACATGGTGACGTCACACCACTAACATCACTATATCACTTGGTAACGTCACACCACTAAAATCACTATATCACTTAGTGATATTACACCAATAACATCACTATATCACAATGTAACGTCACACCAATAACATCACTATATCACATGGTAACGTCACACCACTAACATCACTATATCACATGGTGACGTCACACCAAAAACATCACTATATCACATGGTAATGTCACACCACTAACATCACTATATCACATGGTAACGTCACACCACTAACATCACTATATCACATGGTGACGTCACACCAATAACATCACTATATCACATGGTAACGTCACACCACTAACATCACTATATCACATGGTAACGTCACACCACTAACATCACTATATCACATGGTAACGTCACACCACTAACATCACTATATCACATGGTGACGTCACACCAAAAACATCACTATATCACATGGTAACGTCACACCACTAACATCACTATATCACATGGTGACGTCACACCACTAACATCACTATATCACTTGGTGACGTCACACCACTAAAATCACTATATCACTTGGTGACGTCACACCACTATCATCACTATATCACTTGGTGACGTCACACCACTAACATCACTATATCACATGGTAACGTTACACCACTAACATCACTATATCACATGGTGTCGTCACACCACTAACATCACTATATCACATGGTGACGTCACACCACTAACATCACTATATCACTTGGTGACGTCACACCACTAACATCACTTTCACTTGGTGACGTCACTGCACTAACATCAATGCTCGGCAAAAGTAAAATATCTTCTTCATCAGTACTTACAGCAGCAATAGAGTACATGAAACCGAAAAGCAGCGTAGATACCAGCGGGTAGACGTAAGTGAAGGCTAGAAGACCAAACACGGGGATGGAACAAGTCGCACAGAACAGGGCCAGGTACCCTCGCTTCCCAAACACATCCTGCAGGGTAAAGTGAAGAAAATAGAACATGTACAATGCCCATGTATGACATGTATATTCAAAACTAACCAAAACAGGATTTGCTGACTTACTTACAAGTCAGCTTGGGAATGATCACATTTGAGTAATGTTAACTGTGATTTGACCTCGATTGGCTGTCCAAGAAAAAAAACAATTTTCAGAAAACATAGCTACCCCAGCAAGGTATAACCTGGGCCAGTCTCTATCACTGGCTGATTTAATCTTCACCCTTTTTGTGATTTCTTTTTGCACTACCAACTCTAAGTACAGCACACTGGCACAGAAAAGGTAAATAAATGCAGCAAGGTTCTTACGATCATTGCCCCTAAAAATGGTGATAGAACCATGGAGACATCGTAGATAGAGCCAGCAATGTAGGAAGATTGTTTCTGCTCAATATCATACTTCTCATGGATGAAGTCACTGGAATAAAACACAAACAGAAGTTTTATGTGACATGCACAAGCATTTCATGGTAGCCTATGTACAGAAACAACACAGAAATTATTTTTGGTTAAAAGTTACTTTTATTACCTAATATTTGGCCTTACCTTCAATACATAGTGAAAGATGACATTTTTTGTCTGCTGATTCAAAGAGATTTACAACAAAATATATGAAAATTGAACTTTCAGCTGACAATCACTCAGATTGTTGGATTCATATATACAAAACATATTAGAGATATAATTAGCAGTTAAGATCTCATTACTCCATACCTTGCGTCCGCTACAAACGGGAAGACTCCATTGTAGAAGAACATGATTGCGAGTGCGACCAGCCAGTAGGACAGAGAGAAGTAGCGGATATCTGTGAATCTCTGAAAAATAAGGATAAAGGATGAAAGCAAAAGTCTTCTAGCAAAATGTGTAATTGTTTTTATCAGTGAAGTACGGTAATAGCTGTATGTCAAATATGACCCATCCGTCAGGGCAGCAGCTGGTAATGTTTTGAGGTTTTTCTTTGTTATCAAATTGACAAAATTGACTTTTTGGCTGGTTGCTTTTCAAGCTTCATACACTGTGTATGTAAATTAGTTCATATCTTCATTGTTTTCCCTGTACAGCTATAACATTAAAATGTCTTTGTTATCAATACTATTCAACAAACAACTCCTACCTTTTATAACTTTTTAAACTACACACATAACATTACAATGGCGCATTAGGTATATCCCCTACCAATTTCTTGGATTCAGTTTTCATGTTGGCATCGTCTCCAAGCTGTTTGACTCCAACCATATCGAGGAAGCTCACCAAGATGGCTGACACAAACCCCAAACCACACAGCATAGCACCTAGCAACGAAAAAAGACATCTGATATAGGAAGTATTC
Source organism: Gibbula magus (assembly GCA_936450465.1). NCBI lineage: Eukaryota > Metazoa > Mollusca > Gastropoda > Trochida > Trochidae > Gibbula > Gibbula magus. Next base: position 26,574,337 of record OW388292.1, read on the forward strand.
ATGAATTAAAATACTGACAGCAAAATATTTTACTAAGCTGAACTCTTTAGAACATTCTAAAAAACAGTTTTAAATGTTTAAACATTTTAAAAAACATCAAGAAATTAAAATGTTCTATTCACAAGAAGGAATATATTGAATCAATACCAACAAGTCTTGTTATCATGGTTAGAGTTTCTTACAACAATATCACTGTTTAAAATACAGGATCACTTGATCAATGCTCAATGGCTGACACATAGAGAAACATAGAGATAAGTAGAATCAGTGCGGTGATGTCAATGCATTGTGACTTCATGTTTATGACATCATAGCATTGTGATGTCATTACTCTATGATGTAAAAGCATTATGATGCCATGTAGTTGACGGTGGCAGGGCATTGTGCAAAATCTACTGCAAAAACGATATCTCCAAGAGGAAACGATATCTCCTGTGGACACAGTTTTGGATGACCACATAGATTTAAGACATGATAACCAGGACATTTGAAGTCAACATGAAAAGGGTTAGAGTAACTGCCAACCTCCCCAAAGAGTCCAGTTGAGTCCGTGTGTCTCTGCGAAGGACTGTGTGAAGAAAAAGTTAAGAACACTGCCGAGACGAGAGAATGCCAACGTTATTCCGAATGCCATTGCCAGTTCCTTGTTTTTGAACCAGAACGCTGTGATCTTATTCTGGACAACTGGGGAGATAAAGACACTGATAATTATAAAGGCAATTTAATGTGCTGAATTCCCTACCAAATATATATATATAAATGGGAGATTATAAATAGTGATCAAATAAAACAGTTTTTAAGTTTTGACTTTTTACGTAATATTTAGATGAATGAAATGTTGACCATGAAAAAAAGAAACTCAACTCATTATAACTTCATTTTGAGGACAGTTGATCCTCCTTATCATATAAAGAAGATTGAGTATGTTTATCCTTATAATCTGTTAAATTCATTACTTGTGTTTGTTCCAAGTTCCCCTAGAACCACACTCTTCATACATTGGAGAAGCTCTTTCTACCGGATTACCCAGGGTTCGATTTCGTTTTTTACCATACACTGCACCTTGTGCAGCTTGCCTTTTAAAAGTGACTGCACCACAATAAAACTCACTGCACCAGTTTTGTCATAGAAAACCAGACCAAATTCTAAAAACAATGTCACATGATGGTACTTTAAAAGAGGGATGCATATTAAAATTTTTGCAAGTCGGACATTCATCTTTGACCAAAAAAGACGAAGTAAAATGGGTTTTTTTTATGAATAAAGTATGAGAAAGTATTACTATTTGTTGGTTCTTCATTTCATAATGACATTGCACACTATTAAACATAACATGATAGCAATTAACTATAACTATTAATTTATCAATAACATGCACAAAATGGTTCATAATTTAAAATCAATGATTACCAACTACGATAAAAATACCGACAGTGTTTGAGCGAGTTTACACGCGAATTTGCGTCAAGATAGACAAGGAATTCAAATAATTTAATTGCACATAGTTCGTCAAAAGTTCAAATCATGGACCAAATGATATGTATCCTCTAAATAAGCATTTTAAAAGGAACTCGTTTTCAATAACGATATAATTTACTTAAACTCACGTGGTCCAACTATTTTCCATACGACTATTTCCTATTCAATATGTAGTTACTAATTTGAACTTATTATAATAAGATTATTTTTATATTTTATTTGGAGACATATTTCGCAATTGGAAATGAATAATTATCAAATAAGAAGAAATAATGTAAACGCAAAAGAATTGGAGATTTTAAATAAGCAGACCTCTTTATAACGTGTGTCATCATGTAAATATGATAGAGTGTTCGTAGTGTCATACAAACAGTGTTTGACTACATAACGTCTCATGAAATAATATTGCTGATTATTGGTTTTTGATAGGATTATTTATTTTGAATTTGTATAATAGCTTTACCATACATCGATATTGATTTATCATATTTTGTTACAGTATGTTACCTATGTTTTATGAGATATTATCAAATTTATCGAGTTTCAACTATTCAAAGTAGCAAAATCTTAATCTGTAACAAATTCATGAATCACCGGTACGGTGAAGCCACACGTTCATGCAATTGTTCAATTGACAAAAAAAATTTAAAATGCGATATTAATGAAATCTTTTTCGTAAATAATGTTGTGAAATGGGTCACATCTTTCAGTCACTAAATGACACTGAGAATATCAATTAAATATGAAACGGTAAGTGTTGTTTCTGCAGACAATTATAATTTGGCCTACTGTAGTCGAGTGAAGATGATGATTGAAGTCGTGCTTCGTGCTGTGAAGATTAAATGTGACTTCTTGACTTGATCAACGTATTTCAATTTCATAAACAACTATGACTGACACAAGCAAGTTTAAAGATTAAAATAACTTTGATTATGTAAAGTTTTGAGGCATAAGAATTAGCACATATTTGCTATGAACAACTCGCTGCACGGCGTGCAGTCGTATGAAAAAGCTAGGCTGCACAGTACAATATTAGGCTGTTTCGGTGCAGTTTGATTAACGTCAAATCGAACCCTGTGACCCTGTATGCAGACTCAAAGAAAGTCCATTTATGTGTTGATCTATTGAAGTTTGGTGGGACATCTCTTTAAGAGCAGATGGTAAAACATAAGACTCACAGTCAATAGTCCCAGTTTTAAATCTCATTCTTGAAACAATCTCATTATTGAGATTCAGAGACAAGATCTAAACCACAATTGAAATTAAAGTCAACTGTGATTTCTTGTAAAAGAGGAAAGACCAACTTGTGAGAGATCCATTTCCAGATCCAAAGAGCAGACGCCCAGTCAACATGAGAGGTAACATGGCCGACGTGCCCTTCAACATGGCACCTGCCGCAAATGTACACGATCCCAACACACAGAGGAAAGAGAACAGAAACACTCCAACTGGAACAGAAAATCAGCTACAATTTCTATAAAAACATCTTGTTTTTAACTCTACAAAACTCTTAAAGTATACTCATAAGGACTGGATAGATATGTACAGTATGAACTCACTTCTATTTCCCAATTTGTCAATGAGGAACCCGGCCCCAAGTACAACAACAGCATTTCTGAAACAAAAAAATCATATATTGAAGACAGAAATAGTCAGTACAACCTCCCAGGGTAACACATTATTCTTACACTCAAAGCTCAAAGCATGCTCTGCTGTAAAATAAAATTCATCGCCTTTTTTCCCCAAAAAATATCGATTAAGTGTAAGTCTCCTACTGAAAGCTGCTAAAAAAAATGTATATATGGCAAGAAATAGATGGGTAGGAAGGGCTATTTCTTCTTAAGGATTAAATGTTCTGATGTACTCACGTCCATGCATAGATGGCGTAGAGGAGATTGTATTCATCTTGAGACATCCCCAGACAATCTGTGCAGTTGTTGCATGTGTAGTTACTGACATCACCGCTAGAGTTAGATGTGCAGTTGTTGAACTGTGAAGTAACATTTTACATTTTCGTAACATAGATTTATCATACAAACTGACAATTACTGCTGACTTGAATAATAGAATAATTTTTGGCAATATGCCCTATCATATATTGTATCTAAAATATATTAAAACAAGTAGTTGTCACTAAGGTGACATGATCCCCCGCCGCAAATTAATACTTCAAAATTTAAAAATAATGTCAAGATCAGCAAAATTGACCGTCAAACATGTTAAAAAAGTCAAAGTTCCACTGTGACCTTGAGAAAAATGGCAAGGTCATCAAAATCTAATCTACCCTTTGTGTAAGATATGATGAAATTCCAGTGAATGGTTCTTGAGATATCCCGCTGACAAGTATTACACACATGTACATCAACATGTCGAAAAATTTAAAATTCCACTGTGACCTTGAGAATAATGTCAAGGTCACCAAAATCTTATCAGTCCTTTTGCTTTTTGTAAGATATAATGAAATTTCGGTGAATGGTTCTTGAGTTATTCTGCTGACAACCTTAACATGTACATTAACATGTCGAAAAATTCAAAGTTCTGCTGTGACCTTGAAAATAATGTCAAGGTCACCCAAATCTATTCAGCCGGTCGTCTTCCCTAGAATGTGCTTTGAGTAAGAAATGATGGAATTCCAGTGAATGGTTCTTGAGATATTCCGCTGACAAGCTTTACATGTACATTAACATGTTGAAAACTTCAAAGTGCTGCTGTGACCTTGAAAATAATGTCAATTTCACCAAAATCTAATCAGCCCATCATCATCCCTAGAAGGTGCTTTGTGCAAGAAATGATGGAATTCCGGTGAATGGTTCTTCAGATATCCCGCTGACAAGCTTTACATGTACATTAACATGTTGAAAACTTCAAAGTTCCGCTGTGACCTTGAAAATAATGTCAAGGTCACCAAAATCTAATCAACCCGTCGTCTTGCCTTGGAGAAGATATGTATAAAATATGAAGAGAATCCAGCGAATGGTTATTGAGATATCCCGCTGACAAGGGTAAAATGACAAAGTCTCGTTGTGACCTTGAAATGAAGGTCAAGGTCTCAAACTACTGTAGGAACATTACTCTTCCTATGATGAACCCATATGCAAAATATGAAAAGAATCCAGTGAATGGTATTTGAGTTATTCCATTTCGTACGGACGGACGTACGGACGGACGCAGCCGAATACTATATCCCCCGCTTCGCGCTAAACGCGCGGCGGGGGATAATAATATAATATTTTCTTCAACCTTTAACATATAAACAGATTATCGAAATAATCCATTTAATTTAGTATCTCATTGCTGTTCATATAATAAAATTATATATATTCATTAGGGCTGTAACGATTCATCGATACCTACGATACAATCGTAGCTTGGGAAATCGTGATTATTGTATCGTGAGCTTCTTGTATCGTGATACACTAAAAATAGATTTCACTTACTTAAAAATTAAAAGAAAAACTAAGTGAACACTATAAAACCAGCTAGTGCAATAACAGTAACTACAGTAAGTATGAAGCAATCTGATTCATAAATAACTGTTTTTAGAAAGAAAAAAACTGTTTTAATTTTCAATTTTCGATCATCTCATAACACAAAATTTCCACCATCTTGAAAATTTCACAAAATATGCATAAAGTTATACTGTAAACAATGTATCGTGATACATTCTGTATCGCCTGTCTGTATCATGATACATATCGAATCGTGAGATTTCCCATGATTCTCAGCCCTAATATTCATACACGTGCATGCAGTGCTCATTAGAAAAGAATTGGTTCTCACGTCAGTAAACTGGGTTTGCAGTACACTTGGCATGTCGAAACAGAAGTAGGATCCAAAGGTCAACATACAGTTGAAGAACAAAACCGTAAAACGGTATGTCCCTGAAAGAAACAAAATTTAACAATTAAAAATATCCCTTCTTAAAGATAGGGTTCTGTCGCCATCTTGGATATTTTGCATTTACGTGAAATGAAAACACGCTATATTGTACCCAATTTTGCAACTTTTTGATAACTAAAGACATACACTTATAGAGTATTCACATAGTAACACATAACATGTAATAAAACTAATAAACAAGTTGCTTTTATGCTGTAGCGAAGTTTTCCCCGACCCGCAGCGCCGATGAATGGCTGAAGTTCTCATTGTTTTATTTTTCAACAAATGTGCGCTTGTGTTTATCAAGTTGTGAAATATAAAGTGATCAAAATGTTACCTTCATTAGTATCTTTCAATTTCACTGTGTATTAGTGTATTAGTAGCATATTTGTGTAAATGGGGATATCCTCTAGAATTTTGTTTCCACAAAAAATACCCAGATCTTTAAAATAACAATGGAATACCGGGGTAGTGAAAAACAACTACAATATTGTGTTGTTGTTTATATTAACCTTTGATTAGCTGTTACCGTTATCCAAATACCGTCATTCCTCTAATAAGCGTTGGCGCTTATTTTTTTAGCACCCCTTGACCCCCCAGCGCTTATTAGAGATCCAGCGCTTATTAGAGGCCCGGCGTTTATTGTCATCTCATCTACCCTTGACCGCCCAGCACTTATTAGAGCCAGCCCGGCGCTTATTGAAGACAAGGCACTTATTTGAGGAAATACGGTATGGTTTTCCATTTCCTTTTGCCGGCACAAACTCAGATTATTACTTTTGTTAACAGGTTATCATGAGGATAGTTCTTCATCTTCATGGTTTTACACTAATTAATGAATTATTAAATCAAAAGTTAAAAGAATGTTGATTGGTCACATCGGATTGACCATCAGCGTTTAATTGGTCCTGAGCACATGTATTAATGTATACTTATACATATGTCGTATAATTAATATATCATGCTTCATTGTTTGTGGTCATTTCATTCCACATTGACTGGCTCAGTTGGGCTAGCTGTCAGTCACTCAATGGAGTCATGTCAATTTCACCCTCAGGACAGATTCTGCCCAAAACAAATGTATGGCATGCAGTTCAAGTTACTGAGAATAAGTTTACTTTTCATACTCACAATGTGTTGCTTCAAACGCCATTTCGAAGACGATTAGTGGTGCAAAACACAGGTGACAATCACCTAGAAGATCCAAAGTAAACTCCTCGTGACCTTTGAACCCTGACTTCCGCATCACATGACCATGCGATTTTTCCCGCGGTATTTAAAAATGACTGTTTTAGCAAAATATTTATTTGTTAATTTACATTATCAAACAAAAATAAATTCTCTATAATTGCGTTTAATTAATAAGTGAACATAGTAATGTTTCTTTTCCAATGGCCCGAAAAATTGACATGTATTTATAAATGAATTTAAAAATAAAATCGATTCTATTAAAAGAATATGGCGATTTTAGAATCGTTTCTGATATTGACTGTTGGGCCTGCATTTATATTAAATTTTTCTATTGTTTAGCCTTGCTTATTTTTTTTTGGCAGTTACATATTGTTGTAACTGAATTTCTGGATCAAACAAACAAAATCTAATAAGAGAAGTACATTATAGAGTCCCTAGCTGAACAAACAAACTCGTCAGTTTTTCTATCAAATAAAGTTTAGTACAGATAAGATAAAACATTAGTGTTTTCATAACTGCATTGATTCTTTCATATTTAGATATTTGAAGCACAGACTTTACAATAGTCAATGAAATAATTATTTCAATGAATAGCCGACAACTTAATTTATTGGATGTTCACTAACAATATCTAGTCGCACTAACAGAATAAAATACTTTCAAATTCACAGTAAAGGTCCAAGGCTACGTTAGAAATATAACGTTAACTTATCTAGTTTATACCCGCTGTTTATAACCAAAACTGTATACATAAGTATTTAATTCTAGGCAGGTTTCGTTCAAAATCAATCAACTTTTCGCATTAATAGTGCAACTTCTGATAGGCCTATACATTAAATATTTATAAAATAATGTACGTAAACAATCGCTGATAAAACTGATTAATTAATGTGAAAACTTCAATCATGTATATTTCAGCGGATATAGGCCTATAGTTAAATTGTATTTAAAACTAAAATTTCTTGATGGACGCTCAAAGGTCCGAGTCCTTCAAAGTCTGCCTCAATATGACCATGAAACGATCGACCTACACAAGTGACAATCTGACATTGTATGTGACATGTCGAAATACTGATTTATGTTTATCATAAAGTGCTCAGTGTTTTTCTTTGCATTTTTCAAAATGGCGTTTATGAAACAATAGAACTATTATTCTAACAAATTCAGTTCAGAGTTCTAGAATCGCGTGCATATATAGACGTCAAATCCTAATGTCTAATATATATAATATGGTGTATCTCAGGATATAGCATTTTTACATGTAAAACAATCCAATTAAAAAAAACCTTTTTAATAGCATATATATTATAGCTCTAAATGAAATTTCACGAATTATAACTTTAAATGTATTTAAAAAAGCAGGCGAAAATTGCTTTCAAATTTGTTAATAAAGATAAAGACTTTATCTTTTCAATTCTTATTCAAAATATGTATTTATATAATGCTTATATGTCAACGTTTATCAGGTTAGTTTTATGTTTTATGTCTGCACTTAACAGGTACCATGGAAACGATGGATTTGAAAACGTGGAAATTGACAAGATGGATGTTATATATCCTATTTATAGACATTGATCGGTCACGAATGTCTCCAGAGACAGTTTAATTTAAAAATGGTCTCTGAGACTGATGTCTCCAAGTAATAAAATCGTAATAATATTATTGTACTAGACTCCTAAAAGATAGGAAAATAATAGTTGGTCACGTTTAACACTTGTAATAATAATGATGGACATTGTAGGATACGACATATATGACATACGCAAATTTAAGAAACTTTTTAGGGGTAAGCAGGTGCGCGTAGGCTAGAGTTATCGTTCTTGAATTTGCGTCACTGCGAAGATGTCGCTCAGTGGTGAACGACCTGTGGCCATGAAAAGACGTGGGTTAAATTCGCGGTGACAGATCGGTGATAATATTCTTGTCATTTCGAACTAAAGGTAATTTATTTTCGATTCAAACTGGGAAGAAATACAGTTTAGACTGCATATGAAAAGCTACAAGTAAAAAGTCAGTCACCTTCGGTTTGGAAATGAAACTGAAAATAATCTCACTCAGAGTCAGAAATGAGTGGGTTGATCATGTCCATATTATTGCTGCAGTTCCTGTTTCGAATGTATTTCCTTCCAGTGGTCACTCACAGCTGATTCCGTTATTACACGATACGAAGTACAACGTTACTATATGATACAAACTTAGGTTTTTATTTTCACCAACAGAAACACTCCTTATACAATTGATCTTTGATATTTTGACATTTACTCAAGTGATCGAGTTGTTACATTCTTAGATAATGTATGGAGAATTATCAAGGAACTGATATAATTCTGCACATGATTATTAACTGCATTATCTTAAAAATATAAACTTATGGAATATGTTGAACATCTGAAGTGAATAAAGAAATAATCAGATAAATTGACAACATTGCCACATGTTTAAGAAATAAAATTAACTAATTTATACAGCTGTAGGTGAATTCGTAGACCAGATCAGTTTGTAGACGTAAATTTCCGTTGGATTCGTAGAAGGATGGGCGGTGGATTCGTAGACATAAGAATATATCAATGCTAACGAGATATAAGAGTACAATAATTAATCTCAATAAAGCAATCAGACACTAGTTGAAATAAACGAAAAAATATGGTAAGTATAATATATAATCCACTTTTAAGTTTAGATTACCCATATATACAGCATCAATCTACAACAAACGAGAGATTAGCAGACGTCGGCGAAGATGTAGTACAGTAAGTCATTGACAATCAAAACATATCACAACATCCTGTTTTTTAAAGTCGTTAATCTACCGACAACCTAATTTACTGACATTACATTACTTTCATGTTGTGAACTAACTAACAAAGCTTACTCACAACATATTGTATGCTGAGAAGATCCACTTTCATATACCTGTACAAACATGCATTTGATTCGAAAGTGCAATTCAACCATAGCTCTCTGTGTTGTGTGTTCAAATGAAGTCAGGCCGCGACAATCCAATATACATGATCTAACATCAGTAGTATAGATATATTAGTATACTACTTCTACGAATCCACCGCGTCTACTAATTCACCGCATCTACGAACCGGTCTGGTCTATGAATTCACCGCATCCCATTTATACCCTTGTGTTACCTATTTCTGTGGTAATAAGAAAGAAACTTCTATGAATTAGGCGATACTGATGTCAAACATTATAAATATCATAAAATGATAGACAACATATATTTCAAATATTTGATGCCAAATAAACAGTTATTTTATTGTTTTGTTGATTTTGATTGTCAATATTCTGACAGGTGACAGTTTGTATTACATTATTTTGGTGTCACCTGTTTTCATGGTATTTGTCTTAGGTCAAATTACGAGAACACAACATATGCCACAATGCGATTTTTACTGATTTCAAAACACAAATGGATAGTGTACAACTACATTTAAACTAAAATTGTCAAATGTTTAAAGTTTTTAGATTCCTATACATGTAATTATGTAACTATGTCACCAAAATTAAGCAAAAATTTTTTATTTCGGATAAATTGAAGAATTCGTTCAGATAATAATTCAGCACCAACACAGAAGTAGTTTACCAGACTATTCTAGTAGTCAGGATAGTCAGGGAGCTTGTTGAGAAATATACATGTTTATTTGTCTTAAACCAAATGATATTTATTGCTGCAGGTTAGATTGAGCCAAGCACAATGTATGACACCCCGATAAGTCTGCAGGATTGCTGCGTGGACTTCATCTGTGATAACCTGGCAACATTGTGTGACATTCAAACGAGTCTGGACACTAATCAAACTAAGTACTCCTTCAAGGATACAGATGCATATTTCCATAGCAACCTGTCTGAACAGTTGCTCACAACCCTGTGCGACAAGGGACGGTTAAACGATGAAACTCTCGCATTGTTCGACCCGAACGTGACCACTCTAAGAAGAGTAAGCATCAAAGATGCACAAGTGACTACAAAAGGTTTACGAGTTCTAAAATCACATCGAATATCTGAGTTGGAGATCACGGGACTCAAATCTGTGACAGTGAACGATATCTTCAGCTGTTTAGGTGAATGGACACTATCCAATCTACGGGTACTGAACGTCAGTAATTCGACTTTCCTAAATAGTGCAAAGTTTTGTGTAGTGGTGTCTTTATCGAAGCTGCAGAATCTGCAAAGCTTGAATGTGAGTCACACAGAATTCAACAAACATGGACTTGAGATTATAGCCGAAGATTTGCCCTGTCTGGAGAGTATTGATATATCTGGCACAGCTATCAATGATGTGTCTCCGCTGCGAAAGTGCAAAGACCGTCTCAAGTCTCTCTCCATGTATAACTTGCAGGTAAGATTTGGATATGATTTATGAACTTAATTATTTATTTTTTTTCATTTTAAGTTGATAGTGAAACTGGCCATGAGTCATGAAGACATCGAAGCTAAGCATATTTCATGTATGTTCAAATCTAACTAAGTGTAAATTTGCTTTGACTAAATGTACTCTTCTTATGTTAAGCTCATTATCATTTGCTCTGACCTTTAGTCAAAGTGTGAATTTAAGCGAAAATAAAATTGGTATAAGCTTAGCAATATTTTTGTTTAGTTTAATTTGTCTTAGTCGCTTCATCATCTTTGGGACTGATAAGTAAATCATATGTTTCTGTATTTTGTACTCAAATTTGAAATGATTAACCATGTCAATTAGTAACAAATAGTCAGTCATTTGATGTGACTATTTCTCAAAATGTCTCAAATGAACTACCTATTTCCTATCATCCTTTCTATTTCATTAGCCATCAGGCTTACCGGGTATGTGAGGTCAGGTGGGCTTTGAGCATGCACTTGGTGTATGGAGGCTAGCGCTATATAAGTACACAGTATTATTATTATTATCATCTGTTGCCTTTTCGGCAATGTCTTTTAGGCTTTCTAATATTCAACTTTTCCTTCAGAAATTCTGCTCTGCGAAAAGCCTTAATTTTGCTGGGATGTATCAGCTTCTACAGTTTCTAATGAAGGCATTTGAATGATGAAACCTTGTTTAGATAAACTTTGACCTAATAATTGTGTGTTTAATAAAGATTATTTGCATGTTATAAACCTATTTCATCAACCATAAATGATAATAAAAATGACGAGCTACAGAGACAATGGCCAATTCTATATTTTATTATATTTTAGCTTACATACATTCATTGGTTGTTCAAACTAGATAATTTTGTGCATGCCTTAAATCATTTTTGTTTGAAAAGTGTCTACTGTTTGAGGTGTGCAGTGCATGTTTCATTACTCAAGGTGACTTACACAGACTATATTTCAGGTGGCTAGCACGGACGATCTAGTGACAGTTCTGTGCGAGCTGACTCAGCTAGTTCACCTGGACGTCTCCAGTGATAGTTCCCAGTCTTTCATCAGTATTTACCCGCCCCGGTTTCAAATCAGCAGCCTCCTGGAGAAAACATTAAGTCACCCGAACCTCTCCTCGCTGGACATATCGGGGCGGGAGGACGTTGAGGAGGATCTACTCAAGTAAGTTCATTCTGAATAATCCATTAATGATCATCGATTGTCGATTTCTGTATAATGATCATTCTGAGTTTGAAGTTCTCTACAGCAGCAGACTCTATAGATATGTGCACAGATAATTATACTTTTGTAAATTATGTCTGGAAAATTCACTGTATCTTGTACTTTACAAGTATTGAATAGGGGTATAGATTTCACCATTTTTATCCTGAATTACATTTACTATTGGCATATAATTCAATATATAATATTGGCATATATAATTGAAATTTGTTTCCCTTAGCGAGAAGGATAAAAAGACTCACTAATTTTTTCAACAAATGAACATACAAATTTTATTTTTGTTTCTGAAATTTAACTGAGAGAAATGTGTCAAGGTGTATAGTTTAAAGGTCAGCTGAAGTGTTCAACGAGTCGGGAAGAATGCAGTGTGGAATGTTGTTGAATGGTCTCTATTTGCAGGAGGTACATGTGCTGTCACCCACGTCTACGCTTCCTTGGGCTAGCGCTCACCAATGCCTGTACATACTCCATGTTCTGTGATGAGTCCGCAGACTATAGAAGCGACATTCTGGTTAGTGTCTGGTGAAATGTCATCTTGCTAATGTCAGCATGCAGGGTTCGAAATTAGCACTAGTCCGGTAGCCCATGGCTAGTGGAAAAGAAGCTGGGCTAGTAGAGTGTAAAAACTGGTAGTCCAAAAGACTAGTTAAAATCTGAGGTGAAATGATCATGGAAATGTATTTGGCTAGCTGGAATAAGTCTGGACTAGTACTTTTAGAATTGCTAGTCTGGACTAGTACTTTTAGAATTACTAGTCCGAATGGCTACTGCATTGAAAAGGTAATTTCGACCCCTGGCATGCATTCAGGGAAAAGAGCGAATGATAAACTCTGTAGTTGTGTAAATAAGGCAAATGTAGTTGCCCAAACCTTTTAATTTGTATGCAGTGAGATTAAGATTTTTTGTTGTTGAAAATACCAAATTATTTAAACAATATCTTTTGACAAAGTCAATAACCAATTATGTCTTGGAATTATCGTTTATACATGTTTAAATTAATTCTTAGAATTTTGACTATATGTACTAAATGTACAAATATGTTCAATTGATTTCTTTGTTATATATACTTGGTTATTCTAAACAATATGCCTGAAGTCTGTTGGGGAAAATCATTACGAAGAATGCAGTTACAGAAGTTACAATTCAAGAAGAAATTACCCATCAAGTACACCCATCAAGTATTCACTTTCAATATTGTTGTTTTTTCTGATTTCAGCATAGAGAATTTGTTATGAAATGTAATGTTGCTTACTTACAAAACTTTGTTGAAATTATTTTGATAGATAATGGTTATACACATTTATCTCCCTTGAAGGTGACTGGCGAAGCATCTGAGAACCAGATCGTGGAGGCTCTGAGACGTTACACGCTGAGGTCGATGTATGTACAGAGAGCACTGTATAAACTCTTCAGCTTCTCTCAGTGCTGGATCAGACCCCGTAAAGACATCATTCAGGTACCAGAACACAATCACGCTCTGTCATGCCATACATCGTGGAAGAATAGCATAAAGGCACTAAAAGAACGTTAACATGCAATGATTAGTTTTAAATGTTATAATATAATAAAATACAGATCTTATCTAAAGAAACGGGTAGAGTGAAAAGGGTTGGATTATGATTGAACTTGGAGTTACAAATGTTGTATGTAACAGCACCCGTATCCTTCCGCTACATGTCTAATCTGTATCCCAGGTGGTGCTGCCATCTATGCGAAGCCACCCCAAACAGCTGGGTGTTCAGATGGCGGCGACGGCGTGCCTGTACAATCTGACGAAGGGAGACCTGGGTCCCAAGCTGCATCCCTGTTGTCTCAAGTACGTCGTGGATCTCACTCTGACCGCCATGAAGAACTTCCCCAACCATCAGCAGCTGCAGAAAAATGCTCTTCTCACACTTTGCAGCGATCGAATCCTTCAGGATGTGGTGAGTTCAAACTGGAAATAATAAGGGCAAAAAGATATTCAGAAATAAAATGAAGTTGTCTCCGATTCATCTTTGTCTTTACAACAAGTTACTTACCAGGCATTGTATTGAAAAGTTTTATTTGGAATGTCATCATGAGGATGAAGTAATATTGCTCTTATGAAGTTGGATATATAAAATATACAGTCAGACCTGGTTTACCCGGACATCGTATATCCAGAAATCCAGCCATTCGCACAAAAATATTTCAAATCATCTGTATGCATTTCTATACAAATGGTGATTGGCTTAACTGCACGACTCACTTTCCAGATGATTTTCAACTGTAACCAAATTATGTGGATAAAATGGGGTCTGGGGTCTGTATGTACATGTTACGTATTGATTCAAAGTCTAACAATAAATAGTAGATAATGTTTCCTCCTTTTTTCCTCAGAGTTTTGACCGTTTTCGATGTGCGAAGCTTGTCATGGAGTGTCTGTGTTCTTTTGATGATCCCTCCATGAATAGGATGTCTGTCGCCATTTGTTCAATTCTTGCTGCAAAGGTAGGAACAGCTGACCTGTAACATTTCCTACCAACTTCAACAATGACAACATGACCTTTTGTGTCTGAATTACTCTTGAACTATAAAAACAAGGCATATTTTTAGCTTGGTGAAGACATTCTCAGAATTAATATTATGCAGCAATTGATTTCACATTTATCATATCATTTTCTATCCTGTCTATTTCATTTTGATGTCCCTGAATGCAATGCGGGACAATGTTACGTATTCAGCAATGTCTATACGTATGGCCCCAATCTTTGCACTAAAACCATTAGCCCATTACACAGATACCAGTCAACTTTTGTGGCCTTGTCCTAATTAGTAACGTCATGTTCTTAACTCGGTATCTCAAGAACTGTTGTACTTAATGTTTTCATATTTACTGGAGCCTATATGATGAATTATGCAGACACAAGTCACATGTATGATGCTTCTTCATGCTATATCTAATAAAATCTCTCTTAATAAGTGGTTGATAACACCTGACCATCATCTATTTCTGTGTAGATATCCACGGAGCAGACATCCATCCTGGGCTCCAAGTCTCCGTACATGAAGAAGCTGCTCTCATTGGTCAGTCAGCGCATGGAGGCGGTTCAGGTGGACATCACGCTCAAGTTCACGCTCAGCGCACTCTGGAACCTAACAGGTGGAGACAGAGATAGACTCCTTTAATGTTTGGTTTGAGTTTTCTACTTCATACAATAGAATGCATTTTGTCATTATTGTTTCATTTGTTTGATGAGTCAGCATTGTTTGTGATTTAAATTGTCATCTTTTCATCTTTGAAGTCAATTTCTGAAATTATACACTCTTGTTTATACAAGTGAACACTCACACTGATAATTACCCAAAGGTTTCTATTTTGATGTCACATGTTACTTCCACCAATTGGAGACGTAGGTGTGAGTGAGCTGTGTGAGTGATTGCTTGTTATGCTGTGAACCAATCAGATCACTGTTATGAAGGTTTATCACAATTATGTTTCAAACTACCTCAAACTATTCCTTGAATACCCTACAATAAATTGGGTTCTCACCTGCTTGCAGATGAGTCTGCGCCTACCTGCCACGTGTTTCTTAACGAGGGAGGACTGGAACTCTTCATGAAGATGCTTCAGGTGAGATCAGTGCAACTCTTTTATGATTAGTTCAAACAACCGAGCGAACGTAACAGGGTGTCAGAACTAGGCAATATAAAAAAAGTGGATCCTGGAGGCCTCAAACCCCGAGAGTACTCACTACAGCTGGGTGTCTGGTAGACAGCTGATCTATAGTTCATATAAAGCAAAGTTGCAAAAATATGAAAGTATCAACAAAAGACCTCATTACCTACCTACAACTTAAACCTGAATAACTGTGCAAACTAATAATGAAACTTATGAACCATTTCCTCACTTATCACATCATTGACAAAGTATTTGTTGAAATTCTATACAAACATGATCTTCCTGATCTGTTCCAGACCCTAACAGACCGAGACGATATGGAAGATGAAGCTCGAGTGCAGGTCGAGACAAAAGTGTTGGGACTCTTGGTAAGATTGTTACCAAATGATTGTTACCAAATGATTGTTACTTTTATATTACCAGTGTGATAA
The DNA here is from genome assembly GCA_936450465.1 of Gibbula magus. Classification (NCBI taxonomy): domain Eukaryota; kingdom Metazoa; phylum Mollusca; class Gastropoda; order Trochida; family Trochidae; genus Gibbula; species Gibbula magus. Next base: position 26,590,555 of record OW388292.1, read on the forward strand.
TGCAAGTTTTGTAAAGTTGTTGTGAGTCAAGGGGTTTCTTTATCGTCTCTTCTATTAGTTAAGTTGACATTTACTACCAGTTGTTTCATGATGAATAGTCAAGGGAATCTTGTTTAGCAACAATGTCATGTGTTCTCTCTGAACTGTTTCAGGGCAGAGTTGTGTCAGCACTTAATTATGAATCTTTGTGAAAGATTCTTTAAATACAACAAATGGATGTTGATAGTTTGTACTTTTACCACTGTTTACCCTAACACTGAGCATTTCATATTGCAGAACAATATAGCAGAAGTGAAGAACCTGAGACAAGCCTTGATGAGGGAGGACTTCATAATGCTAATAAAGTAGGTCCAATTAACTGTCAGTTTTCATGTCTGATTTTGATAATATTTTGTAGTTGTTGTGACTAGAATACTTACTTTACCAATTAGACTCTCATACATATATGTGGCATATATCATTTGTGTTTTTTTCAAGTTTGTACATCTGTCAAAAATAATTTTCGCATAAGAGATCTTTTAACCTATTAAGACAACGATGAAATAGGTTTTAACAAACCAAAATTCAGGAATTATATCATGCTTTTTTTCTCAGACGTTTGCTGCACGCAGAGTTCATCGACGTGAGCTACTTTGCTGCGGGGATCGTTGCCCACCTGGCAAGTGATGGGGAGGAGTCGTGGCTACTGGCCAGCATCCTCAGGGACGACATCCTCTCTGATCTGGTACGTCAAACATATAGCCCACCTGACTTCTTTGAATCAGTTAAGATTATTGACTACCACGTCATAGATAGGTTACCCGACACAACATTTGTGGACTTGGTTTTGCAACACTGATAGCCTGACAATAACAGTACTCTTTGTGAGTTATCTACATATGTGCAACAATTTTTGATCAGCTGTTTTGTAAGGGGGGATAACTCATAGGGTCTGTCCGGTTATCTCCCGTCTGACAGACAGGCAGCTGACCGACATGCCATCTGACAGACACTTAGTTGAAGGTTAATTAGATCATCCCCTACAGATACAATGGAACAGTCCACAGTCAGAGTAGAGCAGAGTAGAGTAGGCTTCGTTAACGAACAGTAAAGACAACATAGGTTCTTGTTGCGATCAGAGGATCAAATAATAATCTGTCGTCTACTCTCATTGTGTTTTTTAATGTCAACTAGTGTTTTGTCAACTGTAATGAAACTGTACGTGTAGGAGAATGTCCTCAAACTGGCCATTAGTTTTGCACTAATGGCCAGTTTGAGGACATTCTCCTACTTAAAACAAAGTTTAAGTAAACATGTTCTTGCTATTGAAATGCACGCCACAACGCACTTTATCATGTGCAAAACTAATGGCGACTTATGTATTACTATATGTATTTCATGATCTTCTCAGAATTGCCAGTTGCATTCCCTCGTCTGCCAAGTTATAATGAATAGGTAACAAGCAGTAACTCAGCTGTGCACCGAACCGTAAATGTTGTTGTTTTAAGGCGTCTGTCAGCTGCCTGTCTGTCAGGTGGGTGGTTACCGTCTGTCCACGTTCACCTTTTCTGAATAACGATCAGTCTGACCATAATTAAACTAAAATATATTCAGTTACACAAAGAGGCATGGTTGGGTTATGGTTTCCTAATGCTGTTATGTTACACAATATTTAACAACAGTACTGATGGTCTGTCAATATGACAATTAGCTATGCATGTATACAGAGCAATTTCTGAATTGGTATCTCTCGCAAGAAATTCAATCAATCAATGGACCAGACAACCATGGCAATTTACAATTCTGTAGGGGAAGTAAGTTTGAGATTTGGTACTGTATGGCTGTGTTTGATTTGTGGACTCGAGTGTGAGTTTGCATATCAATGCTAATGTGGAGCTAGAACGTTCTCCTTGATTTTGTGAAAACAACTCAAGTTGTAACGTCACATTGCATTATGGGTAGTGCAGTTTCTCAAACCAATCACACATTCACATTATGAATAAAATATAAAATTTTGTTACATAGAAACATGTTTATATAAAGATTAGTTATATATTTTTATTTTTGCTCTTGTGGCCATTCTATGGAAGACGTTGTCCACTACCTGTTCACATGTCGGACTTATCAACATTTAAGAGTTAATGTGTATTTTTATACTCGTGGGTACGATGTCCAAACCACCTTATACGGTAACGGCTCATTGGATAATACAACAAATAATGAAATTCTGAATTCATTACACGAGTTCATTTTCAATAGTAAACGTTTCGTTTAATTACAAAATAAATAATAAATATATCCCACAAAAATTGAATAAGAGCTGCAGCCCACTCCATTACTAGGCATACATGTACACAGCAAAATGCAAATTCCAAAAGAATCATTGATATGTTCATTTCTATAGGTTGTTCGCTTGCTCAAGTTCATGTTTCATTTTATTAGAGATGTTCTGTTTCCAGCTTGTTCATTTGTTGTACTGGAGCGGTGTTCAAATAAGCCATATGGCTTGTTCGCCAATCCAGATTTCATTTTGTGAAATAAAATATGTTTAAACCATATTTTTAAACAGAAAATGAATTACTTGTGTTGATAGCTGAGGCGACTTTTCATACTGTGAGTCAACACAGGAGACAAATCGCATGTGTCCATTTGACCTAAGTGATGTTAAATCAAACACAGTATAAATATCATTGATTATCATGTGATAATGCATATTTTCTCTCTCCAGGCTGAAGTGGTTAGAAAATGGCAACAACCTCAGAGTGAAATGGTCGCTTACAGGTTTGTAGCTTTGTAGCAAGACGATGTTATGAAATAAAACTTACATTTTTACCTTTACATATTTTTGTTTTATTCTCTATTCATATTTAAACAGTAAAGTCAAAACATTTATCAACATAATTAGATTTTTTCTCTCTATTTTTATCGTGATATTTGAAGCATAACTTCTTATCCACAGATCGTTCAATCCATTCTTCCCACTTCTGGACTGTCACGATGCTCCGTCAGTTCAGCTCTGGGCTGTTTGGGCCATCAACCATGTGTGTACAAAAAATGGTGAGTCCTTGCGCCTGCTGATCCAAAATAGTATCTCTATCAACCTAGATCAAGCATACTTTACACATACTTTACATACTTTAGTACTTTCTCTTTGCAAAGTGCTTGTTTCATTACTCAGAAATGAAACAAATCTCATTCTTATTAGATCCCAACCAAATTGCAATTACTTTCTTTACAAATGTCCCTAAAGGCTGTTAGTTAGTACTCAAAGTCGAAAAATTCTGTCCGTATTTCAGGCAAACGCTACTGTCCTCTCCTCAAGGAGGAGGGAGGTGCAGAGAAGATTCATCAGTTGGTCGTCGCCAGCGCGGACTCGCACGTCGTGGACATCTCTCGAACCATCCTGGATCTGCTCAAGGAACATGTCAAAGATGTTTAGTGCAGTCGGAATTGTTAAACAGTTTGAATGCCTCTAAAATTTGTAAACTTTTTAGAGAAATTTCTCAAGGGGATACAAATCTCTATGAGATCAGAAATGCAACAATGATGTATAGAGGAATCTGAAATGGCCAAAATATGTAGAGCAATTAGAATCATAACACAAATGTTTAGAGAAATCTGAAATAAGACAATATTTTTGAAGAATCAGAAATGTGACAAGGATATATATGCATCTGAAATTTAAAATATGTTTAAAGGAATCTGAAATACAAGATAATTGTTTAGAAGAATCAGAATCATAACAAAGATGTTTAAAGGAGTCTGAAATGAGACAAAGACTTTAGAAGAAATAGCAATGTGACAAGATATATAGAGAATAAGAGGACACTTTATCCTCTTCTTTATTTATCCCAAACTTCGGTTTGGTTCAGTCTCTGTATCTGTAAGTGGATCCACATGCTGCTATCATCAACAAGCCCTCTTCTAAACAGATCGTCCAGTGCCGCCCATAATATAAAATAAATATAGAAACATCAGAATTATAACAAAGATGTTTAGAAGAATTTGAATTATAACAAATTAAGATTAATCTGAATTATAACAAAGATGTTTAGAGGAATCTGAAATGAGAAAAAGACCTTAGAAGAATCAAATATGTGACAAAGATGTATATAAGAAACTGACATATGAAAGATTTGTAAAGGAATCGAAGTTGTCGAAGGTATGAAGAGGAATCAGAAATTCAAAATAAATATTTGGAGGAATTAGAAATATATCGGAGAGGTTTAAATGAATCTGAATTGTCAAAGATGTTTAGAGGAGCTTAAAATGACATTGACAATGTTTGGAGGAATATGGAATGTCCAATGTTTACCTCAGCTGTTTGATGGATATTTACTTTCACGAGGAGCACGCTAAACATTGACTGATAGTGTTGACGGAATTACATGCAGTTGATTTGATGGGATTGACTATGTGAGCTTTATTTTGATATAATTTGGTGTAACTTTATTACATGAAAGAAGTTAGCATTAGAAATCTTGTTATTCTATGAGATGTCATGGTTGGATTTATTTACCATGAATAATGAATAGTTTCTATGGTGATCCATTACTCTACACCTCAATCTGAGACCGTTTTGTTATTGTTTGTTTTTTGTTTTAAAACTATGTGATATGGATTTTGTCCTTGCAAGAGGAATGGAAGTATTTATTGTCTGATAATGTACCATTAATTTACTATGAGGATCTTTGTAGTTGTTACTTATGATTATGTATATGGACCTATAAAGGGAGGTAACTGCGGCAGGAGTTAGAGACAAACGATGTATATTCAGATGGTGACTGTGGTTTTCTTGTTACATGGTGGTCAATTTTGAGTTATTTAATGGTTTCCCTTTATCAAAAAGTGTAGATATTGTTTTGGAGCATATTGTTGCTTGAAATATTTGCATATTAATGATAGAATCTATTCTGTCGCATTTGGCAGTTTCTTGATTAAAATGGAAAACTTCAGATTGACCTTAATCTTTCAGCATTTGACTTTATTGACATGTCTGTTATCTTTTATTCATTTCATATCACATCATATGTCTTAATGTGCACAAGTTATTACTATATTTTTGTAAGCAAAGTAATCATAAAAAAATATGTTTTAAAAAATCCCTGAAAGGGATAGGTGAAACTACTATATATCTGTAATTTTGTCAGATGGGAGAGTAACATCACCAGATGCACAAGTCAATGTTCAAAATGATTTTTCAAAGGACAGTATTTGTTTAGAAGGGCTGTAGAGGAATTTTTCAACATTGGCGGAAATGTCTTCCACCCCTGGAATATCCTGCCCAAAGGACTGGATTGGTTATGATCAGAAGTCTTAGTTGCTGAGAGTTTTAATTCAGAGGACATTTGAAATGATGTTGTCATATAATACATAATGTGATTTAACTTCTGATATTTCATTATTTGTTCTCTTGTGAATTCATCTTGGGCCAATTCAACAGGCTAAACATGAACATGGACGCACAAGGTAGTATATTTACTCTCATGCACAGAAAAGCGACCGCTCAGATAGGGCTTCTCATGGAAACCATAGGCAAGATCTAGTACTGAGAGGACTGTTATGTACAGAGTCATGCACTATGTGAGTGTACTAGACCATTTCCTGATGACTGTCATGTGCTATGTGAGTGTACTAGACCATTTCCTGATGACTGCTGCTATGGATTCTGCAATAATTAGTTAGAAATTAGCAATACTTCTTACAGATGCTGCTATCTGAAGTGATTGATTAATGTTTTTTTTGGAAGAACATGCCAACTACTTTTGAAAATGTTGATCTCTTTGTTGATAGACGGTTACCATGGCTTCTAATGATAGATGATTACCATGGCGACTGTTTACTGTTAATAGATAGTTACCAAAGCTACTGTTGACAGATTACTCCTATAGCTACTGTTGATAGCTGGCTACTATGGCAACTGTTTATAGATGGTTTACTGTATCAGCGCATTGAGAATGCATAAGTGTGAACAATTGCGCTCTACAAGTGACATTATTATTATTATTAGATGGTTCCGTTGACTACTGTTGTTAAACTGTGTCCAAAGATGATTGTTTTTGTAAAGAAGTCTAATATTATATATCCCTTTGCGAAATCAAACTTTGCTTTCTTTGATATTTGAACTTGTAAATTGTTGTTGAGTTTGTGAAGTTTTTTGACAAGCAGTAAGTCAGGAATATCATTTGTTTGTTCATGAACTGTCCACAAAATTATGTCGATGTTATGGAAAGAAAAGAATTCTGACTACCGTACTGTTAAAATGTTGTAAATTTTTCTAGAAATAGATATTATTGCAAATTCCTTGTTGATATGCCACTGGTTATCTTGCAGCACTTTGCAACTTTCCATTTTCTGATTTAGACCGTTTCTTTATTCATGGAGCACTTTCCAATTATTTCCATTTGAAAATGACTACAGGTAACTAAAACTGATAAGCAATTGATTATTGTGGTTGTACTTTAATTAATTAATGACCCAAATGTTATTATATTCTCTCTATTGGAATCATAATGTGTGTTGTACATGACCTTCCTAACAATAACTTGGATACCAAGTTAATTGGAGTGATCTGTGAGAACACATTTACTCTGACATGTGTTTGTCAGTTGACGGACATGTGTTGAGACATTTTATGCTTTAGATTGTGATACTTATTGTCAGTGATGTCATCATAATCTTTGTTGTTAAATCCATTAACGAGAGGTACAGATTGGCCCAGGAACAATTCACCTTTTACCTACTGAATCAGTCATATTCTGGATATAACTGTCATTAACCCTGTCAAAATTTTATGAATGAGTTATTCCTGCAATTAAAGCACCCTGGAATGGATGGCACTTATTGAACAGGAAAATGGTGACAGCTTTTGTCCTGCAGTGCCCCAACACTTCATACCAAGGCTATTCCATAAGCAGTAAACTTAACTATCATGTCATCCAAAACAGCTACCGGTAATACCTATTGTAGACACTGTAACCAAGCCAATCAAACAATACATGCCATACTTCCATCACAAGAACTAAATCAGTCAGTTGTAAAGCTCAAAACTGGCAGGTCGTTTTTAAACATTTCTGTGAAAAGTTCATGCTTGTCCATTGCCCCCACCACCATTTCCATATACAATGCTGCATCTCAATTATCAGAAAAATGTGTTCATTAAAAGTGTTTTTATTAAATAGTTGGAGCAATGGTATCATACGTCATATTAAGTAATCTGAAATCATTTCAGCAATAAGATAATTATTTAGAATTATATCAGTCTCATCAATCATGTCACACATGCATTTAAATCCTGGAGTGCAATTGAATGTAGTGGGATGTATAATCATAAAAACAAATAAGTGAACACATGAAATGGTTCATTTACAAAGTTATAAAGGAATAGATTGAATGATTGCTATGAAATAATACCAAATATTCCTATTATGTGAAAGCTGTTACCATATACAGTGTATGAAATAAGGCCCAATAAATTTGAGGTCATTGATTAATTTCACCATGGAAAGACAAAATCATAGTTTTGGCCTGGTAACGTTTCAGGCTTGTTTCCTACACTGCTTTATGTATTTCTCTCAGTATATTAGTGTTGAGCTTCAATTACCCTGCAAGTCATAACTCATGCCCGTCTCTAGCTAATTTAGGCCATGCTGCATTTGGTCAACTTTTCCGTGCTATGTAGCAGTGCTGTGCCAGCACAGAAAAGTAAACAAAGTCCAGCAATGCTTAAATTAGCCAGTGATGGATTTTGGTGGGATTTCCATTTACACTTGCTTTTATTAAATAGATCCAACTTCTAGAAAGTAATAATGAAACATTTTTAAGTATATATTGTCTTACTTTCATTTCTGTTTTCATAATGAATAACCTTTTGAAGGGTTCACAAATCGTTAAACTTTCTTGAAAATTATTAATGCATCTTAAAATCTTTAAGGCTTGATCATTACTCTTGTTCTACAAAAAGTGCATTTATATCTTTTTAAACTTGAACTGTTTTCAAGGCTCTGCAGCCTATAGTCATAATTGATTTTGAATGCATAAATCATCAAATTTAAGAAAATTTCCTTTTTGAAGATATTTAATTTTGTAAAATGTTTGTATCAATTGTTACATATATACTTTGCATCATATATTTCTTGGCACAGAAACAACATTTATTGATTACATCTTTACAAGTGCTTTTGCTAATATTGTACGATCGTTATCATAAATCATAAGTGTAGATTCAACAATTCTTACCAGCCTATTGAACAGTTTGAATGTCGTTTGGCGGACACACTTTGATCTGTCCGAGAATTGATAATTGTTGCATCATGGCCTATAACACTTTGCTTCTCTTATGTATGATGGCTATGGATACCATGGAAATAAAAATGTTATGTATGTATTAGTGTTTTGTTTATTTCAAATATCTGTTGTATTTTCCAATGCCGTGTCAAACTTAAAGACCATGTATCCTCTATTCACTCAAACCGTTTCTGATGCCATATATTGGCAGGATTAGTACTGTGAAGGCTAGATTGGGCCTGCGTGTACAGCGGTCATTCACTCTGTACGTCTGGTTGGATTCTAAAATATTGTCAGGTGAACATCAACTCAAATATGTACATATAAGTTATATATCTTTTCAAGAGTTCTGGCCCATAAGGGTCTTTCTCATTTCAGCTTATTGGGCCTAAAAGACTTGATGTGCTTATGGCATGGAATTGGGTTTGGCATCTGTCCATCTGTAAACTATTTGTTTTTTCAACTACTTCTCAACCACTGACTCTAGACAGCTTTAATCTTGTGAACAGACACCTTGGCCCATGGCGATTTATAAGTTTTAGAATTTGTGACAAAGTGTTCGACGGTAAGGGTCAAACCTAACCCCCTGAATCTGATCTGCCACTGTTCATAACCGTGGTTGCAAAATGGTACTGTAATTGACAAACATGTGGGGGGGTGAGGGTGTTATAAACATAGTTTCGTCTTCCTTATATACAGTAGAACACGGATATAACAAACTCCAAGGGACCAAAGAATTCAGTTTGCTATATCCACTGTTTGCTATTCGCGTTTGGCATATTATCTAGGGCTTTTGACATGACTTATAAATTTGTTTGCTATATCCATGTTCTGCTGTACACTAACAGTGACCCACATGATGATATTTGTATTATATAAAATCACGCCATTCAGACTGACAGTTTCAGTCCCCTTAACTAACTATCTGGAAGTAGTTACAAGTCAAGATCAACATCTTTATTAAATACATTTTATTCAGTACAAAAACATGGATGTTAGCTTTCCAATAACAATATTATTGATACTTTAAATATTGAGTAGCGAGATACCATAGATATTGCTTTAAATGCACCATACATAATACAATATACACTTACTAATGATAAAATCAATGACTCTGATCTCAACGAAATAGTTTTATGTTAATTAGCAGTCTTGTTCAAATCTAAAGATAAATGTTGATAAAGGTAAGGACAACGAACCTGTCTCTGAACAAAGTCCAAATTCAACATGTTTCTATGGAAACGACGAAAAATAAAATTTTCAGAAATCTGAAAATATCAAAAGGCACCACTTCAGTTGGTGGGTACTACACATGTAAAGTTTCAGAAAGATATCATGAACGGTTTTCGAGTTCTGCTCCGGAAACGAAATGATTACGGACAGACGGCCAGGGTGATGACTATATCCTACGGTATTACATACCGGTGGGATAAAAAGGACTGAATTCATGACAAAATGAGATTTATTCATAGATGTTATTTAATGGCTCTGGAAGAATGTACTTGACATTCCAACAATTGACACCTGTGTGGTAATGTTTCAGCAGTTGGTCTGTAATAAAAGTGTAGTTAAGGCATATCAATACAGGATATTGACAACACTTCAATAGCAAAACACTTCCTCAAACTGGAGACTTTCAACATGTACTGATTAAAGTATGGTAACGTAAAGTAAAGCTGATATTTTCACTACTGGTAGTAACCTTTTGTGGATCAAAATGTAATGTCGTACATCCAAAATTGTTTCACTTGAGAGATCTCTGGCAGCGTCAAATCATTGTGTTGCACTGTCACTTACCGTAGTAATGGTGACCATTATTTTCTTGAGCCATTTTTTTCAATGGCCAGGTGAACTCAGTGTAAAAACTTAACATCTTTCTCACATCTGTTCATTCAGTTTGTTAAATGAATTTGTTAACAGTAAATGATATGAAATATGTAGGTTTATATACATTCACACTTAAACGGAACAGGTAACATATATATACTGGCACACTTCCTTGTTCAAATACTCTTATATTCAGTTGTAATCTTCACATAAAGAATAACATTGTAATTTATTTACAAATCATTGCAGCTTGTTAACATATTCTTCAAGACATGTTTCAAGAATAAGGACAGTCTGGCATTGTGATTACTGGGCCATGATAAGACTAAAGGTGAATCCTGATAATACAATTATAAACTTGTAATTGCTATTTCGAAAGGCTGTTTTACCCTCTGAAAATCCTTTAAAGTAATTCTAACCCAAGTTAAACAAGTAGTTGTCACTAAGGTGACATGTTTATACCTCAAAATTTAAAAATAATGTCAAGATCAGCAAAATCGACTGTCAAACATGTAAAAAAAAGTCAAAGCTCCACTGTGACCTTGAGAAAAATGTCAAGGTCACCAAAATCTAATCAGCCCTTTGTCTTTTCTAGGAGGTGCAATATTTAAGATATGATGGAATTCCGGTGAATGGTTCTTGAGATATCCCGCTGACAACCTTTACATGTACATTAACATGTAAAAAAATTCAAAGTTCCGCTGTGACCTTGAAAATAATGTCAAGGTCACCAAAATCTAATCAGCCCGTCGTCTTCCCTAGAAGGTGCTTTGGGTAAGAAATGATGGAATTCCGGTGAATGGTTCTTGAGATATCCCGCTGACAACCTTTACAGGTACATTAACATGTCGAAAAATTCAAACTTCTGCTGTGACCTTGAAAATAATGTCAAGGTCACCAAAATCTAATCAGCCCGTCGTCTTTCCTTGGAGAAGCTATGTGTATAATATGAAGAGAATCCAGCGAATGGTTATTGAGATATCCCGCTGACAAGGGTAAAATGACCAAGTCTCGTTGTGACCTTGAAATGAAGGTCAAGGTCACAAACCTCTGTAGGAACATTACTCTTCCTATGATGAACCATATGCAAAATATGAAAAGAATCCAGTGAATAGTATTTGAGTTATTCCATTTCGTACGGACGTACGTACGTACAGACGGACGGACGCAGCCGAATACTATATCCCCCGCTTCGCGCTAAACGCGCGGCAGGGGATAAAAATCTAGTACTAATCACTTTTCATTTCTTTAAATAAGTGTTCAAGGCCCTTTAAAAACCAATAAAACCCAAAGATCATTCATTGTTCTTTTGCCTTGAACAGTGGCTATGTCAAGGTAATACTGACAGAAGTATTTTGACAAACGGCATCCAAAACAACACTGTCTCACAGAAAATGCAACTGGTTAAGGCATTATGAAAGCTTATTTCTGGATTCAACATCATCAACATGCTATTCAAATGAAAGCATCTGTGTCTTACAGTTGTCTTATTTTCACATGACTTCAACATTTGGTTTAACTTGATATAATATGGTTACACTTTCACACAAACATAATAGGACAGATATATTCATATACTTACTATATACATACTAGTATAAGGTTACACATAGTTTGATATTGAATTGCTGCCTTTATACATGAACACAGCTCATTTAACCCATTGCAATCGAACAAAATAACAACTTCTTTCACACTGTTTACACAAAAATACATTGATATGTCATGATTGTGGCTATGAAAATACATATCACATCTTTGTGAAATAAGATTTAATCTTACACATTAAGTACTTTTCCTCAAGGGGTCATGAGGCCATTTGTAAGTTTGCTTAAAGGTATACTCTCACTGGTAACTGTATTTACAGCTGGACGTATCTACATGAACTTGGCATTGATTCATATACAAGATCATGAAGCAACTTATGTTGAGTGCAACAAGTTGACAATGGGCCTTTAATTCTTTATTTCGTCAGTTACCTTTGTTAAGGGAACCTAATGACCCACCTAGGCTAAACACCTGAAAATAACACATTAAATGTCTATATCATCGTCAATATCGAGGTCATCAAGATCAAGATCGTCATAATCAACATCAGCACTGGCAGGTGATGACACCCCAAGCTCTGCGTCGTCATCTTCACTGATGTCCGGACTGAAAGACACTGAAAACATAATGTTCAGTCAAATTTAAGTTATAGCTGTATGACAAATACATTGTGTTAGTTGCTGGCATTTATCAAGTAATCATTGTATCTAAACCCTCTCTTGATAGGCTTTACGAATAGACTTAATCATAGTCGCCCTAAGGCCAGATGGGCTAAGGGTATCCGCGGTCGTCAGGCAAAGGTCTATAATTATTAAATTTGGTGTTGACATATCATAACCAAATGAATTACAAATATAGTCACAAGTGACGATAAAAGGATTCAGCGCATAAATGAATTAAATGTAATGAATGAAGCCATCCTTCTGATGTAATTGCAAAGCTTTTAAAACAAATTGCATATCTCTAGCTTGTCTGTAGGATTAATGAGACCCACATTTCAATGATGAAAACTGCATATTTCGGACTCCCGGAGAAAATCCCAACTTGTGACGTAACTATCAACTTTTATATGATAGTGATCTGAACTTAAATTGTTAAGCAAATATCGTGGAATAAATTGCAATAAATAACATTGACATTGATTTATTTTTAACAGAGTTATGTCCCTTTGAACATAGAGCAAAAAAACCAAACATTTAAAAGAGGACCATAATCAAGGGCAGAAAATTCGAGTTCTAGGACAAAATTCAAAATTTTGGCTCGCCACTGTCTTATTCAGCTTTAAAATGAGCTATCACACATTCTGTATGTATTGCCGTTAGTGAGAAGAAGTTTTTCTAAGAAGCACACCCTCAAAATCGCGAAATTTCAGTACATTTTCTGTATTTTTCGACTTCTGTCTAGAAATGACTGTCGTGCCGTAACTATCAACTTTTATATGATAATGATCTGAAGTGGAATTGTTGGGCAGGAAGTGGGGAATAGATTACAATGAATAATTTGGACCTAAGCGTAATTGTGACAGAGGTATGTGCCTTTGAACATAGAACAAAAAAAAACGATCATTTTATAAAATATCATATTTAAGGGCAGATAATTCAAGTTCTAGGACGAAACTCAGAATTTTGGCTCGTCGCTGTCTTAACAATTTAGTCAGCTTTAAAAATGACGCACACCCTCAAAATCGCGAAATTTCAGTACATTTTCAGTTTTTATGGAATTGTGACAAAGAATGACTGTTCGCGAGCGATTTTTTTTTTTTTAATATACAACGACCATAGTATTGTCTTACTATCCTGAAAAAATCATGAAATTCGATATGAAGGTTTTTGAGTTATGTCCCTTTGAACTTTGCGCATTTTTCCAAATCGACTAACTTTGAGTGCTCACTGTGCAAAAAGTATTTGGAGTACGCTCTTGAAAAAACACACCATGCATTCACCAATGTCTCAGCTACATACATATATAAGTTTCAGCGTCGTGGTGCAAGTATTGTCAGAGGAGGAGATTGTCAAAGATGCATGGGGTTGGGAAATTTTACAGAAACGCTAAAAACAATATGGCGCCGAAACCATGTGACCAACGAAATCGTTCCTGATTTACTTTTCTGCTCGCACTGTCAATGCGCATCTTTTAGAAAAGGTTGCAAGTCTCTAGCTGCATTTTGAAGATTTTCCCATGTTAAAAATCGAAGTTTAGAATCGAACTGGACCTTTAATGGTTGTGCCGATTGGGCATTCTTGCGATTCCAGGGCAAGAGCTACGGGGCTGCAAAATTTGGATGCATTTGCTTCAGTCGTTTTTGCTAAAAAGATGGTCAAAGTATTTTGAAATAATAATAATAATAATAAAACACGCCAATAACAATAAGGATTCAGCCCCAAAGGGCTGAATCCTTAATTAAAAATGTTATAAGTTAGTTTTTTACCTCAGAAATTATGAACAATGTAATACCTGATTATCATCTGAACCAAGGGGTCTATTTTTAACCTACCTTTTCTAGTGTTTGTCCTCTGGTTTTCTGATGTTGACACTTCAATGTCTGAGTCTTCGAGGTCAATGGAGAGATCTGAACTGAGGTCCACATCGTCATAGTCAGATTCTATGTCATCGTCAACAGCATCGTAACTCTTCATACTCTTCCTTGTTGTTACTGTTCTAAAGGCTGGAACACATGAGATGAAGATTTTTTTGGATATTCGTTTTATTTTATTTTGAGCTTTTTTGAGACAATAGACAGAAGTTTCCCAAAACACTTTCTCTGACCTATCAAAAGAATGCCTGCCATGGACAAGCATAGATTGTAGATCTTATTAGTTTATAAGTAACAGTTGAGGTAAGAAGATGAGTTCTTAGTGGTTGTCAACTTCCCAGATCAAGACATAACCCTTGCAAGTCTACATTACTGGCTGATGTAAGCCTTGCAGTATTCCCCACGCTTTTCGGAGCTAAGATAGTTGATCGCTGCACCTGAAATGCATAGAGGGCTTCGAGCATGGAAACCTTAAGAAAATACTGCAAGGCTTAAATCAGCCAATGATGGAGGCAAGAGTTATGCCTTGCATTGGGAAGCTGGGTGTTTGTAGAAAGAACAAGGGATGTGCAGGGTGGACAAGACAGAGCTAAAGGGAAGCATGCTAATGAAGGTAAGAGATCAACCCATTCAACATTGAATTTATACATATTTCTTTATCCATATGTGAGGATAGCAGTCCAAAATGACTTACCGGTAGTTCTATTAGAAGGGATGGGAATGTTGATGGATTGAAAATGCAGAAATTTCTAGTATTACTGAGAAGAATTTCAAAGAGTGCGCTAACAAAACAAACTGAATTCATGTTGTCAGTTAAAGAGATAATGGGATCACCAGTTTTACAAAGCTTTTTAAACATTACCTCCAGATGTAGCTTTATAAGGTGATGCCGCATCATGAAGGCGTGTCTCAACTCGGTCTAGCTTTTCTTTCAGACCTTGGACTGTCCCTCTGTGTAACACAGTATGCATCTATCAACGATTGTACTCAACAAGCTGTGACATAAACACATACTATTGATCCTTATAAAGATAAACAATATAATAACATACAACTGATCCTCGACTGCATCTCAACCTTATTTCTAACACGTACCTGAGTTGATGCATCTCAAACTTATTTCTATACGTACCTGAGTTGATGCATCTCAACCTTACTTCTAACACGTACCTGAGTTGATGCATCTCAACCTTACTTCTAACACGTACCAGAGTTGATGCATCTCAACCTTATTTCTAACATGTACCTGAGTTGATCCACCTGAATATGGTTGCTATTCCGGTCTGCATCAGGACATGTTCTCAGTACATCCACCAGGTTACGTGTTCGCCCATTTGTGATTTCTCGCAGCGACTACAGTAACAAATATTTAACATGAACCTATGTTATTTATAGTCATTATTTTAAAAGTCTATTAATTTAATTTTACTGATAAGATACTGATTCACAAAGAGAGGCAGAGGGTTTATGTCCATTTAGTGAACTTGCGTTTGTGTGTGATTTTACGCAGTGACTTCCTATACAAAGATGTTACATTATCATGTAAACGTATTGAACTTAATGTGTTATATATTGTAATCAGTATTCTGTTGATTTACTCAATAATTATTCATTAAATATTATGCAGTCTTGCAGATGATTTAATTAATTCCCTATTTTGCTGAATGTTACAAAACTTTGACATCAGAAAACTTAAATGCATTGAGATTGAGCTTAAAATCATAAATTATTGGTGCACCATATACTTGTCAAATGAATAACTAATTACCAAATTCATTCTATCTTGTGATCTCTCCAGGTCCTTCTTGTCGTAATGTGCGGACATCACACCCATCTCTACTGACCCTGCAACAAATGCTTTGATGCAATTCACTAGTGAAATTCAATTACATTTATCTATGATCACAAGATGGATGACCATTAGATGGAAGATTTCATCAACAATAACATAAAAGATATTGACATCCATATGATTTGTTAATCAAATACATTTGACATAAATGTCTAGGTTCACAGATTTATAGTTTATTACCACATACACACTTGAAATATTTTGCTTTTATCCCAATATTCCATTCAAAATCAAAGTCTTCATAATTCTTTTCAGTCCAATGAACTGGCATTAAAATTGTTATGCTTTCAAATAAATGAAATTTCGAGTATGATGCTAACCCAGTCTTCTCTTGAGTACATCCAGATCTCTCCGCACATACTGCAGCTCCTCCTGGATGTCATGGCGTCTTCAAACATGCAATTTACTCATTAAATATTACAAGGAATCCTTTAAACATAGATTGCCTTACCATATAACCTCTGCTCTAATCATCAGTTTTTGCTGATTTTTCAGTAACATTCTATGGGTGTAAATTTGTAACAACAAAACTCTTACATTGTGTGGACCGCACAGATGGAGAAAGTCAAATCTTCCTACTACCGTTAAGAGAACAGACTGATTGCTCTGTTTGAAACAATCTCACTAATTAGATTGGAACCAGTCAGAATTCTCATTTGCTGTCATATCAGAAAATGAGTCACGTGGGAAGAAAATACAAACTTTCTTATATAAAATTTCCACCAAATTTATCACTACCTGTTTCAAACTGTCCTTTTGAGGGTTGATAAAGAATACACTTCCCCCCTCATCATTCAATCTAATTGAACAATTTTACACGATGAAAAGTATCTACCAACTCTGCTTTCAGATTAATTCAGCTCTATCCACAATACTTCTGAACTAGCAGGATTTCTGCATCAATATTAAGCAATATCTAATGATCATGAAAAAACTCTTATAAACAAAAGTTTATGAAAGTCCTAAGACCAATGAGATAAAATGCAAATGTCACAAGAGAACCTACACTTCATCAATGTCCTTGTTGATGGTTAGCGATGTGTTATGTTCTGTAGCGGAGTGTTTATCAACCCGTTGACGGAACAGCTTGAGCTGATCTCTGACCTCCTGCACCTCTCGGAGCAGCGTACGTTTCATCTGGTCCATCTGCCACTCCAGGTGAGGGTTAGCTCCTCCCTGCTCCAACATCTGCGTGCTTAGCTTGCTCACCTCGTCTAGACAACACAGAACTTGAAATGTGACCTTTTTTTGGGTATACTGATATTCAGGCACACACTATGACATCGACACGACTATAATGTTCTATTTATTAACAAAGTCATGAAATTGAGGATAATAGGCTTGCATCGTCGCAATTAGAATGTAAGGTGAGGTGAGGTGAGTTGGGGTTTAACGCCACTTTCAAGAGTATTTCACTTATATCGCGGATGCTAGTATTATGGCAGGGAGAAAGCCCGCAACGCCATGTGGCTACAATTAGAATGTAATGTTATAATTTTGTATATATGACCGTGACGTCAAGTCACTGTAACAAAGTTATATTTTGCCATAGAGCTGTATGAAAAATTATGAACCTGATATGATTGCGCCACTCGTGAAAATATAACCTTTCTACCTCACTCGATGAGATAAACATGGTATTTGTCAAGAATTGACGGATATTCTATTTATTATATGATATTATCCATGTAATTACGTCCGAAAAGGGTCGTTTTCACGCCAAGCCGCAAGGTACAGCCCGTCACCACAGTAACACTGTGACGTCATAAGCCATAAGCCGCGCAAGACCATTGTTTTATGACGTCAAATTATATCAGTCACCGTTCGCAGTGAAAATATAAGTTATTTTCACTGTAGTTTGATAGACAGTATATTTCACTGATAAATCCCAGTATTTCACTACTCGTCATATAATAAATGACAATATTTAATGAAGTTTTTAAAACAGTTTTCCCCGAGAGATTCTATTACTGCTGAATTAGTTCCTTACTTCTTAGCTGTCTTATCTCATCTTGATATTGTCCTCTCTCCTTCTCCAGACTGCGCACCATACGTGTAAGGTCATCAATTGTCTGTAATAAAGTTATTTAATCTCTACACTATCTTTATTTTCAATCTTAAAGTATGCATTGTTGTGACCGATTCTGCACAAGCCAACTCTTTGGAGACATTTTAACCAAAACAAAAGGAAATATACCAATGAACAATGAATCAGATATGAAAAAGTTTTTTTTATCATAATCATAGACAAAGATAATTCATATTTGATTATTACTGCATTTTGATATAATTATTAATTTCTTAGAGACATCAAAAAGGATTTGTTCAATTCCAATAATACTTACCTTAGATTGTTCATCTATTTTGTTTTGTAAATGCAAGGTGCTGTTATGTGAGGGTCTAGCGAGATTTGAATGTGTTGTGTAGCTGGATGAGTGGTCGCTGGTCAGTCTGGCCTTTGGTGTGGACGATACTGGGTACTGGACAGTGGATGACAATCTGGGAGACAGGTGTGTATCTGGAATCAACATCAACAAGTATATTTACTGAACTGGTACATATAGGTTCAAGATTTAGATACCTAGGTTTTGGAGTTTATTTTAATTACTTGCCCATGGATTCAGATGCCAGGAGTCAATGTAATGACTCCTGGCATCTGAATCCATTCCATCAGTGCAATTCCGTCAAGGTAATAATGTGTAGCGCCAAGAACAACCACAAATTGATTGGATTGTTGGTGCAATATAAGAACACTTATTATTATGATTATTAATCATGAACATGATAACTCTGCTAGAAAACAAAACAAGTCTTTTGATCCGACTATCTAAATCAGATCTGACTCATATATTCATCATTTTACAATGGAAAAAGTATTGTCGATTAACACTGAATCAGAGAAAAACGATTTATTTTCTATATAGTGAAACTTATTTAAAGTGACACAAATTTATCAAGCATTGAAATGGATTATATTCACAAAAGGGACCAAAACATATAGGTAAGTGGATGACAGAATACCGTACATTCTAAACTACCAGCCAGGCATATATATAGTTTCAATTGTGATTGTGCTCAATCATTTCAACTTATTATTTTGTAAACAGGAACACATTTTCTCAACAAAAAACAAGGTTAAAGAAAGGGCAATACTTACAAGTATTGTAATAATTACTATCAAAAGATACACTAGGTGAGTGAGTTGCCTTTCCTCTCAACTTTTCCTGAAAAGAAAAGATGTCTAGAAAATAAAATGTACATGATAGGCATCAGCAGCAAAGACTACGCCGGTATATTATATTATGAAATATATGGGTGGAGCAAATTATGTCTTTTAATGTTCTTTTAACTGTACATATATTGAGTGTTTCACCAACTGTTTTAGCTACTTTTTACATGTATACATGAGTGTTCTTATGTACATTTGTCTTTGAAGCTTTGTGTATGTATTTTAAACAATTATATTTTATCAAACCATGTACAACACACTTCTTGATTAGTTATCCTATCAAAACAATGAGAACTAATTAAAGCCATTCGTCGGCACTGCGAGTGGTAAAAACTTTGCTACAGTATAACAGCAAGTTATTTATTAGTTTTTTGACATGTGTTACTATGTGAATACTCTATCAGTGTATGTCTTTAGTTATTAAAAAGTTGTAAAATTAGGTACTAGGCCTAGTACAATTTAGCGTGTTTTCATCTCACGTAATGCAAAAAATCCAAGATAGCGACAGAACCCTCCCTTTAATAAATTGCATTCACATTTAACATTTTTTTTAAAAAAGGAATAAATAGACATTTGACTTATGGTTAAAATAAGAAGTGGTTGAAAGTTCAAACTTACTTTCACTTTAGCCAAGTTGGCTTCAGTTTCTTGAACTATTGATGAAAACTTGCTTTCCCAGTTCATCTTTGTCAAGTTTGTTTTTGGTAATTGCCTTTCGAGTAAAATCCTTATTTTGTAAAAAGTACACGATATGTAAATAAAGGCAAATTGTTGACTTAGACGTTGTCTAATAAACTCACATCGCGACGAGATATTCCGAAATGTTTTCAAAACTGTCCAAAGTGCCTTTGTTTTGATCACTGGTGTACACTTTCATAATTTATTGGCCGAATTAAATGAAAGTACAGACTTTGAAAATACTATAACCGGAAATGTATAAACATCCAAATATTCTGTAACCATAGCGATTAAGTCCGGATCGTAATTTACCGCTAAGTTAACAGTAAAACAGGTTTTACACGCGTTGCTTGGCTAATCGTTTTCATTGTCAACGAAATATATTTCATCCTCCAGCAAATGAGAGCTGTCAGGGGAGATAACTGTGAAACGCGAATTAGCTTCCTTGGGTTATAGCATTAGGTTGATTATGTATAGTTACCTGTTCGGCTACACACACACAAAGTGTGTTGTGTTTTTTCGGGTTTCGGCTTCACTGTTATTTGTGTGCATGGCAGCTTTTGATTGTAAATTTTAAAAGATTTTAAAAGAATTTGCAGCATCATTTTTATAAAACCACAAAATCCATCGTCCACTAAATATAATATATTCATAATGGGCCTGCAGGAACGGATTTACGTGCTTTTGTTTTGAATACTTCAAGCTCTACCAAGCTATATTTTGATGGGGGAAAAATGTAGTCTTCCCTCGTAATTATTTTTTCCAAAAAAGAAAGTAAAGAAAGTCCTATACCGCCCTCATTAGGGGAGACCGGGGCAAAGCGCGCCCCTTAACTTTGGAAAGGATTTTTTTGAAACTTAAAATTTTCGATACCGATTTTTATCATATAAGGCTGACACAATTAAACTTACAAAATCCCTTTTCTATTCTATTAACATTCCATTTTTAAAAAAAAACATCACTAACTTAAAACAACATCTCTGAATGATGACCATAATGTTTATTAAAGTAACTAACAATATCAAAGAAGCGTACCCTGACGGTTTTTGAGACATTACTAAAAAATATCATTTTGCAGAAAAAGGTCCGTAACGTATACACTTTTCCTCTTTGAATTTTTAGCTCATCAGGCCTGAAAGGCCCGATGGGCGCATGGCATGGCATGGCGTCCGGCGTCCGGCGTCCGTCCATCCGTCCGTCCGTCCGTCCGTCCGTCCATCCGTCCGTAAACTTTTCGCTTTTTCGACTTCTTCTCCAGAACCAATAACTCCACAGAGCTGAAATTTTATATGCAGACTCCTTGGCCAATGGGGATTCTAAATTGTAGATTTCGTGACCCCATGACCCCAAATGGGGTCACAGGGGTCACATCCTTAAAAACTTATTTTCATCTTCTTCTCCAGTTCCAAAAGGTCTAGAGAGCTGAAAAGTTGTGTGCAGACTCCTTGGCCAATGGGGATTCTAAATTGTAGATTTCGTGACCCCATGACCCCAAATGGGGTCACAGGGGTCACATCCTTAAAAACTTATTTTCATCTTCTTCTCCAGTTCCAAAAGGTCTAGAGAGCTGAAAAGTTGTGTGCAGACTCCTTGGCCAATGGGGATTCTAAATTGTAGATTTCGTGACCCCATGACCCCAAATGGGATCACAGGGGTCACATCCTTAAAAACTTATACTCATCTTCTTCTCCAGTTCCAAAAGGTCTAGAGAGCTGAAAAGTTGCGCGCAGACTCCTTGGCCAATGGGGATTCTAAATTGTAGATTTCGTGACCCGGTGACCCCAAATGGGGTCACAGGGGTCACATCCTTGAAAACTTATTTTCATCTTCATCTCCAGTTCCAAAAGGTCTAGAGAGCTGAAAAGTTGTGTGCAGACTCCTTGGCCAATGGGGATTCTAAATTGTAGATTTTGTGACCCCGCGACCCCAAATGGGGTCACAGGGGTCACATGTTTTAAAACCTGTTTTCATCTTCTTCTCCAGTTCCAAAAGGTCTAGAGAGCTGAAAAGTTGTGTGCAGACTCCTTGGCCAATGGGGATTCTAAATTGTAGATTTCATGACCCCATGACCCCATGACCCCAAATGGGGTCACAGGGGTCACATGTTTAAAAACTTATTTTCATCTTCTACTCCAGTTCCAAAAGGTCTAGAGAGCTGAAAAGTTGTGTGCAGACTCCTTGGCCAATGGGGATTCTAAATTGTAGATTTCGTGACCCGGTCACCCCAAATGGGGTCACAGGGGTCACATCCTTAAAAACCTATTTTCATCTTCTCCAGTTCCAAAAGGTCAAGAGAGCTGAAAAGTTGTGTGCAGACTCCTTGGCCAATGGGGATTTTAAATTGTATATTTCGTGACCCTGTCACCCCAAATGGGGTCACAGGGGTCACATCCTTAAAAACCTATTTTCATCTACTCCAGAACAAATGTACCTAAAAGGCTGTAATATTGTGTGCAGACTCTGTCAATGGGAATTCTAAATTTTAGATTTGGAGACCATGTGGTGCCTCAAATAAGGGCTTCAAGCTATGACCTTAAAATCTATTTCAGTCTTCATCATTAAACAATATAAACCCTGATGAGCTACAGAGCCCATGGCTCTATTTTTAAAAATACATATTCAGCTTGCACCATGCCAAGTTACAGAATTTTTTCATTTATTTTGATTATTGGTGGAAAGAGTGGCCTTTAAAATATATTAACATGACACTGATTAGCTTATTAAGAAAATACATTTGAAGGCCTAACATAACATAAACTGCATTGGGGCAATGCCCCAAAGCATATACCTTTTTATAATGGAAATAGAAGAAATTAGACCGGACACCAAGTGCATACAAACATGAAAATTGTAAGCTCAGATAATCTGTTTTCACCTAGAAAGTGATTATTTATCTCTGGTGATAGAAACTGTGTCTATTAGTTATGATATTTTCTCCCGATTTTTACATGAAAACGTTCACACTGTGTATAACCGTACAGCGGAAATAGCGAGGTGTACGGCGGCAAATTGTTCCTAGCGAGGAGCCGATATCGAAAGTTGAGGTATGTTTTACTTCTCAACTTTAAAATAATCCATATCCTGTGTTTGATTTAAGCCCCATTGCTTAGTAAAATGTATGTTTACATGTTTCGTAAACAATGTACGTTAACTTATGAACTGTTAATTATGTGCGAGTAATTTGCTCATTCAGGCCTTCGCTGCAATCAGCGATCTGTCCGTGTTTACATCTTATGTTAAGAAATATAGTGAATATATTGCATTCTTAATGTGGGTTGTTTTGTTTTCCATGCTTTCTAAATGCATTCATAACATAAAGCATTAATGAAGTTTTTCAATTAGTCGGCAATTGACGTTTTTCGATTGATGGGTGATGTACGGTCACTAGCTACAGGAGTAAAATTACTGTACTGTTCCTAGCTTTCTTTGTGTACAGTTACTAGATGATCAAGAGACAGAGATAGAGAGAGGGGGAGGGAGGGAGAGAGAGAAGTGTTGCAATGCATTATGCCCAGCTCTCTGCATACTACCACCCACCCCCACCCTTATTACACATCATTAAATACTACTCTTTACTGTCCCTCTCAGCCTGTTGCGGCCTGCTAGGGAAAGGGGAATGACCATGAAATAGCTCAAACATCTTTATTTTTCCAAGCAGAAAAATGAAAATTACAGGTCGTGGTCTCCATCATACAAAGATGTTCTTCTCAAAAGTTGTGCGTCCTAGCATTACTAGTTCCTTGGATGAAAGTTAAGGTTTGAATTTAACACTCTGCCATTCCCATATTTGAGGAAGGGTTTTGACCAGAGCTTACAGGTGCATGAACTGTTTCAAGTGGCGCTCGAGCTTGAAGGCACATGAGTCAACTTCTGGACATTAGCGCAATGATCTGTTGTCGACGTCATCACCCAAAGGACGTTTTATGTTGTGCACTGTTTGCAATTGTGATTATTCAATGTTTGGAAGTTTTTTATTATTTGATTTTAATCAAAGTTTCTGTCGATGGAACAAAACCTCATTAGTTTGTATAATAAACATAACAAGTTAAGAATATCTCTTGTGTCTTTTAGAAGTATTCCAAGTCTTAAGTGGGCAGGAATGTTGCTTTTGTCGCATATGTGGTGTTTTCTGACTGGTATTTTGCTAGAAACCGTACACAACGATACTAGAAGCAGTACACTACAGAAAATGCATGACCCATCATTACATGTGTTTATTGCTATATCAAGATATTTGAATCACAGTTCTGTAAAATTTATAGATTCACTACATTTCAATTAACACTTTGGTGTTCAGTTTGTATTTATTAAAGGGGTTTAACAGCCTCAAAATACAAAGAAAACATGATTACATGTACAAGCTATCTCTTCACAACGGTGAGCAATCCTGTTATTAGTAACATCTTTGCGTTCAGTACATGTGGCAATCATCTTGAGTTAAATACTGGTGTTTCTAGAAGTTATTAAAATCAAACTCACGTTGAAATAAGTTGACAGAATGACAATTACAGCAATGACATTGTTCCCATCCGCAATTACGCTCCTCGCTAGGAACATTTTGCCGCCGTACACCTCGCTATTTCCGCTGTACGGTTATACACAGTGAATGTTGCGTTGGAAACAAGGAAAACCGGTAGGTTGATATATAACCAGGTATATATATGCACTTGCAAATCCAAAGATAGTAGGGGTCCAAAACATATGTTTTCAGATTTGAATAATGTCTTCCCATTGGAGTCTTACTTAGAACGAACCTATCAACTCACGTTTCAACACACACATTAATACACTGTCTGAGCGGGAATTAACACTAACACTAACTTAGTATTATGATATCAATGACGTCGCTTAGAGAACACGGTGGTAGTCTACCACAAGAGGATAATTATCAGCCTTCAAACAAACAGCTGATTATTATTATTACTGCTCTGGACATGGCCCATGTCCATGTTCCGATGTACCGTATTTCCTCTAATAAACGCCCGGCGCTTATTTTCCCAGCATACCATAACATCCGGGGCTTATTAGATGCCCGGCGCTTTTTGGAGACTCGGCGCTTATTTGTTTAATAAACCATTGAAGTTAAATAAGGAAGCATTAATCTAATGGTTTAGACCCGGCGCTTATTAGAGAAAATACGGTATTTGTAAAAAAAATTAGGTGTAACTTTTGGCGTTCATTACATTGGTGTTTTATTCCCTTAGAGGTGATGAACAACGTTGATTATGAAAAGCTATTTTACCTTCGTCAAGATCAGGGGTTTTCATTTCTTTTCTCGGTGTTATAAACATGAATATTGATTTATAACAAATAAGGAACATGATTGAAGTTTTTGACTCTGTGTATGTGATGTTAACGGTTAACATTCATCTAAATAGAAGTTTTGACAGTGAGTTGAAGTTAACACTGATGGACTGGTTGTTGTACATGTGACATTAGGCTAAAGACTTTGGTTCAATCTAGTTTAAACAAGACACAACAATCATATATACAACCGGTCATTAGAAATACCTGTCATTTAGATAGTGAACAATTATAACAATGTTACATTTGGTATAACACTACCTGCAATAGTACAAAAGCCTTGCATCCCAAATGTAACAATGTTATACACCTGGTAAGTAATGGCGGATCGGTGCCCTGTGTACCATTATCGCTAGGTTTAAGTTTAACCCTGCAGGTCTGCAGTTAGCTTGATCATGAGGCACCCACGGCTGCCCAACAACATGCTTGTTGTATATCGTACCGGCAAATTGGCAGCAACTGCAATCGAGTTAAAACTAACTGTAATGTTATACGCCTCTTATGTCAATGACGGACTTATGGACGTATCACATTACATCTAGTTTAAATTAGATTGCAGCAACAAACGTAGTTCTTGATAAACTGTATCCACATGTTGTAGTTCTTAAAAGGAACGATTTACAACACAAATTCGGGCCCAACATAATCGCATCGGACGCAATCATCACCATAACAATCACCATAACCATGAGAATAACAAAGTGATCAATAATCTATCATTTACTCGATACCATTTTTGCCATTTTGCTGTAAATATCATATTTGTTTCAATGTTATTCACATGCTGCCATTGGCGTTCTTTTTGAAGAAATAAAGAATTATTCTGATTTATCAGGATCTATAAATGGGATATATAACAAACATAATAACAACCGAGCTTAGAAACAGGTTCATATGAAAGAAATCACATTTTGCCACGGTATGTTCTGTACATTATTTATATAATAATAATAATAATAATAATAATGGGCATTTATAAAGCGCAATATCCATACACAAGGTGCATGCTCAAAGCGCATTGAAAATAAGAAAATTTAAGGTGATGAGATGAAATACTATGGAATAAAGCCTAAAAGTAATACTGGTAGCATTGATTAACGATATTTATCATTAGAGTCTATGAGTAAAATATTATGAAAATAGAATCTATGAATAATAGCTAGAAAATAGATGAGTTTTGAGCTGGGATTTAAAAACAGTCAGTGAGGATGACATCTTGATGACTTAAGGAAGTTGGTTCCAAAGTCTTGGAGCAGTACAGCTGAACGATTTTAGTCCATAACTGGTATTGTTATACTTTGGCATCTGGAGAAGCTTCAAATTCTGGGATCGAAGATCTTTTGCAGGGGTATAGTCCTCCAAGGAATTTAAAAGATATGCTGGAGCCATATTATGTTGACATTTGTAAGTGATACATAGAACTTTAAATTTGATTCTCGCTTCAATGGGAAGCCAGTGTAGACGCTTAAGCACAGGTGTTATGTGACATGCTTTTGGTGTTCTGGTCACAATTCTTGCCGCTGTGTTCTGAACTTTCTGGAGCTTGTACAACTGACGCTTACTGATTCCTATCAGTAAGCTATTACTTTAGTCAAGTCTTGAATGAACAAGCATTTGCACAAGTATTTTGGAGGCATCTCTGGTTATAAGATGACGTATTTGACTGATGCAACGGAGATGATAATAGCAAGTTTTACAGAGTTTATATATGTGTGATTCCATTGAAAGTTGAGAATCAATGATGACTCCAAGATTTCTTGCATGGTCAGTAAAAGTGATTTCAGCAGTTCCGATTTCAACAGAGGTAGCTTGAATATCACCCAAATTACGTTTAGTTCCTACCAACATTGCCTCTGTTTTCTCATCATTTAGCTTCAGCATATTTGATGACATCCATGACTTGATATCAGTTGTGCAATCAGTAATACGTTGCAGAGCCTCCTGTGCATTTTCTGGCTTGAAACTGTCAATCAATTGCATATCATCAGCATAAGACTGATGATCAATTTTATTATCCTCTATCACTCTAGCAAGACTATTAGTATAGAGTACAAACAGCACTGGACCCAGCACAGATCCTTGAGGTACTCCACACGCAAGTGAAAAGCGTTTAGACTCTGCTTGATGTATAACCACAGTTTTATGATCTGTTTCTCAGATACGATTCAATCCAGGAGAGTGCAACATTTGTTACACCCATCTCCAGTTGAAGTTTCGAGAGTAGAAGCTTGTGATCCACAGTGTCAAAAGCTGCCGACAGATCTAAGAGTGTTAATGCAGCAATATTCCCTGAATCCACTCGACTTCTTAGTTCGTTCATGACTCGTAGCAAAGCCGTTTC
Organism: Gibbula magus; assembly: GCA_936450465.1. Classification (NCBI taxonomy): domain Eukaryota; kingdom Metazoa; phylum Mollusca; class Gastropoda; order Trochida; family Trochidae; genus Gibbula; species Gibbula magus. The sequence goes on from OW388292.1 coordinate 26,618,135, forward strand.
TGTACTGTGGTTATCACGATAGGCAGATTGGAAATCATCCATAAGCCCATATTTTGGAGATGATCCTTAAGTCTTAAATTCACTGCCTTTTCAATGATTTTCGATATAAATGACACATTTGATACAGGCCTATAGTTTCTCAGATTGTTAGGATCCAAGTCACTTTTCTTTAAAAGAGGCTTCACAATAGCGGATTTAAGAGAGTCTGGAAAAACTCCACTTGATATACTTGAATTCACCAGATTCGTTATGAAAGGAAGAAGTAAATCTAAATAATCCAACATAGAAGTGGGAATAGGATCCAGCGAACAAGTTGTTTTCTTTGATGCTCTTATCATCTTATCATATATCTCTAGCCCGGTGCACCCTGCTCTCAGACAGGCGTACTACACTGCAGGAAGATATCGCTTCTGAATGGTCGATGTAAGTTTAATACGTGGGATGTAAATACGTGTTCATAGTCAAATGTTTCATTGTCAACACGATGACTTTATAAGAGTTTTAAAGCCAGACAAGGCGACTAAGCCAACATTCTCTCTGTGACAGAAGAGCGACTATCGAATGTAAATGGTTCTGAGGACGGCATCACTGCATGTGCTGCGCAGGTACACGTTCTTTGAGATGCATTATCACGTCTCATGCGAAAACAGCGATTGGATTGATTTGAAAAAGTGAATAGCTTTAACTGTACATATTCTTGTTTTGCTTGACTAACAGCTTGCGATAATTGAAATAAGTGATGCGAAAATTCAAATTGAATAACATATTTCCAAAATCAAGCACTTGAAATGTGACATCGGATGACGTTAAAACGTTTCACAGTTACGCTATGAATGTGCATTCAGTATAATGACTGTACACACTGCTTTCTTGTTGAGTGCATCAAGATTTGCGCCTGTAAACAAGATTCACGTCAGCATGCATATGGTGATATTTCTTGTGTACCTATTTCAATACATTGACAGGCTCTGCTGAGTTGTTAAAACGGTATTTATAGTTCTTTACAATTTATACACGTGATGTGTCCCTCTTAGTTAGAGTGAGTCAAGTAGGCCATTTCAAATGAGTAAATTTACAATGGCGGAGGAGAGAGAGGGAAGAATTCCCTGAAACCAAACCCCAAATGTGTCAATAAGTTTTATAAGTAAGAAAATAACGAAACTAAAGACGGCTGCCATTGCACCTGTAACGCATCCGTGCGTCATGTACTTCACATAGTCTTGGCACCTCTTGAGGTTTGCTTCGTTTCTAGAATTGGTCTTACATGACTTGTTTGATAACAGTGTTAGTATCTTCACTGGAATGTCGCATTCATTGCAATAAAGAAGGTGGCTACCCATAGATATTGGTTTCCTTCACCTTTACAACTTCTAAAATGTTTCTTTAGGGTGGGTTAGTGGTGTTAGACATTGTAATGAGTGTTCATTTACCATGGACACCCCGACGTTTTTTGCTCCTCAACACAAGACATCTGGGAAAGACCGGTGCCAACACAAATGCAATATATTTGATCCTACCAATGATAAATACATTTGTAATATGAATAATCAATTTTTAAACATTATCTCTAAACTTTATCCAGCAGGATTAATTTGTTTTGACTCTGTTTAAACGTGTGTATATCGTTTCTTTCCCCCTTAGTTTTAGTTTGTGTCCATGGTTGTACCCGTTAATACGTGCGTACCTTACTCCATTCTAACTCAAGTCAATTCTTCTCACATAACTCTGACATAACTCGACCTGAATAATCACTGTGGGGAGAGAATGACCTTAAACTTTGAAGTGTTACAAACTAAAGAATTTACTAAACCAGACGCTGTTCTTTAACAATTTATTCAACAAATCATATACATAGGTATAGGTATAAAACAAAACATGTTAGTTGGTTTTCTTTCAGAGCTGCCTTGCATATTGTACAACATGTCATTATGAATAGCTATTTCATCTATTCTCTCCACCTTGGTGAAATTGTGTTGTGAAAAGAACTGAAAGATGATTTTCTTTTATATATTTCGCATTTATTTGCGCCTGTTTTAAAATATTCATCAAACGTATTCCTTTAGTTACGTTTTTAAAAAAAAGGTTATTTATAATAATAATCGGAAATCCGTTAGTTGATCGATACAGTTTTGAAAGTTGGTTGTGTGTAACACAATTAGGAAACTTTGTGACCTTTTCATTCAATAGATGGCACCCATTAGCGTTTCTCAATAGTTCTCATGCTGTGCACTGGGCCGTGTTCAAGAGGTTTCAAAGAAATCGCTCAATTAGCGATTACTTTTAAACCTCTCTTGAACGCGATTGCTCAATGTAGCGCTACGTAGCAAAGCGAGCGAACTTTGAGGTTTTGCACCGTGTCGTTCAGGAGAATGAGCGCTACTTGAGCGCTACATTGAGCAATCAATGAGCGATTATAAGCGCTCGCTGTTATGGAACGGGGCCCCGATGTACATTGTGCTCATTATACAAGTAGGTATGATGATGGTCAACTGCTGACCTTGGACGATCATATCATGAACATTCGGCGCACTGATGCTAACGATCCTCTCTACCTGGTAGCAGTAATTAAGAGATCTCATCTCTCATTGGCTTAAGGGGAGGGTTCTATCGGGATATTTGTGTGGAAATGACGCATTGATATATAGATGGACACATTTATATGTATGCTCGTAACATGATCCAGTTGAAAATATAACCGAGAGTTATGCTTTGGTTACCTTAGACGACAATTTGACAAAGAGCGCCAAACAAAATAAATCAATGAGAAAAACAATGAGAAGCGAAGCTATTCATCGGCACAATGAGCTTGGAAACTTTGCTACGACAGAACTAAACATTGTTTGTCATTATTTATTTTGTGGCCATTGGATCTGTTTTATTATTACAACAACGACGTTTTTGTAAAAAGAAAATGGCGGATGATCCGGTGGAACCCTCTCTTTAATACTCTAACTCCTACTGATTGGATCACGTACAGGCCGATGGGACGTGGTACTGTATATAACTGATGGTAGTGGATCGTTGTGTTCTGGCCCACCAGAAACATTTAAGACGAGACGCAATTTCCCACATTGTTGTACATAAACCTGTACATAAACATATAAATTTAAAATATCTTCTGTACATATATATTCCTACATAGAAAAATGTAAAAAATAATATTTGGCAGTAGTCAAAGGCGTATACGTAGATTGTCCATCACTATTACGCTTGTAAGTCCCACATTTTCGAAGTTCCTCTGCAATAGGATATTCACAACTCAGTGTTAATATAAGGCTTTAAGAATGTATATTATCACTTTGACACCGTGACTCCAAATTCGGGCTTGCCAGACTCAATATTTGAATGTTTACTGGCAGTACGCCTATGATACCCAACACAATATAAACACCTCTAAAATCGTATAAAACTCAACATGCTACACAATTCAACACAGTCTGTTCTATCAGTGGTTGAGATTGTATCCAGTCTTCTTTAATTTCAGAGTGAGTTTCTTCCAAAATGGACTCCCTTTCCCACCGTGTATGACGTCATCATGACCACTGTCACTACTTGCACTTTCAACACTTCCCCAGCGAGGGCCGCCATTACGAGCCTGCAGAAAGGACTCGTACGAAGAGTCGTATGGCACGCCATCACGTAATGAAGTCTTCGTCTGCTTCTTAACGTTCCCCTCGACATCAATACCAAGTTTTGAGTCACTAACACTGTAATGCCTGAGTGTTGATTTACCCGTTTTCTTAGGATTCTGTTTGAACAATGATTTAGACGAGTCCTTTTTCTGTTTGTCCCCTCTCCACGCCTCCGTCTTGGATTTCTTCTGTTTGAAGATTTTCCTCGAAACTGGAGGTTTTGATCTCACTGTGTAGACCTGTTGATCATACTCATAATCATCATCATCGTCACTAAGATAACGTGAAAAGTCTTCACCGGCGAATTCTTTATAAAGGTTCTTCTCCTTCCCATAAGGATCGTCCCTATCGAAATCAAGAGTCATCTCGTCCTCATCATAATCTGGAGGAGGGACTGTAACTCCTTCTATTTCCTCCACAATTGTCTCCCTTTGAAGTGACCTTGAAGGCGAATAGCTCTCCCTGTACACGTTACCCCTGTGTTCTGTTGGTGAAGCAGCTCGCAAAGGCGAAGCCTTGAACAGAGGGTTACTTGTCGTCTGCTCCTGAGGAACATCTGAGGAATGAAGACGAGCGGGCTCGTGGATTTCAGAATAGATATTCTCTGAAGGTTCTAGAAGCATAGGCACATCCTTATCACCAATCACAAAAGCCTTGTTGACTTTTCCTCCCTCTTCGGATGAGTTCCTAGAAGATCGTTCTGGAGGAGGCTTATTTTCCAATGGGATATTTCCTGATGAATCATCTGACAGAATCTTAGGTTTGTAAGCTCCTAGTTTAGGGTGGAGAGGAGCTTTGTTCTTTTTACCAAAGTTTAAAGATTTCTTGGTCTCCTGTTCGTCATACTCTATTGCAGCTTGGTGACCAACGAACAGCTCCCGTACATGAGGTCCTCGGTTGACCGCCATCTTGGATTCTTGATATTACGGTCTACCTGGAAGTAGAAATAAAAATTCAGTACAAGGGTGGAATAATCTAGTGTATGACATTACACGGCTCTTATACAAGGTACTACCTGAAATCACGTGTATTTAGGTCCAGCTTTTCCAGTACCCGCTACAAACCTATTCAACAGTATAAAATCATTGTGTGTAAGGCTCTACCGGGTACAAGGTAATTGCACGTTCAATTCACGTGTTTTTATACGTTCAATGCTTTCATACATAGAATAAAGACCCGCTGTAAAGGAGAATATGGGAAGGTAAAAAAAACGCCCAATTCAGGTGTCCAAACATACTTCCAATAACGTTAAATAAGAGTATTGGACTGAAAAGTAAAGACACTGTCTACTACCTACTAAGAAAACCGACACAAGTGTTTGAATAATACCTCGCCGATCCAATAAAACTGATACAGACGTACCGACAACAGCGTTGCGACTTTGTTACGCATTCAATGCGATTTATACATGCTATTATGCTAAATATGCTAATCCAGTGTTGACCGAGTGTTCATGTGCAGGGTAACTTCAAAGTCAACAATTGATTATACCACTTTGCATGGGACGAATGAAGCGAAACACTTATCTGGATATGCCAGGTATCAAAAACCAACCCTTTGACGTCAATTTCAGACAATGTTTTCCCTTCTGCAATATTCGATATCAATCTGTCCATATTCAATAACATATATTTTAGATAAATTACCGCTGTTCTGCTATATAAAATTTTATTATTTTACGCCGTTCCGGTAAATACAATTCGTTATTCTACGTTGTTCTGGTATATACATTTTATTATTCTACGTTGTTCTAGTATATACATTGTATCATTCCACGCTGTTCTGGTATATACATTCTATAATTCTACGCTGTTCTGGTATGTACATTTTATTATTCTACGCTGTTCTGGTACATTATTCTATATATTGTTCATGTAAGCATCAAACATGCCTTCATGTATGTTAAAGAACTATGACTGGAAATCTATACCAATTTACCTTATTGTACCTTAATACAGCTGCTACTAAACAGTTCAAGGGTATTTCAGTGCAATCAAGAATCTTGCCTTTGAATTTTAAGAAGAACCCGCATAAACTATAAAGTTGTTTGACTGTCATTCTAAAAGTTGGTAGTATAAAGATGGTCAAATTTGATCGTGATCAACATCTTTATTTGCAAAAATGAGAAGAGTTTTCCGTATAGATATTTTTAAAAAGCATACCATATATCCATATACAGCGACACAATCCTCATTTTTTGATTGATTGAAAACATATTTTATTCATTTAAGAAATGAATTGGGCACAAGTTGTGAAACTTATAGAAGCCCTCTCCAGGTAATCAACAACTATTTTACAAGGCTAGAATACATAACAAGAAAGTAAGAAATCTACAAGTGACGAAGTGGGTAAACATGTAATATACAATCCTCATATTTCATCAATTCCAAATGGCGGTTTGCAATGAATGTTAACATACCTGATCATCGGCATATTGATTAGTGACAATGCAACACAAGTGATCAAAAAGAGCGTTTTTTTGCAAATTTGAATGTATTTAAATTTGGTTTTAGTAACCATGGTCACAGCTGCATAGGTAAACGGCATTGCAATATGCAGGCCTAAATAGTGATTTCCATGAACACTGAAATGTTTGCCCAAATTATATTGAAAATCAGTTCAGATGGTATTGAACATTTTGTAGAAACAGATGACACAAGTGAGTTGTATTCACTAATACAGATATCCAGAATTCACCACAGAGTCTACTACTTTCTTATTCTGTAGAGGATGTAACCATATACCTAATAAAAGTTTCCACATTATGACCGCACATTGCCATTACGTTATTGAACAGGAAATGTAAACAGACACAACGATTTTTCGCACAGTTGACAGTGAAATCCATAGTGACAAGTTTATGTACATTACGTGTGCGATTTCCTCGTCAAACATCAAATTATTGAAGAGCTCCTTTATAATTATTAAAAGTCTTGACAAGTGCAATATTCAATTTCATTTTTTTTCATAAAACGTATATAGGAAATATTGAGTACAAGGGCGCGTACCGTATGCTAAATTAACACTGCGAATGTTGCTAAACCTATGGGAACATCAGAAGAAAAGTGAATTACGAATCAAAAGTCGTTCACATCATTAAACCACTTTTCAAGTAGTAAACATCGTCTGTGAGAACATACATAAAGGATGTGTAAATATAAGGGCGAGTCCAGTTTACTCAACATTGTGAATGTTGTTAACCCAATGGAAATATGTGTTGAAATGTAAACTCAAAAGTAACTTGCCGAGCCGTGACGTCAACCAATGGTAAAAGCTACTTATAAATATATGTATAAAGGAAATTCAAGTTAAATATTTTGGGAGTGGATATACTATTTAATTTCACTCTCTTTTTTTTAAACTCGGCGACAGAAAACAACAAATATAAAAGAATTTATTTTGAAATTCAAAGTAAACATGTTGGGAGTAGATATAACATATACACAGTTATCCTCTTCTCTATTTTATAATCGGTGATAGAAAACAACAATAATAACCGACTTTATTACAAATTTTGGCCTTCCAAGTTACAATGTTTTTAAAATTGGAAGTACATGTATACTTAAGTAATGTGTTCATGCCTGTTAACAAACGGTTTACATGTATAGGAAACAGGGTGGAATTTACTCATTTAGAAATCATTGAAATATGCATGTCATACTTAGAATTGAATGTGTATACTCAGCGGTAAAAGGTGCACATATTAAGTGTGTGTATTATCGAAAGAACAATTACATGCAACTACATGTTAATTAAGCCATTTACAAAATGATATTAATCTATAAATTTGTGTCATTCTGTTGATATTTCACCACAGGATTGACAACAAGACTTGACTGAGATATTCATATTCATTCATGATTATAGCAATGTTAGTTGTTTTATGCCTAAATATACGGATGTCATTAAAACCACTGTATAAAACATTCGTAGCTAGTATGCACATTAAACATTTACACAAGATATATTTTTGAAAAAGTCACGAGACAGGATGAATCATACCCCCGATCTAGGTTATTATGATATTTATCTCCTACTTTACTTCATTCACCGTAGGTATGGCAACGGAGCTGTGTCAGATTACTCGCTCTGAAATGAACACGCCCGGGATTATCGTGACACTTTTAATGAAATTTCGCATAGGACGAGATGTGATATTAAAAATGGAAGTTTTTCATGCAACACACGCGATAACAGTTTACCTTAGTCTGAAATGAACACGCCCGTGATCAGCAAGACTCCCGGGTCGAAATGTACATAGCACAAGTAGTGATACAAAGAATGCATGATTTCCATGCGTTTAAAGTGATAACGTATGGGTGCGGCTTATCTTGTGTTGGTATGTGGGTCAGGCTTACATCGTGATTGATATTTACATGTATATATTTCAACTCCGGGACGGGATGCGTGGTTTACTCTTTAATGTTTTTTCACACCATCAAGTGTACAAGGTTATATATCCACGGTCTTGTGAGTGATCTAATTAACATCCAATACATCTACAAGTTAAGTCTCAGTAAAAAATTCAATGTGCACTGAAACCCTTGACAATATAAAGTTATGACAAATATTGTAACATGTACGGTAACATGCAACTTAAACATATACTATATTGAGAGTAGATGTTTTCGACGCATTTCTTGGCATGCCGAATTTCTAGAACTTTCTACAGTTGATTTATTCGTCAGACTTACATCAGTTATCCAAGAAATATACATGCGTATGAGACATCACTAGTTAATGTAGAAAACACTGTGCCACTTAAGAAAACGTGTTCTCGCCTACTTGTTGACCGTACTAATCGATGTGGACAAGACAAACTGAGTGAATTAAGGTGTGTTGACCTACTGTTGATTTTCTCAATATACAAACCACGCAAATAGTGAAAGTCGATATCGACTAGCCTAGCAACTGGAGCACCGCAGTTCAAACAATGTTCAAAGAAGCGCCATTTCAACCTGAACCATTAGAGACGTTTAAAACCAGAGTTTTTAAAGTTTAAAGCATTGGTGTTGGGAATAGTTGTTTAAAAAATTCCAGGTAGATGTACTTTAAGTCTCGTTGACTATATAAGTTCGAATATCAAGTAATCGTTCATACCTACATAAAGGCACACATATATATATTTTTAATTATGCCGTATCATGCCAAAGTACTTCGTGTTAAAATCTAGTCGTCTTATAAGGCTAAGTCTAGTTACTCCAAACACTGCACATGTAGCTGAAAAAGATTATACTTGAAAGTATATGAAAAAAAAAAGTACATTTGAAGTTAAGCTGTAGAAGACAAGACGATACGGGGAGCATGCCGTCCATTCGTTCACCTTCAACAACGTTCAATGTTATCTTACGTCTTATGTACATAGTTCATGTATGGGCGATCACAACCGCTTTGTGAATATGAGATCAAACACATATACATGTACTTGTACACACGTTTCAGATGTCTCTTCTGGTGTACGTATTTCCAACTATATGTATCATCCAAAACTGTGTTCCACAGGAGATATCGCTTGTGTGAGATCAAGCGATATCTCATAGGAGATATCGTTTTGACAGACTAGATGTTGCACAATGCCCTGCCACCGTCAACTACATGACATGCTTTTACATCATCAATTAATGACAGCTTGAGATTGAGAGAGGAAGATAAAACAACACCCCTTTAGACAAACGCCTCTGTCAACAGTGCAGTCAGGGTGTTACAGAAACGGAAGAACATTTTATATTTGAATGCCCAAAATATGTTCATTATCGCTCGAAACTAATTTCATCAACTGGTCTCGTTGGGGTCTCAAGGAAAGAGCTCCTCTCATCAATTATAAACCCCAAGAGTCATCATGCTTCTATCACTTGTAAATTACTTTATGACATGTATTCAATGAGATTAAGCCACATTGGTTAATAATTGTACAATCTATAATATGCATTGTTTGGTCTCACACTGAGATATAATAATGCTCTTGTATATATTTTACTTATAATATGTATTAACATTTGTTAACTTCTTTGTACACTGCCCATAATGGGTGTTTTATGTACAATAAATATCTTGTATCTTGTATCTTGTATCACACTTCTATGACGTCATGAACATGATGACATCACAATGCTATGACATCACTGTATTGGAAGTCAAATGGCACTGCTCTGCTCATATATGTACCCTTTCCATTGAAACGTAATGCAGAATGGTTTTGGATGATACTCAACACTTGCTAATAAAAGTAACAATATTCTCAGCAAGCCCCGGATATTTTTAACTTTTATCAACTTATATATTTGATATGAGAAGACACTTGGGTGAGATTCTCTACGTGTCTGACGATGCTTGTTTCTCTACACGTCTCCTAACATCGATATCGACCTCCCAACTTCATTTTCTACATGATTATAATATTTTCTATTTGTACAATTTTAGTTATATAGCCATCTGTTTATTATGAATTCATCATGTTTTCTCAATTTTAAGTTCTTTTTTTTGTCTATGGTCGCTTCATTTTGCTCATATTTTTGTACGTGCTGATCTCCTTATCAAATGTGTTTATGGCCGTCTCTATTTGTTCTTGTTATATTCATTACAAACCAAACCTAATCAATCATCATAGGCACGCTGTGAAGAATATTTATCATAGAGGACAACATATCGGAATTCTTCATCTGATTATCCTGAACCTTTAAGAGAATCTGAACCATGTATCTATCATATCATTCCATGTCCACATGTCACTGTGGTAGATTTACAAGATACTAATACTGACGTCATCATTGCTTATCTGTCCTTCAAATCCAGGTGTACTACCCTTATACATTATGAGGAAAACGATCAGACTTCTTCTTGTTATGTATAAAGTTACCATAGAGAACGACATATGAAACCTGTTTCTATTAAATATACCAATGTAGTAGATATATGTACTTGATATAAATATCAATATCTCCACGTCTTAGAATCTCATTTAAACCAAACCTGTTCTTGTAATATACTGTGCCGGAAATTGGTTGTCGTAAAACGCCAACGATATACTTCAACGCTGAACGTTATTTATTTTCTGGACATTCCACTATGGTGATATAGACACCCGGTAAGTCGATACTATTCTGACAAAAATACACTTAATAAGTTGTCATTGAGGTAGAGCTCCACCTAAGAATAAAGCATAGGGGCATGGTACTAAAAGGTTCAAAATACCTCCTTATAACAAATTTGGTCAGGAAAAAAAATTAAATTGTCAGAACGGCACCATAAATGGAGAGAAGAGTTTACCAAAAATTAAAACAAACGAACATTGTCCTTCCTACGTGAACTTTGAAACCCTAAACATTGAACATCGTATGTTTATCTGGATAATGTTACGATATATACAACCTTCACTATTCTCTATTTAGAAAATGCTGTTTTGGACATTTCTACTGTTTGACGTCATTTCAAAAGTGCCTTGCTAGTGTTGTCGTTTAAGTCGTTACAGCCAGTGCTTGTTTGTTTGATCTTAGCGCACCTGTTGCTCACTGAAAGGGCTACACACATGTGGAAAAAGAGATTAATATTAATCAAAACAGCCTGCAGCAAATCGTCTATAGTACTTGAACTTCGCAAACCTATACAGCTGATGTTTATCTGAACAATCTAATACATATACACCAGGGATGATCAACATACATGTACAACGTATTGGCATCCAGCGAGAACCTGTGGTGATTCACTATTTAGGTAAAGTTGTTGTTGAAAGTTTAACTATTGCTTTATTGACAAGAGTACACACTTTAAATACATTTCGATCGCCTATCCTACACAACAAGGTATAACCTAAAATGTAAACAAATCCTGTTGATCTGTATTTATTAATATTATGATATGCACTGTGTTCATGCACTGGCTTGTGTATAATGACATAACAAGTTAGGGACCACGTACCCCATCTCAAACATTGAAGTATTCAATAGTTCATACTATGAATCGTATATACAGCTTAAATATTAAATCGAAATCTTCAATGTTTTTGTTGAGAATGTAAGAGTGATATGATAATTATTTCGTTGAAAACTATCTCTAGCATGTCAAATTATGAACATAAAACATAAAACATAAAAATAAAACTACCTACAGCAGTATATACCTATTACACAGATCCATGGTAAATACAATTATTGAGAAACACATACGAACATGTATTACGCGTATATGATATAACAAAATTACATTAGGCTATCCACGAAGAAAGCCACGTCAAACATCCTGGTAGAACTTTCACCAATGTCTGCTGATCTTGGAAGACGAAGCCAATATGATCTCACATAACAGAATCACCACAGAACATTTACAAACATCAGAATATTGAAATTGTCATAAATATGTCTGTTCTTTAGAGATTATAAAGAATAAAACGACAACCACATTCTGATCGTTTCAGAGAGATATGAAGACTGAGTGTACTTACAACAGCGGATCCTCAAATCAACCAAGTACAAGCCTCCTTCATGGTATACATGTCTGCCTGTACACAACACGGATATAAGTAATCTACCCTGCCTCACGATTCACATGACACAGACCCATGTGAGTCGCATATCTTATACAGGGAGGGAGGGAGGCTCAGACACGCTTGATCGCGCATCACTTCTTCAGTCTCATCTATGCGTTCCTGCCGCTGATCGTTCTATAAATAACCTCGTATATAAACTGGTTATCAATTGGACAAGCGCTCAGTCGACAAGTGACATTCACCGAGACTTCTTCCTCGCCCATAAGCGATATTGATTGTTAAATGTCCACCTCACGGGTGGGAAACTGTCAACGTGTGTGTGTTTTGGCATATATAGGGTCCAGAGGAAGTAAATGCATCGCTCTGGCTATGCATTGTATAACACCATTGTGTACATTTAGTTGTTATGTTATTTCAAAATATGAACAAAATGTAATCACAAAAACTCTTACCAATTGAATTTTGTCACAATTTTGTATTTTTATCAACATCAGAGTGTCTGTGTTAAATACAGTTTCTTCAGTTTGTTATTCATCATGCAACATTTCTGTGAACGTACAAACATCGGGACTAGAAATCCTAAAAGCTTGTTCATCATGTAAAAAACAAACATGTAAACAAACAATAAACTATAGGAATTGTAAATCCGGTATTGCAGTTTTAGTGTTGGTCATACTTTTTTAAGACTTCTTTAAGACTTATAATTCATAAAAATGTGCCTGATTTGATTTCAATAACAAAATCTAACATATGTAATGTGTATAGGAATTTTAATTATTTACTGTTAAGAATGACGTAATAAAAAAAGTCTTTACATACAAAAGATGGGCACTAAAATATAGTTATTGTTACCTTGCCAATGCTTTCAACTGTGTAATTATAAAGGTAATAACACATTGACAACAGGTTCGCAATAACTAATAACACTCTATCCATATTCAGGTATTACATATTGACGTCACAGCAATCAAATATACAAATAAACCTAACCTACTTAACAATATACATGTAATTAACTATTATACATAGAGGTCACACGGCACCTAATCAGTATTCAGCCACTAGTAGCTGGATACCACAAACAGCTCCATGAGTGCTGGCAGTTATAGATCTAGCTCTGATATAAAGGCAGTAGAATATCAACCCCCGATCAATAAAACACGTTCTGTACATGTGTATCAAAGGACGGTATAACATTCACTGAACTAGAGGCACTCAGGACCATACAAATAACTGTAACAAAGCCTTTATATTTTTATCGTCAACCAAAACAGAATATCTAGTGAAATATCGAATGACACTACATGACATCAAAAGAACTTATTTACATTTATTAGCAAGAGAGAATAACAAAGGCTTGGTAACATATCTATATGACATATTGAGTTAGAACTTCAAAATGCAAGCCATGGTAATAATGTATTATGTTGACACAAAACTAACCTTAGTCTGTATTCACTGTATTTATATTAGTAATGTAAACAAGTCAGTTTTGCATAATTTAAAGATATATTGAGTGCTTAATATATTGTGTTCTTGAATATGGTGTCATATAGTGCCTTTCTTTGTTATATTCTATACTCTGTACCATTACATTACATACATAACTAATGTCAACAACAATGTTCAAAACCTGCTTTGTAACGACAGGTGGTCTAGATCTGTTGTCACGAGCATGAGAAATAAGAAACAAATCACTTTTACACCAACTTAACATTTCTTAAATGTTAGAATACATTATTTCAAATTTGATTTTGAAAAAATGTGAATTTAATGTTTAAATGTTTTACAATAACCCCCATCTATGACCAATACAAACGCCGCTGTTATCCTTCCTCGTTGAACACTACTGTCGTTAGGAAGTGAACACACTGTATTTGTTTGTCAAATGTCAATTTCCTGTGTTTCTTCATTACTTTCTTAGCACTGTTAATAACGGACGGCGCAACAATACATAGCCATGCCTTCTGTTTATGTAGTTGTTGGTTCAACACGCTGCACAGCGTATCATCGACATCAACTGTTGTTTCCTCAATCTCTCCAGTATAACCCTCGGACTTTAACGGAGACGTTTTACATGAATTTTATAATAGTTAAATTCAAGTGAAAGTTTCGTGTATATTCAAAATTACATCTTCGTGTATAATTTTGTTGATCTTATTGTCGTAACATGTAATTATTAATTCTAAAATTTTGGTGAACAAAGGATTGTTGTACAAGAACTGTAAACGTTTATATTTATTTTTCTATCGATCAAGACATATATAGGTATAAGGTATAGGTATCGGTATAAAGTTATAAAATCATTATCACTGAATGTGTCTACGTCACTTAAACCCCTTTGCTTTATTGCTGATTATTAAGTTTTACTTACATGGGAAAGGAATATATGTAGAACAACTAATATGAATGTATGCAACTACATGTTCACACTGAATTTGATATACTTTTGTTTATGTTATATTTTCGGATGAAAGCAGAATCGCAAAACCAATCATACTCTTGGTTTCCCGAACACCTTCAGTTACAATAATTTGTATTTTTATCATATAACATGAATCAACTATAACATTTTGTTTTCGTATAGATGAAAGTTAGAATCTCAAAACCCAGATACTTAGTTTGCCGAACACTTTTAGTTACAATTATTTATCATATTATAAAAATCAGCTATAAAATCTTGTTTCCGTTAATCACCAATACAAAACAATCATAACCCTTACACGTAACGTAAATACGTAGAATATGAATATTTATAGGGACAATCACTGTTTCACGCAACTTTAAAGTTCAATGCTCATTAAATTCTATCTCACAAATGAATAACATCTACTTTATCTTGTCATCGTTCATTCAGTGCGCCCTGTCAATGAAGCAATGGTTTCCCTCGTAAATAGTTTATATCTCAGGATCCCATTCATACTGCCAGTGACTGCTTTAACGATCGCTTTTAATGAGAAACCGAAGGTAGTGTGTTTACTTAATTATTTACGACTTCGGGTCTCTCTATTCAGGTTGCGTCATCACTGGCAACATAAGTCCATTGTTGTGTAACATGGAATCACTGCAAGGGCCATATTAAACTCAATACATAGATGTACAAAAGAATGGGACGACATTTAACAACACGACTTAACGATTTTTAAAGTAATAACTTAAAGCTTAATGCTGCATTGATTAAAGTTATCATGGCAACGTACGAGTATGCCATTTAAAGCAGTTGATTTGCATTTTTGCAAAGATAAATAAAAGGAGTTTCTTAAAAAAACATTTAATATCTGATATTCGTTTTGTAACTCTCCACAGCGTTTGACGTATTTTATTTCTCGAAGTGCATTATTTCTTTATCAACCACCGAAGCATAACGTACGACAGCCAGTTTATCTATACAAAAGTTTATCTATACAACAGTTTATCTCTACAACAGATCAGATGTTGTCACCACGTGGGTCTCGTCGCTTAATGACTCACACCCGGGGTCATATCGCTGCTCCAAAACCGTTATATGAGAAGTCCTGACGTGACCTGGCCCCTCCCCCTCGCAGAAAACATGTCCACAATAGTCACGCTTCAACGATTCCTTGGTAGGGTTCAGTTTCTTACATCTAATGTTTTAAAGAGCTATTGTGTAATAACTGTTTGAGAGGCATTCTGGAAGTTGGTGTGATGAAGAAGACAAATATTTTATGGAAATAAAATATGTTTTTTTATGCTTGATAACGGTATAAGGATCTATACCGAAACGTCGCTATTGTTAATAAAGAAGTTGATCATCAATAAAACATTTGTCGTCTTCAGCTATTGTGTCAGTCTATTATATTTTCCTCACTGACAGTCAAAGCTGTATATAATAAATTCTTCATTTCAGAACATCTCTGTTTTGTAAAAAAACCAGTTCTTGTTTTGTCCAAAAAAAGTCGCTAAGATTCATGTTTTTTTTCTCTGAAGTACCATTCCTATGTAGATGTACTTAAGTACTTATTACTCACACTGCAATATTCATAGCCAGTGTTTAGATAGAGACTAAATCATTCATTGAATAACCGCATATGAAACCGATAGAAGTTTGATAAAACGTTATATAATACATTTATACATTACATGTTACACTGATGAGAGAGACTTAGGTTCTATTGATCTTTCTATTAAAATTCTGACAACTACATACTAATTTATATTTGATAAGCTAATGCACTCAAACAATCAGAAAACACAGGCCATTAGTATAACAGTAAGGTGATCAAACATGGGGCTCTAAGGTACGGTAAAGGGAGTTAGGTTTACCTAAGCAAATGTTGTTTTGTGCATGGAAGCCTAGGTATATATGATACAATACGACAGTTACAAGTATATACCGTTTTCCTACCATTAATAGATGGTAAACTTCTCAATTAAGTGATACTAAAATCCCCAATCCAATAGACAGGTAACACTTTCACAGTAATAACAGGTTGGTTGGTTTGTTGGTATTCAATGCTAGTCCTACTGGATTATCGTTTTACATGACTGACCTCCATTCAATACATTACTACGCCAGATTTACCTGTAAGTTATCCTTAATCCGATTTAACGCTGCAGCCAAATACTCAGAATCTTACCTTATCAGAGAATGTCCATGTCCTTATAAAGGCTGACAGTCCTGAAGCTCATTCCTCGTGTAGTGATCCTGTCTGTATTGCCAGGCAGGGTATGGTGGCTACGTTCGGGCGATTGTTTACATGTTTGCGTGTGGGGGTGTTGTGAAACCAAGGTAATCATCACCTTCATAAGGCAACAGCGGAGGATGACTCTTAACCACTGCAAACTGTTTTCGTTGTATCTTCGAAGGAATTTGTGGAAAACTCTTACAATTTATTTGAAATCAGTATATCATTATTTTTGCATAACGATAACCATAATGATATTTCAAGCCAGATAAAGTTTAATTTTAATTATTTTTTCTCCAAAATTCAATTCTAAATTATCATAAATATATTGGAAAAAATACACTGACTAGGAATAAAGTCGTGGTTTCATAATATATCAAAATCTAATTTTGAACGGATGGCGTGTCGTCATCGCCAAAACACAACCGAGGGAAACTATTGAAAGTCACTGAACCGGTTCTGCTCCGGGTAGACCGAATGTTGATAACCTGTACGAATGCGAGCTTCACAATAGGTGCTTGCCCTGAGAGAATTCAGACATGGGTGTGTCTCGATTTCGCAATGAGAACAGCTTGACAGAGTCGAAAGTTTTATTTGACGTCAGCGGTCATACGTTAAACGTAAACGACGTCAGTAAACAGCAAACTTGCAATTTGCTTGTCATGATTGTCCCGAAATAAACAAAATGTGTCATCAATACGTATTACGTGTTGACGTCACTCCTTACACAATACTAAATACTTATCATTTTGACAATAGCGTGAAACAGGAACATGTTCATCTTCTGACTCTTGGTTATATATGATAATAAGTTATTTGTAATACAAAACTGAATACGTGTAAAATGATCATAAGTATATAAGATTACTACGAAAAGAGCGGATACCTAGAATGCAAAGTAAACTGTTTGTAAACTCTTGTTCCAAATGTAGTAATCCATTGAACAGTAAACCTTTTTGCATGAAGAAGACACATTTTTATGTGAAAGTGTATCAAAGGATAAAGGGATTGCGTATCATCACATGAAATAGCAGTTGTTACATACCAGAGGAAATGTCTTTTGTTAGACGACATGAAATATCTGTTGAACAATATTGTAACAACAGTCTCCGGGAACATTTCGTCTGATATCTGAATGTCGGTGTTCACGATATCCGATGTAATTATTGATAAATATTTATATTATGTAATAAAGTGTAGTTTGTTTTTTTATTTTCACATTGATCCCACATACTACAGAATCAAACCCTGATAATGGGGTAATAGTCTGATAACTAGTCCTGCCCCTTGACTGTGTAAAACATAAGAGCCTTCTAGATCTTTATTCAGCAAGTTTATAAACTGAATACACAAATGGAAGTGTTAAAAATACGACGGTTGTTCATTCAATCAAAAGCTGTCTTCCATTGCAGATACCGTTTTGACGGTTGATTCCGTTCAATGCATCCGACATCATCAACTACCTGAAACTATGTGCTCATCAAGTACATAACGATATGACGTTGTAAACAAGATGCCGTCACACTGTTATGGAATCTCTGCATTTCAAATCAATACTTTGTTCGCCAATGTACGTTTTTCATTTGAATCTAAAGAAGAATGATTTTAGATGGTCATTGAAATCTCAACCTCGTTTCGTCTGATATCAAATATATTACACCCGTTGATAAACTGAAAATATCACCCGCAATCCTCGGATATATGTAACGATTATCAACTCGTGTTCATGTGTTAGATATCAGAAGACCATTAGATGATATTCTCTATTTATAATAACTGATTACCGTCAATTACGACACGTCACAATATGCTTTCTTGTATGTAATAAACCGACGGGCAAAATAAAGTATAACACTCACTTTTGTTCGATTAATTCAATATGTTAAGAAAATGAGATGCATTTGATTTTAGCACGATACAATAACACCTTTTGGCAGTAGTTTGAATGACTTAATTGGTGACTGTTGTATTTTTTAGATGAAATGTCATTATTTAAAGAAGATAGGGGTAAGAAATTAAAGTTACACCAACATGACCCCTACCATGTTCAAAATGTTGTAAATGTGTGCAGGACGACGCATTTTTATTGATTTTCACACAGAGTATGTGTTATATGTCAATGAACATTTGTGTTTTATCAAAATTAATTTGAGGGAATTTCAAAATTTAATTTTCAAATTTTGATAAAAAAATTTAAAATCGCGTAGAGGTATTCTTTGACTGATTTAACGTTTTGGACTAATTTCCCAAACAAGTCAGTTTTTTAATACGACGTCGAAAACTTGTACATATGATAAATAGAACTGAGTGACATACTTTCTTTTGCCCGTCAGTGTAGATGATAACACAGATCTACAACATGAACCCAATTCAGAACTTCATATGACTTCTTGTATAAGCAACTCAGAGTTAATGACCAATGTTTGTGATCATAGTTGTACATAGAAAATGAATGTAATTGAGTCTGTTTCTGTTGACGTTATCACAATAACCCTTGAGAGTACCTTGTAATTACTCCTCTGTATAATTACATACATCTTACACAGATTGAATGTACCAATTACTGTCATGAATATATTACGAACATACCAATAACATGCCTGTGTATGAAAATAATGATATATGTGTGTTATATTAATAATCATTCAGTATTTAGTTAATTTTAGATGTCGCGATAGTTGAAGCGTTTCTAAAATCAACCGAATCTTCTCCAAAGGTTGTCCATTACAGACCACATTCTCAACTCAATTCTTCCCAAGCAACCTTCATGTAAAAACGTTGAAAATTACAAAACTGAATGGCGTGCGTCAAAACTTATTTTATATTTGTTTTAATATGAATGATTTTCGTATATTTAAAACTTATTTTATTGAAGCGCTCGTAAATACAATCATCTTCCAACAGGAAGCATTGGTGTCAAAAGAGAAAGATCATTTACATGAACAAAATATGATATAGTTTGACTCGCAATCAACATTGTTTGAATTATAACTACAATGAACTTTACCTTGTTTGTACTCGCCTCTTCATTTGTAAATGGGGAAGGGGCTAAAGTCTTCTAGAATTAATAATTATCATGAACAGTACATAATATTCAAGAAATGAAATGTTATTTTAAGCACGTGTCTTACTTACGTAATAACGGTAATGTATGTCCTCTGTAAAATGTTGTGAATGAAATGGCTGCCTGTCATGATGTATGAAATACTATGTTGAAACTAAAGATGATTTCTTTTACAACCCACTTAAATTGTTTAAAACTAATATCCATTCTCTTACCTGCTGAATTTCAACACAAGATAAAGTGAGATAATTAAAAGAGTTAAAGTAAAACTAAAAAGGCCCATAATGTGTGTATGGGTTCTTAAGCATAATGAGTTTCCAAACTTTATATTAGAATATAGATATAGCTAAATAATTAGCATTACATTATCATATATATTTAATTAAATAAAGTATTTGTCATTTTGCTGCAAATGTTATTAAGAAAGAATGTTCATATATTGAAATGTTATTTCATTCCACTTTTTAAAACAAACCTAAATCTACCCGAGAAGTCTAACCTCGAATCACCCTCAACTTGAATACCCCTATTCAAGCCTGTGTACGGGTCTTCAGCAAATATTTGACACTGGGGAGTAGACTCTTACCTACTCTACATCAATATGTGTCAATATTGATTGAATAACACATCACATACATGGCTCTTAGTACTCGCAGACAGCCAAGATAACAATCTATCTTTAGCTTTACTTCTAGAAAAACGGGGAATAAGTAGGGGAAGTCCCGTTTGAGGAGATAAGTGGAGGGCAATAGTCCTAAAGATACTTGGTTTGTTGCTACACGTTGTTGTCACGTGGTGTGATTTGTAAACCTACGGAAAGGTAAGAATGGGGAAATTGAAGAGAGTGAAGTTTCATTCCGAATATATCTTTACCTACCCTTGCTGCTCAGTTACATTCAGTGGCGTTCGTCAATAGAGAGGTATGTATATTTTCTTTTAAATTCATGATTTATTGATTTCTGATGTGCCGTGATGTAGATGAAATATATTTCTAGCGATTAGTATCAGTTATATATGTTGACAAAATAAATTTTAATTTTAAAATTTAAACAATTATATAAACTATAGGATACCTTAAAGTTCGTTACCGCGTACCTCAGTTCTCAGATTTAGATATATATATACGCATATCCTTGTAGCTTTTGTGTTTATGTTCAGTAAGAGGGTCATGTACGCATATTAGAAATTCAAATGACTGTTTTGTTATCTAAGGATATAATGATTAAATCATTGTATTACAATTTTGCGAATTACTTTTATGTGAAAAATTTCATTTGACTCTAAACTCCCTTTTAAGTGAAAAAGATCTAAAAGAAATGCATGCAATGAGTATGCTGTATTTGATTAATATCTCGACTACGCTCTGGTATCATATTTGTTATATTTTTTAATTTTAATCTAGGGTTGTTTTTCTATGAAAAGTATCATCTTGTTTCTATAACTGTTTTTGTTTACGATGAACGAATTTTCTGGTATCTTGAACAACATATTTATTGCCTCTTTAATATACACGTGAACGTAAAGACTTCCAACAAAATGCTGCAATAGTTTATCACTTTTATTCATAATCATTCGGATAGAATCAATAAAAGTACAAAAAAATATTGAACTGAATGGGAACATAATGATTTGTAGTATAAAATTGAACATCAGGTCCGAGGCAGGAGTGAGTATTCAAAACATTACAATCCATATTGAAGTGTTTACTAATAAAGCTAGAGAAGGAAGCACAAAGTATACATCCTTGTCTTACACAAACACAGAAATTCTGCAATATTTACGAGTACATGCCACCTATCAGCTCTCTCAATATGTCAGCGATAGGTGATATTGCATATTAGTATATATACACCTTTTCAAATAACGTAATACATCAGTGATAAGAAGCACATCTTAACAGCGGATTCAACACGATTAAACAGAGACCCCTCGTAAAATACTATGGAAACTCAACCAATTTCTAGACGTATTTACTAATTTAATGTGTTTCAATTGTTATATGAACTTATTTTTATATGAACTCTTTTTTTGTCAGGTCGTATTTAGTGTAAAAGTGTCATTAAAGAGGCAGAATATAAATAAATTTTGGAGAAAAACGTGAATCTAATTAAGCCATAAAAAAAACATCAAGTCACCAGCGCATTAACAACAAACAGTCCCTGTGGCACCTGACCGTGAAAGCATAATTTCAATAAAAAGTTCACTTTAAAGTAAATATTTCACAAGTAATATCACAAGTCAGCCTGTGCTTGTTTATAAGATATAACAGTACTGATATGAAATAAAACAGAAATACACATGTCGTAATTCACACATTAATTGACTTTCAGAAATACAACTTCATAAAAAAAATGCCATTTAAACCTATTTTCTAAAAAAAAATTCGATCCAAAATATGGAAAAAGTTCGCTCTTATTTGTAAAGCTTTTTTACTCTATATACAAATTGAGTCTATTATTTTCAAGAAAACCTTTTTAGACAAAGAAACAAAAGGGAAACGTACTCACAAAAATGGAATTGTAATAGTTTTTGGCCTTTATCTTTTTATCACATGATTCAGTTGTGTATCCCCTACGCATACATTAGAGATGTCTTTCTAAACTAGGTATTTGGCTTGAGGTGTATAATCTAGGATAATATACATATATATGTGTCATAGGTTACTGGTACACTCACAATGATTTTACAGGTAAAATGCCTATAATATACACTGTTACAAACATTTAATATAACTATCGTCACAATCAGCGATGAGTGACAATAGTAACCAGCAGCACAATGATAGTCAAGAAAGAAGATTAATGTGTACTTGCGTTGTTATGGTGACTGTACAAATTGACAAGTTTCCCCTTGTTATTGTGTTCTACATTATAAATTACCTAGAATGCAATACAGGAAAATCCTTCGAAAGACATCACATTCATTGGCGCGCGCTAAACGAAAGTGAAAATATTTCTCGGGCGACTGATATCAGGGCCCCGTTCCATTACAGCGAGCGCTTATAATCGTTCATTGATTGCTCAATGTAGCGCTCAAGTAGCGCTCATTCTCTCTTGAACGACACGGTGCAAATTCCTCTAAGTTCGCTCGCCTTGCTACGTAGCGCTACATTGAGCGATCGCGTTCAAGAGAGGTTTAAAAGTAATCGCTAATTGAGCGATTACTTTGAAACCTCTCTTGAACACGGCCCAGATATTCATGAATGTGTTGGAACAAATTACCTATGAACTGTAACAGCTAGCTATAGGCCACTACGGACATACTTAACCAATAACATAAAGGTAACAACGCAAATTTAAATGCTCTACTCCTTGTGGTTTTGTAAACAGCTATATAGATATAAACAGACACTTATTGTAAGCAATGGAAACTTTTTTACCTACAATTTCCTATAGACCAATTAGAAAATGTACTGTCACTTATTTATATTTATGACCAAGACGATAAAGATCGTAAACCTACACAAACTGTGTGTTATAAATATAGTCGTTCTGATGCGATGACGATAATCAAACTCCACATAAATGTATTGGGACATGATAAAAACACTGTATGATCATAATAAAATATTAACAGAATTATAAAAAATCTTTAAATAAAGCTTGACATAAACGCGATAAGTAGTTCAGAAATAACTAGGTGTTTTACTCGACAATACAAACGTCCCCCCTCCCCCTCCCCTTCTCCAATGGCAAATTCATTTTAAAAACCTCAAATTTTGAGAGATATAACACAACACGAGTCCAAATTGTTACCATGGAAACAGAAAAATATAAACTTGAAAGAAGCTTAAACACCAAAAGGCACATCTACATGTCATGGAGAGACAGTATACGAAATAAAGTGAAGACTGGCCATGTAGGTTTAGAGTTATTCTCCGGAAATGACGCAAACGCCGACGACACGGACGATGCCGACGGAAACTCAACCAAACATATATAAAATGCCCCCCGACCCTTCCACATATTGTTAAATAGTGTAATGTGCAGTTCCAACATCAAACATTGATATTAAAAAATATATCACAAGAAAATTCATCTCAAATCATTTCATTTCATTTCAAAGAAAAACAATGAAATTCAATTAAAATGAATAACCGCACAAGCAGTTATCAGTTATTATAATAGTAAGAGCAATATCCAAGCTTATATTCATTACCAGAGGACACTACGTACATCTAGATCCCATTGCTTACATCAACGCATAATCAGTTATAAATAAAAGGAACGTCTGAAATTGGTTATCTATAATGTTAACCATGGCCAAAACTGTGGGTTGTTACGTGAAACCCATATATAAAAACACGTCGCTATTATATTAAATAAAGAAAATGATCCTCCATAAATTCCTTGTCTTCTTCATCACAACAACTTCTAGAATACTTCTCAAACAGTTGAAACCCATAAGTTATATATATATATATATATATATATATATATATATATATATATATATATATATATATATATTCCAATTCACAAGACTGTAAATGTAGACAGCAGGGAGTGGCAGAACAGTTTCAAGTAGTCATTATCCCCCGCCACAATTAACGAAGTTGTCGGGGTATTTTATTTTTAGCCGTCTCCAGGGAAACAAACATACTATGAAATTTGGTCCCTGGACCAGAACTCATAATATGTATGATCTAGCTCATTGAAACTTGGTATGTGGAATAATCATAATGTGTTTATGTGCCTTTTAGAGCACAGTCAAATGCTTTCGTCCAATCATATGAGTGTATTGTGGTCACGTGGAGTACATTTATATCCCGATAGATGTACGGTTGTCTGGTTGCGTTCGGGTATCATGCTCATAAACTGGTTCACAGACTTTCATAAAAACAACAAACAATGTCAACTGATTGTTTTATTTATGGAGATAACACACAATTAAACACGTATTACATTGACAAATGACCTGTTGTGTTCCTTTTCCGAAAGGAAATATTCGCTTCCGTTGATGGGGGTCTTCCGTATTAAGGAGCTTGATATTCCTAAAAGAAAAATAAAAGCATGTAAATAAAGCAAGTAATGTGAGGTCAATTGGGATTTTTCAAGTGTATTTCATTTATATCATGAGTAAAGGAAACAATGACAAACATCAAACCATACTGCCAATGGTTTATATATTTTCAACCACGATATAAAAAATAATTTCAAAAGTTATATAGAACGACATAAAAATGAGAAATAAGAAAGTGATATAAAATTACCTTCTTGGAATGTTAGAGGATGGAGACTGCATTGTCGTCTCACTGAAACTCCTGTCTCGTCACACAGCGTCCGAGCGATGTCTAGTACGACGTTACATTTTTTCCTACAGACAGTTCGAGTTCCTTTGCTGCAGTAACCTGAAATAATTTATATGCAATATAGACGGGATGCACACTAGCATATGCAACAATAGATATAACAACTCGCATATTGATAAATACAGCTCAACAAACAACTTAACGTGTTGGTAAAAAAATTGAAATACAAAAAACAATAACTGTTATTAAATAAACCAATTTAATGAAAATTAGTTTGAATTTAAAATTACAGAGTTCGAAAAGTAAGGAGTAAAAAAGTAAAGTTACCTTTTCTGAATGAATAGTGTACTTGTCCTTGGACTGTCCATGATGAAGCCATTGTGTGAACTGATTCATTCCACAAACCACTCAGTCTTTATAGGCAATGAAATGTATTACTGCACAATGTTGCTGAATAAAAACGTGCTTAAATCATGCATGTGCGTGATTCAAGCACGACGCTTATGCTGTAGCACGACTCGTACGCTTTATATAAAATGTACGCCTCATGCACCTCGGACAATTTCAGAAATTCAGTCCTCACAGTGCCGAAGATGACGTCAATGTCCCTAACATTTGCATATGAAAATGAGAGATGTCAATGTTTTGCTTGTTGTGTTCGAGAGAATGTTTCCCAAATTTGTTGACAAAATATTTGAAATAAATTCATTTTAAGACATTTTCTTGACGACTCAAGCATTTGACTGTGCTCTAAGATAGATAGAGAACTCGCAGCAGTACATTATCGGGATATAAATGTACGGGTTTGAGAGGGTTAGGCTCGGCTAACGCCTCGCCCAACCCTCTCAAACCCGTACATTTATATCCCGATAATGTACTGCTACTCGTCCTCTATCTATTACTTGGGGTTTTCAACTACTTTTGAATTTTGTTTTTAGCCATTTCTATGAAACAGAATTGAACAACTGTAACACCTAGCTCCATGAAACATGATATGTGAAACAATCACCATGTGTAGATGTCTTTTGTGTTTTTTCACCTTTTTGGGAATTTTATTTTTAGCAATTTTCATGGAAAAAATATCATTTGGATTCAGGAGCAAAAGTCAACAAAAGAGAAAGCTGGTAAGGTAAACTACTAGGTGACGTGTCTGTATATATTTTTGTGTCCCAAAGTGTTGTTTTATTTTATAGTCTATACATGAGCAGTGATGGGATGTGAAGCATAGACCTATATCATTGTACGTTCAGGTATTAATAACGGCTAGTGGAATGTCTAAGGTGTATTGTGTTTTGCGTGTGTGTGTGGAGAGGGGATCTTGGCGGGGGGGGGGGGGGGGGGGGGGGGGGGGGGGGGGGGGGGGGGGTGTAGGGGGTGGGGGTTAGGGGGTGGGGGGGAGGTGGTGTACTACTATTACGTCTGTATTGTTTACTGAGATAAGTATTAATGGAGATAAGCGGTCAGGTTTCAGCTTAAAATTTCACTGGAGGGGGTCGATTAAAAATGTCCTATGGGTTTTCCATTGTATTTTTAGCTCTGACTCTTAAACTTTTACACTAGAAGTTATTGTGTACAGTTATGTCAATCAGGTAGGTGTTCTCAGTGCTTCTGTTAATCGTAGGTAATTATCATTTCATTTTTACATAGTCACGTTTTATTTTGTTGGAAAAAAATATCTATCTGAGTTAATCTAAATAAAATATATATTTAAATAATGTTTATACTTGTTCTGTATATGTCATAAGAAAATTGAACTTTTGTGAGCGAGTATTCTAATATAATGACTTTGCAAACTATATACATAATTTACGATGGAAAATATTCATCTTCGACTGATTTTGATATTTATAATTCCCGATTAGTTAGCGAAATTTACTTATAAGAAGAAAAATTACCCTTGTTATATGTATTTAATCAATGCCAATGTAAAATTGATAAATCTTATTCTAGGCTAAGGTCATAATAATTCACTACGGTACCGTTGTTAATGACTCAGGTAACATTTTACGGATAAAGCTGCATATCAATATTGATAGGCTATATTCTTATCGTCTTTAAGCATGAGATTAAGCTTTTGACAAAATACATTGTTTAAATCAATTCTTGTATTCAATAGTTCAGTAAAGGTAAGTAAATGTGTCATTGGAATAAATAATTCTGGTTGATTCGTGTTTATCGAATGGCACAATATTTTGTTTTAAAACATAATTGTCCTAAACGTTATCAAAACTTGGATTAAGACAAACATCTTCAACCTTAAATGGAATCTCGTATGAGGCATGTTTATTGCCAATGATATTCTATTGCTACCATTACAATTTAACCACCGTTATAAATCTAGTTCGGTCACAACCGAAAGTATATGTCCGCTGATCCACTGAACAAGTCTACAGCTCGAGCAAACTACTATCTTGTAAAACTTCCTGTTTGACCGGTTTGCTGTCTTCCGATTGGCTGTGTGCCCTGTCGTTTATTTCATATCTTATAAATAAGATAAACGGATTAACGGGGTCAAACGTAAGAGTGCGTTTTCATCAAGACACACTCACATATCAAAATCGAGTCGGAATTTGATTGACTATAGTTTCAATGCGATAGAAAATATTACCAAACAATATTTCAGTATTTCGATTCAAGTTTTGTACAAATTCCTGTACTTATAAGCTCATCATTCCTGATAGTCCAGATGGGCTTATGACATGTGTCATCGTTTCACATTTCAAATTTCATATTTTCGACTTCTCCAACAGAACCGCTACAGCCCAAAGGTGAAATTTTGTGGGGAAGTACATTTCAACCGGGGAATCAAAGTTTGTTAATTTGGACATTTTAGGACAATTATTTTGGGACATTCGATATTTACGAATCAATAAGTTTTAGTTATGCAAATGACACTTATATTAGTGAAACCTTTTAACGATTTCTTTTCTGAAACCAGTTCACATACACATTTTCAAAATAACATCTTTGTAACATGGAGACTTAAGTTTGCCCATTTGGTCTTGAATGCCCCTCAAATATGGGTGTGACAGGTGGGTCCAACCTAAAATCTTTCAACGACTTCTCCCAAGAACCAATAATGCTAAAAAAGAACCTCAAAATTTGGGAATATGATATTTGATAGATGGAAACTAAGATTTGTAAATTACCTGAGCTCACTCCCAAACATTGTGATTTTAAAGGTAATTTTCAATTCAGCCTTCTCCTCTTTACTGCTAGCCTTAGCTCTGCTACTCGCAGATAGGCTCGTTGTATTGCTGTCTGACAGTTGTTACTATCTCCATTGCCAATTAGATCTGTTGAACCACCTTGCCTGTTGCATAGTGGTCATATTTTGTACCTTAAGTGATAAACTACCTTAGATAATAAATCAGACAAAATACTGATGAGTTACACACCCAATGGCTTTAACTTTAATACTATTGCGTTTAGAATGTAGTAATGCTGAGATTGTAATGATGTTGCAGAAATGATTTTAACACTAGAGAAAAACAACCCAATTTCCAATACTATGTCATTAACCCTTAGCATCATTATTACGCGTATATATTCGATTTCCACTCTTTACAGTGCCCGTTTTCGTGGTTTACATTCTACTGACCAGTTTGTACGGACGATTATTTCAAAACTATTCATCAGTTCAGAATAATACATAGTTACATGGAGGCTTTATCTGATATATTTATTTTGATCTCATTCATAGTTGTCATCTGTTAAAAAAGAAATAATGTTTTCAAACACTTTGTAATTCATTATTTATTTTTTTTATATCAAAACTCATTTTTCAAATACTCTTCATATTACAATGAAACATTAGATGTTTCAAACTGACTTTGTACATCCAGCCAAACTAAATGGCTTCTAATCAAATTCATTTTTACGGTAAAATGTGTTTAACAAACTCTGTGTCTAGATGTAGCAGTTGAAAAATAAGAAAGTCAAGATGGTAACTTCTTTACTGCAAAACAAGACGTTTCGGAGTACTTCTTATTCCTTCACGACACTGGTGGAGTAAACCTATATTCTGTATATACTATATATATAGGTCACATATCGTACTCTGAAGGAGGTGTCTTATTGTAACGCTATACCTAGACCTCAGTGGCCCGCTTCATTTTTATTCGCGTCACTTGACACAATTACAGGACGATGTTGAGTCATTCTAGGAGTTAAACATAAAATGCATTTGAAATCTTAAAGATTTTAATCTACGAAAATTCTAAAGACCGGCGTGGTGGTTTAATTAAGCCACCTTGGAATAAAAACCTCAGATATGTACTTTAAAAGTGTAAAAAGCTTGTTATACCGTTGTGATATCTGAAAACAGATTACAAAAAACGCTTAACAATAAGTTCAATGATACACCCCACTTTGTAGATTTCCCAGGGTGGTCAAATAATCGCCTGTGATACATACATGTACACTAGATTACCGACTCAGAATATTTTAAGGATTTACTTAATATCACATTCGAATGATGTACATAGAAAATATTATGAAAACATGTTTAATCGACACCAAAAAATTACCAAAAATCATAGAAAATATTTGGATACCATTTACATTTAAAGGACTAAAAAGGAAACAGAGATATATATTATCTAAGTATGTGGATTAGCTACTGTTTCAACAGTCTTGATCGATATCTATTCAGAAATTATCTTTGTCAAGGCCAGAGAGGAGAATTCGCATAAAAAGGACATTGGGTGATGGTTTATGTTGTATTGTGTTGTTTTTAGGTAATGTAATTCATGAATAAGTATAAAAAGGGAAAAAGATCATAAAGGTAAATCATTGATAAGTTTTACTAATTGTAACAAAGTAACGACTAATATATAAAATCAGAAAGTTTATCTCTTCTTTTGATTACATACACATTTTCTAAAGGTACCTCCATTGTGTTGTTGGGGGTGACATATTGCAAACGCTATAAATGGTGTTACTTTATTGAAAGGTATCGACTGTTACCGAAAACTACTATTTTGATGATAGTAGACTTAGCATTTTGACGATATGAAGGTAAAATAAGTGATTTCTGATCGAAAACCGGACAATGCACAGTGTGTGGCGCGCGTCAATGAGTCAAATGTAATTTTGGAATCTTATTTATAACAGACAAGAAGACAAATTTGAGTTGATAATGTTTAATAGGTCACATAACTACTGTGCGCGTAAATGGGACGTGTAGTTTCGGTTTCTACACATGCATAATGATGTTACTCGATTTTGATTGTAAACTAGTAATTATGATATATTTTGCGATTGGGGATAAATATGCAAGCTGAGTGAATTTGTTTGTATTGTAACAGCACATGTGGTGAGTTGGAACGTATTAAAGCCAAATAAAATTGTATGAAACACAATGGATGCATCTTTATATCCAGTTTTATATCCTTATCTTTCAGTTATTAGGGGTTGTGTTTCAGGAGAATCATATTTCAAGCTGTTATTAATTCTATTTTAGAGCGTATGTCCCCTGTGAGAAGTATGAAAAGTCTCTGTTAGAGACAAAATGATAACGGTCACACTCTAAACATGAATGGTTACTCCTTCCTTAGAATGCAAATGTCAAGAATACTTTTACTATTGCGTAGACATATCTAGACCAATGTGAATTATAAATCGCATATTTGGTGACTGTCTAAACCATAATAGAGCCACATGGGGAATGCCTTTTATTATATATTCTAGTCCTAACCTTTGAGGTAATGAATAATGCAATTATACCTTATGAACTACAGAGCCAATGGCTATATCTGAAACATAGTAGGCTGGACCATTTCACTATTGAGAATGCCATTTCAATTGCTCTCCATGTATTCATATATTATTGCAGGCAACCAAAGCTGGAATTTAATACTCGCTGACCACAGTCAGTCTGACTGTTGGAGATCACTGAAAGAACCATGGGGAGGTTAGATCCATGTTACGCTATTTTCTCCACAAAATTATAAATGATTTCAAATCATTAATCCCTTTTCAAAAACTATAATTTTTTATTTGAGCAACGAACATTAACATCGATTATCCTTATAAAACATGTAAACTAACACATGATGACTTGACCAGTAGTGCACTTGTATTGAATTTTAAGTTGGATATCTTGTAGAGAAACATTCTCTGAGGTGACCATGTAAGCGCCACACTACATAAATAAATACTCCGCGTTACCTCATGAGGAAAAGGTGCAGTTACTCTTCTCTTCGACAATATTTTCATTCAAAATCATAAATGGTAATAATTGTCAATGAAATGTGTCTTATTAACCGTATCATGGATTCTAACAACCCTGCCTGTTTTCTTTAGCGGAGGATCAACGTCTAAGAGCAACCCAGCAGAGGTTAGACAACGATCTATGGAGCTCCGTAATAGACAAGAAACCACAACACACGATGAAGACGAAACCGAGTTGAAGACGCTGTTCTCTACAACACAATCAGATTCAAACACAATGTTACATTCTAACGAAGAAACTGACTTGAAGAAGCTAGTGTCTACAAGACAAGGACAAAGTGGGGAAGGTTGGAGATTGTCTGGAGTACGAACAGTGAGGGGTGGCGATTCTGTGATGGGGACAACTCCTATAGATGCCGGACTATCAGATTCTAACAGTTCAGGTGGGTGAATAGTCAGTATACAGGATACTATATTAATGGCGATGTCAGTATACTTACCACACGGGCGCCTTAACGTTGATTTTTCGTTAATGACAGCGATATTTAGGCACAATTGTCGTCACCTATGTACGGCATGAAGGATATTAATATAATATTCTATTTATTTATTATCGAGGTCGTAAACATATGCACCAAATTCTCATTTCAAGCAAAGGCTGACAAGCCGTCGTCGTCTAATATATAAACTAAACGTGACGTCATAGTATTGTTCATGACGTCAAGTCACAATATATCAAAGACATATCTATACCCCCGATGAAGTTGCAGGTTACGTCGCAAAAAAATCAGGAATCATAAGTCTTTTGAGCAAGTAAGACATATAACAGTATGTCAAATGTACATAAGCTGCACAGCCACGAAATTTCAATATTATAATTTTGAGATGGCTGTGAAGCAATGTTATTGAATGGCACTTAATGTCTTTGACCGACAGTCGAACGTGAATATGATTAAACTAATTTTTTTTTATCATGGTCACATTATACATCAGTAAATACAATATAACAAGAATGATAAGTATAATTAAAACGGGAACTGTTTTCTTACCATTTAACGCAACTTGAAGAATAAGTATTTGGCCAACTAAATAATTTCATACAAATTCAAAGCTGATCTTTGACAAACACAGAAATACATATATAACGAATACTTTGTCGCAGATTACCCCAAAGTAAGCGAATACACCACATCAAGTTCTGACTTAATACCCGAGTGTGTCATGGAGAAACCGACGAGACAGAAGCTAAGCAAAGCAACTTATATCAATCCAGAGACTCTTCAGCGTGAATGCAACAAGATCTCGGAGGGTCCACGGGCAAACAAGATCCACGTCTTCCCCAGAAGTATGTTTGATTTGCAGCTTATTTTCG
This sequence comes from Gibbula magus, assembly GCA_936450465.1. Taxonomy (NCBI): domain Eukaryota; kingdom Metazoa; phylum Mollusca; class Gastropoda; order Trochida; family Trochidae; genus Gibbula; species Gibbula magus. Next base: position 26,650,756 of record OW388292.1, read on the forward strand.
AAAATTGCTATGTGATAGATACGTGGAAACAGAAACACAACTGATGAATAGCTTGCACTTGATTAAAGAACTGGATCAGATGAGTCAGTGAACGGAAATGATTTAGCACATTCTGATATTCCGATTTTCTAGGTTGTTCTTCGACCATTGGGTGTTCTATTTCCCAAAGTTGAAAACTGAACTTTATTGACAAAATGTTTTGACGTCCATGATAACCCAAGTTCTTTAAACAGGCCCGAGAGACTGAATTGCTTGCAATAGTAATAGGAAATGATTCCTATTGATTAAAGGCTCACGTCCAAATTTTGTATATGAAGAATATTTTATTTCAAGTGTCAGGCCAAAGGCCAATATAACATATATATGATACAAAATACATATACTTATGTAAAACACTTATTATTACATCAATTATTATTGAATGACTCTCGCAGTTTGAAAGCATGAACATATATTCCGAGAGTAGTGTAACAGTATGTTTACATTTAGAAAATTTCGTATGTGATGTTGTATAGGCTACTTATTTTCCATCTGTTCCACAGGTTCGTTTTACGACGAGATGGATACCGACATGTTGATAGAGAAACTCCGGAAGTATGGGGAACCGAGACAACACGTGCACGACGTCAGACAGTGTATCCTGACAGGTGTCATCCCTAAACTCGAACACTCAAGAAGCATCAGTGAACTGTCACGATTTCTCACAAGTAACGACGAGATTGTCTGCCGACGTGTTCAGGAATCATTGATGAACTTCCTCCTCACATGTGAAGACGACCAGGATATTTCAATGATCCTCAGAGTTGAGAAGAACATTTGGACAAAACTTAGGCCAAAGCAAGATCATGTGTTCGACCTCGGCCTACTGGAGCTATTGGTGTGGAGTTATTTGCTTTGTCACATTAATGTTTCAAATGAATTTGAGATGAAAATCAAAGAAACATCTGAAAGTCGAAGGAAGGACATTCAGGAGTTTGTGAAGGAAACACAAAGCACAGCCTCTAGTGATGTCTTCAAGGCGATGCTCGCCTTCCATGAAGACTTCCCAAAGAGGTTTGCAAAGCGTGGAGATCTTCCACTGGGCAGTGATGTTCTCAACACTTGCGACAGAAGAGGAGATGGCGTCAACAAGCTGGTTAAAGGAGCCAAGTTCTGCGATAAATTCACACACCTTTACTCCCTTCTGAAACAGGTAAATGGTCAGTGTGCCTACATGTAACTATAGTGTTTAAAGTTTAAATTAATTCCCTTTGTTGACTCATCCGTTTGACATTTTTTGGTGGGATTTCGTTATGATTTCTCAAAATTTCTCTCAACTGCAATAATGATCTATTTTTACTTACCGTGAGTTACTGTCAGTTAATCAATACAATCATACAATCAATTAATACAGATCATGGCTTCTGAGCACGACTGTGAGAACATCCTGGCCTATCTGGGCCATATCTTCCCGTCACTCATAGGAAACGGGTCATGCGGGAAGACTCAAACACTGGCCATGCTTCTAGTCAAGGGATGCATGTACCTTCTACAGAATGTCTTCAAGGAAGGTTAGGGTAACAGTTAATTAACATCCCGCTAAAGAAAGGAAATTGAAGATGTTCAACTGTCCCAAATTGAATTATCAATGATGTTTTCTCATATGTGGTTCTGATGAAGACTGATGAATGTAGATTTGTCATTATTCAAAGAAATGCTTTTGTAATTTTTCACATCACTACGGTCACTGAAAATCTAAAAAATAGTCTTATCGATCCGATCTCAACAAAGAAACTAATTATCAATATGATGGAACCCATTTTAAATGTAACTGACAACTCTGTACTAGATTCTTATAGACTTGAATCTATGATTGTAGAAATATTATTATAAATGTTGATTACAGCTGAAGTTCAGATCGGGCCTGTCAAGGACAACACAAAAAGGCAGCTGGCGTCTCTAATTGAACGATGTATAGCAAACCTGACCAAGAAGAACTGCCTCTCGTCATGGCTGTCCAGTTTGATGATCACCAAGTACAGAATGCCCCGAGAAGAACGTCTTCAGTACATTATATCAGAGGTCTCCCCTCTCATCTTCCATAGGTGCAGGTCTGTCAGAGATGTCGTTCATAGTTTTGTGAGTAAGTTCAAACCAGATTCAATGCTTAAAGTGTTCATTGAAGAGATAAGAAGACGTTTATCCAACTGTGGTCTGAAGATCTCCTCCAAAGCAGAAGAAACTAATAGCTTCTTTCAAACGTTGAATGGAAGTTTTGGAAACACTAAAGTTATCATCCACGCCCACACTCCTTGCTACGATAAGCTTCACAACGTCCATGCGGAGCAGCAGGTCAGTCCCGATCAGACGTTGGAGAGGGACAACCACATCAACAACCTGGACATGCTAAGGAAGCTGCCAAGTCATCCAAACATAGTGGAGTTGTTTGCCTACCAGGTCAAACCCTACCCTTGGTACTATATCGTAGAAGACTGCCAGCAGATGACCTTGCTCAAATTTGTTCTCCAGCGAAGGGAGAGTCACCGATGGATTAGTGACTTCAAGTTGTGTGACTTCTTGATCGACATTGTGCATGGACTCTCGGCTCTGCATGAGGAGAACATCGTGCTGAGAGACCTTGCACTACAGAACTTCTTCCTCCAGGGCGATGTCGTGAAGATCGGCGACCTCAGCAGGGCCCGAGTATATAAAACTGAGAATGGTAAACCGGTTAAAGGTAATTATTCTATCATTGAATGTATTGATAAGAGCTTACGTGGAATTATACCGTATTTGCACATTATTCAAATCTTTGTATTATGGGGTACACACTTATCAACCCTCAGATGTTAACACTTCTCATATATGTACATGTAATTCTAAATCAGCATCATTAGAGAACTCGGTTTAGTGGTATGTCAGATTAGAGGGAGTATATATAAGTATACTACATGTATATATAAGTAATACTAGGATATGTTTGGGATGAAATAGATATGAAGAGAGAGTCTATTGTACTATCAAGGAAGTGCGCCGGAACGATCTGAAAAAATTATTCTGAGTAAACAAGTTGGCAGAAAATGGTAGAACTGTAGCATACTTTAGAGTGCTTTAACAATCTGACTTGAAATATCATTGAAGTAGGCGAATCTACAGACTGTGGATACAAATGTAACCCGAGTTTACATATGGATTGTAAATCATTTCATTTATAATCTAAGTATGTTATAGTATCATGCTATTGTCAGACCTACACCCTGGAGATATCCCGACCCGGTGGACGAGTCCCGAGGCGCTGATGGAGGGTTCCTTTACCCCCTGGTCTGATATCTGGGGCATGGGGCTTGCCATATACGCACTCTTCACCCACGGGTGTGACCCGTACACGGAATACTACAACGACACTACAGAAGACGTGATGAGAAAGGTAAGTCCTTTGGTCTACGTATCTCATCTAACTTTAATCGAACACTGCTAGCCTGATCCTCATGGGGGACATATAGACTCTGTTCACGAATACAAAAATACAGAGAATATAATTAATATGGTTCTCCTTTTCACATTAATTAAGTATTAGATAAGCCTCAATCATCGTGTATTTCTGATAAAGTACAAGTTTGCTCCCAACTGTTAAGTCAAAGCATGTGGCACGATTCCGATCTCAAAACTGTACTTTAGTGCAGAACACATGGTGGTTGATACTCCACTTTTTCCCAGTTCCTTGCATGTAGATATGGATGTTAATCCAGTATGCAGCGAATTGTCATTTACGTTGAAGACCCTATGCATTTCCTCAATGGGAGGGCGTGCTTATATGAAAACTATGAAGTTTGAAACCACCGAATTTATGTACTATAATTCCTATCGGTGGCCAGGTAGTGTTCGAGGAGCTCCACCCCTTCCACTGGTCGTGTATCCCGGACGACCTGTACTCCGTGCTGAAGCAGTGTATGAGAAAGGACCCACACAGCAGGATGCAACTAGCTAGACTGGACGAGGCGCTACTAACCTGCAGGAGGGACAAGATACGCAACGAGTCGCAGGGCGGAAGTAGGTTTAGAAGAACTAAATCTATTCAGGAATAATTACATTTGTGCATTTCAAAACTCGCCATGGTCAATAATGCCATTGTAGTGATGATGAGATCTCATCATTGTTACTGTATTGATGTATCATGGTACTTATATATATCGTTCTCTCCACAGAGGTTACCATAGTTATGTCTTCACATCTAACACCTGTTACAATTTGGTCATATGGCATATTTCAAGCAAATTTCCCATCGGTGAATATTTGCAAAACCAATACCGTCCTTATTTGTTACTTGTTACTTCTCTGACTGCAATAAATCAATAATGTCCTCCTCTAGTCCAGACAGAGGCTACGAAGGAAGAACTTACTCGAGTACCCTCTGTGGGGACAGAATGTTTTGTATAAGGTTGAAAAGATTCGAAATACTGATTTAATTTTAATCGGATTAATTGAGTCTTTTCTGTCAAAGTAGAAAGTACAAATTAAAGGTGTTTATTCGATATGTGTCTCATATACAAGAAATAGAAATACATACCTCATCACTATTATTAACGTTATTGTATCCATGCATACGACACTTATTGTTGCCTCTGATACAATGTCAGGTATATATGCAAGTAATGAGCGCTAAGAGAGGAAGAGGAACAATAACACTCAAGTACAATTATGTTATATTTTTAGAGAATGGGAAAACAACGACATTCGATGAAATTCACGCAAGAGACAAGTTCTACCCAATCATTGACGACAGACAAATGAAACGACACCATCTTCCTGAGAGGGTAAACAGCGTTAATATCAAACAGCGACATCATACAATGTCTTTAAGAACAGCATGTCATTAAAGTCTTAATTAAAACTTATTCATGATATTTCAAATATGTATATACGATAGTTTGAACTTTTGCTTCTTTTCTTCCATGGTATTTTCTTTCTCATTGCAGGGTCTTCCGCCGTTTATCCATAGATTCAGGAAAGGTTGGTCGCAATTGCCAAAATCAATAGTTTTCATGTTTTAACTTCCTATTAAGTGTAATTTATTCTTTTATCAAATGATATATATCTTCATATTTTGTATATACAACAACCTTTCTTTCGATTTTATAGAAAAAAGTGAAAACTTTGAGAACTCATCTAGACGGGAATGGTACTTTACTGCTCCAATAGTGCAGCGTCATGACCTACACGCGCAGAATGACGTCATCGTCGTGAGTTAACGCTTCTTGAACCTGACGTTGTAGTGACATTAACACTCATTCACTTGATAAGCGATACAGTGACTCTCATTATGCAAAGTTTAATATATATGGGAATATTTTTACGTCGTTGTTGCATGGGGCCCCTCGTATACAGGAGAGTCTTTTGGAGGAGGCCCATGCGTTGTTGTTATTCAAAGTAAAGAGCTTCATTTCAGCATTTTTATCCGTGCATTTCTTAACCGTGTACATTAACCTGACCATTCACACGAGGTTGTAGAAGTACTTTTATAAACTTTGAGAACATACTTATATTTCAATCGAAACTATGGTTTTATCCGCAGACACCAGTGTTTGACAAATATCTTGTTGATGATAAAAAAGTAAAACAATTTGATACGTTCACAGACGCAGAGTGGGGGCGAGGTCACAGTGAAGGAACTGATGACACAGTCGTTTGTCACAAAGAGGCTTCCATACATTAAGGCAGCCAACATTGACGCGTTACGGGCAAAATCTTCATCATTGGAAAACAATGGATCTAATCACTGTATGCAGGCAAGTTTAATTTTTATCTATGTTACCTCGCTGCATGTACGATACATATGTAATTAACACTTATACTAACATCAGGATCAACTATCATAACCTTAACAATCCATCAGTTATATATCGAGCGAATGATAATGAATGATAACTTACGATCACCCAAGGGCTTTGTGAAAGAGTTCAAACATTCCAAAATAACTTTTTTAAATAACAGTTACAAATATTCTTCTACTAGGTGAGGACCTACGATCCAGGTAATACCCTACTGAACGCAGCTTTGACTCGCTCATTGGATCACCCGGAAGCTTCGACCTTGACCCTGTATCTTATTCGGTGTCTGCGGGTGGCGGAATTTGTCAGAGATCTCCACAATAAAGATCTCATCCACAGAGACCTCCGAGCTAAGAACTTCCTTGTTGATCAATATACCGAAAAGGTATGAACAATATCAGCCACAGACGGTTAACATTTTATTGTCTCCAGAGTATAGTTCAACATATCTAAATTGACAACAAATTTCCATGTGTATGTAAAAACTAGGGAGAGGGTGTTCTTATGAATAAAATAGAACGAAACCTGTTTTTAAATTTACAAATTGTTATTATTACCACAGGTTTTCGCCTGCCGCACAAACAGTATAATCCCCGTACCGGAATCTGAAATAGTGCAAGACAGAGTCTTCAAAGAAATCAGTAGATGGTATGTTTTTACGAATTTCCAAATATTTATCTATAACAAATCTACGCCACGTCCCTTGGCATTGTGACCTACGTTTAAATCAACTACTAATATATACATAATCGAATAAATACGAAGCTTACCATTCATAATGGTAGTAATATAATTAATAATGGTATTTCATTTATAGGTTTATGTTTTCAATCACACCCTCTATGCAATACAGGCTTCCCCCTGAAGCTTTGTTTACCGGCATCTACTCGAAACCTGGCGACGTGTACATGCTGGCCATGATGATATATGAAGTAATACAGGCATACGAGCGCAACAACATCAGGATGGACATACTCTGTGTTCCCTACTGTATGGTGCCTGATAAGAAGGTTGGTGTAGCATCTGTGCAACGTTTTTCGCATATATTTTTTGTTTAACGTGCATATTTTAAAAATGATTACATTTATTCTTGATTTTATTTTCCTAAGCTCACTTGATGTAAAGACAAATGCATAATAGTGACATCTTCAATACAAGGCAGTTTTTAAATTTTAAGGCAGGGATAACGTGAAATGAAGTAAGAACGATAGACTTATCAAAATATATTCAGGATTACCGTATTACTGATATCAGTAACTTTACATTTATGAGTAACTTGGGACCCGTCAGGTAAAAAAAGTAGCTGCTGTGGAACATGTGATAGAAGTAGATCTCGAATGTTTCTCGCTTGTTCCAATGCAGCTAGCAGCGATCAAACAGAAAGGCGACTTTCTCCCAAGACCAGAGTCGTGCCCGGTGTGGCTGTACGAGTTTCTGGTGCGCTGTTGGAATCCCGACAGGTGTGAGCGGCCAGACATCGAAACACTGGTCTGCCTTCTCCGTTCTAGGTATGTCAACAGTGCCATGTCACCCAATGTTACAATTAAAGATGTATACACAACATGTGCGACCCTAAACTACCCTGCATAAGAACTAGCTGAGCCATCCGCCAGCTTGACTTTTCTTACACCAGTATTGCATGCCTGTGTTACTTATTTCAAACATAAGTATTTCATGCTTTTTCAACTTCATCCTTTGAAGGTCGTTGCATTTTAATTTGACCATTATGGCTTTGAGCTATATATTTAGTTTTCTTCTCGGTCTTGATGTCACAACGATAGTCAATATACACTATGTTTTCAGACTCAGGGAGGAAATGAAAGAGCAGGGTACCAGACAAAGACTTTTCACCTTCTCAGCACCGTCTCAGACAGTAGAGGGTCAACGAATGGGAACGCAGACAGGAGGCTCGAACTCCAGACAAGGTCGGAGCATGTTTCATAAAATCAAAGCCAAATTCACAAAACGACGTCCTGTACCTGTTATAAAGACAGTCAGCCCAGACAGAGGGGGGACGATGAGGAGTGAACGCACGTATGCTTCTGTAAATGAAAGCTTTGTATTTGACGAACCTGCAGAGCAGAATGTACGTCAAACGAGCCCTCCAAGTGTACATGGCAATAACCTCCTCTCATGCGATGAACGACTGTTATCAAGGTTCAACGGTGGAGTTCCACGAATGGCTAATACAAACGATAACGTTGCCTACAGACCAAACCCAGGAAGACAAAGGGGGCGAAAAAAAAGAAAACCGTCTTCCTCGATAGCAAATCGACATTCTTCATCCACAGAAGGTTCTCTTAAAGTCAGATGGAATAACAGAAAGGGAAAAAGACGAAGTAGACCGAGAGGTGAAATATTATCGCCGTCCATATTGACTAGTCCCGATATTAACAGCAACGAAAGACCGCCAACGGAACAATTGAAGCCTTCGCCGTGTTTACCGAGTGGACTCATTCGCTCTGGTCAAGTGTTTAACTCTGAAAGGCCAAGACAGATAGTCACTCATGGCCATGTTCCACAAAATGGGAACTCGGAGGATGGAAATTTTCGAAATGGCAGAAAGGGGCGCTCTGTGTCATTTTTTACTCCAGATAGACCGGCAAGTGCGACTTCCGAAGGTTCAGACACCATGGGTGTGAAGACTTGCAAATCGCAAAGAATACCAAATAAACAAGGATATCCGGGAAATTCTGGAATTGACACCAACAGAGATCGCGTATGGGAAACAGGAGAACCTACTGGAATAGGAGCCAGTACAACCGCGTCAACGATACATGATCACATACAGGGGAGAGAACCAGCTTTTGACAACCCCCCAGCTATCAATGCTAGGCGTCTGGTCGATATGCCAGCAAATAGTAGCCTACCTGATTCAGTCGTTGCAAATACGACAGTTACTTCAAATGAGTCAGCAAGGGCTACGCATGATGGCCGACAGAGAATACTTGTTTTGAACCCAGCGAATGGCACAGATGAACAGCCTGTCTTCGATGTGAATTCAACTGAGCAAATAGCCAATCAGCATAGAGCAATAATTGCAAATAGTCAAAGACATGAAGAACACTTCGGCGGTTCTCGAAGTTTAAGTTCTGCGGTGCATAGGACGCTAGCTCGTACCACCTCCGAAGGTACAGCTGCTGTGTTGAATTCTACCGGACACCCACCTGGGGAGATAGTTACACATGTTCACACACATGAATCCGAAGGTCAATTTAACAATGTTGTAAGCCGTGTCATTGGTTTAACAAGCACTGGTAGACAAAGTGAAGGCAAACCAAACATAAACAATCATGGGAGATCTAATAATGGCACAATTGGACGTTCTGTCTCTTTGATAACAGAAAGAGGGAAAATGTTCTTGGCAGGGACAATGGCAACTGCTGACGGTGCATTTAAAAAATGTTCTTCTTTCAAACGTTTGGTGAGTCAGCCAATCACGGAAAGCCGACATGCCACAGAAGGAAGTTCTGAATTTGATACCTTAAGACCAGGGGAGCTAACTCGTGGACATTCTGAAGGTGCTGCTCTCAGTCTTGCCTCTGTAAACGGGGCGTATAATCAATCTAACGAGGCACATTTGCATGATCACACGAAGTTAGATCTTGGTACATCTCGAAATGGCACCAGGGGTTTCATGACTTCACCAACGACAGATCCACTCGTGAAAACAAACAATGGTCGGACTGCTGGGATTAGATGTACTGTTGTGAACTATAGTTCAGATGGTGAATCTCCTGACTGAAGTCAAAACTAAGAGGCGGTGTGTCAAAGATGAAATACTTCTTACAAAGAGTATATACAGGGTCAACTTCCTGATTATGAACTAAGAATACAACGTTCCCTACGGTAATTTCATCTGGATCTCAGCTTTTCAAGTATGACATAACACTCTCATTAGAACAGGATTTTACCTAATACTTGTAGCCCGCTACGTTATATCTGACTACTCCTCGGCAGGGATCATGACCTTGCCCTTCACTGTTCTTCACCGTCCATTATTTTAACAAATCAAGACCCGCAAACACTCCGAATCGTACCTGGGTACCTAGCCTGTCCTATCCCATAGTGTCGAGGATATGAGCAGTGGTCATACCTTAACATAGCGTGCTGCACGTGTTTGTTTAGATCTCATCATCATATCGAAAGAACATTGTATCATGGAGTACATGCCAAATCCTTTTGATATCAACTTCTATTCGTTGTGACGAACGTTGCTTCGTAATGCCTGCTTATTCTTTTTAAGTCATACTTATTGTGAAGAACAATATATTCCGGAGTATATCTGGATTTCATAAACAGCATTATGGTGGTACCTCACTTTATGTGAAAAATTGGGTTCAACCTGTATTCATATTTCAACACGACAATGTTGAGTGCATAATATTATATAACCCAATATAAATGGCAATTATATTATTTTGTCTTTCAAGTTTCAAAATATAATTTTTGTTTAGTAAAATATTAATGAAGGTATATATTTTAAGATGATGTTGCCATTACATGTCTCCGTCCTCTACTCAAATGATCAAATGATGTGTGTTGTATCCTCCCAATTGTATTGTACGTATTGTGTTATACATGTATTTGTCGTGTTGTATTGTACATATTGCATTGTATATGTTTACTAACAGGCAAGCTTTAGTCCAATTATGTGATATTGAAATGTATAATGTTGCCATTATGGTTAACCGTCCTTTGAGCTCAAGTGTGATTTAGTGAGATATGAATACTGTGTTATATGTATGTATTTGGATATTACTTACAATGAACAAATTAGATGACTTGACAGGTTTTTTTTATCTTCCCAACGATGATATCAATTGATATGATTATTGAAAGCGATGTTGCAGTAGTCAGTACGACGCCACCCTGAGAAGTGTCATTCCGGCAAACAGTCCATTCGTGCCGGAAGGTTGATCTCTAGATCAAACAGGGTTCTCTTATAATATACTATTACTAGGCAACGCATACAGTGTTAATTTATTGAATAACATTTTCATTCAATATGAATATCAAATTTAAGACTTTAAAATGTTATCTTTAAAGCAAACGTCGATTTTACAATGAATTCATTTTTTCAGAAGAATTTCTGAATACATATTTTGTGTACAGCTCTCATTAAAGATTCCGACCATATGTACATTCGAGTTATATTTGTCTTATACAAATTGAAAAGAATGTGTATCACAACAAAAAGCAAGCAATGATTATCAACGGTTATCCTGAAAACAGTTGATTATATTTCGCATTGACTTAACAAATGTCACGAAGCGAATTCTGATGTAGCGAATCTGAATCGTGTAATTTAAAAAAACCGCTCCATAAAAAGAGACGATTACAAACATGTTGGAGCACTGGTGGTATCAGTCTGAATACAGGAAAAGTTTGGATCATTGAGCAGACACGAGTGTCTTCTCTTCCATTCTGAATCCCAATGCATGAAGTTCTCGATCTTATCACCCCATGCTACCACAACAATCCCGTCTCCAGCTGACGCAAACGAGGGAGTGCCTCCTTTGCCGACTTGAACATGAACAATATCACCAGGGGTCGCTCTCATCCAGCGCTTCCGGGAGTATCCCCCTGCCCCGCCACTCCCCCCATTAAGACTTCCAGCCCCTCCCCCATAATTGGACCCTTTCCAGCCAATGCTTGTTTTTGCCCAGGGTCCGGAACAAGCTCCAGCGAAGACGTCACATTTAGGAGTAGTGCAGTCCCACGTGTTCCCGTACCCACCAGCACCACAGAAAGGGCAGTAGGTGACCCCCAGGGAGCAGGGAGGGAGGAATTTGGTGTTCCGGACTTGTCCAGTCGCTCCCCCGAATCTGCAGCTGCTGTTGTCTCCGCCCTTACCGCCCCAGTACCGGTAGCCGAATCCGCCCGCTCCACCTGACGTATAGATATGATAGATAAGTGGTCTCTCTTCAGTCTCATTAAAATCAGATCGTAATTAGTTGCACTACGTTTATACAGATATACCCAGTCTCATTAAAATCAGATCGTAATTAGTTGCTCCATGTTACACAAAATAATACATTGTGTAACGTAGCGCAACTAATTACGGTTTGATTTTATCTCTTGATATTGAGTTTAAACTTTAAACATTAACTTGAATTGCCCTTCTTGAACTGCATGCGTCACATTATATATTCTGTTGTTGTAATTAACCTTTATCAGGGTGAGGATATATTTCAGGACATGAAAGGAACGGACGGTAGGGGGACGTCCCTAGTACGAACATCACAATCAACTAATGTAGTAGTCATACAACAATCATATTGAAAACAATGAACACTTTAAAACCAGGTTCCTACCCACCATTGGTCTGGTCGCCCCCCTTCCCTCCACTAGCTCTGAGCGACCCTGTTGTGTGCAGCTGATGGTTGTGACGGTGCCGCCTGTTGAAACTGGACTGGCCGCCATCGCCACCCTTCTTCCCATAGCCGTACCCGCCTCCCCCACCCCCGATACAGATCACGTCGAGGGAGCGGATACCTGGGGGGACTAGGAAGCGAGACGAGTTGTAGAACTTGACGATACCGCGGGACATTGTTCCCTGGACTACGTACCCCATGTCTGAAATGCAGTTAATCCATGGTGATGACGTCACTCTATTGTGTTAACAGTGGATTATTTTTAAGAATCTACTGGTCATTGACTAATCCAGTCAGGAGGGCTGTCAGGTTTTGACATTTTCGTTATGGCTCACAAAGTAATTTGTTCACGAATGATGTATTTTGTCTTAGTATATCTGATTAGAATCTTAAAATATCTGATTATTTTTGTAATGTCTGACCCGGGAATCGAACATGTAACCCTTCGTCTATTACGCAGCGCCCAAACCTATTAGACTACCAGGCCTGCTGGTAATCATTTGATTGTTTGTCAGTAAGATCCCTGCATTCTAAACAAGACTGGTAAAGTGTGAAACGCATGCGGATCGTGCTGAAACACATGAAATGGAATGAGTTCGACTGTCAGTCAAATCGCTTTGCGTGGAAGATTTGTGCCATGCACGTGCGTGGTTACATAATTGAAATGTATTGTCTATAATGCTAGATAATCACATATGTATGTTTCGTGACGTCATACATGGGTTAAGATGGAGAATGCATTCGGAGCCTTCGGGGCTCGTTGATTATTTTTAACGAATCCACGGCTCCGAATGCATACTCCATTACTGAAATGAGCTTTGATCGATATCGTGGATATGGCGACTGATGTAAGACAGATTCACTCACGAGATACATAGTAACTAGCTTATATACTTTTATATTGGTGACGTATCATTGATAATCTCAAGGCCCACTTGCACAAAACGATTGTATCTCTACAACAGTCGTAAATCTAATTGTAAGGGAATTGTAGGGTTACAACCCTCTTTCACAAAGCGATCGTAAGTCTGCAATTGTTGTAAATTACAATAATTTGATACATACAATAGCTAGTATACCTATTAACTGTAAGTCCTTACCACTTTTTTATTTACATATAATAACTTTTAAAATCATCATTTTGATTCGTTTTCTGTGGTTGTGGACGAGTAAAATGCATAAGTAAAATACTGTTGGTCCGAAATCCCTGGGTCAGCTCATACAGCAGAGGGCAAAACTATATACATGTATGCTTTTGGGGTGTAAAATCTAAAGAGCACAAATGGAAATACTACTTACCCCAGCGACACACATACGTTTCAGCCCAGTCCCCCCGAGATTCACAGATGTTCTCCTGGTGGTCCAGCGCAAGGTATCGTTCTGCCTTGTAACCGGCCGTGTCCCGGATGCACTTGAAACCATGGTTACACGCCACCCGGATCCGGAAATTGACCGGCACATAGGTTCCGGGGGTCATGTTTAGAACAGTACCATTTGCGATGTCACGCACTCTGCAGTATGCTAATGAATAAAGGATGTGGAGTAGAACATTTTAAAATGAATATGTTCGATGGCTATGTGGAACGGTATAACACTATAAACACAAATCAGACACACGGAATAAACAAACACATGTGCCGAGCAGACTTTTGCAGAAGAAGATTATTCGCCATTAACACTATTACGCAAAAATAGGCATGTCATAAATGAATAACGAAATGGGCAAGATATTTCCTTTGGCAATTGTTGAAATTAATTTAAGCGTTTACCTAATTGTTTATTTCTCACATGTACTGGCGAGGTCACAGGGGCTTGTATCGATGAAAACAAACAGTTCCTAGGTTCAATATTACGATACTTATAAATAAAGACGTAAAGGTATACCGTATCGTAGTATTGAACCTAGGAACTGTTTGTTTTCAGCAATACAAGCCCCTGTGGGCGAGGTGTGAGTCCACTATACATTGTACTCACTCTTATCCGTGTACTGCTCTCTCGGCAGACAGGCTCTCCTCCCGGTGCGACACTCCAGGGGCACGAACCTCTCCCGGGGGAGGATGCACACCGGGCCCCGGGGGGTGGGGACACACAGGCTGGAACGGTCGATGCACGTGTAGGTTGAACATACCGAGTCTGGAGCACACAAAAACAAGAGTCATAAGAAGATGACATATCCCACCGGTTCCACAAAATTTGTAAAACACATCTTTGACAGAAACTTGTGTATCTACTACCGTACTTCAGTTAGTGGGTATTACAGATCTGAGTTTCAGGTATGTTAAGGGTTTTAGACTTCTGCTCCAGAAGCAGTCAAAATCAACAACAACCAACATCCCTATCATGTTTCTATTGAAACAGAAAAAAAACATTTCAGAAAAAATCTGAAAATATCAAAAGGCTTAGTGGGTAATACACATGCAAAGTTTCAGGAAGATATGATCAACGGTTTTGGAGCTGTGCTCCGGAAACGAAACTGTCTCTGAACAAAGTCCAAATTCAACAAGTTTCTATGGAAACGAAAAAAAATAAAATTTTCAGAAATCTGAAAATATCAAAAGGCACCACTTCAGTTAGTGGGTAATACACATGGAAAGTTTCAGAAAGATATCATGAACGGTTTTCGAGTTCTGCTCCGGAAACGAAATGATTACGGACGGCCGGACAGACGGACGGAGCGATGACTATATCCCACGGTATTACATACCGGTGGGATAATAACAAGTGACAACATGCACATATAAATATTACCACTCCTTCATCAAATCGATTGATGAAGGAGTGGCAATATACTCCGAAACGTCGTGTACTTTCACATTAAAGAAGTTGCTATCTAGAAAATCTTCCTGTTCGTATGCATAGACTTATCTTGAGTTTAGATTGAATTGAATCATCAACATATTTTGGTCAGAGCCAGTAACAATGACCGTCTCCTCCTAAGTTTACAGACAGCTATACTCACTGTGTATGATCTCGTCTGATGCAACTGCCAGTCCGGCCAGGTTGAAGAAGCGAGGTTCAGACATACACACTCCAACTCGGTCTGTGTGCTTCAGAGATAGGCTGAGAGCAACATGATGCGGAATAGTTAGGTGCATTCGATGTGGATAAGTTAGTTGGGTATTCGAGACTTTTGAAGCACGATAAAAAAATGATTGGAGGAAATGACAATATGTCTTCATTAACAAAAGTTATTGCATGAAAACCAAACTCATTTTAAAGGAGGATAAACGGCGAGAGGTGGACACAAGCTCCTTAATCATGAGTACAGCTATAAAGCTGTCATCCATGATATAGTTTATTATTTTATCCCTCACTTCTAATATGCCATCCAAACTAGTGATGGTATGTATCTGTTTAACCCTAGAACTAGTGTATTTTTGTTTCTATCTGGCTCTGCTTAAATGCAACTCAAATATATTAAGTTATGGTAGATGCCTTGTTTAGCCCTAGAACTATGGCAGAAGCGCACCTGAGAATACACCTGACGCCGGCCTCTGTCCAGTAGAGGGTGTCCCTGTGAGCGACCAGGTCTCTAGGCTCGTATAGGTCCCGGGCCAGGACTTGGTGCTTCCAGGACCGCACCTCCATCTCTTCTATCGTCTTGTACTTCACATCGGCCCAGATCACACCTGCAGAGAGTGCAGCAACTCGAAGTACTTTCGTTTCTAATACAGAACTGCATACCATCGGTCCGTTATGACACTGGTTACGGTCATTGTATACAGCGAAAGATGGCATTGACAGAACATTGACATGCAATTGTATACGGTGAATGCGGGAGATATCCTCTTTATATTAATGCAATGTGTAAAACACTAAGGTATTGGCTAAGAGTCTTAGAATTGCACGAAAACCGTATTCCATTCAAGGTATATAAAATGCAAGTATATTATTCCAATTGTGGTTACACGACTTATGCATCATATATTCGTAACATTTTATTCTCACATGGTTTTGGTTATGTCTGGATGTTTCAATCGGTAGGAGACATACCATCCTTTATTCGTTCTTTTAAAAATGTTGCAATCAATATGTTCTTTCAATCTTGGACCTGTACATTGGCAAATAGTACCAGATATTGTCTTTATCGTGAATATAAAAGCATTTTAGCTCCTGAAAAATATTTAACTTGCATTGTTGATAAGAGACTTCGAAATATAATTGTTAATTTTAGATGTGGCTTATTAAGACTAAAGTACAATGAAGGGAGATGGTAAGGAATAGATAAAAAGCAACGATTATGTCCATTTTGTAATTTAGGTAATGAAGACGAATACCATTTCTTATTTATATGTACACTCTATAGAGCTCTACGAATTAAATACCTACCAAATGTTTATCATAATAATCCAAACATGTACAAATTTAAATAATTAATGTTAACAGATAATGTATTGGTATTACAAGGGCTAAGTAAATTTGTATGGCATGCATATAAATTGAGAGAAAATAAACACAATTCATAATTACATGTATATCATTTTTAACATGATTTAAATAACATACCTGTATATCATAATATGTATAGTTGTATCCCTTGTAAATTGAGGCAATATTGTAATCGATTTTGTAAAAATTTTTATATGTGTTTGTATGTATATATATATTGTCCTGTATATGGGCCTGAGGCCTTCTTACTTTAATAAAGAATTGACTTGACAAGGTATTAATCACAATAAAGGTAATATTTGGAGAGTTTTGATGAAGGCATAAGTTCACGAATATTAAGTAGTCGGTCCATATTTTTTAATCAAGAAAATATTTTTATTTAAAAAAATAAAAGAATAAAATCGAACACGTTTTCTCTGTTCAGGATCCATGAACCAAAAAGATTTGTTCTGTTGATATTGGCTTTCAATATGTCTAATTGCATTTAGTCTTTATTAACATTAAAAGCCCACGGCAGTCCACTTACGATCCTTGTACACAATGATGCTGGCCGGTTTGCCGAGTCCCCACTTGAGCTGCTGGAAGCTGCTCCCGTCCATGTTGGCCACACACACGCAGTGCTCCACCTTCCTCGACTGGTTGTAGCTCTCGTTCATCCTGCCCGTTATAAACATCAACCTGCAGGAGGGAGGCAATATAGGTAAGGTTAGGTCTTATATGCATGTGATTGACTCAAATATTTGACAGAGGATTTAGTGAAAAGTGAAAAACATAGGAGAGAAATGGCATATATTTCTAATAGAAAAGAAGTTAACATCTAGAAATCTTGCTTGTTTTTATCCATAAGAAGTCGAATTTGTTAAGAAAAATATGAAAAGTTATGAATGCTAGTTTACATCCTTTGAATATTAATTTATATGATGTTTTGAAGTTGAATCTTTTGTAACTATGACTTTACTAGCTACATCAATCAACATGTATACCTTTAACACTATTTGAAAACAAATAAACACGTTTAACAGTTTTTTAAAATATAAATGTACATTATTCTCGCCAAAGGACGACTACGTGCAAGACTTTTCGTATCCTATAACCTAAAAAGTCGTATGATACGATACTGTGATATATACTATGGTACTATCTTGCTGTCAAGAACCACAAAACATGCTTGAATGCAGTGCATCCATAACCTTTAACTGTATCAAATACAACGAGTGTTTTTATTATTATAAATATGTGACATAAAGAAATGAATCCAACTGTTACCCGTTGGAGGGATCCAGTGCCACATCGTACGCCTTGAAGTGGTCTAGGATAATTGTGTGGTGAGCTCCAGTGAGAACTGACACCACCACTACGCTACCATCACTGTCCACGAAGTATATCAGGTCAGAGCTCACGTCTAGTGCGATGTTCTTTGGTCCTGTGGAATGTGCTTACTTTTGTTTAAAATGAATTAGTGGCTATTTATTACATTTATTATTGAAAAAGATTGTATGAGAACTTCGAACAAATGTGCCCTGATTACATTTGTGACTATATATATCAGATTCTTAGTGGCCAGAAAACTATATTATCGTCTCAAAGAAGGGTATGCTTGATACACGTATTTTAAACTTCGTTATTGCGATAATTCGAATTCAATGTTTTTATTCATATTCGAAGCACCATCGACTTAAAATTTTACTCGAAAGTCAATCTTCACTTACGTATGCCTCTGTTTGCATAGACAATGTGTTGATTACTTCCATTGATGTAGGCCGTGTTGATCGTATTCTGCTCCCCGTCACTCCAGTATATCTGCATAGATACACACAGCTCATCATATCGGTGGTAGATTAATCATCATATAAGTATACATATCAATATCAAAAACAGATGTGTGTCCTTCAGATTGGTACGTACCCTTTACCCTTTCTCCACTTTCTCCACACAAAATATTATTTCAGATATCAGACATGAACGAGTTTCTTTTTGCATCTAGCGACCTGGTAATTAAGGGACCTCATTGAACAAATCTGAAATACCTTTTTATTGACGGAGTCGAACTCGACATCTAGGGGCATGCCCAGGGTTTGTAGCGAGAACAAGCCGTACATCGTCAAAAGAAGAGAAGACTGGTAGATCTTGCTCATGCGCAGGTCCGGAAATAGTAGGTACGGCTCCCGCAGTTGACCTGGAGCGAATTTACGTCGGAATTAGACGAGGATCTTTTTATCATTTGGATACGTGAAAGTTACCATAAAACACTCAGGATATGTTCTTTTCTTCTGATGAACTATAAATTTTGGGGGGGGGGGGGGGGGGGGGGGG
Source organism: Gibbula magus (assembly GCA_936450465.1). Lineage (NCBI taxonomy): Eukaryota > Metazoa > Mollusca > Gastropoda > Trochida > Trochidae > Gibbula > Gibbula magus. The sequence goes on from OW388292.1 coordinate 26,669,642, forward strand.
GGTGGTACTTTTCATGAGAAATGATTTTAGAAATGTTATCCTTATATACAAATTTCAATTACCTCCTAGTCTTATTTTATGAACGTCTGATCAAATCATTTTAGCATAATATAAAGTTAAACCAAAGATAAGTTGAACATGCATACTTTTCAGAAGCTGTCAGTACTGATGTTCTAAAACCTAACTGTATGTATGCAGATCTATATATCACGAAACAAATGTGTTTTTCAAACAACCTCGCTTTAAATATTTTTTTTCGGCATATTTCTGGAGATGTTTGATGACAATGTTCACGCACCTTTCCTGCAAGAGCCATCCCTACTGACCCAGTATCCGACAGTACACGCGCACCTGTATCCCTTGTCCGACAGGTTGGGGAGACACATCTGTTCACATCCCCCGTTATAACGCTCTGTGCACTTGTCTGTAATGACGATGCATCGAGGTGTAAAAGCTATTATTACTAAAGCTGGACATTCAGAATTTTTTTTTTTTGCAACAGATCCCAACTTCTTTAATTTTCATGAATAGTTTAACATTGATGTAGAAACATTGATCATCAAAATTGAATTCAGGGAACTTGAAATGTGTGTGACTGAAGTAAGCATGCGGTAGCAGGGGAAACGCTATGGGGGATTTGACAGTCAACATATAACATTTATCTCCCTAACAAACTAAAACTGTAAAATGAAATATCCCTTTTATCCGAGGTGACGTTCGTTTACATTTATGCTCTAACCTCTCGATATATAAACACCCTTTCTGTGGAGTCAATTATACCAACATCTATGACGTATGCGTTAATACAGTACTTTGTTTTACATCAGTTTCTGAAATCAATGACACAAAGGATAGATATTCAAAACTTCTTGTAATACAGTGCCCGCCATGAACTCCTGCAAGTTGCATGTATGTACACTATTTAAACACAAGTCGAAATATGCATGGTTTTAATCGTTTGAATCTCGTCCTTCTCTGACTATATAAACTCACTGTCAGTCAAGGGTTGGCTGGAGACGTGGTGGAACGTGATGTCGTTGAGGAACATCTTGCTGCTGCTCTTACCCACGTTACTGAAGTCGCGCTTGTCTCGGGCGAACATACCTCCCATAGACTCGGAGAATATCACGTAGTCCTAGACATACATCAGAGAGAGAAGGTTACCGCTAGATGTAGATGAAGAAGGTGGATCATATGATATGGCGTTGTTCGAATGTCATGCGAGTTAATCTGTAGAACTTTAAAACGTGTATTGCTGAAATGATGAACTTCTGAATGATTCCTCCTGAACAAGGCACAGTGATCAAGAATACCATGCAACGTATTCTTCCATTATCCAATGATTGGAAATAAGTCATTGGTGTCACTGATAAGGAAATATTTACGTTATACTGATGTAAATGCTGATAACTACTTTCATCATAAAGACATGCCCTCGCGGATTTCTAAATAATATATCCAAAGTAAAAAGATTATGAAATACCAAAGACGTATATCACATCTAATTCCTTGGAAATACTATTTCAGAAACGAGACCAATTTTCAGTTTTTTTTTAATAATATCAAAAACATGTTTACTTTGAAGAAAAACAAGTTAAGGTAGCTCTAAGTTAAAGCAACTGTTCAATCTCAGTTTAATATATCCTTACCAGTAATGTCAGATGGTTGAAACCTCTTATCAATAAGCTTCGTATATTATCATATATATCAAATATATGCGTCTTCAATATACAATATCATCGATTCAATGAACGTAGGAAATCTATTAAAATAGAGTAAGTCTCACGTTCATGATGTCCATACTGTAGAGGTAGATGACTGAACCTCCCAGGTCCTGACACCTGGCCTTAGTCTTCCCGTCGTAGTCGCCGTAACATAACAGCTTCTCGTTGTTGAAGTAGATTCTAGAAATATGAATCAGATAGTCACCTGTCAAATGTTTTTACACAAAATATATTAGTAATGACTTTATAGGACATGTATACCATGTGTCAGTAATGACAGTATAATGAGAAACCACGATACCGAGGATATTGTAAGGTTGTGGACCCTGATAGGAAGGGAAAACCATACCATACCATATCCGAGGTAGAAGGGTTTCTTCGTATTATCAACCGTTTTGGAGTGTATAACAGGCTTTTTAATTATTGCGTTATATTGAGGATCCCTGGTAAATAGCGTGGTTCATAAAATCCTTGTTTTGAACCTGAAATCAGCCTATTAACAGCCGCGCTATATGAGTTTCTTTTGTACCGTTGAATTTCATCTGCCTCGTTGGCGCAGTAGACTAAAGCGCTAGCTCCGTACTACAGGTATTAGTGGATACGGGTTCGAGACGCCCTTTCTTCAAAACAGTTGCTGTTCATATTCTGTCATAAGTTTGAGAATTTTTTCAAAATTAGACCAAGTTAGTTTCTTCAGATATTCATCTTAGCAAATATATCAGGGTTTACAACCATTGTAATTTCTTCTAACATGGTTTACAAATGTCTGTGTAAACCCATCTCACCGGGAGGGATTTACAATGTTGTAAGTCCCGCGTACCGGGTGATATGGTTAGTAAGGTCGTTTCTGGTATCACGTTATGTGGCTAGTAGGTTGATAAACACAAAGAGTAACACGGTGGGGTGTTTTCGCGATACGTTGATTAACTTTCGTAATACGACAACACGCTAGCGTAGATATTCTCGAAGTTAAACAACTTTAATTTAATCTCAGTCTTTTCATTTATCACAAGCATGTGAGGTTTTGCCGTTTGTTATGACAGAAGTTTGACATCACACTCGGAGACATTTTGGTATTCAAGTATAAAAGAACAACCACGAACAACACGTTCTTCTTTTACGATATTTCTACAATTAAGAGATTCTCATTTTTCAACGTTTTTTTTCTTCATTTAATTCAATATTTGATATCAATGTGTGTGATCAAAGAGTCGTTGGAAAGTAAATATTTACTCAGTATACCAACATCTACGTAGAAGTTGAATATATTGGAGAAGCTACTGACAACAGGAAGCAATTACGGAATAACGAAAACATTACCGTTTAGTGGAGGGATCAACAGCTAGACGCGGCACGCCCTTGACCACCATGTAGATGCTGTACACGGGGAAGGATCCGTCCAGCTGGGACCGACTCACGTTCTCCTTCTCGCCCCAGAATATATACCTGGTGGATTGTGGGGTAAACTTCTTAGTTTTTATATAAACCACAATCTTAGATACTTGAGACCAAAAACCAGATAAAATTAAGAGCCTATTTAGTGGAAATATCAGTAGGAAAATGAGAATGAATCACTGTTTGAGAGCAAGATCTACACATGTCATCACAGAACGGTAGTACCTGTCATTAACAAATATGAACATAAAGCTTCAAGTTGCTATTTGGTGTACTTTTCCCAGAGGTTGTAACCTGTAATGCTTGTGAATATCGTAGAAATAACGGGATTCATATAGAGATTTTTACATGAAGACAGTCAAGCCTCATTAGTTGATTACGTGGATACTGTGACATTAAGTTTGGCCATTTTGGTCTAAAATGTTTGGCCGGAAGTATCACAGATGATTTTTTGAGATATGATAAATAAAAGGGTTTATTTTATATTTTGTCATATTCATTTGAATCCTTATATCTTTGAAATGAGGTCGAAATTCTAAATTAAACTGTTCTATATCAACACCGACCTGTTGATTGGATCAATGGCGAGTGTCCGGGGTCCCTTCAAGCCGTCGACGATGACGATTGGATAGTTACCATTGTCACGTGACACTATGATCTGTCCAATGGGTTTGTCTGTCCAGTACAGATTCTTTGTGATCCAGTCGATGGCAAGATCTTTTTAACAAAATTGAGTTTTGAGTTTGATTGTCATTCCCTTGACAGCATACGCAATATTTGAAGCTAGAGGAATACTATCGATCACGATATCATTGCATACAATTAACCAAGTATTGGATTCATTATACTCATGGTAACATAATTGTTTCCCCGTTATAAACGCTAGTAATGACTAAACGCTAGTAATGACATCAATCAACGCTTGTAATAATCATTTGTTGATTCTATATTGCCTGATATTTTCCGTGAGCTGCAATGACGTTAACCATTTTCTTACTCGTTACCATTAACGGTTAGCACCTTTAACTCATATTCTTTACAAAACCATTTGAGCACTTATGTGTATGTGGTGAAGCTCCTCCCACCTGTTGCTTGGTGCACGGCGTTAGTGAGGACGGTCCGTGTATCGTCATCCTCAACACCCACATCTCCTACATTCAGCTTTACTCGCTGTATAACCTGCGGTGTAGAGCAACACCATATATTATCTAAGAATGCAGGTTCCTTTTGCATAAACTAAATTGAATTGGATTTGTTTGTTTAGGACGAAATTAATCCCCTCATGATGCGAATTCGGTGAGTACGGTTAAGGTAGCAGGATGGATAACCGAGTGTAATTAAAAGTTTATTAAACTTTAAGTTAAAACCTATTATAATAAATAATAATAATAATGAACTTGTATAGCGCCTAACTTCCAATTATACAACTGCTCAGCGGCGCTTTATAAAGTCTGGGATAGTTCATGGGAAGTATTGTCTGAATAGATAGGTCTTTAGCTGGGTTCGAAAGTTCTGGTAGTCGGGAGCTGCTCGTATCTCTATGGGAAGGGAGTTCCACAATTTTGGTCCTGCAACAGAGAAGGATCTTTCTGCTAAGCGAGTTCTTGTTGCAGGGATTGACAACAGGAGTTGGTCTTTGGATCGCAGAGTCCTGGTTGGCATGTGTGTCTGGATGAGGTCTTTGAGATAGGTTGGTGAGGCTGCGTCGTTCAGGACAGAGAAGATGATGCAGAGAAGTTTGAATATAACTCGCTGTTGAACTGGAAGCCAGTGGAGATTATACAGTACAGGAGTGATGTGAGTGTGCTTTGCAGAGCGTGTTACGATCCGTGCCGCATGGTTCTGGATCAGTTGCAGGTGCTTATGTGATGTAGTCTGTGCGAGGAGGGAGTTTCCATAGTCGAGTCTAGAGGTGACGTATGAATGGACAAGCAGTTTGGTTGTTTCCTCATCCAGATATTTTCTGAGTTTTCCGATGTTTCTCAGATTATTGTTTGCAGATTTTGCAGTGACAAGTGCTTGTCGGTCACTTGACATGGTACTTTCAAAACACACACCAAGGTTCTTCATCTCTGACACAGGTGTTACTGTGACGTCGCAAACTGAGAGTGGTTTGGGGATGATCTTCTGAAGCTGTTGCTTCGTACCCAGGATCATGTACTCGGTCTTATCCATGTTCAGCTTCAGGAAGTTACACTTCATCCACTTTCCAAGTTCAGATATACATGCTTCAATCAAGGCCTGAGATGCTGCGAGATGAACTGGTTTAACAAACAGATACAGCTGATTGTCGTCGGCGTATAGATGAAAATTCATGTCAAAGTTTCTGATGATTGTGCCTAAAGGATAGATGTATGTTGAGAAAAGAACCGGTCCAAGGACAGATCCCTGTGGGACCCCATGCTCCAGGGTCCGTGTCGGTGAGTATTCTCCATCCACCTTCACCTGCATTGAACGGTTGCTGAGATATGATAGGAACCATTCAAGAACAGTTCCTGACAATCCAAACGTGTGCTCGAGGCGTGCCAGAAGGATCTTGTGGTCAACCGTATCAAAGGCTGAGGAGAGGTCAAGCATAACAAGGAGGACAACGTTTTGTTGGTCCATTGCTCTCAGGATGTCGTTTTGGACACGTAGTAGAGCGGTCTCTGTGGAGTGTCTTTTTCTGTATGCTGATTGGAAGACTTCACACAAATCATGCTTCTTCAGATGTTGATTCAAGCGGGTCATGACTACCTTCTCCAATACTTTTGAAATGAACGGGAGGTTGGAAATAGGTCTATAGTTTTGTAGTGCTGAAATGTCTAGGTTTGGTTTCTTGACCATTGGCATGATCAGAGCGTGCTTGAAGTTTGATGGAACTTTGCCTTCTGTGAGGGAAGAGTCTATTATAAGGTAAATCTGTTCATTTATGGAGGAGAGACATTCTTTGAGTAGCCAGGTGGGGACAGGGTCGAGGTCACAAGATTTTGCTTTTGAGTCTTTGACAGTTTTCTCTATTTCATCAAATGTTGTTGGGACGAAAGTAGACCAAGGTTCATTTTGGTAGATCTTGTCCATATCCAGGGCATTAATTTGTGGATCACAGGGTTGAGATGAAAGAGAATGTCGGAGTTTGTCGACCTTGTCAGTGAAGAACTGTGATAGTTCGTTGGTTAGTTGTTTCGCCTTACACGTAGATCTCATCTTCTGGTCAGTCTTTGATTTTGTCATTCTATTTGTAATGGCATAGAGTTGTTTAGGATTCCCCTTCGACTGAGCAACAGAGTCTCTGATATGGTGAAGTTTAGCTGTTTGGATTAGACTGTTTACTTTGTTTCTTGCCATAACCTTTCTTAACAAAGGTATATATATATATATATATATATATATATATATATATATATATATATATATATATATATATATATATATATATATATATATATATATATATATATATATATATATATATATATATATATATATATATATATAATTACATTTGTTACTTAAAATATACATCAATACAAATACGTGTATAGTAATTCGTTTAAAGTTGCCAGATGTTTTAGAAAGATTCAAATTCAGGATCAAAATTGGTGTTCATGACTTTGCAATTACCAAAACACAGGACTCCGACAACGACGCTGTTATAAGTTAAAGCGAGTGCTCAACTTACATTTTCCTTATGTTCGTAGAAGTACACATATCCGGTATGCGAGTCCGAGGTGAGGGTGTGTATACTGGTCGACTCATCCTGTAGCGTGAGGAAGGGCTGCATCCTGTCGTCCTCTGTATCAGCGAAGTTCCTCTCCATCCTGTAGATCTTGTTGCTCGCAGACATCAGCACGAACCCTCTGTTCTGGTCGCTGTACCGGACCCTTACTTCCGGTAGTTCAACATCTTTGGGAAGGACCATGCTTTAGAGACTTCTATTTCTTATGGAATTTTATAGCATAATTTATTTCAAGTGTCAGTATTCAACGATCTATTAAATTTAGAAAGTTATAAGGACCCTAATGTCGTATGACGTTGATTTTTCGTAAGTTTTAAAGTATTGATATTCAGCCGGCGGTTCAACAAAATGAAGCGCTTCGTAGCGCTTATTGATCGCTCAATGTAGCGCTCAATGAGCGCTTCTTCTCTCTTGAACGACACAGTGCAAATTCCTCGAAGTTTGCTCGCCTTGCTACCTAGCGCTACATTGAGCAATCGCGTTCAAGAGAGGTTTAAAAGTAATCGCTAATTGAGCGATTACTTTGAAACCTATCTTGAACACGGCCCCGGTTTCAACTAACTATTCCTTTTCATGAACATCTTTCACAACTACTGCAAGTATTATACATGTGTGTATACCTATCGACGGTATGTGAATTTTTGCATACATATATATGATAAGATATTGATATTGGGCTCAGAACAGGGACAATTTCTTGATAACGTGGAATCTTAAATGTGGAAAAACGCGACGTTTCGATGTACATCAGGTGAAATGAAGGACTAAGGATACACTCCGAAACGCCGTGTATATTCACATTTTTACGAATTTGCTAAACGAGAAAATATTCCTGTTCTTATGAATGTCACTTTTAAATGGTCTTCATAAAATTGATAGCTGATAGGGGTAAACTATGAAAATGGCATGTTAAAATTTCACCATTTTTTATATTGAAGCGTTTAGAATCCACCACCACCCCGAGAGCCTCTCCCGTCCAGTGCCTCTGTTCTGTACGACGTGTCACCAGGTTGTGTACCGCTATCATGTTCATCTTACGGTCTGTTACAATGATGTAATCCTTCAAGAAACACGGAAGCACATTTGACAAAGTAACACCTTAAGAAACATACATTGTACATGTAAGTCATTGATAAGTGAGAAACAAAGTTAATTACAGAAAATGAGAAATATGGCTTAATGGGAATATATTTTATTGAAGATGCTTTTATAGTTTATTTCAACCCTGTTACTTGTAAAAAAAAATGTGTTGAAATAAACTTTGAACCATAAATTGTATTAGAAATAGCCCTACATGCCACTTGAGATCACACTATCTTCAGAAGTCTACATTCTTTCATTGCGGGATTCGAACCCATGAGTCAAGGCATCAATCGCCAGCACTGACTGTACAGCTTATCCAATCGGCTACCGTTATCTCAACAAAATGAACACTATGTAGTGCGCAATCATACATATTGAAAATAAATAATTTTCTATATAACAGGCCAAAAGAACTCAGAAGGTATGGTGGAAGAAAACGTATCTAGTAACAACTCTTGCTTGAAAACATATTATGATACTCAAATATAATCTGTTAAATATAGCTTCCTGACATTACTTCAAATCTACATTTACTTACCTGATAGATGTCGATATCGTACAGCGAACTGCCTTCCCGTTCCAGTATACTTCTCACATTGTTTCCCTCGAAATCACACGACAGTATAACACTGGACGAGTTGCGGAGATCAATCCAATACAACCTGGACGGGCAGATGGGTTCAGTATATGTTGCTTTAGTGTTAAAATCATATGTTACTGTACCACCATCATATGTTACTGTATTACAATCATATGTTACTATACTACAATCATATGTTACTGTACTACAATCATATGTTACTGTACTACAATCATATGATACTGTACTACAATCATATGCCTCTGTACCACAATCATATGTTACTGTACTACAATCATATGTTACTGTACTACAATCATATGCTTCTGTACCACAATCATATGCTACTGTACTACAATCATATGTTACTGTACTACAATCATATGCTTCTGTACCACAATCATATGCTACTATACTACAATCATATGTTACTGTACTACAATCATATGTTACTGTACTACAATCATATGCTTCTGTACCACAATCATATGCTACTGTACTACAATCATATGATATTTTACTACAATCATATGTTACTGTACTGCAGTCATATGTTACTGTACTACAATCATATGCTTCTGTACTGCAGTCATATGCTACTGTACTACAACCAGTTGTTACTATACTGCAATCATATGTTATTCATACTACAATCATATGTTACTGCACTACACTCATATGTTACTGTACTACATTCATATGCTATTGTATTACAACCATATGTTAATGTATTAAACAATTAAGGTTATTCATACTCCAATCATATGTTACTGCACTAAACTCATATCCTACTGTACTACATTTATATGTTACTGTACTACAATCGTATGTTTCTTTACTACAATCATATGCTTCTGTACTACAATCATATGTTACTATACTACAAGCAGTTGTAACTGTACTACAATAGTATGCTTCTGTACTACAATCATATGTTACTATACTACAAGCAGTTGTAACTGTACTACAGTAGTATGCTTCTGTACTACAATCATATGCTACTGTACTACAAGCATGTTACTGTACTACAAGCATATGATTCTGTACTACAATCATATGATACTGTACTACAATCATATGCTTCTGTACTACAATCATATGCTTCTGTACTACAATCATATGATACTGTGCTACAATCATATGCTACTGTGATACAACCATATGCTATTGTACAACAATCATATGCTACTGTGCTACAATTATATGCTACTGTACAACAATCATATCCTTCTGCACTACAATCAAATGTTACTGTGCTACAATCATATGCTACTGTACAACAATCATATGCTACTGTGCTACAATCATATGTTATTGTACTTCAATCATATGTTACTGTACTTCAATCATATGTTACTGTACTACAATCATATGCTTCTGTTTTACAAGCATGTGCTACTGTACTACAATCATATCCTTCTGCACTACAATCATATGTTGCTGTGCTACAATCATATGCTACTGTACTACAATCATATGTTACTGTACTACAATCATATTACTGTACTACAATCATATTACTGTACTACAATCATATGTTACTGTACTTCAATCATGTTACTGTATACAATCATGCTACTGTACTACAATCATGCTACTGTACTACAATAATATGTTACTGTAATACAATCATATGTTACTGTACTACAATCATATGCTACTGTACGTCAATCATATGATACTGTGCTACAATCATATGATACTGTACTACAATTATATGTTACTGTACTACAATTTTATATATATTACTAACTACAATCATTTGTTAATATTCTACAATAATATGTTATTGAACTACAATCATTTGTTAATATTCTACAATAATATGTTACTATACAACAATCACATGTTACTATACAAGACGCACTTGTTGGCTAGGAAGTCCACGGCGACCCCCTGTCCCTGCTGGAGACTGTCCACAAGCACCTGTCTGTCCGATCCGTCCAGGTCAGAGGACTCCAGTAGGTTCCCATTGGTCCAGAACAGACGTCTGACAATAAGAACAATTTCTCAGTAACTCCAGGGGCATCTTAAGGTGTTATCAAGAACGTGTAGCCGCAAAAATTGTGAAACATTAGTGTGTTATTGTAGCCGGCAGCTCTTATTTGAAAATGTTATAGGCCTAGTTAATTAAAATGTCACTTTGATGTTCATGATCAACCATACTGAATTTAATTTTAAATCGAACCATTGGATGTTAATGATATGGCGGCTTTGACAGGATGATATTAGTTACATTTCCAGATACATTTTCTTGTACAGAGGGTTATTAAGAGGAAATATGGATTCGTGATCATTTGCTTTTTATAGGGATGTATTGCAAGTCCTGTCGGATTGTCCACGTCAGATCCCACGGCGACTGTGACGCAAGAGAATTTCTGACACGTTCCGTCTGTTGACGTCATAAAGATGGCGTCATAGGCGGGGTCCGCCCAGTAGACTTTGTTGTGTAGCCAATCAACAGCGACACCTGTGTGACAGATATTGACGTTGAAATAAACGTATTGATATTAATTATAACATATACATTTTCACAAACAAGTATGTGACTTTTGAATACCAAATGATCTAATAAAACTTCACGTTCATGGGAAAACTATTTAGGACCATTTGACTAAATGGTTTGTATGAAATGATGAATGACATACAATGCTCCTAAAATCAGTAAAACTTCGACCAACCTTCTGTCTTCTTCGAGACACCTTTGAACAGCTGGCGACGTCGAATTTTTGGACTGATGTCATCATAAGCCTAGAATGATGATCAAAGATAACAACATTTTCCTTGTCAAAAAGAGGATTGTATATGCGTATGCGTATGCGTATGCGTATGCGTATGCGTATGCGTATAAACAATAATGCTATGATGTTACGTTATGATTCGTGACATGAAGTGACGCTTGGTCAAAACGGGACACCAACATGTGTCCGATTCGAATAATTTATTATAACCAACAACACATAACAACATGGATATGATAACACGGTCAAATATAATGTTCTTAAGTCACTCGTTTTAAAAATAGTTCGATCTTTTCTTGAGTGTTAATTTCATTTAACATAACTTAAGAGCCGTAAAAGATCCAAGCGATGAGACTGACCTCTATGAGATTGAGTCCAGTGTTGACGATGAAGTATGTTTTGGTGAAGTAGTGGTAGTCTATCCCCATATACAAATCACGCCGGGGCAGGCAGGACCGTTTTAGCTCTTTGTTGTTCAGATTCTATATACAAGGTAATATAAAACTAACAAAGGTAAGTGTCGTTAATCAACGTTGACTCGTGTATAGTTATAATAATAAATATTTTTAATGTGAAATTTCTACAGGATTAATACAAAACATAAGTATTTTCAAAACATTACACACAGACACTCAATTTATTCAACATGTATGTCCATGGACCATATTACAGTCAGTTTCAACTATGTATTTGCTGCTGGTCATCCAGAAACAGGCATACAAGCGTCCGTAAAATATCACTTAACGGGTTTCGACAAAAGGCCTTTATTGTTTAGGCATTATGATAACATATATTTTAATGGTAATATATGAACATGTTTTTTAGTAAAATGTAGGTATTTGTAGATAATAAAACATGTAAAAGAAATTTATCGATATAAATCAAAACATTAAAACATCAGTTAATGACATCATTCGTACAAAATCTTCCTTTCATGAGTTACTAAAGGTATCGTGGTGAAAATACTAAATTCTTGCATCAACAAAGCGTTGACAAATCATTAATAGGCGGTCTTCTGGTAATGCTACGCTTTTGTTATGACAATATAAACAGGGCCTACACTCAGCAGCAAAAGAAACGTCACCATACAGAATACAAGAGAATTCAGTCCATGAGTGCTGAACACAACAGAAAAGAAGATACAACATGTCTTCCGAAGTCAATAAAATTAAATTTGGAATTTCAAAAAAATATCTGTTCATATTTCTGAGAAATACACATTATAAGAAATCATTGTTTCGAATCTCCTAAACTAGACCAGATAAGAGAGTCCAAGAGGGCTTGTTTGGCTTGTTTCATGGCGTCTTTACTGTATGGCGTCTTACAGGAAAGACGCGTCAACAAATTTAAGTCCAAGAAAGTTATTTGTGTTGATAATATCTTTTATTGATTTAATTTCTACATTTTATAAGTGTTTAGGTTAACTGCCAAATATGCTGGAAAAGCGATATCATCACCCCAAATGTATGGGAACAGACATAAAAATAAAATATTATACTCTAATGTATGAAAATGCTAGTACGTCTTTAAAAATCATGTCCCTATTAAAAAACCATTTAAAATAGACTTTCTCCGGCAACAGTAATTCGTTTTTCACAGTGTTGAAAATGTGGTGACGTTTCTTTTGCGGTTAAGTACTGTTGTGTCTCCCTGTAAGTTCGAAGTTATTTCATCTGAACTGGCTTGAAATATGCTTATAATACCATGGAATATCTGAGGAAAGATATCTTTCAACTTATAATTTAGTGACAATAAGTTCGACATTTACTTAATTCTGAAACAGTGTTATGCCAGTTTTGTTTCAAAAGGTCAAAACATTAAAATATTAAATACTTCTATATATCATTATTTAAATTTCTGATTGCCTTAACATTGCGTTAGATACAAACACATACGACGCCATTATTCAGTGTTGTAAACTACCTTACCCTCATCTCCGGGTTTATGTCTCTGTGCCAGAACTGAAAGAGACTCTTTGGCTCCGCCATTGTCAGAATCACCTTACTGCAGTCCTTGCCAGATACAGTCGTGGCTATGTTGCCGCACACTGAAATCATTCAGCAAATAACTTGAGATACAATATAAAGAAACTAAATGGGAGATCTAATACAGTTCAAATTCAAATAAACTTATTAAATTATTCGAAATGAGCAAAGTTTATCAACTATCATTATCATGAAATACTGAATACAGCCGTGAGGTTCATCAAGTCGTTTCTTTAAGTCGGTTACACTGTAGTAAATATTGACTGAAGATAGTCAGAATAACATTTAGCCATTCTTAATTGTATTTTCATCAATACCAAATGTTTGGTCACATTTTGCTATGAAAACGTTGTTACTGACACCAGCATCAAGAAAAAGAATTGAATGGCGATAGAACATGTCACTCATCTTTTTAACTTCTAAAATGCCCTAATAATTGAATTGGAAACATGTCGGCGTTATTAAAAAGGAAAGGTCATTATCACTGTCATAGTGCTTTGCACTTTTCTCTTTTTGGACAACAAGCATTCAATTTTAAAAATTCGAAACAATATGTAAAGATTTGAAGAAAGAAAAGAAAGTTTTTAAAAAGCGTCTGTTGCTTAAATGCTTGTTGTAGACTGGTTTTTGTCAGACTAATTGGACTTTCACCATGAGCCTATCAACCTATTCATTCATAATGAACCATAAATATCTATTATAGATTCACATATTCCTAACATAAACATCTGACGTCAGCCTTTTCTTCTGGTCTTGTTCAACGTTTCTTCAGCACAAATATATTTTCACTTAAAATTGACTCATTTAAAGTTAGATTTAAATCATTTGCAAGAGTAGACGGAGTGCAACTTGAGAACATTGAAGTCGTTTATAACACTCAAATCCAGACAAAAGCCTCCATGTATAGTCGACATCAACAACATGGATTGATTACACAGAATATACGATATTAAGGCATCATTTGACAGCAAGAATGTTTGATATTAAGTCACCTGAAATAGTATAATAATTATTATACAATGCAAGCAGCGTAGTAAATACTTAAAGAAGTATATACCCACCTTTGCTGTCCATAAATGCGCAGAGCAAAGCAAACAGCGTGTACACACGAGTCATGTTGGATGTTTTCCCATCAGTGATATTGAGTTTAACTCCTCTCGATACAGTCCATTTATATGATTATCTGGCACCAGACACTCTGCTTACCGTTTTCCTTCTATTATAACGTCCTTCGGCTGAGGAATAGTTTGTGAGTGACATGTATAGTGCTCCTATATATACGTCCTTTGTTAAGTGTGTAGTATACAATAACATCAATGTACCATGATATATAAACTGTTTATCTTATGTAATATTAGGAATTTAAGATGAACAACATAACATTTTAAATCAAGCGAAATATAATGCCGTACCAGAGAGAACGCCATGTACACGAGTGTGACATTACGTGATGCACAGAGTTACACGTCAAAGGTTCGTCATATTCGCGATATTCGTCAAAGTATGTATTTTTATACAACGGTATTTGACCTAAATAATTTTGTTCTGAAGTCAAATTTCTTTCTCATATGTAAATACTGAACTTTTAATTCAGTTCACTCATTTGTGAATTTAAAAGGCAGATTTAATTTAAAATATTGCTCCCGTGGCAAGTTATGTTTAACATGGCGTTCTTTTTCAGATTGCATCATTTATATGCATTTATATTTCTATTCATCATGACATGTAATGATTCCATTATATACCGGAGCTGCATTTATAATTTTCATAAGCATATGGTTGTTTACCAGTACTGTTCCTTCTTTTTTTTTAAATCAATATGTTTAAACCAAATACCGTCATTCATTTTCACCTCACTTTCCTCATTCCCTCATTGCTCGTCGTTCGTTATCAGTTTATCATTAATTTAATATAGTATAGATGCAAGAATAAATGCCACGGAAACTGCACCAATTTCTGTGGCTCTCTGTGATTCAATGTGTCAGCCATGTTTATTATGATTCTTTGATGTGCATAAAACTACTAATTTTTCAGTGAAAATATTTGGAACAATTTGTTCCCCCGCAATTAGACTTAATTACAATGTGTTAAATCAGGGACATTATATAAGGTCCCTGGTTAAATCAAGCATAGGGAATGTCAATGATTAGTAACTATGTGTAATAATCTACATTGGCCATGTTATCATTTATGATGTTATCTGATGTGTTGGCCTACTGTCAGTACAAACGCACTGTCTTTATTATTATCACAACAGATAGATCGAACATCGAAAATGAATAAGTAAATTGAGATTGAACAAAGCTATATTTGACATTCATGTGTGAAAACACTGCTAACGAAAAAAATACACTTATTGTGAACGTTACGGTAGTGTGCCGTATTGACAAAATGATCCATTAAAAATTTATCCAGATCTGTGTTTGAAAATTCCCGTTTCGCTAAAAGGGATGTCACACATAGCGGTCTCATGTGATGTGGGCCTGTAACTTAATTGTTGAAAGAGACAGACTTTGAAATCAATCATAATACGCCTTCTGTTTGTTTGTTCGGGGATAACATTGCCTCTACGTGTTCTCTACATGCTGCTGCTTCATAGACTGTCACCCAGTCTCTACATGTGGTTCCATATTGTCATCATACAAGTGAACCCATTATGCTCACAATAAGATCATATCTAAAATATTATATTATATAGTTTTGGTTTAACTTAACAATTTATAATTTGCTACAGTCACATCACATAGTATAGTATGATATAGTATGAAAAAGTATAAAATATTTATAAATCGATTATCAAATATTACAATCATATGTTGGTATGTCTCACTCTTATCAATTTTCATCCAAAAGTGATAATTAAGACGATAAGACATATATGAATGTTGGTTCATGTGTACTAAATAAAATCTATTTAATACCATATATACATTATTTAAATCCATCTTAGTTGTTTTAACTGCCCTTAACCCGCACCGCTGTACACAAAATTCACAGACACGTTCATGTTTTTGTACATATTGCCTTTTATACTTAGACCTACTTCAAACCTAGATTATTAAAACGATACACGTTTTCACAGCATGTAAAACAACATAAATTATACAGTGATTTGAATTTAAGTCCAATTGTTGCAAAGGAAACTAAAAAAGGAGTTATATGTTTATACTCATGACAACCTATATATATGTAAATAATAACTAATCGGGCCAGTTCAAGTCTATGGGTGAATCACGTGATGTTTATATTGAATCATGTGACTACCAAAATGGCCGACATAACGTGACAACACAAAGGCACGTTTGACTACTGCATATCTATCACATATAATCTACAAATTATATATATGTTATCAGTTATTATCAGAAAGAACCCAACACTATTGAAGAACTGCAATCATGGCGTTTAGGATACTGGTTTTTATTCTCTGTGTATTTGTTACAGGTAAGAGAACATGCCTTTGTCAATGTGACATGTCACTGTCAGAACATATTTTTTGGATGAGTTGAGAAAACACATATTTTGGTGGCGAGAAAGATTATCACATTAAAATTATATTCATCATTACGTTTATGTGTTCGAACTAATGTTAAATCAAAGATAATTAGAATATGTGCTCAAGTTTATATGTAGCCTATTAATTGATTCGGGCAAAAGTGCGTATCAGACTACACTGTCTGTTCTGATTCTCTATTTTATCTTATCTTAACACTCAGTGAGGTTTTATCAGAAGCATGCAAAATATGAACATTTATTTAAATATATCTTAAGTATTTTCTGGTGTTTTTATTTTTTATATAAAATCATTGGATATGCTTTTGCCAACCAAGTTTTAAATTTAATATGGAGTTGACATTTGCACAGATTTACAGAACAAATAAGTCTGAGAGTGTGTACTCACATTTATCATTGCAGAACCACAGTCAATCTTTATTCAATTGAATAAAATCAGTAGTCAAGATTACTAAAAATGACTATATTGTGTTTACAGGAAATGACGCAGTGAAGAGTCTGCGGTTCCTAGTAATAGGAGATATGGGGGGTCTTCCCACCTACCCCTATGTGACACCGGTTGAACTTGGAACATCTGATGAAATGGCCAAAATAGCCGAGAAGTATGGCATCAATTTTATCATGGAGCTGGGAGACAACTTCTACTATGACGGAGTACAGTCTGTTGATGACCCAAGGTTTAAGGTACACATTCTCAGGAATGATTAAACTGTACGACCATTGAAGGTCTCTAAAGTCTTTTTCCACTACTTTAGCACTTCATTTAAAAGATAAATCCTATCATTGTTCAATCGTTTGAGGGTTTTTTTATTAACCTTTATCACATTTAAATAGAAGAACACATTTAAATTTAGCTAGGGCTGTTTTTTTTGCTTGTAAGAACTCCAATTACCAATTATATAGTTGTTGATGTAAACTTTTTTAATTGTATGTCCTGTCCAGATATAGAGAGAGATAAAGAGATAAATATTTTATTCGGGTGTCACGCATAAAACTCATCAAATTGGTACAGTTATAATATAATACAGTATAAGAGTAACTGCCCAGCCACATTGGCTTATGAGACATGTAAAACACAGGTTTAAGACACATTTGCATAAATAATATATAAAACATCATATTTACATAAAGGTTATTTAAAATAAATATAAAAATAAATTATTTGTTAGAAGTAAATTGAATCATATGTAAAATATATATATATAGGTTTACTCATGAGGGACACACCCAAATTCCTGTATCCGCCTACGATTTTACATGGAGCAATCTGTGTTACAATTACCTGCATTTCAGTTCACATTTGAGGAAGTGTACACTGATCCTTCACTGCAAGTTCCCTGGTATCTGGTGGCTGGAAACCATGATCACCGAGGCAACGTCTCTGCACAAATTGCTTACGGACAGCGATCAAAACGATGGTAGGGTTTGATAGGACCGAGGTACCCATCACACTACCTGGCCCCGCTATGATCATGTGACTAATTATCAATTAGTGTAATTTGTTGTTCTTTCATAATGAAAGGTTGTATTTTGTTTGAAGATTAAAAAATATGACTATGGTAGACAAAGAACTATCTTAGAACCTAGTTCTATATTTTATAGCTACTGTTTAATCTTTAAAAATAAATTGTCAGGAATCAACAATACGGATAGAGGTTGGGATATCTGGGTAGACTACATTGTATTCAATCCGTCCCAGGCCTAAAGTCAGTAGTCAAAGCTGAAATTGTCAAAATTCAAAAGAACTTATCAAGAATCAAGAGTAGTTAGAGATAATCGAGTTCATATTTTTTATACGAGCACATGTGCACATGTCACATTTGCCTAGCAACCATTGTTTCAACGCCAGTGCCCGTATTTCGTCATCTGTGATGTCATGAAACAGTTGTTTTTGACATTACTGTAGCTTGAAGTGGCAAAAGAAGTGGGCCGTTTGTTGAAAATTTGTATGCAATTCAAATGGAAAAGAATGGGTAATAACGAAATTAGTACACTCGAAAATGTGTCATATGACTTTTAAGAAATTTGTGGAAATATGTGTATGCAATACACAAATTTGTAAAAGTCATATGACACACTTCCTCCGGTAATAATCTCTATATATGTTACGGATATGAAATCATGATAATAACCGTATGTACAACTGCAGTAATATTAAAGTATTCCAGTCTTTAAGCAATGGTCGATTTAGGAATATTTTGTAAATAAGTTATCATTCCTGCATGTTAGTCACTCTGAAGTTGATGGGTTAAGAGTTAATGCAACCTCTTTTTCTCATCTTGTGACCACAGGAACTTCCCCAACTACTACTACCCTCTGAGCTTCAAGGTCCCAGACAGTGACGCAACTGTGGACTTTGTGATGATCGACACTGTGCTACTGTGTGGCAACCTGGAGGATGACTTCCACGGTCTACAACCTGAGGGTCCTTCAGATCCGGTCTTCGCTCAGACCCAGTGGGAGTTTATCCAGAGTAGCCTCGAGGCCAGCAAGTGAGTTGGTGTTTTAGATACTGAATTGAAGATGTACCTGTAATGAGTTGGGGTTTGATGGTGCAGTGGTTGTTGTATTGGCATTTAGTCACCTGAGATGAGATGGAGAATGCATGGTTTTGAGGTACTGGGCTCTTATTCTCGAAACGTTTGTAGCCCTACGAACTTCTCAAGTCCATACATAAGACATGGGTTAAGATCACAGTTAAGAATTCTTAAGGCTACGAATGTTTCGAGAATAGGACCCCTGGTAATTAAGCACATGAGTGTTACAGATGAAATATATTGAGATTTTAAAGAAAAAATATTACCAGCAAACAAGTTTCTGACTATTGCTGAAAGATCTGTATTAAGATATTGCACAATGCATAATGCTGTAAAGATGCACTAAAAAAATCACTGTCCTAACAAATGACTGCAGGACACAGACTCGAGGTGACTGTGTAATGATTGAAAGGTCTAAATACTTGTACTGATGTGGCAGTGCTCTATGATGAAATGAGAGGCGTTGATGACACCGGCACATCTAGTTATAAATGATCACAGAATGTTTGGGTAAAATGGTTTCCCAACACTTTGGATTTAAGTACACATGTAGTTGACAAATTGAAAACAACTCCTATTTTGTGCTGAATAGTCCCTGGTGTATTTGACGATGACAAAATGTTTCTTTCTGCTTGTGAAATGATGCCTTATTAGTTTTAACACTTTACCTCCTGTTAGAAAAACATGCCATTAAGATAGTGAAGAAATGTAATATTGTTTTATTTGGGATCACACTATCTACAAAGAACAAAGGCCATTGCCAGATTTGAACTCACACCCTCAGATTCAGGCACCAATCACCAACACCAAATGTCACGACCGCTTATCCACTCATTTGAGATTTTGCTGGCTAAATGGATACACTTTTAGTTTGTTAAGTTCCAAAATCAGAAATAATTTATATTTTCATATATGGTTACAATACCATGGCAACATATTCAGTAATATCCTACAAAGATGTGACGTGGAAATTCAAGAAAATGTCCAAAATATTTGGATATTTGTGATTTTTTCATATATGCATATTCATATTCAGGGCCTCCTACCTGTTCACTGCTGGCCACTACCCTGTATATTCAATTGCTGAGCATGGTCCAACAGACTGCCTGGTGAAGAACTTGCTGCCCATGTTGAGGAAGTACCGGACCAGTGGTCACATGTGTGGACACGACCATAATCTACAGGTAAGACTCTCACATCTCAGTTGAATAAGTATGGTGTTGATGTCTTTTTGTATTTATGTAAATGAAATATCTTAATACTTACACCATTTTAATCCAATCATGAGTTTCCCTAACAACGATGATATACCATTTATTTAAAAAACATAATGATTTATATTTAATAGTAAAAACAATTTGCAGATGTGCACACATATGTATATATATGACACCAATTATGTTTTTCTCATTAGTTGAGCTAGCATTAGTCTTACAGAACTCTGAGCAAGATTGATATAGGATATCTGGTTTGGAGGATTATTTTCCTTTAAGAACAAAATATTTTCAAATAATTTCAGCACCTGCGAGAAAGCAAGGATGGACTGACCCTGGACTTTGTCCTCTCTGGCTCTGCTAACTTCATTGATCCCTCCACTGAACACAGAGGCTCTGTCCCGGAGAACACGTCTAAGTTCCACTGGGCAGATGCTCTGGCTAAAGGAGGTTTTGCATATGTGGAGGTTACATCCCAGAATATGACCATTTCCTATATACAGTCCAATGGGAAAATGCTCTACCAAACCTCAGTTTTGCCAAGGAAAGTGTAGCTTGTGACGGTTGTATGCACAAGAACCTTTATCCCTTTGAAATAGTATTAGTAAGACATATACACATAAAGAACCTACCCAATTAATATTACTGTAGCATTTCTTGATATAGCATAAGGTTAGGGTCTGTGGGTATAGATGTCTTTCCAATGCTATATCTAAGGGATAGAAGCTTGTGTTTTACATGTTTTACGTATGTTTCATTCCAATTTTGATACTGTGATATTTGGCAATCTTTGAAAACCCTTTGAACCACAACTGATATGTCACACTTAAGTATTTTTCTTCTTTATTTTTGAGATTTTACTTCTGTGATTTGAATTTTGTATTTGTTTTGAATTTTGTATTTGTTATGTTTTGAGTCAATACAATTCAGCACGGTATCAGGGTTACCTTCTATGATGTTAATGACATTGTGCAATTCATTGACAGAAACACTTGAATTAAAAAGGAAATCGATTATATGTAATGAAGTTTGTACATTTAATCATTTTAATTGATGTATGCAAATAATGTGCCAATTATGGAACCATATGATATGTGATGGAGAAAATTACTTAAGTTTAATTGCATTTTTTATTTGTTTGTAACCAGGAGAAATAAATAATTTATGTTCAGATCATTACCTTTTCACTTTATAAATGTGGTTTATCATTTTTGTGAATGAGGTACTTCGTGAGTTTTGCTGTTACAGTTCTTAAATATTTGAGAGGCATTCTAGAAGTCAACATCAACTTCTTCATTGCAATGTTTCTAAAGTAAATTATAAGGTTATCAACCCTTTATCACACTATTATCATACCTATGCCAAAAAATCGCCACTGTTAAATAATGATATTAAAAGGCGGGGCTTGACCACCTATCTAATTGGTGGTGTGTGGGGATAGCAACATGGGGATCCACTGAAGGATACTGAGGCGGGACCACCGAAGTTGATGATGGAGTCAGTCGACTCCGAAACATGTAATTTCATCTTTCTAGCTTTTTTAGCGGATAACTGCCTGGGTTGATGGCGGCTCTTTCCTCCTGTTAAATAAAGATGTTGATCATATATATCCGTGTCTTCTTTATAACAGTACTCTTTGTCTGATGGCAACATTGTAAGTTGTATGCTTCTCGCGAGGGTAATAGGGTCTCATGTACCATCTTTGTACCAGTGTCGCCCGAGCCTTCATTTTATAATGTCATCTGACCATAATGCGACACCTACTCTTAGCTAAGAGATGTTAACGTTACTATGGCAGCGGGGTACATGAAATGTGTACACCGCCAAATCAGAAGATACATTTTACAAACAATATTAAGATTGATTTGTACGAGTTAGCAATTACGTTTTATCCCCATGCCATAATGTTAATGGGATATATTGACATATAAATGTTTTTATGTGCTCAAATCCCTGCTCAATGGGTACCAGAATTTGAAGAAATTGCCGGTCAATATGCATTGTGTCTAGCAGCAGACTTCAGTAAGAGCAAATAGACTTGAATGTCAGTGCCACACACAATTTACATTCAGTTAATGTCATCCTACACATTTTGAAAATGACATCACAACAAAGGATACGTTTTCAATCGTGCCTTGAAATATTTTGGAAGACAAGAACTGTAGCTATATGCTAATGCAGGCATGGAAATACCCGATGTCCGATGTTGAACAAGTTATTAAACTTCGTTGAAAATATCCTCACGAATAAGAAAAAGCATAATTTTCCATCCGTTGTGATTTCAGAGACATAAGTTGAATATTAGCTTACAGAGGAATCAAACGCGATGCAATCTCATTTAAATGAGATCGAAGGTAACACTCGTACCCGATTTAAATGAGATCGAAGGTAACACTCGTACCCGATTTAAATCAGATCGAAGGTAACACTCGTATACACCCGATTAAAATGAGATTGAGCACGATGTTATTGAAACATCAGTGTGGATCTTTCGCTTGCCAAATCATTAATCTTACCAACTGAGGTACGCAGGACCACTCGATCCATGTAGACATGGTATTGTAAAGATATAAACTGCTTGAATGTTTACAGTCAGTGTCAAACCCAGCAGCATCAGGATATTACAATACTAAGACTACCTACTGATTAAAATACTATAATGGAATATATAATACTAGTGTCTAAAATACTCAATTATTCCTCAAGTGATTAGAACGGCTACTGTTGTGGAAGTAATATCAGCAAATTGTAAATCAATCATTCATTGTTCATCATTTAGTGTTAATAATTTATTGAAAATCATTCATTGTTAATCATTTATTGTTAATCATTTATTGTCAATCATTCATTGTTAATCATTTATTGTTAATCACTTATTGTTATCACATATACACGATCTTCCCTCACTCTCAGTGGAACTGATGAAGAGTTAACGAGGCAGGCAACAGGTGTTTGTAAATAATTACTTTTTAACGAGAAGCCCACGATACAAAATAGAAGTCCTTGTGCTTTGGTCGAATTGATGGTATGTTTTTATAGTTTATCCTAAACATTTACCTGGCTAAATACATGATTTTAAAATTGAACACTGCCTATGTAATCGTTATAAATCTCTTATCATGTTGGACGGTTATTGTCGTAAAAAAATTGTGTCATTTTTTTGTCGTTCTAAAGTATGCTGTCAATTTGTCATTTGTTCGCCCGTTTGTATACATTCTTATCTTGCCCTGTGAGATTGTGTAGATTCATTTAATGATTAATGATAATAATGAATGGGTTGTGATTTGTGAAAGTTAAGTTGCGAAATATTCAAAATCAAAACTGTTAATGCTCTCCCACGAAAGTTTTACATTACATATATGTATACATGATAAGGTTTATGTGGAGTAATGATGTTCAAAACCTACAATCAACGCATACATAGTGTTGATATTCTGTTAAATTTCAAGAATATATATTGTTTTTAGTTTTGTTGACGTTTCATTGACATTTATTTTCAAACACTCAAAATATCATGGTTCAAAACTGATTTCTGCCGATAGAGATATTTTCATTGCAATGTGAGTAACTAATTTCAAATACTTAAGCCCTTTTCACATGGACACATTTACTTAAATAAAAACAAAAACAAACAAAAACATTTACTTAAGTGAGTAAACATTCTCATGTAAGTAACTCTACCTTGGTGGCATGTGAACGCATTTGCTTACATGAGTAAATATACTCCTGGAGTAAATAGATCTAAGTAGAAGTATATTTACTAGACCCCTAGAGGTAATGAACAGCTTTCTCAACGACATTGTCTCAAATAATGAAAATTATGTTGCTCTAATCAGGAGAGTTTGTTTAGTTATACCGGGGGGAAACAACATGTGAACACGATGTAAATTTACTTTTACTTATGTGAGTATATTTACTCATGTAAGTAAATTGCTTATATAATACTCTGTTCTCATGCACTAAATTTACTCCTATGAGCAAATTTGCTCATAAGTAAATACACTCATGTGAGTAAAAGCAAAATTACTAAGCATTCGCATGACATTGAGTATTTCATTGTTTTATGTTATTAAAGTCACGGATTTTCTAAAACCTGAAGAAAGATAGAGCCATGGGCTCTGTAGCTCATCAGAGTTTATATTGTTTGATGTTGAAGACTGAAATAGAATGTTCTCAATATGATTTAGTCTTACACTCAGACTCTGAAAAAGTATTTATTCTGAAAATATCAACATATTAAATATTGAAAAGGAGACTGTAAGAAATGGGATTTTCAGAAAAAGAGGCTCCTTTTCAATATTCTTTTTCAGATTCTAAGTAACATAATTCATAATCCCTAGGCCTAAAAAATATCTGTCTTAAAAATGTTCAGTGCATAACAAAAAACATGACTTGACACTAAAGTTTGATAAAATTGGTTGTCCAAGTATCACAGTTCCTGCAAAAATATCAATGTAAAAGTGATCCTCCCAAGTACAGTCCCAATATCAAGTACAATCCCTTGACACGACATTGAAAATCGCGAGGGAAAGAAAGTAAGGGAGGCAGGGAGGCGGAGGGTTGGAGAGTGAGAGAGGAAGGGAGAGGGGGACAGGGCAGGGAGGGACAGTAGGCGGCTGATAGGCAGGAGTGTGTTGTGTTGTTCCCTAACGAGGTCTCACAGACCAGCTCTCCACCTCTCTGCACACTACCCTCATTGTTACACAGAATTTTTCAATATTCTCTACTGTCCCTCCCACCCTGGTGTGGCCTGCTAGAGGGAAAAAAAGTAATTTTATGATAGCTCTAAACTCTTTATTTTTCACATTTGAAAAGGTTATGGTCTCCATTATACAAAGATGATCTACACAAAATTTGAGCGTCCTAGCATTACTAGTTTCAGGAGTGAAATTAAAGGTTTTAGGTCAGATTCAGTGCAAAGGATTATATATACTCAAGTGAGTAAATCGATGCATGCGAATGGGGTATAAGTAAATTGTGTCCATGTGAAAGAGGCTTTAGAAAAGTATATTGTAAATAACCTTATAGCTGCAATGTCACAATTTAACTGTCACATTGAATAGCTGAATTTGGTTTTGGAATGCCTCCAAATAGGAGGTGGAATGTTCCAAATAAAATTATCTTATTGAGGCATTGCTTTTGAATAGTCCACTGCATAATACTGTGTAAATCAACTACACATTCTGAATAGAGCTATACTCTTTGCAGCCATCGTTACTATGAGCCGTGTCATATGTAATTGATTTTATTCATGTTATTTATGCAAATAAACACTTTTAGAGTACGTAAAAGACGTATTTAAGTGTTTCTATGTAAATTTGGCAACCTTCGCCTGACCGATACGTCTCCAACAACCATCCGACAAAATTTTTAAATTTTGATTTGTAAACGATAAGATAAACCTGTTCTGACTTGTTTAACTGATAAAGTAACATGAAAATGGTTGTGTTTATTTTTAGGGTACATTATTAGAAAATAATATTAAGTTGAAGCTGAAAGTTAATGTAAAACAACTATTTCCCACAATGTTATACATGGACTTCACTATTAATTTCCTATCTCTTTTACTAATTTAAAAACATATTTCCACATTAAACGGTGTTATGTATGATAAAGGGTGTTAGATTGTTTTTCAGTAAGTAAGATTGCAAATAACTAAACAGTTATATAAGTTAAGTCATGTCCTCATTCATCTACATCTCATTTAGCCTGCAATAAGAATAATACTAAACAGCATAACCCCTATTCTAGGAATGGATTTATCCAAGTGTTCCTATGTGTAGGCGTAATGAGGACAACCCAATTTTACGATTATGGAATGAACTTTGTAAACACACTAAAGTTTGACTTTAGCACGTGATCAAAACAATATGTTATCTTATGTGATTTTGAAGATTTCTACTGCCTTTTTATTTAAACATTTACGAATTCGTATAACTATAGAAAACAACCATTACTTTCAATGAAACACCAACCTATCACTAAAAACCTTAAAGGTTAGCTTATTCGATCGGACGATTCAAAATAACATATATGAATGTACTTGATAGTTTAATGAAAACACACATCTTTTTCCAACTTCGTTATAAGTTCACCATGCCTGAAAGGCCATGTGGCTTGGTTCGTCGTCCGGCATCCGTTCGTCGGGTGAGACCGTATTTTTTTTCACAATTTCGGCCTCTTCTCAAGAACTGCTGTACCCCTGAAGCTGAAATTTAAACGGGACGTACTTTGCAACTAGGGGATCTAAGTTTGTACATTTGGTCCTGTCTGTCATTTACCTATTTAAGTGCTATGGATGTTGAATATAACCATACCGCGCCAAGTTCCATAACAGCGAGCGCTCAAGTTGCTCATTGATCGCTCGATGTAGCGCTCAATGTAGCGCTCAAGTAGCGCTCAAGTAGCGCTAATTCTCTCCTGAACGACACAGTGCAAATTCCTCGAAGTTTGCTCGCCTTGCTACGTAGCGCCACATTGAGCAATCGCGTTCAAGAGAGGTTTAAAAGTAATCGCTCATTGAGCGATTACTTTGAAACCTCTCTTGAACACGGCCCAGGTATGTTCATAAGCTTCCAAACGCACCCAAATGTATGTCTGTATCACCTTAATTTAGGGAAATATGCATTATGCCTTCTCTCAGTGGCCAAGCATACCTCCAGCCAACATTAAAATTATATATTGCGTATTCGAAACTGACATTAATGTGACCCAAGCTGAAACACACTAGTAACAACTGTTAAATGCTCATTGGGTCAGGGAGGGGCGTGGGGCCGACATTGGGCCTTAGAGGGCTCTGGCTATGGGAGAATCATATTTCAGGCTTCTGTGCTATTGGGAGTGAACTACAAGCCTCTATTAAGAGACACAAACAATGGATGTCACACCCTTAGAATATGCTTGTTACTTCTTCCTTAGAATGCAAAGGTATATAATGACTAAACTATGTGTTTGTGTTTACATACCTTGGTTAATGTGAATACTAAATTGTACAATGCCTTAATATTTGATCTGTTAGTCGTTACCTAAGCGATAATGAATAGTATAATACCCAATGAGCTACAGAGCCCATAGCTCTATTTTAAATCATATTTTGGGAAAATTGTCTTTGACTGCACATCTTGTTAAAACACCATGGCCGTGTTCAAGATAGGTTTCAAAGTAATCGCTCAATAAGCGATTACTTTAAAACCTATCTTGAACGCGATTGCTCAATGTAGGCGAGCAAACTTTGAGGAATTTGCACTGTATCGTTCAAGAGAGAGTGAGCGCTACATTGAGCGCTACATTGAGCGATCAATGAGCAATTTAAGCGCTCGCTGTTATTGAACGGAACCCATGTCCATTCACACAGTTACAGTGTGTGTTATATAATACATTATACAATATTGTTCAAGAGTTTATTTCAACTGTCAGATTGTCAAAGCATTAACTTCGTAGATTTACCACTTTCCAATTGCGCTTCTTTTTCGGTCTAGATTTCGTCTCAAGGTATAGATGTATCGCAACTCCAACGTCTACAGAAGATAGACGATCACGTGTAGAACTGCTCAATAGGACAACGCTATGAGGTCCATACTCATGTTCACCAATTAAACATAAACACCCATGTAGGCCATGAAATGAAGAAATGACGAAATGCCTGGATTTTGCAGTCTGCAACAGGTTCTCTTTGATGTAATACCAGTTCAAAATGATGACCACACTTAACCGTCAATCCCCCATTCCCTTCCCAAGGCTTGTTCTCTGATAACTACATTTGATTAAGATGATGTATTTCTAAATAAAATAAAGATAAACAACATTACCTAAAAACCACAAACATCAAATGGTGAGTTACAGCATGTTCTGTAATGTTCATTTCCACAACTAAAAGTCCTTGAACTGTTTTTTTTAATGCATCCCTTTAGTTAATGTTAATTTCTTGGTTGAGTCCAGGCGATAACCATGTGAAAAGCTCATGTTTTACACACGCTCGGCCATGATCAGGAGAAGTCATTCTCTAACAGTGTAAGTCTATGGTAACTTATCTTATCGAGGTACATGCCTGGCCACATGTCAACACAATTTCTCCCCACAGAGGTTACTCAACTCATATCTGCCCACATAACCTCTTTCTGCATGTTTGGGCCATGCATATTCTTCGGTTTTCTCAACATCCTTTCGCCATGAAACTTTCAACATGGGTACCATTTGTATTTCTATCTAACCAAAACTCTATTGACTTTTGTGACCTGATAAAGAATATAATATATGCGCATCTCACAGATTCAGTGACTCTATCTTTGGAACGGTTTTTGTGCTAATGCTCAGTGTGAAACACAGTTGTTTATTTCTTAACTTATTTTGATTGCAACCAAGTAGGAGTCGCCATCGACTAACACAAGAAGATTGTCGCATTAGAAAAGAGGTGACGTTGGAAGGTAGGAGTTGGTATCCTTTGTGCGGAGACAATGGGTCAACACGCATGGCACAGGCGTATCATGAACAGGTTCAACTAGACGCCATATATCGTTACTTCATTGGTAGATTTTCCAAACCGGTTACTCCTTTATCAGACAGAACTTGTAAATATTGTGATTCAAATACTGTTGAAGATGAAATTCATTTTTTGATTAACTGTAAATTTTATTCTGATTTAAGATATGATTTATGGAAAGTAATATGTGATGCATATCCCTCCTTTTGTCATCTTTCACCGGTAAAACCGTTGATCTTCTTAGAAAAATTTGTTATTCCCCTCTCTGCACTACTTAATTCAATGTTTAGGCGTATCCCACTCTAAATCGTTATATCATTTTATCCAGTTTGTCTTATATTTTAACATCTATTTTAAACTTTCATGGTATCAAAATGTCTTCTGCTCATTACCACATCTTGCCTTTGTCGATGGGAGAAGAGGCTATAATTTATCGTTCAACTTAACATGATAGCGCTGGTTTACTGTATCCAGCGCCAAACGTACAAAGCTTGCTTGCTTGCTCATAAATTAAAGACATAAACGCATTGTCGCAGACTGCACTACTTTAATGATCTAGATGAATGAAATAGAAGATGAATATCACTTTGTTTTAATTTTCCCTGTTTATGATTCCCTGAGAAAAGTGTATATTAAAACATATTATATATTGTCCATCCATGCAAACATTTATAAATTCACAGAAATATTGAATACCAAAAATAATGCACTTCTTCAAAATTTGTCGATGTTCATTTATCATGCAATGTTATTTAGAACAGAATATGTGTCAAAAAACAATATAAGTTACAAGTAACTAGTATGATCTTCATGTGTGTTACACGTGCGTGTATTTTCAATGCTGTAAATGCATTGTACTACAGGCCTGTGGCCTTTCAGTACCGGAAATAAATTGAATTGAAACGTTGTCTTACTCAAAACGACAGTGCAAGCCCAATGTCCAATTTAAATAGCAAGGTGGAAAATGAGAAACACGTTTTAAAGTGTCCACATGGCATGGAAGATAAGATACGAAGGAATTCCACAGGTTTGGGATGGATTATGCGTGCGCTGATCACGTAACCTTGATAGTTCAGTATAAATGGTGCAACTGTTTCAGGTGGAGCAGGTGGAGCAGGAGTCCGGACCATCAGGTGGAGCCTCTCAGACAGCCAGAGATAAGATCAGATACCAGCGCTATGCTTTCTATCCTGCTACTAGTCGTTCTAGCCTCGGGTGAGTGTGGACGGGTATAGCATGTGGAACAGTATCGATTTTACTTACACTCATTTTGGGCTCTTGGTCTTGCACAACTTATTGAACACTATACATCCTACATATTGAACTCGCTTCCCTAAGGTCTGAAAATTTATCCAGCATTTGAATTATTGAAATCGAGTCTCAGAAGCAAGGTCGTTCACAATTCGATTTCCTCCCTCTCATAGACTTACTTCATTGTTGCGCCTTGAGCATGCTGGAAGCGTTGATCTGAGCGCCTATTTATATGCATTATTATTACACGTAAGTGCATTAAATAATGTTTCGATTTATTTAATTAGTCTGTAAAATAACATACTTTGAAGTAACACTATCACAGATAACATTAGCTTTATTCCCGCAGAAACTTGGTTTATTCAAGGATTTAAATGAATTATAAGATAACCGAAGCCAGGCAATAATGCACATTTAATTATTTCCCGCTTTAAAAGTATTAAAAACATATGTTTTTATTGAATTGCAAGTCGATTTAAATCTTTAGTATTTTTTGTGTCTAGTTCTCTGCTTGATTACGCTATTACGAGAAATTCAGAAAATCACTTTACAAAAGTTTATGTATGTAGATTGAGGGTCAATCGTTACACGGGATCCGGGACCAAGACATCGTCAATCGAAATATGTCTTAATATGTAACTACGGTAATCGTTTTAAATTGCAGTAAACCTTTCTTTATATAATTGAACAAGAAGATGAATTTCTTAAGTTTCCTCGACTTTAGAAGTCCAAAGTAAAGCCAAACTTCAGAAGTATTGGTAAATGAACTGGCTGTAATCGTTCTCTTTGTCGAAACACGGGAATTCTAATTAGATGCATAGATCCCTGTTGAAAGCGTATTCATCTATACTCCATGTGTTTGATATGAATATCAAAGAGTAAATGTATTTTGTATACACATTTGATTAATATAAGCGTTCCCTTATATTTAACAGAGTGGGCAATAACCATTTGACGACTCTCTCTCGTTGAATCTTATGCAATGTGTCTGTTATCTATGTTAAACTAAGTCTAGTGAAACTATTTCGATGTCATTGACACTGTGTGGCTTTGACCCAATTTTTCTGCCCATGCAGACCACCTGACTGTTAAACATGCAGAGTGCACCATCTGTTTATCTCACACTTTATTACTTTATATATGGCGAAATGTAATTTTGATGATCTAAGGATATTTTCAGGGTATTTGTTATTAAAAGATTGAGCTTCGCTTACTTATCTGATAGTTGGAACCAAGACTTTCAAACTGGGGGACAATATATACTAGCTCGCCGTCATACCTCCTGATATAAAGCTGCTTCCCGACAGTCTGTCCACCTACGTGTGTCTTGGTGCAAATATCATGTAAATTGGTTTTCATTGTAACGTCAATAAAATTACTTTAAATAATGTCAACTAACAAGCCTGTATCCACGTGTAAACGAACCATTCTCACAACTTACCACGTGATAGTTACGTCAGCGGTGTTCCTTTTATAACTTTGGCATAATTTCATTAATTTAAGTTTCCATATCGATGAAATGAGAACATGATTCATCACAATTACATTGAATGGGATAAAGAGGAAATACATGATGAATGTTAGATTCAGTTGAATACTTACTGGATACTTTAGAGGAGAAACTATGAACTGTAGTTTGACAAGATTGACCCCAGGACACTTCAAAGCGTTGCCCAAACTGCAACTTTTATTAGACTAAAATTTAGTCTGTGGAATTTTTATAATTACTGTAACTTCATCATTTTAATAATACACAGTCATGGAGCAGGACTAACTGTTTATATACAGTGAGGTATAAACTTAGATTGCGTTATTGAAGATTCCACTGTCTTTCTATTATGCGAAAATGTCAAATCGGTCTAGTTTCCGAGTTGATACGATGTTTCAATGACATCTCAGATGGCATGATATTTGCACTAAGATACACAAGATGAACCAACTGTCGAGATGCAGCTGTATATGTATTTTAGTGTTCTGAAATGCGTTTTTATAATAATTGTTACCATCAAAGATTGTTTAAATATTAACAGGAAGTGATGCAGCGAAGACCTCGCTCAACTTCATCGTGATGGGTGACAACGGCGGGTCGGGACATGCCCCGTACTCGTCCTCAATACAGAGGCACGTGGCAGACAAGGCTGCTGAGATAGCCGCCTACAAGAATGTGGACTTCATCGTGGAGGTCGGGGACAACTTTTATGAATATGGCGTCAAGAACGTCCACGATCCTCGGTTCAAGGTAGGTCAGCTACTTTCCATCTTCAGCTTTCAGTTCACTCTCAATGTTTTCTTCTGAAATGACTTCTAAACATTTGCTGATATTTCACTTTAGCAATTAAAACATGTTGAGCTTATTTCCATTTTTTTATGTGCAACAATGTTGGTTTTTTTTAAAGAACGACGAAATCGAAGATGTTATCGATATTTTACAAGATTGTCTAACATAAGTATAAATAGTAACTGTAGCGATGAAGAGCCAGGATACGAATACGGGCCAATAAAGTTGCAATTAGTTAAAGCCATATCAAATCATTACTTACTTCAATTTCTCAGAAGCGATGGCGTATGTTATTTCTTTGGATATGTGTTTACTTTGCTTTTGAGCAATACAGCTCCCATTGGGACGGACATGTATCGTATCGTTGAGGGTAGAAAGCACATACAGGCGACGATCAAACCTCTTATACTGCCGAAAAAGGTTTTATATATATATATATATATATATATATATATATATATATATATATATATATATAGTAACATGGGCGCGGTCATTTTAGCTAAGTCGAAAACATTCTGACACGACTGCATTCGTAGTTTCTTTTCTCACATCATATAGAATGAAATCTGATGTAACGTACTGCCGGTGTATTACCGGGTTTCATACTTATCGTACGTGGGCAAATGTTCTTCAAACTGTAATTACTGTTGCTAAACAGCTCGCCGATAGATCGATTCGACAAGAAAATATCGCTAGACGAGTGTGGCTATCCTTCTAATAAGGGAGGAAAAAACGTCTCTGTTCACAATGGAGAAACTGTTTCTTGTTTTTCTGACAACTTTAGAAATTACGCCTCTTCATTACGAAATAAGTATGCATCATCCTTTTGAGTGAATATATCAGTAGTGAGTGTTATTAGTGTTCTTTACATTATTTATCGCAGCCAACAAGGCGCTAGGTTGTATTTGAGCGAATGTTTCGCTATGGTTCCAGGACACGTTTGAAGACGTGTACCACCACAGTTCCCTGCAGGTGCCGTGGTATGTGATAGCCGGGAACCACGACCATCGCGGCAACGTGTCTGCACAGATCGCCTACTCGAAGGTGTCGAAGAGATGGTAATAAACGGTTGAGGCATTTTTTCATTTTAACACGGACTTAAATGTGATTTTAAGGACTAAATCTGACATTCTTATTAGGAATCAAACTGTCGGCAATAGTACAACATCTGGATTTTTTCGAGGCGAGTACCTTTTGACATTCAAATCCTCAACTTCAGAAATCGCGAGTCCTACTTATCCCAACAGTTTATGCATTCAGCAAATAACTCCTCGCTTTATTTAAGTCAACAACTGGTTTTATTTCCAGTACTCTGATCAACTGACACAGCTCTGAAGGTGTGGGTTCAAAACCCAAACGGGACTCGTTCCGAAAAAAGGACCAAATCGAAATCCTGCAGCTTATGTGTTCCCAAATTGAATTGAACAGTGGTAGAATTGTCCACTATCTTGTATATATTTCAAAAGATATGATCTTTTGATGAAGAGATTAATGTCTTTGAAATTTATTCTACTCAAGTAGATCTAAACGATGTCGAACATCCCTGAGGAAGTTGACTACAAATCGAGAATATATTAAAGCGTATACATCTGGCAATACAGAAATTATAATTAAAAGTGTAAACTCTTCTTTTTATTTCACTGACTATTCACATTAAACATGTATGTAGTATTTGGTATATGCATATATACATTATCCTTATCATTGATGTAGCTGCATGAGTGAATACCTAGAACATACTTCCTCTCGCACCTGCTCGTGTTTTTAATATCATAACGCACAAAAATGTTATTTATTCGATCAAGCATTCACTATTTTTAATCTAAATAGTTAATTGTTATATCTTTGTACATTCTAGCCTTTTTATATCTTGTCATGTATGTATGTATTTGCTTTGTGCTCAATTCATGACAAAGAAAATTCCCTTCTCGAGGCAATAAAGATTTATCTTATCATATCTTATCGTATATATGTATGTATGTATGTATGTATGTATGTATGTATGTATGTATGTATGTATGTATGTATTTCTTTTCATAACTCCAACTTAGTCTCACTATATCTGCAGGAACTTCCCCTACAAGTACTACCCCCTGACCTTCAAGATCCCCGGAAGTTCCTCGACCCTGGATCTGATCATGCTGGACACCATCACTCTGTGCGGTCACAGTGATGACGAGGGGATGATGCAGCCCCAGGGACCAGAGGACCCGGAGGACGCTAACTCACAGTGGGAGTTCGCAGAGAACATGATGAAACTCAGCAAGTGAGTGCTCACGGTCGTCTTTAACATGTCGTAACGACTAGGGTGAAATTGGTGTCGACGCCTGCCTTCATTCTCGATGTAAACCAAGTACCACTTTGATAAGGTCCCACCTTGAATGTTGTTAATATTCTTTAATCTGAATTAATACCTTTTAATCTCGACTTTCAGTTATAGCCTTTTTGAATTTGGTGTTCAATTAAGTCAAACTAACCCCTCTTTTCTGATTATCAAATACAATTACTCGAGTTCCAGTATATTTTCAAACCTTGTTCATATGTGTCTAATTGTCTCAAATGAAATACAATATAATTATGCTTCTCACGAGGGTAATACGGTCTCATGTACCATCGTTGTACCATGTATCCCGAGCCTTCAGGCGTATACAACGTATTTATCTTTCCGTCATGTCAATAAAATTAGTGTTATTTTTAGTTATTGCGTTTTGCCTGCGAGTGACTGATCAGCTGATATCGCTTGAATGACCTTGACCCTAAACGTGAACAAAATGGCGTCATGCGTCTCGACTGAATTGTTAAATGCTGTATAACGTATTACTATAAGCTTTTAAATGCCTAAACACGTGTTGATATTAGTTTAATTGAGTGTGCAAGCAATGCAAAATGGAATTTGTTTAAAAACCAAGCAGCAAATAAGGCGAAAATGTGGAATTAATAGAGACGTCAACAGCTGATCGAACTGTTCAAAACTCCGTACACCGCATGCGTCATTTTATAACGTCATCTTATCATAATGCGACACCTACTCTTAGCTAGGAGATGTTACTATGACAGCGGGGTACATGAAATTTGTACACCGTGAGACTGACGGGGTAGACTACATAAGAAAAAACGTAACTATCGTTAGCCAATCAAAAACGAGGAATTTACTGTAAGGAAAGATAATACGTTTTGTAATAACCATTATTTTAACTAATTCGAAAAACACATTTCGGCTAAACTAAAACATGGCACCATACCGGGCAGTCATGTTTCACTCAAATCCAAGGACTGAGAAGAGTCACTTCCGGTGTATTGAACCACAGACAACTCCTAAATGCAAACACCATTTTGACTAGGTTGGAAGCTAATTTCAGATGCTATTCACAAACATGTGAATACATATACGTATATTTGACCCCCTGCAGAGCCGAGTACCTGTGGACGGTGGGTCACTACCCCGTGTACTCAGCAGGTTCCCACGGCCCCACGTCTTGCCTCACCCACGGGCTCCTCCCCCTCATGAAGCAGTACAACGTGTCTGGACACATGTGTGGACACGACCACAACCTACAGGTAGGTTCACAATACGCTGGTTGACCACAAGCTACAGGTAGGTTAGCAATACACTGGTTGACCACAAGCTACAGGTAGGTTCACAATACGCTGGTTGACCACAAGCTAAAGGTAGGTTAGCAATACACTGGTTGACCACAAGCTACCGGTAGGTTCACAATACGCTGGTTGACCACAAGCTAAAGGTAGGTTCACAATACACTGGTTGACCAAAAACTACAGGTAGGTTCACAATACACTGGTTGACCACAAGCTACAGGTAGGTTCACAATACACTGGTTGACCGAAAGCTACAGGTAGGTTCACAATACACTGGTTAAACTAGGCTGTGCTCTCCTAAGCTACATTGTTACATTGCTGTCTCGTAGATGCGGTGATCGACCAATGGAAACGTCGCTGACTTCTTCATTGGGGCGAATTGTCATTATAAGATATTACACTTTCTTTGTTGTTCTAGAATGTTTTAGAGCTTATGCTGTACAACATTGTTTGGCTATTTAACTTCTGTATTCACTTGCTTTTTATATCGTACCGTTATAAAGCATATGTTTGATAACGGGTTTATAACTTGCTTTTGAATGATGTATCCTATTTTGACAGCACAGTAGAGAGACCCATAACGGACATACCATAGACTTCATGGTCACTGGTTGCGCGGCGAAGGTGAGCACACACTGGTCACATGAGCAGGCCCTACCACACAGTGCCCTCCAGTACAAATGGGCAAAATCACAAGGCGGGTTTGTGCTCGTGGAAGTTACGGCAACGGAAATGACGTCAACATTTATCGATTCGCTCGGAACAACGTTACACAGAGTTGTTACACATCCGAGGAAAGTGTAGACACAGGCTATGGATTTGCTTTTGTCTTGTCATGAAATAAAATGGTTGATAAGCAAGCCTCGGATATTTGAAACTTTTATAAACTCGTGTTGATATTTGATATCAGAAGACACTTTGGTGAGATTATCTATTTGTTTTTTCTAATAAAATTATGGTGATCTTTCAAGACGGCTTTTGTAGTTTTCAATCTATTGATCCTTCCATCTCTGCGGGTAACATTTCAAGAAGTATTTTTTTTTAAATTACTTTTTGTTGTACATGTACTGGCGCATTACATATACAAATTAGTTTTAAACGAAAATGATACAAACACGTTGGCAGAAGTTGGTAACATAGATGAGTCTCAAGAAGTAATATCCGACAATCGTCTTTTGATATGTTGCTGATCAAAACGAATCGCTCACGACGTTGACCTAAATCTTATGAAGAGCTCTGTCTTACGGTAATGGTATGGTGCATTGTCAACGTAACAACCGTCGACTTTACAAAGAATAAAAAGAACTCTTAACTGATTGATTTGAAAATTAATATCATTTGATTAGAAAGATTTTCATTTTATCAGGAGGAACCTGCACAATATGTCAGTGAACTTCTAGCCTACAGTTGCAAAAATACTCTCTCCGCGATTGTATATTGTTCTGGATATATAACCATGAAAACTAGTACCGGGACTGCACGTATTTAAGCCCAGGGTTTAAATACGGATATTGCATGTTTTCACCAGGTAACATTTAACTCTAATTTAAGCCCAGGGCTTAAAAAGGAAAATACCCAAATCAGTCAAAAGTGTTACATATTCAATGTTTTATTTAGAAATAAAAATACGATTTGAAAAATAGTGTCAAGTTTGAAGAATTCAATAGGTTCAGCTCCAGGTTCATCAACTTCTCATTCAATTCACACCAACGCAATGCATTTGTACCACATGAAACATATCAACATAACAGAACACAACTCGATATGTGGGTGTGTAATTTCGCGTTTATTCTTCTTTTTTAACAGCTTAGCTCAAATTGCATGCATATTACTTCATACTCATTCTAACTTCATATTTATTGTAAATGATTTTCTTGAAGACATTTCTAAACGTCTACATGTATTTCTTGCAAAAGCTTTGGTAATTTATTAATGTCTTTTTCACTTCCAACAAATATAAAAGGAGCTGGAATTTCTAGTCCACCTTTTGGAATATACGAAGGAGTTGAGTGATTGGACAAACGTTTCACTTGAATTGTACCTCCACCTTGGATAAAGAAGTTACACAACTTAGTCTACTGCACAGGAACGTGCACTACGATGATGTTATTGTCTAAAACAGACACGCCGTGTTTGTCAAAAGGGTTAAGATGATCGCACTTGGTGTCAAAAATGCCTCCTAATTCAAGTGTCCAATGTGTTTTGTAAATATGGAACCCCCTAACAGCACTTAGTGTAGAAAACAGCTTCAGATTTTTCATTAAAACCACGTTTCAGCAAACGTCCTGTAAGGGAGATGACTCTAATTGTATTATCTAATTTACGCCCATGTGCTTAAAAACGTTGTTGGTTTCCATTATTAAGCCCATGGGCTTAATAACGGGTGGGCTTAAATACGTGCAGTCCCGGTAAATGTTTCCATAGTGCAAAAATAAATTTTATTCATTGAATGAATATTCATTTGACACCTTGACAATCACTATAACAGTAAAAAGTTTGTGAATAGTTTGTCCCCTAAAGTGACATGAGATATGCAAACTTGAACAAAAGACAAGAAAATATGGAACTCTTTCCGTAGGAAGATGGATCAGCAATATAAAATGTTCAATGAGAAAAATCATTTTGATATTGATAGAGCCACACATCTTCATATCTAGTTTATTTCGTGCCACGACATATTTTAAAAAGTTCAACATTGTGTAATGTGTAATGCTGTAAACCAACACGAATTTTCTCAAATGAAGCAAGATATTTGCAGTTTGCTTAGACTAAGAGTGATTTATCATATTCAACGTATCTGAAGTTGAGAAAATGTGGATTATTTTTACCACTAATCTATAATGTGACAGCTATGACTCAATTGGATGTACCAATTACTGATTATATTATACCTATTGTATAACTTTAACTCGGCGGCAAAAATAAACCCCAGTTTTTTTATTTTTTCTCTTTTCGATTTCAAACAGACCATTTAGTGACGAACTAAATACACCCTGCGTATGGTCCGTTATAAGTGTTGTATCAACCTGGTTCGTGATTGATAAGCGTCAATTATAGATACATGGGTGATAACAACCGATAACACAGCAACAGGTAAATAACTCGATCAACATGGCGACTGCTTCAGTGTTTGTTTTGGCTGTATTGATTACAGGTAAGTTTAAATAAATAATAGTTTCTAGTGTATTTTAAAGGAATTTGATTATCTTTTAACAAATTAAAAAAGTGTGTGGAACCATTTTACTATTTTCAAATACATATTGGTTATAGCTTGAATTATTGGAATGTTTATATCATGGAGTATTAATATCTCAAACTGCCATTAAGCAATGCCAAACAACTGTTTTATATAAATAAATAAAAAAAACACTATTTACAAAAAAATGCGTTTACAGCTATGCATACTTATATGCATCTGAGCTCCCTATCCTCTAACAGGTCTAAATGAGTTGTAAGTATTTGTGAAAGAACGTCAAGAAATACAATGCATTTATGTTTCGACATATCAGTTATACTGCTTCAGCCATATCTCCAATCAATCACC
This sequence comes from Gibbula magus, assembly GCA_936450465.1. NCBI lineage: Eukaryota > Metazoa > Mollusca > Gastropoda > Trochida > Trochidae > Gibbula > Gibbula magus. Next base: position 26,709,284 of record OW388292.1, read on the forward strand.
ATTCCTTTACTATCCTTTCCTAATGCAAAACAATGCAGTCTAAACTCTCTAACTCACTAAAAGGTTAAGAGGGTTTTTTTTCTTTTTATTTAAGGTAGTCTTCTCAAATGCCACTGGCTGTTTAACGTTAAGTCTTCATTCAATGCATGGTTGATTAATCATTCTCGAATCATAAATGAAACCATACGAAATCATCATGCGGAAATCCTCATGCGGCAAGAAACGAATCCAACATTGTGAACTGAACAATCGTTGCTAGATCTAGCATGACAGTCTCTTTCCATACACTGTCAAATCAAAATAAAAGGAAGAAACGATGACTCGAAGGGATGGTTCGACTAAGGTCTATTATGTGGAAACGAATTTTCAAGAGTAGAGTCCTGTTGGTGTTTTATGATTTTGGTGATTAACCAAATCATGTGAAGAAAATGAAGTTAGTTTAAATCATAAACGTATAAAAACATAAATAAGACCGCTCCTTGAAATCTGTCTTTACATAAACAGCCAGATCACTTTAAAAATAAATATCACAAGCTGTAAATAACTTTCAGGATGTCTGGCAGCAGAGAACGCGTTGAAGTTTATCGTGATCGGTGACAATGGGGGTATAGACACCTTCCCCTTCACAACCCCCATACAGAGGGGCACAGCAGATCAGATGGCGGCCCTAGCCGAGAGAGTGGGCGGTATTGACTTCGTCATGGAGCTCGGAGACAACTTCTACGATTTTGGCATCAAAGACGTGGAGGACATAAGGTTTGATGTAGGTTTTCTAATGTTTCCGAATGGTGCGGAATCTTCATTAATTTCCGGAAATAAAAACAAAAGATTTCGTTAGTTGTAGTTGTTACAAAAGTAGCAGAAATAGTAGCAGCAGTATCAGTAGTAGCAGAAGTTGTAGCAGCAGCAGAAGTAGAGATAGTATCAGGAGTAGTACACTGGTAATGATGATAATAGAAGTAGACGTAGTAGTAGTAATAGACGTAGTAGTAGTAGACGTAGTAGTAGTAGATGTTGTAGTAGTAGACGTAGTAGTAGTAGTAGACGAAGTAATAGACGTTGTAGTAGTAATAGTAGTAGTAGTAGTAGTAGTAGTAGACGTAGTAGTAGTAGTAGTAGTAGTAGTAGTAGTAGTAGTAGTAGTAGTAGCAGCAGTGGTTTTAGTAGGAGCATTAGTAGCAGTGGTTTTAGTAGTAGTTGCAGTTGTAGTAAAAGTGTTAATTGAAATCGTAAGCGAGATCCGCTCTATTAGAGTATCTAGCATAAATGTGTGCATATGTTACAGAACACATTCGAGAACGTGTACATCCAGCCCTCACTGCAAGTCCCCTTCTACATGGTGGCCGGTAACCACGACCATATCGGCAACGTGTCGGCGGAGATCATGTACACCAAGATGTCCAACAAGTGGTTCGTTCATATTGCACTGGATCTTGTTTCCCTATAATTGCGCATGACTTAAATATCTTTACATTTTCAGAAAGGAAACAAATCTTTATGAAGTCTTTAAAATTGATTATGACTTCAGACTGCATGATCCTGTTGTTTAACCTTAAAAGTTATGGTTGTTTTGCGCAGCGATCACATGATTTGGTAATTATTTTGTCGCTTTATATCCTTAGGAATTGATCAGTTTTATTTCGGTATATGATCTCCTATATTTGTAATGTTCTTTGCCGTTGACATTTATCAATTTACCTAGAATTCGTTTTGTGTTTTACTCCAGGCGGTTTCCTGACTTCTACTACCCTCTGAGCTTCAAAATCCCAAACAGCACTGCTACCGTGGACTTCGCGATGATCGACACGATCAGACTGTGTGGTATCGTGGTGGACGAGGTCAGCATGGAGCCCCAGGGACCCAAGGATAGTGTGGACGCGCTCACTCAGTGGGGCTGGATAGACAACCAGCTAAAGAAAAGCCAGTACGTATCTGGTCGTATTTAAGTACAGGAAGTAGTAGGGTATATGACAGACTGTGATAAATCCATCCTCGATAATCCAGCGCTATTGTTCCGATAAATCTACACACAAGCTTGTGTGTATATTTATCGGAACAATAGCGCTGGATTATCGAGGATGTGATAAATCCTACTACTACAAGAAACTTTTGTTTCAATAACAATCTTAACAATTAAAAGTGTATCTCAACCTGTATCAAATACGTCTTCGAGAAATAAAGACTACCCGGCAAGATATCTTAATCATCGAGTGACAATACGATTGAAATGTAGTTAGGTCATGTCTAAAGAACCCAACTAAATTAACTGCGTTTTTTTTATTTTTGGAATGTTCCTGAAAATGTTTTATAAATAAACAATCTTTTTAAATCTCCTCAACTATAGACGAGATATGACAGTGCAATTGTTGCTTGTTTTATGCCATTCTAAAGCAACTATGCGTCTACGAATAAATAACTTCATTTCAATCTTTTATATTTAAAAACCATACATTATGTCCCAAAATCATTTTAAAATAACGATTTAAGAACACAATGTGTGTTTAAACAGGCATAGGCCTAACATTTAATATCCCGATGATTTACATTGAACATTTAGTTTTAGCTCCGTTAAAAGTTTAGTATCTTTTCTTTCGCCAAGTAGTTTATCATATATCCTGGCGAAATGTATAACTATTTCTTTTTGAGAGAAAATCGAAAACTAGCGAGAGGTCAAAACAATATGTACAGTCGTTTAACAATCACCCTGTTCATTTTCTGTCAAACCTAGTTTGAATACTCTCTGTCCCTTACATATCCGGATACTCGAATCTGAGTAATTATAGCAGGTACCGTTTGTTGAATTCATCTCTCAAGAACGATTCTTCATTGCCCAGAAGACAATCTAAATAATTCTGACGAAGTTTCTTCATTGTGAGAATAAAATCATCTGAATGAAGCTCTACCATGTATTGAACATACCTCACAGAGCCTCGTACCTGTTCACTGCCGGCCACTACCCGGTGTACTCTATCGCTGAACACGGCCCCACCAAGTGCCTGGAGGACTTCCTCCTCCCTAAACTCAGATCGTACCGGGCCAGTGGACATATGAGTGGACACGACCACAATCTGCAGGTAAACACACCTGTAACGAAAGTATAATGCACAGTGGTGCAAGTGTGTAGTTATATTGTGTATTATATTGCATTAATCCATGGCGGTGACATCGTTCTATTGTATTAACATTGATTATTTCTAAGACTTTTTTTTCTGTCCAGTCAAGAAGAATGTCAGGTTTTGAAGTTTTCGGTAACACATGGCTTACCAGACTACATCTTCAAAAATGATGAATCTTGTCTTGCTATATCTGAATCGGATTTACAACGTCTCTAACCGGACAAGTTCATTTTAGTAGTGTATCAGCCATGAGTGTTTGTCATATGTCAGAAAAATTTATCAGATGCAGCAAGGCTTAAATTAGTCACTAATAGAACCTGGTGCGAGTCATGTCGGGGAAGTTACTGTAGTAATTAATGTATTAAAGAACCGAAACAGTATTTATGAAAGGAATAGCATTCATGACTGCAACCTCAAGGTCTACACAATATTACATTTCATTGTGTATTATTACTTCGAACTAACCCTTTAATCTGTCAAATAATTGTTTTGGTTGTTCATATGTTTGTTTTCCAGATATGTTTTTTACCTAGATATTTGTAGATATTTCTCCCTTTCGACGTTTCATCGGAAAAAACATCGCATAACTGCAGCACATGAGTACATATTGCTCTGAATAATAAATATACTTTTTTTTATAGACTCATAATGTAATGTACTACTCTCACCCTACACACGGATGTCATCAAGTTTCGTGTTGATGGAAGCAATAACTACATTGCATTTTGTTCATTACACTGTGTCAATATTTAGAAATATAATATGGAAACCATATGATAATATTTGAATATGCATAATAATAGAATGTATGACAAAACAATTTTCATTATTTCATAAAGAGAAGATTATCATCGTTTCTATCATCATCATCATGATCATCATCATGATCATCATCATGATCATCATCATGATATCATATTTGTCCATATCGTTTCCATTGTATAATTAGCCTGATATAAGCATTATGGTACTATCGTAAGTATAGATGTAGAGACAGTATGATTCAATCATAATATAATAGATACAACATACTGATACACTTAACGCGCCTCTTGTTCTTTCCTCATCACAGCACCTGCAGGAAGCCACAGATGGTGTCACCCTGGATTTCATACTGTCTGGCTGTGCGTCCAAGCTGGATTCCAGTCAGGCCCACAAGGACGCGGTCCCCCCAGGCACCTCCAAATTCCACTGGGCGGACCACAGCGTTAACGGGGGCTTCGTCTACGTAGAGGCTACTGAGAAGTCCATGGTCTCCACCTACATCGACGCCAACGGCAAAAACCTGTACAACGTCACTACCCTGCCCAGGAATCTGCATTAGGGGAGACAGGGAGGGTATTGGTGGATGAGGAATGGACGGAGGACTAATGGGGGTTTGGTCTTGCGAATTTCGAATGTTCTATTTACTTCTCAGTCATAATGAGCCGTGAGAGAATGTGAATTGTTGGGAGTCTGATTGGAGATAATTTCTTTCTGTGAATAAAGAAGATTTGTCTTAATTATACGAGTTGGATTTTTTTTTTAATGATATTCACAATTATGTTATTAGGAATAATTTACTTTTGTTTTGTAAAAAAAGATATGAGGGATCGAGGTATTTAAAACGAATTATGTGATCATACTATTTAAATAAGGGGTTGGTTGTATGAATAATCATTTTGGAGCAAGGTTGGGTTTTTTTCTGTATTTTTACAGCTTTGTACCGTATTCTTTTTTACCTACATGTCTATTTTAGTGCAAAATCATTTAAATTGACGTTCATTGTAACTTCAATGAAATCACCACACACATCGACAATGAAGATTCACATATTCACGAGTAAAATAATCATTCATAAACATCTCCTGTGATCAGTGAGGCGTGTTTATGAAATTTGGCACAATGAAATAGACAGGAGGGGGTCAAATTTGGAAAATTCAAGTTTCACAACTGCTAAATGCTCATATCGATCAACTGACAGCAATTTCATCACAAATATATTGAATGAGTATAACAGTAAATATATTATGTATGTTTGGCCCAGTTGATCACTTACTGAATATTTCACAGAAGAAAATAAAAACTGTAGTTTTGAAAATGTTGACCCCAGGTCACTTCAAAGAGCTTCGTATACTATAAGGTATCAAATCAGATTATATTGTTGAACACTCAAATGTCTTCTTATAATGCGAAAAAGCAAAGTAATAGGTCTAGTTTTCGCGTTGATACGATGCTTCAAAGACATTCCAAATTATATGATATTTGCACTGAAATACACAAGCAAGTAAACAAACGTCCGGTTCACAGCTGTATATCTCGATGACTCCAGAGGCCACAGGAAATGTCAAATGTATTGATATTTTTATGTAATCACCTTCAGTTTGGTGAATATAAACCTAAACGTAGGAAGATGATTATAAAGATAAGTACTTTACTGTATTATACTACACAGTGACCAGGAAATCTAAACAATGTTCAAGATTATATATTTCAGTGTTTGAGTTTTGGAAAGCATTAATATAATAAAATAATAGTAAAATGTATCAATGCACGTGAAGAGTGGAAATCGAGAAGAGAAATTAGAATGAATCACTGTAGTAACGTTAACATTGATAAGATAATCACATTTTGTTAACAAATTAATCATGTTCTGACCTATCGTTGAGATCCGTCATACATCTTCATACTCGTCAGTTCATATGATCGGTGGGAAAAACTCAACATAGTGCAGGACTGGCAAGACTATTGAATAGGGCATACGACAACCAAGGAAACATTTAGCACCTTCGGGAAACATGCTCTCTTACCAACTTTAATAACATGTTTGTGCCGGTCATTTCGCAAACCAACATCTCAGAAGATTAATGGTAAAATAAACGACCCCGAACCATTTCATATAGGTAAATAATATACTTTCCATCTTGACTCGTTTTATAATATATGCTACACACATTTAATTAATGTTGTAGGAAATAAAACAACAAGTATTGATAAATAAACACACATTCAAGGTAAAGTAATTATGACGATACTCCATATTTCGCTGTCTAATAGGTGCATTTGTATGTAATTAAATCATTTTAAAAGGTTCGTATCATGTTTGCTAATGGAAATAAAGCGACAGATAGTTTACCAATTGCATAACAACACTCCTCAATCAATAAATGGAGTTCTGAAACGTATACGGTTATCGATTTTCTAAGCAACGCGGATCCATTTCAGAGCCTCGAATTATGGAATGGCGTTCACACAGTCACTATAACATGCCAATAGCCGTTTTATACGGGACACCGTTTTCTACAGTACCACGGATACTCCGGTCTGGTAATGGGCTGTTTTACCCTTTTAAGATTTACTGCATAAACAAATGATCATAAAAGGCAAATTTGAACATGTAAAAATGGGGGGAAATCCTGCTGCAGTGCCTTTAAAGGGGTAGTAGCACATTTTTTTTCGCTCAATTAAGTTGATGAAATGTATTTGAAAAACAATGTCACTCATAGTAAAACACCCTTCCCTCTTAGGAAAATCTAGTTAAAAAATGAGTGTACATCGTTCCGTAAAGCCTTTGGAATCATTTTTGTAATTCGAAATAATGAAAAGTGTTCACATTAAAATGGCCGCCATGCAAAAAATTTGTATACGCAACACCGTTTTTACCACTACGGATATTTGGTGCACATGTGTAATAAGATGTTTTACCCTTTAAAGTAAATATTAATGACATAGAATATCATTATAAATGGGAAATTTGAAAAAATAAAATTTGCAAAAAAACGTGCTACAGCCCCTTTAAACTTGGATACTATATGCTTCAATACAAGCTACATCAGTGCATCAGGGGAGTTCCTTGTTATACACCTCATGTTACACTAATGAAAACAAGGTGACACGTTGCTCATTACAGAACAGGGAGGGTTCCGCAAGGTTAATAAAGCGTAGACAAAGCTAAGCATTGTACATTGTCAGTGCATTTATATATTCGCATGGTCTATCTCCGTCAAAATCAGTAACATGTACACTTTATTTCCGATTTATTTTCTCATCAGTTGCTAATGTTAACGCCAAATGTTACCAATTTAAACAATTGATATTGCTATACACAAATTGGTAACCTATATTCAACTCACTGATATGCAGATCTACACGAAGCACGGATAGGAACATTGATATGTTGTTATCACTCTGATAACTCATTGTACAACATGGCGTCATTCCGAGCAACCGTAACGCTACTCGCCCTTTCACTCGCAGGTAATATGTCCACCATGATATTCATTGTTAAGAGATTAAATTGGAAAATGTGTTGCCATTAACCTCAAATGATTATTTCACCTTTGGAATTTTCTGAGCCCACAGTTTTGTTTATTTAACATCAATATATAAAGTGGATGACAAAACAATCTGTATATATGTATAAACGTATGTGATCAAATATTAACATAGATAAAGTTACGTAATTATAATCAGATAATACCTTTTGTTATGTAAAATAAGTGAGCGATTTAACAAAATGATTTTGTACGTTTTTATATAAAATATAATATAATATAAAATATTTTCCCTTTTTGTACAATTGTATCTATTGTATATTTCGTACAATTGCGGATGGACTATCACTTTTCTAATGGCGATAACTACCATCACCAGATATAAACATCTATAGTGGTGAAGGGAAGATAGTTTAAAGATCAGTGCGGTCGACCACCGGGCATAATTGATAACCGTGTTGAATTGATGATGGTTTTAGTATGCGCAATTGTTGTATCGCCTTTATATCTATGTAAATACATACACTTTGTCCATATTGTGCCAATCTAATTCATAGGTACGAGGGTGCGGACTTTCGTCCTGATTTCATGCGTGATTTAAGTGTACTAACGTGTACAAAGATATGTTAGACTAAAGGTGTCCTTAGCCATAATGATATCAATATATGTTATATGTTACGACAGACAGACAGACAGACAGACAGACAGACAGACAGACAGACATATAATTGATTTAGGTCTCACCTCGAACAATATTACACAAAATACATAAATATATACATTTAAGATATTGACGAGACACCCATTGAGGGTTACGAGAAACACACTAAAATTGGTGTATATACAAAACAAACATTAAGACACATAAAATATATTACAAGTTATTATTTTAAAAAATATTTCTTCTTTCTAAAATACGTTTGCAGATTTTGGCCGATAAAAGGATAAGACAATATAAAGGTGTCCTTAGCCATAATGATATCATATCGTATTTAGAACGCAACATCATAAACGAAACATGACGGCATAGCACTGTTCATAATGTATCATCAACATGACAATATGAACTTTTACCGTAGGGCATCGAGCGAACAATAAGAGCCTAGGTATCAATGCCCTGCTGGTATTTGATAATAGGGAACAGTTTACCTTACAGAGAACCTTTTATTAACGTAATGTAACACCCGGTACGCTACTAGCGAGTGACAATTTTTAATTACATACGAGGTGACGTGCTATATTAACGATTTAGTTAGATTCAGGACACATGATTATACAAATAAAATTAACTGTTTTTGTTTTTGTAATTAAAAACAATTAAAAATAATGACATGTTCAGATGAAAGATTGACGTAAATAAGTCACAGAGACGTGCAGATAAGTAAGCATGATAAGATTGATACAGATATACGACTTTTTGTATATATCATGTTTATAAATAACATAAACAATATTGCAGTTCTATATTTCAATTTTTAATTTAAAAAAAACAAACATCATGTCTATCGTAAATTGAGTTGTTAATACATCCGATTCATATTTGAAATTAACAAAATCACCCACAAAAAAATGCAATTTATGAAAATATATGTACAAATTAAGTTAAATACATCAAACCTTCAATATTTTTGTAGGTTCCTACTCATTAATATATCACCACATCGAAATATAAAAGGGTTCATTTGATTCATCAGTGTCGTTAGTGTCTCTCCAAAATCAAAATCTCGGTGAATCTAGTATATGGAAACTTGTTTTTCACTACGTTCCATTAAAATGTTACTTCACAGATTTTCTTGAATATAATTATCTTAACGAGATAACGTCAGACAGTTGTTACCCCTGTATTTAGCATGTCTGGGAGCGGAGGACACTCTGCGCTTCATCGTTATCGGGGACAATGGCGGACAGGACAACGCCCCTTACACAACCCCTATAGAGTTGGGGACGGCGGAGCAAATGGCGAAGGTTGCCGAAAAGGTGGGCGGTATCGACTTCGTGCTGAAGCTGGGAGATAACTTCTACACTTACGGCGTGAAGAATGTTCATGATCCAAGATTTCAGGCAAGTGTTATAAATAGGCATTCGTAAATTTCCAAAAGTTACCGTAGCCTTGGATTTGTTGATACGAAGACCAAGGAAGTAAATGTTTGCACTAATGGGATCAATGGGCTGTCATTATTCTTTATCTTATCATATTTCAATTGGTTTTAGAATATAAATACTCCTTATTCCAGAACACCTTCGAGAAGGTGTACACCCAGCCCTCCCTCCAAGTCCCCTTCTACATGGTGGCCGGTAACCATGACCACAACGGGAATGTTACAGCTCAGATCGTCTACAGCAAGATGTCGAGCAAATGGTAGAAACTTTGTAACGTCGAAACCCTGAAAATTGTAGAAACATTATCACATCGAAACCAAAAAATGGTAGAAACGTTGTAACATCGAACCAGAAAATGTTAGAAAAAGTGTAACATCGAAATAGTAGATTGACAGAAACACTGTAACATCGAACCAATCATCAAAATCACATTGAAACATATATACAAAGACACTATGGGCAAGGTTGTAAAGATCTACGTGATCCAAACTTAGTATGTTTATTTATGAAACGGATAGACAATTTTCATACAATCACATCATGGCAAGAACATTTATATGTCACATTTTAATACAGTAAGTGTTCCACTAGTTCCACGTGGTGTTTTTCACTGTGAATGTTTTATGGTATATGTACAGACAAATATTTCAATTTCTTCGAGAGTGGAGATTTACTATCATCTAAAGCTTAATGCCAGATCCTGATTGAAAGACGTGTTTCCTCCAGGCGGTTCCCTGACTTCTACTACACTCTGAACTTCAAGATCCCCAACAGTAACGCCAGCCTGGAGATGATCATGGTGGACACTGTCCAGCTCTGTGGGATGGTTAACGATGAGGTCAACCTTCAGCCAGAGGGTCCGGAGGATCTGGAAGCTTCGGACACACAGTGGACATGGATTGACCAGCAGCTCGCCAACAGCAAGTGAGATTGGTTGGATGTTATATGGACCCAGTCACATTTTGGGGGTTATAAATGATTAATAACGTCTTATTATTTTCCCCTGAATTTTCCCTGAGATGTGTTGTTATGTTGATCTAAGTTTAAGAATTTCAAAAGTATGATTCATCGTGGTTTGTGGATTGTGGGTTATAAATTGTGATACTCTCGCACTCTCCCATTACGTAACTAAATGTATTAACTCCTTACTGTTATTTGAATATATGACAATTCAGGCTATTTTTCTATCAACTTTGTCTTATATATACACACACTTAAATCTGCATATTTGTATTTCCTTGTTCAGGGCCACCTACCTGTTCACAGCCGGCCACTACCCTGTATACTCCATTGCGGAGCACGGCCCCACCTACCAGCTTGTTGATCAACTTCTGCCCATGCTTTACAAGTACAAGGCCAGTGGTCACATGTGTGGACATGACCACAATCTGCAGGTGCGTGTGACGTCATTCAAGTAGGCATATCATATTAGGTGGAACTGACAACAAAATGGGGTAAATGGTGTTCATTTACAAAATGTCAGACACCTATAATGCATTGTATCAAAGTGGGCTGCCGAGCTGTCTTTAAAGGTGCATCCATTGTGTTTCATAAAATTTTATTTGGCTTTAATACGTCCCAATTCACCACATGTGCTGTTTACAATGCACATAACTTCACTCAGCTTGTATATTTATCCACAATCGCCAAATATATCATAATTACTAGTTTCCATTTAAAATCGAGTTACATCATTATGCATATGCAGAAACCGAAACTGCACGTCCCATTTACATGCACAGCAGTTATGTGACCTGTTAAACATTATCAACTCAAATTTTTCTTTTTGTCTGTTATAAATAAGATTCCAAAATTACGTTTGACTCATTGACGCTCGCCACATGCTGTGTATTGTCCGGTTTTCGATCAGAAATCGCTACTTTTACCTTCATATCGTCAATATGCTAAGTCTACTATCGTCAAAATGGTAGTGTTCGGTAACAGTCGGTACTTCTCGATAAAATAACACTATTTATAACGTTTGCAATATGTGACCCCCAACAACAAAATGGATGTAAGAGAAACCCAATGACTGGAAACATGTAGCACTTTCCTACTGTCACAGTTCTGTTCTCTGCAGGTGTCAAGTATGTCAACATCACATCATTTACATACGGCTATGTTGGAACACTGTTGTGTACTTCAAGTTTTACTTTCGTTGTGAATGTGCTGATCAGTAGACAATATTGAGTACAAGGGGTTTCAACAATTAATAACAAATGCTTGGATTCTTGTGTCTTTCCTTAATAGCTAATCGTTGGTTCTCTCATGTTAACATGTTTTTAATTCCGTTTACAGCATCTTCAAGACAGCGAGGACGACGTGACCCTGGACTTCATCCTGAGCGGATGTGCAGACAAGATGGACCCCAGCACGGCCCACAAGAACAAGGTTCCCGAGAACAGTTCTCGCTTCCACTGGGCAGACACTGGCGTCATGGGCGGATTCGTCTACGTTGAAGCTACAGCAACCAGAATGACGTCATCCTACATAGACGCCAATGGCAACAACCTCTACAACACCACAACGTTACCAAGACAACTTTAGAGGACAGTTGAAGGAGTAACCAAAGACTTCAAGGAACCAATGAGTTTTGTATGCTTAGCCAAATAAAGGAATATTCATAAATCCCATCTAAATATATATGTCTTATTCGTTACACTTTTACACGTGTTTGTTGTAAAGCACGGTGCATGTCAATCAACATACAGAGTTACAATACATCAAAGTTCCATTGGTAAAGGTAATAGAATTGAAATGGTTAACAGAGCAGATAATGGCAACTGGACCAACATTGTTTTGAATTGTTGTAAATACAATTTAGTAAGCGAAATGTCTTCTTTTAAGACATAATTTAGAAAGTATTGCTTTAAAAACGAAAACTCATTCAATTTAGGCAAGCTCTTCCTTGTTATTTCTCCAGTTTAGAAACTCAAGCTTAAGTTCACAATTAATTAATGAATGCATAGATGAAAACCGCTATCTACTACTGAATCAATACATATTGCACAAACAAGACCACCTGTTTCATTATACCTAGTACAAAGCAAACTGTTAGTCATTCTGAAATGGAGCAAGACGTTTGTTGAATATAAAAGATTAATAAATTCGGATTATTCACAGCAGATACTTCACAGCACCTCCATGCTACAACACATCACTTACACACGTGTTTTCCATAGCTAAATTTAAATTAGTTGCGAAAACGAAAATGGATTCTTAAGGATGTTGTAACGTTGTGAAATTTCAAATTTCAACTACAAATGAGATTTGTTGTGTTGGTCTTCATTCAGATGCCCTCTATCATGGAGAGATCGATTTGTATCTGATGATTCAATATTTTGACAACAGATAAGAATATGATCATACAATAATATAGTTCCCATTCCGCCAGACGCTGGTTCATAACCAGTATTGATAGATTGAATGGAAGCTACTGGATTGATACACATAGCATGATAGTTTATGAAACGCTTGTGTATATATTTATATATACACAATACCTATAGTGAAAACTTTTAAATGTTATAGGAAACTATAAAATAGAGCCACTGACTCTGTAGTTCATCAAGCTTTATATAGGCTACATTAACTAATTCAAAATGTCAACTTCTAGGTGAGAGGAAGCACTTTAAATGGAGAAGATGAAACAGGTCTTAAGGTCATTCCCAAGTCTGACCTATCTTTGAGGCCAGAGATAAAATCCCCTACAAACAATAAAAGCCTTTAAAAAGGCATGGTTGGAGGCATATTGTTAAGGCTAGAAGATAGTGTAAAAAGGATATGTATGTCATATGTGATATAGCATTGTGGCCATTTCGGGTAAAAGCTTTGATTATACTAATCAAACAATCCAAAAAGTGTACCTCGATCGATCGTTTATGTGGTGTGACATAGTTATATGTCGTATTAGCAATTTACATACATTATTTATTTATAGATAAAATTCTATTTTATATAATCTATCATTTGAAAATAAAAGTGAAGTCAACTTCCCCGATTTATTTTAACAAATTATAGGCCTATATTATGAATTTAAAACGTTGTTGAGAAGGTATATAGACCTATTTTCCCTGAAACAAGCAGTCAACCATTTGTTAAAACTGTGCTATTCTAAAATATACCAATTCGATTGATTATGAAGCAAATTTCGGTTTATCTTGGAAGTATCGCCTTTAGCTTTTATTGCCTTTAGCTGGGGATGTAGCTCTGGCGATTGAGTTTATTCAAAGAAGACAAAACACTGAGGTTCTCTCACATCCAAGTTTTTACTATGAATCATCTCCGTACATAGGGGCAAGGGTTCTGGATCACACACCAAACCCATGGGCCGCACTCCTAGCAAATCTGTGACCTCCCGTTTATATAGTCTAAATTTGCATAAATTTGCATGCCTGGAATTCGTGTTATATATAGAATTGCCTTTGGTTTACATGTTCCCATGATGCCAAGAGTATACTTCTGGCTTCTCGTCCTCCGACTGATACTTATATGGTTATCCCTCCCCTACCGTTACACGTAGGTAACTTGTGAGTCATTGTACAGGAATGTAGAGATTATAGATGGAGAAAGTTTTTCTTACTTATACTAGTGAACGAACGTTCATACACTATTATAAAACATTGAATCACACACATTATATATTAATAAATATTTCACATAATGGCATCATTTTTCATCCATCGTTTACATTATTATTGCCCTGTATTGCACAATTCATGAACATTTTATATCACTATGCATTTGTTATAATTTTAAGTAAAAATGCATTATTTTATATAGGCGATAGAAGGAAGGCATATGGATCTACTTTTAGTCCAAGGATAATGACCCGGTATCCCCATGCTTGGCGCTTTCAGTTTGGACATATATATGAAAATAGCTTTTAAGGTCATGACTTCTGTGACCTATATTTCGGATCATAGGATCATGAGATCTACAATTTAGAATCCCAATTGGCCAAGGAGTCTGTACACAACTTTTTAGTTCTCTAGACCTTATGGAACTGGAGAGGAATATGAAAATAGGTTTTTAAGGATGTGACCCCTGTGACCCTATTTGGGTTCACAGGGTCACCAATTTTACAATTGAGAATCTCCATTGGCCAAGGAGTCTGTACACAAAATTTCAGCTCCCTAGACCAAGTGGTTCTGGAGAAGAAGATGAAAATGCGAAAAGTTTACAGACGGAAGGATGGACGGGCGGACGCCGGACACCATGCCATGCAATAAGCCCATCGGGCCTTTCAGGCCAGATGAGCTAAAAATCCGAAAAAAACTAAAAGTATCATTAACTGCTTTGACAGACAGTTTAGATCCCGATAAAATTATTCACGTGCATGTGAGTGTGAAGCTAATGAAACAAAGTGTGTTTAATTTACATTGAAAACAAACGAACTTTAGTACTATATATACTACTTATATCTAAATACAAAAAAACTCACTTGGATACAATAACCACTTCTGGGAAACAACTTATGTTAGGGTACTATTTGTGAATACTAGTCATGGAGTCCTTTAAAAAAATTAACATTGTCTCAGCCAACTGCAGAGGTTTAGCCGACAAAAGAAAACGTAAAGAAGTTATGAATATATACAAGAAGAAGAAATTCTCTATCATATGTCTTCAGGATATCCATATTTTGACCGAACAGGAGAATGTAATGAAAAATGAATGGGGATTAGATTGTGTAATTGCACCCTTTAAATCAAACTCGAGAGGAGTAGCCATTTTATTAACCAATACTTTTGAATATGAAATACATAAGATTGCTAAAGATGATAATGGAAAATATAGTCACAAGTGACGATAAAAGGATTCAGCGCATACATGAGAAATTTATTTTTAATGTCTTTGACATTGTCCATCGTTCAAAACAAGCTGCAAGTCTGTAGAATTATTTTGAAAGTTTTGCCCGTCTATCTAAGTGAAAATTGAAAAATCACACACTAATGGACCCCTACATTATGTATCTCATGATTAAGATAAAACGGTTAATTTTTTCATACTAAGGTGTTACATAGAAATTGTTATGCTTGTATTTTCACTCAAGTAGATATATTCATCATATAGATTGCATACATAAGTAATGAGTAATGTTGTTTTGAATATTAAAGAAAATACTAAAAAATGCTTATTTTCGGACCCCTATACGACATTTGCGATGCTCGAAGCTTAACTATTAACTTTTTGATGAAAGGGTTCAATACAAAGGTTGTTGCTTTTGAAATTGTGCATACGCACGTATAAATCATGTGTCACTTCTTAATATAGTTAACAACTTGTGTACGTTTTAAGTTTGTCGAAAATTGCGATTTTCGAAAAATGGCAATATTCAATGGACTGTAACATGGAAGCTTTTATAGATCCATGCTTGAAAAATATTATGCCAAATATAATATCTTTCCGCTTTGCATTGATATAATATTCATGTTTATATCTCTATTGGTTGAAGAAAAGTAATTCTCCAAAGAAAATGCACTTCAAAGAGTCGCAAAATCAGCAAATTTCAAATGTTATTAAAACTCCTTAAATTATGCCCAAACTATGAACTTTTATATGATAATGTTCTGTAGTGGAGTTGTGAAGGTACCTATGTCAAAAAGATTGCAAGAAATAAATTACTAATCAAACAATTTCTGACAGAGTTATGTCCCTTTAGAATCAAAGGCCGATTTAATAATTTTTTTTTAAAGTTCAATTTTTAAAATGCTGTAACTCATAAACTATTAAATGTAGAGCTTTTGTTTATAGATTCATATAAACAGCAATGAGTCAGTTTTAACATGAGCTATAGTATGTGTCTGTATGTGTTGCCGTTATTTAGGAGAAGATTTGTGAAGACGCGTACCCTCAAATTTGCGAAAATTCATAAAAATTCCATTTCTTTTAAAACTGCTTAAATTGTGCCCAAACCATCAACTTTTATATGATAATGTTCTGTAGAGGGTTTGTAAAGGTAACTATGTCAAACAGATTGCAAGAAATAGATTACTAATCAAACAAGTTCTGACAGAGTTATGTCCCTTTAGAATCAAAGGCCGAAAATTCCATTTTTAAAAAGTTCAATTTTTAAACTGCTGTATCTAAAAAACTATTAAATATAAAGCTTCGGTTTATAGATTCATTTAAACAGCAAGACTTTAGCTTTAAAATGAGCTATACTATGTATCTGCATGTGTTGCCGTTATGGAGGATAAGATTTTTAAAGATGCGTACCCTCAAATTTGCGCAAATTCACCTGTTTTTCAGTCTTTTCGAAATAGAAAAAAATCTATTGTTACGGCCGAAAACCGCTATATGCCTAATCGATTGGGAATAGTGTTGCCCACATTTTGGTGAAAGTTTTATGAAATTATCTTGTTAAGTTTTCGAGTTATTGAGTTTTGAAATTTACGTCTTTTTTTTTAAATGCCAGATTTTAAGTACTCACTTTGAAAAGAGTATTGCAAATTACTACTCGTGAGGGGATTCCCAATATATATAATGCTTCAGCTACATTATGTGCAAATTGCAGCTCTGTAGAGTTTATATCTTCAGAGGAGAAGATTGTCAAAGGTGCATGGGGTCCGAAGATTTTAAAAACTTTTTAAAATCAAGATGGCGGCGAAACCACGTGACATACAGATTCGTCATGATTTCCTTTTTTGCTCGCATGGTTATTGCGCATCTTTCAGAAAAAGTTTCAAGTCTCTAAGTGCATTTTGAAAATTTTCCCAATGTTAAAAATGGGCATTTGGATTCGAACTGGACCTTTAATGGCTGGGTTGATATGGCCCAAAAGCTTCGCAGTTCTATTCCACATTAAGGGCTACGTGTATGTGAAATTTGGCTGCATTTGCTTCAGCCGTTTTGGCTGAATCTTGTTCACAAAATTCTTGAAAGAAAAATAATAAAAAACACGCCAATAACAATAAGGATTCAGCAAATTGCTGAATCCTTAATTACATTATTTTGGATATAACTATTGACGGTATCAGACTTACTCTTACTAATCTATATGGACCCAATTTGGACTCCCCGTCTTTTTACATAGACTTATTTAGTAACATTATAGGTATGGGTAATGATTCAATTGCAATCTGTGGAGACGGGAACCTTGTTTTAGATCCTTCGATAGACCTAGACAATTATAAGAATATTAACAATCCTAAGGCCCGTCAAATTGTTTTGGACAACATAGAAACTTTGAATTTATTAGACGCATGGAGAGAGGTAAATATTGATAATAGGAAATATACATGGTGGAAAAGAAACCCTCGACAACAAGCTAGACTTGATTTCTTTCTAGTAACAGAAGACCTTTTTAACATAAGCACAGATATACAAATATTACCTGGCTATAAAAGTGATCATTCTGCAGTAGCCCTATCTTTATCAAGACAGAAAAGTAAAGAAAAGGGACGTGGTTATTGGAAGTTTAACACATCATTATTAAGACGCGAAGAATATATAGAATCAGTTATTGAGTTACTAAAGGATACTAAGCATGAATACGCACACCCTAAGTATACTGTTGACGAAATAGATGAGATGGGAAACGCAGATCTACCCCTAACAATTAATGACACGTTGTTTTTGGAAACTTTTTTAATGAAAGTAAGGGGTAAATCTATCTCATATTCGTCGTATCTTAAGAAGTCAAGGATTGATAAATGTAAACATTTGGAAGAGAATATATGTCAATTAGAAGATGAAGTAAGAAAAGATTTCCAAAATTTTGATGAAACCCTTCTCTCAAATTTATCTAAAGAGAAAATTTAATTAGAACAACTTAAAGAAGAAGAAATAAAAGGAATACAGATTCGCAATAGAATTCAATGGTACGAAGAGGGTGAGAAGCCTACAAATTACTTTGCCATTTAGAAAATAGAAACTATACAAATAAACTCATTAATTCCCTCATAATGGATGATGGTTCTGAAATAACAGAGGGAACTGCAATTATAAAAGAACAGAAGATGTTTTACGAACGCCTTTATAAATCAAATAAGGAAATGGACGATGAAAGTAAATATATATTACAAAATATTGAAACTCCTTCTTTAAGCAAGGATCAGTCAAATGAATTAGAACGCGATATTAGTCTTGATGAAATTGCGCTTGCTGTGAAATCAATGAAAAATAACAAAAGCCCAGGGTTAGACGGTTTTCCTATAGAATTATTTTAGTTTTTTTGGAAAGATCTCAAAATATGGGTTCATCGGTATGTAAAGGAAACTTTTAAGGTAAATGCCCTTACAATAACAATGAATAGAGGTGTGATCACATGTATACCCAAACAAGGAAAAGATAGACGTTTTCTCAAAAACTGGCGTCCCATTTCTCTCCTTAATGCTCTGTATAAGATTATTAGTACCTGTATTACTAACAGGCTGAAAAAGACCCTAGATATTCTTATTCATGAAAATCAAACGGGTTTCATCCCAGGCAGATGCATTACAGAAAACATTCGACTTCTGTACGACATCATGTACGAAACTAAACTAGAAGCAAAAAAGGTTTACTAATTCTGATTGATTTTGAAAAAGCGTTTGATACAGTCTCGAACAAATTTGTAATGATGGTATTGGATAAATTTGGATTTGGCAATAGTGAGGGAGTGAGTGAGTTATTGTTTAACGCCGGCAGTATTGCAGCCATTAGCGGCGAGATTTGGCAATAACATGCAAAAATGGGTGAATATTCTTATAACATATTCTTCTTCATGTATTGTTCAAAATGGACATCTATCAACATTTTTTGAAAATGAACGAGGGTGTAGACAGGGCGATCCTATTTCACCGTATTTATTCTTATTTGTTGCTGAAATACTTGGAATAATGATAAGAAATAATGAAAATATAAAAGGCATTCTCCTCAACGAAATGGAATATATCATTGGTCAATACGCCGACGATACGGAATTATTCTTAGATGGTTCGGATACCTCTCTTAATGAAGCCATGAAGACACTCATAACATTTTATCACATGTCTGGTCTTAAAATAAATGTGGACAAAACCAAAGCAGTTTGGCTTGGAGCAATGGCTGGCAGTGATATAATTTTATCCCATGATTATAAACTAGACTGGCATAAGGAAAACTTTGAAGTTCTGGGAATAAAATTGAATGCAAATTTAGAAAACCTTTGGGTGATCAATACAAAGAAAAGACATAAAAAACATAAAAAGAATTCTTTTGAACTGGAAAAAACGACATTTAACCATGATAGGAAAAATAACTGTTATCAAAACATTGGCGTTATCTACTATTGTTCATATTCTTGCTTCTCTTCCAAATCCCACTACAGATTTTATAACAAACTTGAACAGATTATTTTTCAACTTTATCTGGGAAGGAAAGAGAGACAAAATAAAACGAATAAACTTAATGCGAAAATATGAAGAAGGTGGTCTAAGGATGGTTACTGTCAAATCATTTATTGATGCATTGAAAATCTCTTGCTTGAAGAAATACGTTTCGATGTCAAACGACTATAACCTAGCCGGTTTTCCCATTAGATATATTCTTAAGGTAGGCGCGAACATCAATAAAAAAATACAAACCGCAAAATCCCTTTTGGAAAGATGCACTCGATGCTTGGCAAAGGTATATCAAATGTCATGTAGTCAATGATAATATTAATGAAATACGTATGCAACCTCTCTGGTTAAATCACCAGAGTTGCAATCCAAATCTGATCATCAATAACTGGCTCAAACAAGGAATAGTTCATGTAAAAAACATTTGCAAAGATCACGAATTCTTAACATTTGCAGAAATCAAAACAAAATATGATGTTAAAGGCACAGTGCTTGATCTTAATGGAGTCATCCTTAGCATTCCAAGAAAATGGAAAGATGTCATTCGCTCATTTGACTTGTCAACCGTAAGGGATATGCCATTTGATTCTCCTAAGGTGGAAGGATCTTATTGCTCCTGTTAAGGGATCAAGATTATTTTATGACAATCTTATATCTGAAGCAACAGGTACATTACCAAACGTATGCAACAAATGGCATAATGAATTAAACGATTTAATCAATTGGAATTCAACATTTTTTAAATATAGATAATCAACCAAAGATACTAAGCTTTTGGAATTCCAATACAAGTTTATCCATAGAGCCATCTATACGAAACGGGAGTTGCTAAAAATGAAACTAGTTGATAATGATATATGCGAATCATGTGGAGCAAGTGAGAATATTTACCATGTATATGTGGAATGCCCAATCATTCGAATGTTTTGGAACGAAATCGCCAACTTCTTTAACAGATCACTCAATCAAACATTCGAAATTTCAACACTGGATATATTATTTTGTGCAACCAATAGCAACTTGCTAAATCACATAATATTGTTAGCTAAACGTCATATATTTGTTATGAATATCAAACGTTTGAAACCAAACTTTACAATATTTACAAAGATTTTAAAAGATGTTTTTGACATCGAGAAAAATATTGCACGAACATTTTTTAACTTGAATTCTTTCGATAGAAAATGGATGCGTCTCAAAGATGTCCTTTAAACGTTTGATTTAATTAATGTTTTCGTATCCCGATCACCTATGAGGGATAAATCTTTTCATATGTATTCTCTATTCCGAATGCTGATTGTAAAATATACTTTGTCATCTGTTTATGTCGATTATGTCATAAATTCTTGTTTTCCATCTCAATTGTACCCACCATTGATTGTATCCAACTGAAGTGAATAAAAACATTTACAAAAAAAAACAAAAAAACTTTAGTACTAAAACCTTTTTTTGTAAATCTAAATAATGGGAACACCGATTGCTGGTTGGACTACTTGTTGAATGCAAACCCAGACCTCATTGTCAAACACTCAAACCGTTGTGCTATCCTATCACCTGCACAGTAACCATCAACAGGTGGAAAGTGGACGCCTGGTTGTAACTCATGGTAGAAATATATTCAACTGTAACATTTAAATTTTAGCTCTTATTAATTCTTAAATATAACATAGAGCGATAAAAACATAATATGGTTAGGTTATTTTAATCAATGTAGTAACAGTGACAGACTGAGTGCGATGTAAAGATGGTACAGTAAAAATATATTTTCAATTTATAATCGACCTTCCAGTTGTACCAAAGACCGTGAACAACAAATACATGACGTGGTTGGATGCTTGAACTGTTAAGTTAACGATAACTAGTTATCATTGGTGGTGTCATCAGCGTGATGTGTTTGGGAAATGATCATATACATTTGCATCAACAATGGTAATTGACTTTCAAAAATCTTGTTAAATCCCATATAAAAAAAATAAATAGGTGATAGTAATATGGTAAGATGTGTATCATCAGTGATGTCATGTTGATAGCACAGTATAAAAATGTGTTTCATTTATCTTCGACCTTCCACCCTTGACTCATGGTCAGTTCAAATACATCAGAGACTGATGTCAATAATGTGGTTCATATATATATATATATATATATATATATATATATATATATATATATATATATATATATATATATATATATATATATATATAATATATATATATATATATATATATATATTTCCCTGATGAAGCAGAAATATGCGTATTGGAATATTAAGTATTGATTATGAAAGTTGATATGCGTCTTCAGTGTATTATTTAAATTTACTTATACACTTCTCCACGTTTGATACCACATACCTATTTCAATATATATATGCTGACAATAACAAGTTAGCATCAGTGAATATCGGGAGATATATGTCGGGAGATGTATGTCTGTCACGTTATCACGTTCATGTTGATGTTGATAACAGGACAATGTTAGTCCAAAATGGCGGTCAAGCTGGTCGGATTCATCTTGACTCTCTGTTTCACAGGTGAGTGCTCTACAACAACCAAATCAAATCTATTTTGTCTATAGCTTCAATATTCGCTAGTGTGCACTTGATGTGTTTTCTGGGGCAGTGCCATTGCCAGTGACAAATGTTATACCATAATGGATTATATATGAATAGGATTTAAGTTCTTTGTGTAGAGCATAAAACCTTATCCCAATGGCAATTTAGTTTAACATATAATGTTTCCCTCTTAAAGATACCAAGTCTAGCTCTATCGTTCTGTATATGTAAATCATTGTATTTATCTACGTTTAATTTTCTTTATTAGAAGTCTTTAAATACAGCATGCCAACATTGTTCATTGATGTCTTATATGTATAACAGGAAACTACTGATATCAATTCTGCAGCGCTATCCTCAGTAGTTAATAGAGGGTCCTCACTCAAGCCGTCAATTTATTGTGCTTGATACTGTCGTTACTACGTACAGTGAATTTTGGTATGATAAAAAGGTCATGTAATAAAGAAAATCGTTCACAACACAACGTAATTTCCAATGCTACACATTTCTAAAATATCGATGTAATAATTAAAGCTCTCATCTTCTTCTTCAATGTCCGACAGCAACGTGCGTGACGTCTGATGAGAGAACACTGCGTTTCATCGTTATCGGGGACAATGGGGGACAACCCAACGCCCCCTTCACAACCCCCATAGAGCTGGCCACAGCGGACCAGATGGCTAAAGTAGCGGAGAGAGTGGGCGGCATCAGCTTCGTGCTGGAGCTCGGAGACAACTTCTACGACAGCGGCATCGAAGACGTTGAAGACCCTAGGTTTCAGGTAGGATTTATAGGACAGCCTTTCAGTGACTTGTAATTTACACTTTATTAGGGGGGCATCGAAGGCCCCAGGTTTCTGGTTAGTTTATAGGATACGTACTTTAAAGATTATAATTGGTGCATTAAGGTACTGAAGAACCCAGACTTCAGGTTAGTCGTTATAGGATAACCTGTTAATGACCTTACGTGATTTTAAAAAGAAAGAAAAAAACTACCAACGTTTAATATATATCACATATGAAGCTGACTAATGTATGTTTGGAAACAATGGGTTTTGTATTTTAGTGTATTTCAATTGTATTCAGGAAGACCTTGAAGATCAAAATGACCAGTAAAGAATCATTAATGTCGGTCGTTCCATTGCACGGCACTCAGGATTCAGACTTCAGTCAGAGGTTACGCTCAGCATGTTGATCTCTAAATCTGTCTGTCATGTCCTTGAAAATATTTCAAAACGTAAACTTTAAGGCGTCTTGGCACCATAGGGTGCGCCGTACAGATGGTTCAGATCCTTATACATTATATACTTATTTTATTCCGAATATGTTGTTCCTCTACAGAACACATTCGAGAAGGTGTACACCCAGCCCTCTCTGCAAGTCCCCTTCTACATGGTGGCCGGGAACCATGACCATAGAGGAAACGTTTCGGCGGAAATCTTGTACACGAAGATGTCGAAGAAATGGTAGGGCATAGCTACGTGTGACGTTAGAGAGAAACATAAGAGAAACACCTTTCCCTAAATATATAGCTTTTATTGTTTTAGTTTCCCAATTTTGGTTATCAAAACATGGTTCTTGCTATCACTTCAGTCCAATGCACATAATATGGTTTGCTCTGCTGCATATATTGCATGAATGGAATCTCTCAGCGATATAAGTTTATAATGCTTCAATGCTGTGAAACAATGTCTTGTAGAAAACTAATATCAGGTGCTGGGAAGGTTTGAAAGGGAAGGAACAATAAAACGTGGTCTGGTTTCCAGGATAACGGTAATTTCTACCAGAGCTGTACCAGTGGCATAAACTTTTATGATCATTCAATGTTCACTTGATGCTAGTTCTTTCTAAACACCCATTCATATAGTAGAAGATGAACACTATACTGTACACTGCAGGAACTTCCCCAACTATTACTACCTGTTGAGCTGGGGGCTGCCTAACAGCAACCTGTCACTGGACATCCTGATGGTGGACACTGTCCAGTTGTGTGGGATGGTGGACGATGAGGTCAACATGCAGCCAGAGGGGCCGGAGGATGAGGAGTCAGCCCTCACACAGTGGCGCTGGATCGAGAAGAACATCGCCAGCAGCAAGTGAGACAACGTCCTTTATACAGGACTTGTTTCTCTGGTTAACAGTAATCTTCCGTTTAGATCCATTTTCTTTCCAAGGAGGTCACTCCCTTCAGATTTTCTATGGTAGAAACCTGAAAGGAGTAATCTCTGTGGGAAGAGAATGGTTGGTCTCTGATATATTATGAGTTTCAGTAGGATTGAAGATCAATCCTCTTGTAATTGCAACGTTATTATTCAAAATTGTTGATGATAATTGTAACAATACCGAAGTGAGCTCAAGTATAATCCATTTGAATAGTCCCTATAGCATCTCACAAATAAAAAAATTGCCAACTAAGTTTTCGGCACAGGAACATTTCATTTTTGTTCATTAATAATTAACAAGGTTTCACACTTCAAAATCAGTCTTCCCAAGCAGGTGACATAGCTGAGCTGTATTCCCCGCAACCAACACAATGTTTTAGATCCAACATAACTCATCAACGTCAGTTTTTCTATGACAATAATATATTTAGAATTTCTTTACATTTATAAAACCAATATTTCTAAAGTTGAGATGCATGACCCGCGTTGATGTATTTCCGCATCTCCATACTGAATTTGCTATTTTATCAAATTAATTTAGAAAACTAATGATTTAAACAAGTCACAACATTCAAGCTGCTATGTAGTGAAGAACAGAGGATAAATCGTGAATTAAGTATGATATATGCGTGTATGTAACTTAAACAATAGTAACCGTTGTTGTATTACTTTATCATGATGTTCCCCCAGGGCCGCCTACCTGTTCACGGCAGGTCACTACCCGATCTACTCTATAGCTGAACACGGGCCTACTCTGGGTCTCGAACTGCTGCTGCTGCCAATGCTGTACAAGTACAATGCCAGTGGTCACTTCTCTGGGCATGACCACAATCTGCAGGTGCGTGGTCAACATAGCATACACTTATACAGCTTGGTAAATCATGAACTTCTTAGAATGGCCATTCTGGTCTTATTTATGTAAATGCAATAGGTTACAATGTATTTTATGAGTACTCAAAACTTTCATCTTCGCTCTACTTTCAACAAAACTTATTATTCGTGAGTGAGTGAGTTATTGTTTAACGCCGCTTTGGTAATTTTGTAGCCATTTGCGGTGCATATTATTCGTGCGGTAAAAGAAATTTGAATATTATCCATACCAAGTTGCGTATTTCTGTCAGTTGATTTATATAAAGTTGGAATTAAAAGTGATCCTGAATGTATATGGGATAATCCTGTTGAGAATTCCCATCACTACTTGTTTGTACGCCAATTGTATAAACGGCTAAGGGAAAATATAATTTCCATAAAGCGCGTTTATACATTTCCAGGTATTTCACTTAACCTGAAGCTTTTAAAAAGTCTGTTTGTGAAACGGTTGCAACTTTCAAAACAGTTAACCTGACCAATGTAATTTGCGTGTGAATGTTTTCAACATGTTACTGTTTGGAGTCATCTTTATGCTCCAAAATATTCTGTCATCGGGATGTTGTTTCAATGACCCATCTTACCAATTTTAAAACTTTCAACATTGGCTCTGATATACAATAGCGATAACGTGGGTCAGCGGAAAGGGACACTTGGTGCCTATCCTCGAAAGTATCCTAGCTAAGACATAACCTAGCTATTTAGGACAGAAGTTAGGATATCCTAGGCCTAGGATCGTTTCGAGAATGGGACCCTGGTCTTACTTCCTAAGGTCGGTGTCATAATGTATTGTTTGCGAGGACATCAGAATATCTTGTCCCATGAAGCACTTGCAAGAGTCTCATTAATTTGAAGATTGAACTAGATTAAAGTCATTTCGACAATAAAACACACATTGCACGTTTCTACCCTGCAGCATCTTCAAGACAGCAAGGACGACGTGACCCTCGACTTCATCCTGAGCGGATGTGCAGACAAGATGGACCCCAGCACAGCCCACAAGGACAAGGTTCCCAAGAACAGTTCCCGTTTCCACTGGGCAGACACCGGCGTCATGGGCGGATTCGTCTATGTTGAGGCCACCACAACCAACATGACGTCGTTCTTCATAGACGCCAACGGCAAATATCTCTACAATACTACCACGTTTCCAAGAGAACTGTAGATGGGACGTTTTATGAAAGACAGCATTGTATGCATTCAGATTTCCGATTCTAACCCCGTTCTTTTTCGTTTGAAATCGAGAGCAGAAGCAATATCCCCTAGCGGTGGAAAGCTGAATGAAAACTCATTTTTCAGTGACTTCAAAGATCTAGGCATGTTACTCTTAAGGGTATTGCTCATTAGCATATGTCCTTCGAATATGTCTGATGTAAATAACACGGGTAATTGTCACAAACGTGACCATGTCCCTCGCCGCAATTAAGAAATGAGTTAAAAGAATGGACACACAGCTTGTACCGAGTGATGACCTTTACATGTTTGATTCAGTTATTATATCGGGCTAAGAACATTGACATTGACAAACAATCAAAGTCTTGAAGTGCCCTTGAAAATAATGTCAAGGTCACTCAAATCGACTGGTATCTGCGTATTCCCCAAATGAAGACTGGTACCAAATTTTCAGCCTATAGGTGAAGCGGTTCATAGGAATCGCACTAACAACATTTTAAAAACTGGTCAAAGTCTCGTAGTGCCCTTGAAAATAATGTCACAGTCAAGGTCATTGGCAAATGTCACTTTCACAACGGCGTTGCTGATTGCACAACTATATTCAATTGCAACTAACCGGACACTCCCTTTCTGCTCCCGATTCAAGCGTAAAACAACAGAGGTTAGGATCGGAAATCTGAAGGGAGTAACCTCTGTTGGAAGAGAATGCATGGGATGGGGAAACTGCTGAGAACCAAATGAGACTTTGTAGGTTTTGTAAAATAAAGCATTTTTCAGAAACCTCTTCTGATTATTTAAACAATTACCATGACAACTATCAGTTATCTAGACGTCAATGGAAGATCCAGAACTATTTGCAGAACTTCTTGGATGCAAAAGGATTTAAATTTTATAATAATAATGATAATATTTATATGGCACTGAACTCCACACCACGAATGGTCTAATGGACATTCTCAAAAAATAGAGCCATGGGCTCTGTAGCTCATCAGGATTTTATTTATTATCTAAGGTTGAATATCTAAGTTATCTCAAGTAATACATTGTTAACAAGCAAAACATAGGTTTTTAGATCATGACCCCTGTCACCAATCCTACAATTAAGAATCACCTTTGACCAAAGAGTCTCTACACAACTTTTCAGCTCTCTAGACCTTTTGGAAATGGAGAAGAAGATGAAAACAGGTTTTTGAAGATGTGACCCCTGTGACCCCATTTGGGGTCACAGGGTCACAAAATCTACAATTTAGAATCCCCATGGGCCAGGGAGTCTGCACACAATTTTTCAGCTCTCTAGACCTTTTGGAACTTGAGAAGAAGATGAAAATAGGTTTTTAAGGGTGTGACCCCTGACCCCATTTGGTGTCAAGGGGTCACGAAATCTACAATTTAACATCCACATTACCCAAGGAGTCTGCACACAACTTTTCAGCTCTCTAGACCTATTGGAACTGGAGAAGAAGTTGAAAATAGGTTTTTGAAGATGTGACCCCTGTGACCCCATTTGGGGTCACAGGGTCACAAAATCTACAATTTAGAATCCCCATGGGCCAGGGAGTCTGCACACAATTTTTCAGCTCTCTAGACCTTTTGGAACTTGAGAAGAAGATGAAAATAGGTTTTTAAGGGTGTGACCCCTGACCCCATTTGGTGTCAAGGGGTCACGAAATCTACAATTTAACATCCACATTACCCAAGGAGTCTGCACACAACTTTTCAGCTCTCTAGACCTATTGGAACTGGAGAAGAAGATGAAAATAGGTTTTTAAGGATGTGACCCCTGTGACCGCATTTGGGGTCACGGGGTCACGAAATCTACAATTTAGAATCCCCATGGGCCAAGGAATCTGCACACAACTTTTCAGCTCTCTAGACCTTTTGGAACTTGAGAAGAAGATGAAAATAGGTTTTTAAGGATGTGACCCCTGTGACCCCATTTGGGGTCACGGGGTCACGAAATCTACAATTTAGAATCCCCATGGGCCAAGGAGCCTGCACACAACTTTTCAGCTCTCTAGACCTATTGGAACTTGAGAAGAAGATGAAAATAGGTTTTTAAGGATGTGACCCCTGTGACCCTATTTGGGGTCATGGGGTCACAAAATCTACAATTTAGAATCCCCATTGGCCAAGGAGTCTGCACATAAAATTTCAGCTCTGTGGAGTCATTGGTTCTGGAGAAGAAGTCGAAAAAGCGAAAAGTTTACGGACGGATGGACGGACGCCGGACACCATGCCATGCCATAAGCCCATCGGGCCTTTCAGGCCTGATGAGCTAAAAATCATGCACATTACTACCCAGATGCAAGGACCAACATCCTTCCTTTTTCATTCTCAACTCCCTGGGAATATGCAACCTATCTGTATTATCAGTCACATTGCCTTCACTTCCCTCATTTTCTAAGCTCTCTCAGCACTAAGACAGCTTCGAAAATAAGGGTCCCGGTACCCAATTGTACTGCTGGGCGAATAGAAACATTTAATGGACATTTCTTAAACTTCTCATAATAGATGCTGATATACACCAGTGCCTCATCAGGACACTATAATATATAAATCTATATACACTGAGCTCCAAGTTATACCTTGCTTGTACCAGATAAAATCTGGTTCGAACAATGCATCTCTTCTTAAAACATAATGATCATAGAACTCCATCTGTTTATTTTGTTTGGCATCTATCAAGGATTTTTCCAAGGTAATTCCAATACTTCCGTTCTTAAGCTTGACCCTGGAGGAATATGAGACAGTATATTTTCAACATGTAAGGTCCGGAGAGTATATATAAAGCATACTTTCATCATGTTTTCCCATTAAAGGAGGGGACCAGGATAGCGCATTCGGCTCCAGATTAAGAGGTCTGGGGTTCGAATCCCGCCAGGGGCATGGCAACTTTGTCTGCAGTAGAGAACTGTTCTACACGCAGTAAGGTTTGGGTGCAATGCTACAATGAATTTCAGCATAGTACCTGCTCGCTAGTTCCAGCCGATGCTCGCAGGTTTCACCCCAATGTATAGCCACATGTTGTTGCAGGCTTTCTCCCTGCCATAATACTAACAGCCGCGATACTCACCTCACCTTAAAGGAGATTTGACCGACTGAAATATTAGTTGAATCCCATTACCAAACTATTTTCACATAAGTTATATGCTACTTTCCATTGTCCTTTTTTGTTCTTTGTTCACAGGACCCTTATTCACGAAATGTTTGTTACCTTAAGAATTCTTAACTTTGATCGTAACCCATGTGTTAAGAATGGGCTTAAGAAGTTTGTAGGGCTACGAACGTTTCGAGAATAAGGGCCCTGGAGAGTAAGACTGGATCTGTATAAGTTGATATGACTGGAATAAGGTCTACTCAGTCTCTCTAAATAGAGGAATTCAAGCACTGGTCATTTCAATTCTTCAGAGCAATTATGACTGGGCACAAGTTCAGATTCAATTTGGTTGGGTCATATGTAAAAAATCGTTTATCATTGAATATGAACTGAATATCAATTCTTGCACACCAAAGTTCTTTGAAATGAATCTCCTGTTGTCTTCCTCCAGTTTATTAGTCACAAAATGAAGTAGAAGTAGCATTGTAGCTTATCATTTAAGACTTCAGTCCTCTAGAACTTTTGAACCTAATACAATTTACAATCCAATTGGTCAATTTCTAGAGAAGCAGTACTTCTAGAGAAGCAAACATGAGAAAGGTTGATGAAAGGATACGTCATGGTTGTAAGGTCAGATGGTCGAGCCTGTGATTAGCATCAAAATTGTCCTTGAATCCAGAGGTTTACACATTTGCATCTAAATTATTTCTTGAAGAGTTAGTCCCTGCTCAAGGGTTTGTGCATTGATGACAAAACAACATTAAGAGATGATCAACTGTATTGTGGCAAAGAAGCACATACACAAATCAGCTGTGAACATAATGCTTACATACAAATGAGGATTAAAATTGAGAACAGAGGAATTACATGACTTTACTGAAAATCTAAGCTTCTTATTTACATCAACAGCACCTAAGAAATGTGCAGGATGTATTTAAGTTTGACAAAAAAAAATGTGGGAATTTAAGTGAAAATTCAATGACAATTTCAGTATCATAAGTTAATACACCATTCATTAAACAAACAAAACATGCCAATAATTAACAATATATCCCCTGTAGAACACATGTCAGATTCACTTCAAAATACCCTTTCAGTTCAAATGTTTACAGCTTTGTAGTAATTAATTAATACCTACACAAACTTCAAGTCCATATCATCAAAAGAGTTGCATTAAATCTTCAAATATAGCAAAAGCAGTTATACAAGTTAACTTTGAATACTATTTCAATAAACAAAAATCAATTACTACAATTTTATAAAATATCTTGACATTTCAAAAAATAATACTAATAATTTATAACAATATTCCTCAAAGAATATTGAAACTGACAAGACCTATATTCTAAGTGCAAGCATGCTTCAGTTCACCTGTGTATCGGACAGACAGGTGTATGATTATCAATCACGTCACTCATGTACAACACACATAGGCACTGCTGTTCCAAGACCCACAAACTTCATTCTTCTACCTCTCTTGCATAATGCCATGCACTAGCTGCCCATATCTCAAACAGGGATAGGCATGGACTATTGAGAACAGATTAAATTTATATTTAGCTGAACTCAGTGTGGGCCATATGAGAGCCAAATCAAATTTGCACATGTATACTTCTCATCCCTGTAGGTTTCCTCACCATCATTGCATATCAAAATAAATCTTTTTCTTTTGTAATGAACAAGTCTGACAGATTTCGTATTACTCTAAAAACCATAAAAGCTTTTAACCGTTTCGTAACAGTCTTGTGCATCATATTTTTACTGGTAAAAAGATACAAGACAGTTTGGAGCTGTTGACAAAACAAACTCCCTTCACTTCATATACTATGGATCAGTTTTACATGTGACAGTCATACACAAAACTGTATTTCTCCACAAACCAAAAAACTAGTCTAACTCATTGTCTATGAATAATACTTTTAATATCATTACAAGAATTTCCTGTTCAATTTGAATACAAATGTTAAAACACTTCAACTTGCGGAATGATTAGTGCAAGTTTATTCACTTAAACCTAACATGTTAATGAATATTAAGTCTAGTCACTCATATCCATCTTTTCTAAAAACAATTTCAATTTATTGAGACTATTAACTCAAAACCGTTGTCATTTTTCCTACACCTCAAAGTTAGTTCACCATACAGTAAATGAAAACATGTGAAATTGGGGACTTCAACGAAATGATATTTCCATAGCCAGATCAACATGTATTTACGTTTATTTTGGATCAAATGCATTCAACTTTGCCCTCGATACTTTGTTTATAAAGAGGTTAAGAACCT
Source organism: Gibbula magus (assembly GCA_936450465.1). Classification (NCBI taxonomy): domain Eukaryota; kingdom Metazoa; phylum Mollusca; class Gastropoda; order Trochida; family Trochidae; genus Gibbula; species Gibbula magus. The sequence goes on from OW388292.1 coordinate 26,741,195, forward strand.
TTCATTTCCGACATTAGAAGTCTTTCCTCAGACCCAACATGTCAACATACAACAGTTTGTGCAGTAAGATGTTAACCGTCATTCATTAATGTCCACACCCATAGATCGCTGTACCTCTGCCATAGACTATTCACATAATGATATTCAACGAAATGCTGAAGCCACCATGAGCCTATTCACTCATGTCCATATCAACTGGCTGCTGGTTGTCCTCAGTATCAGGGGGCGGGGCAGCTGCCGAGGGGGCGGGACCAGGTGGGGGAGGGGGCGGGGGAGATCCTGGATCCTCTTCAATCTCCTTGACAACAGGCATCTCCTTGACAACTGGCTTCTCCTTCTTGTCTTTAGTCTCGTCTGAACCAGAACTCTGAGTCTCCTTTTTGTCCTCGTTACCGCTGTTGAATCCCTTCTCCTCCTCGTCGTAATCGCGCTTGACCTTGTTCTCCTTTGTCTTCTCCTTGTCCTTGTCGCGACTCTTCTTGCTCTTACGTTCCTTGTCGCGGTCACGGTCACGGTTACGAGATCGACTGCGGTCCCGACTACGATTACGAGAGCGGCTTCGGTCTCTGTCCTTCTTCTTGTCCTTCTTACTTCTGCAGAAAAAATTCATACATTTCAGAAATCAGTTTACAAGACTACCATTAGACCATCGACAATCAGGATGGATCTTGACGGGCATTTAGAAGTGACATACATAAGAACAGGAAGATTTTCTGGATAACAATTTCTTAAATGTAAATATAAAAGACATTTCGGAGTATATACTCACTCCATCAGGTGGAATGTAAGGAATGAGTATATACTCTGAAATGTCATGTATTTTCACAATAAAGAAGTTGTTAATCAAGAAGGATGTAACCATTCAAATTAAAGCTAACAGAAAATGAACTACAGTAGAACGAACTCAAAGGAACCAAAGAATTTAGTTCGCTATATCCGTGTGTTCACTATATACGTGTTCTACTGTATAAAAAAACACTCGGAGAACCCTTTTACAGCCATCTTATTCATTTGCCTAAGGGCTGAAGGATAACAGCATCTCTGATGTTGAGGACTGAGGTACTAACTGACCTGTGACGAGATCCACTCCTTGACCGTGACTTCTTTCTCGATGTGGACCTGCTTCTTCTGCTCTTCTTAGACTTTCGGCTGAAAAGTCAAACATAGTTTGTAAATCAAGAAACTTTAACTGGAAAAGTATAAACTACCTATTCAGGGCAATATGCAGTGTAAGCAATCAGATCAGCCAGAAGGTGTTTCTTTAATTTTGCCATTAAATAGCCAAGATAACCCATTTGGACTAGCTACATTTAAAGCTTATTTCATACACTGGATACGCCTTTCCATGTCTTCTGAACACTGCAGGAGGTTTGCACTGTCCAATCAAACCTCTATCACAAAATGGGATCACAAGAAAAGCAAAAGAAATTTTGATAAGTTAGGAATTAAGCTTGGGTTTTTTCGCCTTGTAAGAGAGTTAGAAGAAAATAAGAAGAAAGTGAGAAGGAAGAATATTTTAAGTTCATTCTTAGAATCAGTAAACCAGGAAAGGACACAGGGGAATTTAAAAGGAAATGAATTTTAAATTTGATGTACAAACAAAGAGTGGTTTTATGCCTAACAATATTTCAGAAATTATGTTTATTCTTCATCACAATGAAAGGTTTAAGCCAAATGAGAGGTCGAGTGACCTACCCTGGTGACCTTGACCTTTTCCTGGGGCTCCTTGATCTGCGGGAACTCTTCTTTGGACTACGACTGGAGCGGCGTTTTGACGACTCCTTTCGTTTTGGAGAAACACTGCGGCTTCTGCTTCGCTTTTCACTAGAAGACCTGAAAATATAGGTCCCTGGTGTTTTTATCTGGAAACGGGCACCCCATTCAAAATGAATAGCATCACAAGCAATGTTAATCTAACGACACTCTGCACTTTCCTAGATAACTGAATGAATAAGTTGGTAATTTATCCAAATGTCGACAGGATGCCAGAAATGCAGGTCTTCCTCTCATTTGTCCCGGACTCCTCATGAATTCTCCTCGTCAGGTCATCACTCCTGAGGGGGAACGACAACAACAGATTGTAGCATTTGTTAATTCTACTGATGAATGGTTGACAATGCTTGAATATACTAGATTAGCGTTTGCGGGACACCGCAAAAGCAGAGCAGCTCCGAAACTTAGGGTCTCGCCTTTCCCTGTTCCGCCTTCTCGTCAGCATCAATAAAATGGGAATTCTTTTTAACATAAGTTTGTTCATTATTCGAGTTATTACTAATCATCACTGGGGTCACTTTTCACAAGTTTGTTCTTAAAACCTATTTCTTCTTTCAAAATTTGATCAAAGGATTAACGTGGCCTTAACCAATATCTCATGACCTTGACCTTTGACCTTCAAGGTCACACCATCAATTATCACTTTTCATCGCGTATAATAATCATGCAATGACTCAAAGTGTTCATAGTTGAATAAGACATTTTCGAAAAAGCCTGCTTAGGTTGAGACCTCGCTATGACCTTGACCTTTGACGGATGTTAGCGCAAAAACTTTTCAAATCTTGGCCTTTCTCCATAGTTGATATATACCAAATAAGAGCCTGATAGCACAAAAAAAATTCAAGTTATCGTGTTTACACGGATTGTTTTAGCAATTTCAGAACTTTTGACCTTGACCTTTGACCTTGAATATGAGCATGTCAAAATAATTCCCTAGGGGCATAAGTAAGAAGTTATGTATATGAGGTGTTGATACCTCCTTGGAAAGAAGTTATTTAGTCATTTCAGAACTGGTGACCATGACCCTATCTCATGACCTTGACCTTTAAAATTCAAGGTCACACAATCAGTGATAGCTTTTCATTGTGTATCACAATCATGTAATGATTCAAAGTGTTAATAGTTGAAATAAGACATTTTCGCAAAAGCATGCTTAAGTTGTGACCTCGCTATGACCTTAACCTTTGACGGATGTTAGCGAAAACCTTTTCAAATCTTGGCCTTTCTCCATAGTTGATATACACCAAAGAAGAGCCTGATAGCACAAATATTTTTCAAGTTATCGTGTTTACAAGGATTTTTTTAGCGATTTCAGAACTCGTGACCTTGACCTTTGACCTTGAATGTGAACATGTCAAAAAAATTCCCCAGGGGTATAAGTAAGAAGTTATGTATATGAGTTCTCAAAACCTAATAAGGATAAAAGCGATGGAAACTGCACAAAAACTGATAGCAGCTCCGACTTAGTCGGAGCTGCTAATTATGACATCAATGCTTGCACATTGACAGTGTCCAAGTTACTCATAAATTTTCTTTGGATAATTCATTCACAAGTTCACAAGAGGTCCATTTACAGAGTGTGGTTAGATCAATATTAATCATGTGGTGACTGAAAACATCCAAAATTGGCAGCTGAAAGTGTTACTGCAGAAATGAGGAAAACCAATTGAGCAACACTCACTACATTGGAAAAAAATAAAAGAAATGTTCTGTTTCAAAACATTTGGATCATGGTTTAGTTTGGGTTTTTTGTAATGGTTTTACTCATTTTTATTGCTGTATTAATAAATTTTGTTTTACATAAAAACTATCTACAGATAATGTAATAAGGTATGGTAATGAACACTGCCCCTCATAAAAACTTACAGATCCTTAGAATGTACATTGAATGGAAAAGGTCTCGAATTTCAAAGTTTGTTATATTCTATAAACATGAACTTGTAAAATTTTACAAACAAATAATGGTCTCGTTACATGCATAAGAGTTTATTTCAAAATTTATTTTTGTATGAATTTTTAACATTTAGATGGCCAAGGTCTGAGTCAGTGTTTATGAGGAGCCTTGATACAACAATGACTACTTCTAGTAACGGCTGATAGTTCCTGTTTCTAGTATTACCAAAGATATGGTCAGGAGTGACGCATTGGCTAAAAACACATGTTGTGCTAATTGAACAGCAAAGCAACGAGAAATACTATGTAAATTTTGGTTAACCCTTAACATGCGGGTCCCGGAATTATCCGGGCGGGCTATAAGCGATTCCGAGGTACCTCAATACGGATCCCGGATCGCTTACTTAGAAGAATTCACGGCTGTCTAAGTACTTCTCTATCCCCCATACCGGGTCCCGAGTCGATTGTTTCCGCGACTCGCTGCATGAGAATGGCTGTATTTATGCCTCGCAGCCCGCAATGAGAATAAAGCTTTCTTCAGTGTCTGGTCAGAACGTCCAGCAAAATTCACACCAATTTGCGTGTGCATTGTTGACCCGTAACGCATCGATAATTAGCTTTACAAAATCGCAATTGCGCTAACATAACTGAAAATACAGCAATCGCACAGAGATAGGCGACTTTCGCACTTTTGAATTTTGATACATGTGGCGCATTTACCCCAACATGCCTCGGCGCTCTATTTCTAAGAAACTACTTGGGATATTTTCATAATTTTTTTATCAGTATATAGAATTGTCTTCAATTCCATATAAAATACGTGTATTTTCGGCAATAACTTTTGATGCGCCAGGTGTCGCGCAGAAGGTGATATTCGGCTTTGAATAAGTGGCGCTCTTAGCATATACCATCATTACGGGATTTATAACTTGTGAACCGCAAGTCCGATTTTTATAATTTTTACATCATTGTAAAGAGAAAAACATTGTCTTCAATTCAATGTATAATGCGCATCAGTGTTTCCGTTATCCGATAAATACCGGTCATAGTCCGATAAAAAATATGATTGTCCGGTTTTTTAAAACACTGTCGGACATGATGTCCGATAAAAAAAATAAGTCTCCAACTTAAATAAGTACACTAAATCAGCTTAAGAATGAGTGATGAGTATTAACACACGTCAATCAGTTAAATATGAATCGATGATAATAAACCTGTCGAGTTTGGAAACCCCAGGAGTGCTAAAAATAGAACGTAATGAACTGCACTGCGACTACGCGAGGCAAGCATTCGGATAATTAAAGCTGAATTTCTTTATCTCGGTGCCAATGGTTACGTTATCTGTTTCGGCAATTTCCGATAGAATCCGATTTCTTGCAATAATTTAAAACTTGAAAAATAAATTGTGTGTGTGTTCAGATGCGCGCCACAATTCCACGTCTAACTCTTGAAACTATCTCCCGTATCAAATGACAAAAACCATGTTTTCCGTAATGAATAAATACCAAAATATTCAATATATCTTATTTATTTTTTAATTGTAAACTGACATAAAAATACCAGTCAAAATAAAGCCAGTTCATAACTGATCGATCGGCGAGTCATAATGTAGAATCATTTTGAAAAATTGTTTTGTCAGACTGTATCCACCATTCAAATACAATTTTAGTCATGCCATCTCTCAGATAGTGATCATGAAACATCTTAATTACTTTGAATAAGTATTTTTCAATTTGAAATTGTAACATCGGTAATCATTCAGTCGGAAGCCATCAATTTGACATACTTATGCGCTAGAAGGTTCCTGCATTGTGATTGGTTGAATATGGCTGTGACGTATGGGGGCCATATAACATTCATAATGGCGCTTTGTTGCAAGAAGAGTAACTACATCTATTTGAATGGCCGTGACACGTTATGTAGGTAAGATATTCTTACTAAGTCAAAGCAAGGAAAATTGAATAAAACGTGCGAGATGATTTTTGTATTAATGCACGAACGAAAATATTCAAATAACATTCTTTGAAACCACCCCTTCAACAATGCAAATGGCCGCAAGTTAATTGCACATGAAGACAGCAACTTTGGAGTAGCCTATACCCATTTTTTACCATGTTGAGCAGACGCCGTTTTCTATTTTCACCGTGATTTAGATCTAGCATATATATTTTTCTACCACCTGGCAAATCTGTTTAATCAATTACATGATTCTATAAGTTTACGATTTATTCATTCATTCAATCACAAACGATATGTACCATGAGGTTTTTACAGGAGCCTGTACGTGAGGAAAAATTTGTCTATAAATATTCACACGAACAATTTTCATATTAGACATATGCACAGCTATTCACTGATAAAACAGGAAGATTAAACTGAGTAGTTTTTGTTTTATTTTCTTTGTTTACATTTGCAATGTCTTGACCGGTAAAATTTACAAATGTCCGGTATTTTACATACTCGCCGGTCACAATGTCCGGCTGTAAAAAAAGCCAGCGGAAACACTGGCGCATGTTTTCGGGAAGAACTCTGCATGCGCGAAGCGCCGCGCCAAAAGGTATAATTTTCGCACTTCATAACTTTTGAACCGCAAGTCCGATTTTTATAATTTTTACATCATTGTAAAGAGAAAAACATTGTCTTTAATTCCAGATATAATGCGCATGTTTTTGGGAAGAACTATGCATGCGCGAAGCGCCGCAATATTGATGTACACATAAGTGAAGAAGTATGATAATATATAACTAAAATACTGTTCTTTTGATACGTAAATATAGAGCTTTATAAACGATGAACAACTGTCATGACGGAATTTTGTTTCCAGTTTTGGAAAAAAAAATATAACATAAAAGCGAAAATATATTTGAGTACGGGACCCGCCGCTCGGGGAAAAGTCTTTTCGTGGGAATATTTTCTCAGGAAAGTATTTCACTTTTCGGAGTTTCTAAAAATGCGTGAACATTTTTGTTACTGATGCCATTTGCGAAAGGTTTTTATTTCTAAAATTCAAATGCGAGGGTGCACCTTTCCAAACCATTTGAATTGAATTTATTATTTTATCTTTTACATTATTGAATAAAAGACGTTTCATTCAATAAGATTTGAAGAATTATTTATATGTGTAGCGGATTGAACTGAGCAGATGGAGAATTTGATTCCTCACCACTTTTATTACCAAAGTTCTTTTGTATCACAATTACTTTTTTAGGTATTAGTTTTTTCGTGAGCAGGGGAATTTCCGACGGGATTCGCCATGACATAATGAGAAAAAATTCCCATGAACATGGGCGTGGTCCGTCATCTTCGGGACCGACCCACAAGTATAAATATCTACCGGGGGGTGCGCGGACCCCCCCGCTTTTGGTCGCCACCCCCCAAACTTTTTGTGCAAATTATTATTTTTTTCTACTTTGAAATAAAGGTTCGTGTCATTCCGAGGTATGAAGGTTTCTGCTATATATGTCGAGAGGGCATGGGAACCAATTCCCAATAGAATCCGGGGTTCGTCCTGTAGGATTGTTCCTCGGAGTCTCTCGTTCTCAAAAGAGAACATGGGAAACCTGTCCCGCGATTGAATCCGGGGTCCGCCGCAGAAGACGGGGACGGGAATTCCCGGAGAGCATGGGAGTATGCTCCCATGGGTCCGGGCTCCGCCTCGAGAGACCGCTCCTTGGATGCTCTGCTTCTCGAAAAGAGAAGTCATTCGGCAACTGACAACCCGAGCTTCCCTGACATAGTAGTTTATTTTCCGGGCCTCACGTCGCCGAGGAAATCAGAAATTGGTCCGTTTGACATATGCGACGGAAAAATCGGCGCGATGTCAGAAGCCGTCGGCGCTTGCGGCGCAGTCGTCCTAGATGCGCCGGGAGGTTCTAAAACTGGCAAATGAACGTCCATGAAGCTCACATTCATTATCTCTGTATGTTTATTGTCTCTAATCACATGTTATATGTTGCATACATCTAACACATTATCAATCATTTACAGGTTGAAGCAGAATGCTGCGCGGACGTGGACGCAAGGCCCTGCGACGGCCTAGGGCGTTGCATACTAGGACACGCAGCTTTGAAGCCGTTTCAAGCGACGACGACTTCAACGAGATCCATGCTGATGAAGCCTCTGATACGGAGTCAACTGACAGTGATGGTAGCAGTGGTTTAGACAGTGATGATGCATATGATCGGGACACTGTAATAGATAGTGAACATGGTGACACAGATGCTCTGAGTGATATAGAGACAGAGATTGCCAGAAAGATTCTAGCCGCCGGTAATTCCACCGAAGAAGACTTTAGTGGTTTTGAGGAGGAGTTTGCCGAAATACCACAATATAATCAAGATAATTCACAGACGTTTGATGAGTGGGTGGATGGTCCGCGGCCACGTGTAAACTTGCCTTTCACTGGTCAAACTGGGTTGCGCCAGTTCATAGAACTTCCTGAGAACCCTGAACCTATTGACTTTTTCAATTTGTTTATACATAATGATGACTATGAGGATATGGCAACGGAAACCAATAGATATTTCAAACAAGCAATGGAGGACAAAATTCTAAGACCCCGTTCAAGAATGCAACAGTGGCAAGACACTAATGCAGAAGAGATGAAGGTATTTGTAGCCATGACAATTGCCATGTCATTGGTTGTGCAGAGAAACTTTGCTGATTACTGGTCAACAAGTGATGTTACCTCAACGCCTTTCTTCGCCAAGTGCATGCCCCGAGACAGGTTTTGGCTTCTTATAACCTACCTACACTTGGCTGACAACAGGAGGATGCCGGGCCGTAACACCCCGTGCTTTTCACCAATAAATAAACTGGGACACTTGTATAACCGGATAGTTCACCGTTTTTCAAGAGTGTATAAACCGCATCAAAACATTTCAGTCGACGAGGGCATGGTGCCCTGGAAAGGTAACTTATCTTTCAAAGTTTATCTTCCCGACAAGCCTAAGAAGTATGGGATAAAGGCTTTCATGTTGTGTGACTCGCACAACGGATACGTTTGCAAGTTCAAACTCTACACTGGAAAAACGAATGAACCGGTTTCTGAAGGTGGCAAAACTTATGATGTAGTCATGGACTTGGTGAACGACTACGTTGGACAGGGGCATCATATCTTTATGGACAACTACTATTCGTCCACAAATCTTTACATAAATTTGTGGGAACGGGGAATAGGTGCCACGGGGACGTTGAGAGCCAATCGAAAGGGACTTCCTGATTCAGTCAAGAAACCTAAAAAGAAAGCCAAGCAAGGGGACATGACAGTTTCTCACAACCATGGCCTACTCGTTCTTCGCTACGAAGATAGAAAATCAGTGCTTCTCATGTCTACTGTTGAAGATACACAACTTGAACAAACAGGGAAGAAGAACCGGGCAACAGGGGAACCAGTTCTCAAGCCTTGTAACAGCGTACAACAAGTACATGGGAGGTGTTGATCGGGCCGACCAGATGTTGTCGTACACGCCGTTCCGAGTGAAGACCCTGAAGTGGTGGAAACGGGTTTGGTTTCACGTTCTCAACGTTGCCATGTTGAACTCTTACATCGTTTATAAAGAATACAGCAAAGATAAACCTCTAAAAACAAGTCGGGAATACAGGAAGGCTTTGGCGCAACATATAGTAACATTTGCGGACAAGGAACAAGTTCCATCACTTTGCAGACGTCCCCGTGGTCGGCCGAGCACGAGCGACGAGAGTGTCACTCGTCTTCATGGACGTCACTTTCCGACGAAGATTGAGCCTGTCGGAAGGAAGAAAAACGTCACAAGGATGTGTGTGGTATGCTCTAAGGCAAAACGCGCCGTCCTCGCAAAACAGATTGAAGAAGACAATGGGCCAGCAAGGAAGAAAAAACGAGTAGGCAGAGAGTCTTCTTATGAATGTACAGATTGTAATGTTTCTCTGTGCGCCGCACCATGCTTCAAACTGTACCACACCGCCACTGACTATTTCAGGGCTTACATCACTGCCACGGAAAAAGAAAGAAATGAAGAAGGGAATGAAGAAGAAGAAAATTGAAAGTAAAGAGAGCCGAAGTGTGGACAACCAGTATATACACATTATATACATACCTTGTTAGGTCCCTAAAGCTGTTCTGCGCACAACCGCAGGTAAATATTGTGTATATTTGTACATAAATGCATTGTAATTTCATTGTAATACATGTCATTGCAAATAAAATATTCTTTATTTTATCAAAGAGACAGAGAAAGTGAATGCGAGCTTTCATTGGAAGTTCAGCCAGAACCGCATCATAAAAAACACCCATAAATGCTGAACCGGGTGGCCGATTTTCATAAAACTTACATGGGGTAAAGAGGAAAGATTCGGCTTTGATTCAATATAAAATTTATACATGCTCACGAAAAACTAAAGTTGCGGCACGTGCCCCGATATGCGCGATAGTCAAAAAGTTGCCTCAAAGTACCGAGGGTACCTTCATTTGGCACGCTATAGCTTCCGAACGAAGTTGCGCATTTTTTTTCTTTTTGCATCATCGTAAAGAGCAATAAATTGTCTTCAATTCCATGTATCATATGTATATGCGCAGCGAAAAATAAACATGCGGCAAGTGATGCGCCAGATGTCGCAAAAAGTTAGTTTTTCAAAAATGAATTTTCTAAGTACTGGGGGTGCCTTCCTTACGCTCTTCATATATTGCGAACCATTTGACGTATTCCAATAATTTTTATATCATTGTAAAGAGGAATAAATTGTCTTCAACTACATACGTGTTTCGCATGCGCGCGAAATAATTTATGATTTTATAAAGCTGGAAATAAAGACAAACTTTACACCGCGCAACATGTATTGCGTTCGCCGCGGTGATAAGTGTATGTTGTGCTCATTAGTACCCATTAGTTCCACGCGCGCTCGGCTCTGGCACCCTCGAGGAGGTCTCAAGGAGGTCTCGAGGAGGTAATGGTACTGTAATTAGCACAGTCCCGGGGGGACCAAGCGGTGCCAGTTACTTGGTGCGCGTCGGGACCATTCACGTGGTACTGTCGGGGTAGCGTCACTCTCCTTTGGTTGGTTGTATTTTCTGAACCATAAGTCGTATTCTAATAATTTTTATGTCATTGTAAAGAGGAATAAACTATCTACAAGCACATATAAATTTCGCAATATGCACGCTCAGGAGTTTTGATTTCATAAAGCTGGAAATAAAGACAAACTTTAGATGACAATAGAATTATAACCATAGGTCGCATTCTAATATTTTTTATATCATTGTAAAGACAAACATCTGGTCTTCAAGTCCATATAAAAAATTCAGTAGCGCGCTCCAAATTCATGATGTTATAAGGCCCGAATTAAAGACAATCTTTACAAAGTAATAGAAAAGTAAAGAAAAATCGTAAAAAAATAATTCAAAGATGCGGGTATAAAGCAACCATTTGTGTACGGGTGCCGCGACTTGAATTTGTATTCAACGCCCGTATATAGCCCCTATTCGCCATGTAGATGCGGTATATTTCGTAAAAACGGTACCGGAATCGCCGCCTGGAAATTCCGCCAGCAGAGCTCGTTAGTGCCTAAGCTCAAACTACTGCTGCGAGCTGCGAGCCTGTAAATTCCGCCACAGGGGCTAAAAAGGGTAAAATATATATACGCAACGTAAGGGTTAAATGTCAATTTTAAGAATATTTCAGTGATCGTTTGAATGTCTCTCATAGCAATTGAAATACCAGAAACGACTCAGGTGTTCGTCGAGAGGCTTTAATCATTGAGACAGTATAGGGAGACATCATTCGCCATTTGGCAAAACCTTGAACATTAATTCAGCAATGTTGTGTTATTTCCAGTATTGTTGAAACATCACCATGAGTATGCAGTGTGGTGCAACTTGGCACTGATTGACTAAACCCAGTGAAGTGTGGTGGTATTGCACTAATGTAACATTGCAAGCAAACTGCAATATTACATTATCTAATTTAGATAAATATTAAACATAATATTTGTACAAGGGTAAGTTTTCATGCAAAAAATAATGTAAATGTATATCTGCATGTTGATATGTGTAGACTGGTACATGAATACATACATTATATACTGCATAAACTTATGTCAAACTCCTGAACATATCTCAGTAACAAACAAGGGCAGATAACTTTGTGCTGTCTTAGTTTGACACCACCACAAAGGAAACTACCGCTAAAATAGAGAGAAAATTGAACTTTAGTGTTCACCAACAACCTGTACAGTAAGAAATCAATAATAATATCACTAAGAAATAATAAATACAGCAAGAAGTCTTGTGACTGACACTAACTGATGAATAAGAGTTATCTGAAAGATGATAACGCTGAAATGTAGATCAGATGAGACATAGTTACCTCTTCTTGGAGGTTTTAGATTCACTGCCTCTCTCACTAAACAAACAGAAATTAGCAAACCTAAATGTCTAAAATCAATGATGAATACAACATCAACTTGCATACAATCCAAGTAAAATTTGCTTATTTTCATCTTAAGAGCAGATAATAGATATTGAATAAACCCCAAAGGAACTAAATATCGATACCCATCAACCCTGCATTTTTAAAGTTCTCTAAGCAATAATGTGTGAGAAGAGATGACCAGAAATTTGGGACACATTCTTTGAGCACTGCCATTTCTAGACCCATTCATCGTATTGGAACAATAAAGCTTCATGTAAATTGTGAACTGTTCTAATCTGATATTCCACTTAATGATGATTAGACTGATATTTTATTTCAAATTCTAAATCGTATTCAACATGGCACTAAAGAATTTGCAACAGTGAGCGGAGAATTTTAAACTTGTTATGGCAGGAAAAGTAAGTGATGCAATGTTTACTTTAAAACCCATCAATTATACATTTATATATTTATAAGAGAATATATTCGTAAAATTAAAATCTTTAACCTCTTTTTAGAGGACTTAACTGGAAATCTTACTAAAGAATTTGAGAAACAGAAATTGATGAAAATATATTACAGAATAAATTCAAAATCTGTACAAACATTTTTTGTTAGTCTGAATTCTTAATACATTTTCTTTTGAATAAATCCCCATTTAAGCAATTGCTTCCGAGATAAGAGTTAGTGACATGTAAACATTACTTCCAAATGTAATCAAGACGTTCACTATAAGTTTCATATGGTTATAGAATCTCAAATTTAGATCAATTTTGAAATTTACCTTCATTAGAGACAGACAGGTATAATAGGATTCACATTTCATGACTAAAAATATATAAGTCAATGACTAATTTCAACAATTATAAATGTGACATGAATTTTATTGTATTTGAATAAATGGCAAGCGTGAAAGTGCAAAACAGGACCCATATTTTCGAAGCTCTCTTAGTGCTAAGATAGTCGTAAGTCAATGTTAATGTATGGCACTTATAACTATTAAGGGCTAAGAGAGCTTCGAAAATATGGATCCTGGAGTATAAGAAAGTCGGATAGTTTCTTAGGATTGCAAGTTTCTTTCATTCAATCATACTCGTACAAAAACATCAACAGTTTAAAGATTAAGAGCATTATCTATGAAATGCTCACAAGTGGATCAAGAGACATAGTTACCTCTTTTTGGAGGATTTAGATTCGCTGGATCTCTCACTAAACAAAAAGAAATAAGGAACCTAATTAAGTTTCTAAAATCAATCAGAACTACAACATCAACTTGCCAACAAAATCCACATACAAGTTGTGTTTACCATTCTCTTTCTTGGACTACTTTTTCAAAGTTCCTTGATTTTTTACCTTGACTTTGAAATCAAATTTGAAATAGCTTTTTTTTAATTATTTATTTAATTTAGATTCATATTTCCAAACTAACATTGAATGTAAAACAATTTTAAAGTTAGCTTATTTAAGAAATAAAATGCTTTTTAGGAAAATGAAAACAACTTCGAAAATTTTTTTTATATCAAAATAATTGGATTTGCTTATGCATGCTTTCCATTTTAATGAGAATTTTAGATAATATAATATACAATATTCTTTTGTATTTATGTTAGTTTTAGTATGTTACCTCTTTTTGGATTTTTCAGCCTTTGGTGGTTTTGAGCTCGGGCTGTAGAAACCAACAAAATACATTGCAGCTTTACAAACAACATTTAACACCAGATACAAAAAAGAAATGAATGTAGTAAAGCATTTTAAGGTTTCAGAACTCAACTTTGAAGTGGAAAACTAAGGCTGAGGGAGACACTAGCTTCCATGCATTGGGTCATTGTTAAATAAAACTGTACAAGATGGCCGAGTCAAAACCAACTGAGTACCATGCACTACTCGATACAATTCATCATCCTTCAAATTATTTACTAACCATTCCATTGGTGTGTAGAGACAAACAAATTTCAAAAAACAAAATTTCTCTCAAAAAAATAGGGAGAAAAAAAAGTTGTTGAGTCAACTATCAAAAGTAGATTTTAGTCTACAGGATCAAAAATATTAAACTGATTTTGAAATAATTAAAAACGAAAATAAATTTCTCTCAAAACAATGGGGAGAAAAAAGTTGTTGAGTCAACTATCAAAAGTAGATTATAGTCCACAGGATCCAACATTTTAAATTGGTTTTGAAATAATTCAAAACATATAACAGTCATAATAAGACAATATCGAGCATCCATATTCTTGATTCTATCTCAAATATTGAGGAGTTACAATAACAATCTACCTTCTTGATTTCCTGGGAGGAGTCTGAGAGCCCTCCTTCTTGGGTGGAATGGAAACCTCGCGCTCAAGTTTGGGCGGCGAAGGTGATCGGGATCGAGACACAGACTTCTTTTTCTCAGGAGTTTTAGATCTTCGTCGACTGCGTGATCGACTTCTACGACTCCTGTTCATAGCAGAAATGGACAGATATGAAAAACATAATGATCAGATCAGATCAAAAGGTGAGGTCATTAAGTCAATTTCATAAGTACGTTTATTAAAACTACTTGATTGTCTCTCATAGCAATTGAAATACTGAAATGACTCATTAATGTTCATCAAGAGGCTTTAATCATTGAGACAGTGCATAGAAAGTTGAGATAAAAAGGGGTTACACCCCTTCAAGAATGCTCAGTGTACGTGTGCGTGTTTCTTTCTGTTCACAGTTCTGATAGTTCTCATTCTTCAAAGATATATATATATATATATGTCAATTCACTTCCAATGTTAATTCCACATTGAGCTAGGCAGTAAAATTATTGCAAGAAGAAAGTCTGCATCACAAAAATTAAGATTGTCATTTAATTTAATCAGTGAATACCTTGATCGTGATCTGCGACTGCTAAATGCTCTGGGCGGAGTCCTCGATTTTTTCCTTTTGAAAAATAATTGTGTTTAATACAAAGAGCAAAGACAAATATTTTACTTCCATTGAATTCTCTCACTTTTATTCTAAATGCTTAAGTGATTGAGTTATCATTAAACGCTGCTTCAGCAGTATCGCAGTCATTTTCAGCGAACTAAATTCTTAAGAAATGAACGATCAAATATAACTTTAATTTCTTCAAAGTAAATTCTTAAATTCAACAAAATTATATTCATTCTGCCTGTGCTGGTAGGCAACATTACCTTACGTACGACCAGGTCAGTTGTTAACTGGCTGTTAGTGGACCATTGATCATTCACAAATAGATGCTTAATCACATTTCTCAAACAAAAAGAAAATACAACCAAAACATACCTTGCTCGCCCCTTGGACCTAGACCTCCTGCGCTTGGACCTTGAACCTGACCTTGACCTTCTACGGTCTCGTGACCTTGATCTTCGCGATCTGAAATATGAATTTTCAAACTTGAGAACAATGATAAAAGACCAAATGAAAATGCGTGATTGCTACATTTATTCATATTTCCAATTTTGGAATCTTAATGAAAAATGGTTGACTAAATCTGATTCAAATATATACATAAAATCACCACATAATATTCAGATCTTTCAGCATTTATATGAAACTCAATGATATGTACTAGCCCTGCAAATACCATCTAATATTTTGTCTCAATGGTTGTTTCAAAAAGGTTTCTTCTAGGGTGATAAGTTTAAATACTCAAGTCTTCCTAAGAATTCTGCGACAATTATTGAATCTGGTTTTTGAATGTCGAACCAATATCTGAATTAAAATATCCTGTCACGTGAATAGAAGGTTTTTTTCTGATTGGTTATGAAGGCTAACTGCAGATTCAGCACTATGTCATTTGACAAGCTGTGAATGGCAATGGCAGATCTGAATATTAATGAATACCAGTACATGCTATGTTAATGTGATGTAATATGTTTATATTTCCATCAGATGGCACTAAATGGCATTCTTTAGAACTATGAATTGACAACAATTGAACATACAGATACAAAGATAAAACAAATTATGCAGCGCTCTGTGGCAAATGAGGATTAAAGCGGCACAATACCAGGGTATGATATAAGGCTCATCCAAACACCTACAACCTGGGAAGCTTGCCACCAACTGATCTCGCCCCTAGTGTGCGACATTGGAGAAGATTAATCATAGGGATAATATCAACAAGTGGTACCGTACTCTGGAATGTTTTGTCCTGGGCTGACCCTGCGGCTTTTTGTTGAATTTTTAGACATTAAAATTTGTGTTTGCTACTTTTCAAGCATATTTCACACACTGACAAGACAAAGCTCATTAAAGTCCCATCAAGTGAGACCCATGCTCACATCCATGTGACGATGTTCATAGGGTTATTATCTGTAGCATGAAATAAAACTAGAAATTTGTGCATGTGATGCACTGTGATGTCCCCCGCTCCAACTTTCAATCCAACCTAATCATATTACCCTTATTTTTCACTTATGCTAAGCACTAAGTTCAATACTGCATTTATAACGAGAAATACAAAATTCAGAATAGCCAAAGTAGCAAAAGGCACCACTCTATCACTAGGTCTAAGCAAATACCAAGTTTCGTGAACAAATATTGAACGGTTTTTGAGATATGGCCCGGAAAAGAAAGCATTTCGGAATAACGGAATAACGGAATAACGGAATGACGGAATAACGGACGGAGGCGAAAACATTATGTCTCCCGAAAAAAAATTCGGGGGACATAATAAAACAGTGGAGAGAAAGGGTGCTCAACAACTGTCAGAGGGTTAAGTTAAGTTAACCAATTCGCCTGATGAGATAAAAATGCAGGTATATGAGATATGAATGCTAATCTGAGGAATATTATAAGGAAGGTACTTCAGACATTTTAAGTTGATAGTAGCCTAATTATAATAACTCTAAATTTGCAGAAATGATTAGTGACAAAACATTCCTCAGGAGCCAACGTACAGGAACCATAGCTACTCTTGAAACAGAGTACTGGTATTCCAAGTTTGGTCAGGGGCTAATGACGCATATATGCATGTTATGGCATTAGCAGTTTGAGTGTTAACTGTTAAGGTGTAAACAAGATCTTTTATCAAGAATCCACCAGGTTTTGGCCAAGTTCTTTCACTGTTAATTTGGAAAAAAATGTCTATCCTTTTAATATGAAGATCAGAACAAATCTTTCACTGATTGATGTAAAAAAAGAAACAGGTCACATAACCTCAGGTCGCAGAACCTTCCAAATAGCACAAGGCTCATCCATGGGTCATGCATGGGAATGTTTTGAGATGTTTATTTATGTGTTAATTTACTTTACCGTGATCGGGTTGCAAGAATTAAACATTGAATTTTAACTCCCAAATACTCAAAGGGCACAACTAAGGGATTTATGTCGCTTTCATGAGTATTTTTCTGGTGTTACAGCTGCTAGTATTACGGCAAAGAGAAAGCCTGCAACATCAATGTGGCTATGTATTGCGGTGAAACCTGCAAGCATGGGCTGGAACTAACGACCAATGGGTGGTACTGCACTAAAATATGATGTGGCATTGAACCCAAACCTAACTGCATATGGAGCAGTTCTCTACAGCAGATAAGTTGTGCTACAATTCAATGTAACTAACAATTGCTTTGTAGAATGTCTCCTTGCTTAGTCGCACCTTTACATTCTGTCATTACGCAATTGAAATATGAAACGTCATCAACATCCGCATTGCAGTTTGTAATCATTCAGGATGTAAAGGTGTATCACACTATATCAGCACTACAGTCCTTACTTTCATATAGCCGTCATAAAGCCAGTGTTATGAATACAAAAAAAGTTCTGTAATACGTATCTAACAAATTCAATGCAGTTAAGTTGCTGAGCCACTGGTGGGATAATACCCCGTGATCACATGATCCAAAGCAGAACGCACTAACCACTGCGCTTTTCCGCCCCTACACACTGAGGTATCAAGGTTGATTTCTATATAGCTGGGGTTTAAAGTAATATAGTATCCAGACAAATCTCGGAGATATTTTATAACTGACAGACTGAAAGAATGCTACCTACGATATAAAAGGGTGGATAAATAAGACATCTGAATGTTTTGAATGTGAACAAAAATAAGCAAATCATAAGACAAGCTGAAAATGGAAAATAAAACACATACATACAAGGGTACACTAAAACAACCATCATCTTGAAATGCACTCACAAAAATAAATTAATATTGACAACCATGCGAAAATAATCACAATGAGAATAATAGTTTGAAAAATAAACAGTGTGCTATGAGAGTTGTAATATGAATGACAATAACCTGACAGCCACAAATGAAAGATATGTGCACGTTCTCATTGCAAGATCACACTAACGGTCCATCCTGTCTCGGGGTAAACATATAGGCTTTGCTCCACGTTCATACTCTGGTTTAGAACATCACTCAAACCTGTGCACTGTGACCTATATGAGCGTATACATACGTTTTACCCCAAGACAGGATGAATTAAGCCACAAATTCAAGGTTAAACAATCAACAAAATCTGTGGTCAACTACTCTAATGCATTTTTATTATATTATACACAGCAAAATATAATCTTGTCTCATTGACAAGACAAGACAAGACAGACAATAGTCAGTCTCAAACATTAGACTATAAGGACTAGAGGATAGCGATAATAAAAGTCTTACATTTATAATGCTAGGGGATTTTTGCGGGTATAGAGAAATTAGATTAGAAGGTCGACAAGACGGATATCTTGGGGTCGGGTACCCAGCCCTACTGTATAGCACAGTACAAGATTCTCAATAGAACAAGGAATAATGCAAGGTCTGGGCCTATATTTGTAAAACTCAGCACTAAGATGTCTGTATCTAGATTAGCGCTAAGAGGGCCTTGGAGATCTATTCTAGTCATGACCCAAGGTACCCAACGTGGAAGGTGATATACATATGCTATGATTAATAGGATCCTTGCAAAAAGAAAGAAATACAATGATAATGAATAATATATATTATAGAAAAAAAGAAACGAAGAGACATGAAGAGCCCAGATGAATGTAGTGGTGAATGTTCCCACAACTGTATGAAATACTATTGAGCTTAAACTGGTTTTTCTTTCTCAATACTTACACCACAACTGGAGGAGCTATCCCAGACCTAGAGCAGAAACCTAGTCTTAGGACAACACATGTATGTACTCATTTTACTTACATAGAGCATGCACAAAAAACAAAGGTGATTAACATGGCACTAACTCTAGCAAATGTTACAATGGTTTTTGAAACCTCTGGAGATTAATGATGCCACAATGATGTGGAAGCTGTAAAGAAGACAATTTGGAACATGTTCAAACGCATATATGATTTCAAAAGTATACGGCTTTGACAGTAATTCTTTATTTAATCTATTCAAGATACAAGTTTTCACTACTAGCAACCCGGTACTAGGGGTTTTTTTTGCAAAAAAAAACAACTTTGTGGGGCATTTAGAAGTGGAATGCATCAGAAAAGGAAGATTTTTCTGGATATAACATAGGATGTAACCTGTTTATAAGATTTGTTATTCTACAGGTTTTATTTCATTCCTAACAAACATTTTTGAAGTTTTAAAATATAGTTGTCAAAGCTGAAAAAAGCTACTATCAGTATTTTCCTTGTTATTCTTAACCAGTATAATATAACCATGGGTAGGAAGAAAATATTTGTGACATCAAAAACTGAAATTGAATCTAAAACCCATTAAGGATACTATAAAAGTTGTCGTGAACCAGTACCTTGATTTTGATCTTCTTCTACGAGAACGAGTCCTGGAGGTTGATCGAGATCGTCGTCTTGGTGTCCTTGACCTTTTGCGAGACCTTGATCTTCGTCGGGATCTTGACCTCTTACGAGAACGTGATCTCCTTCTAGAACGTGACCTCCGCCTTGACCGTGATCGTGACCTGCTTCGACCTCGTGACCTTGAACGTGACCTACTCCTTCGACTCTTGTCTAAACATATAAAAAGAATAAACATGTGATGACTTGGTCAGAGAATGGGAATGAATACATCCTGCCCCTACATCATAGCAGAGGTATAACAAACTGTCTCTCATAGCAATTGAAATACCAAAAACGACTCACAGATGTTCGTCGAGAGGTTTTAATCATTGAGACAGTAATTAGTGAGGGGAAGACGTTTTTGACTAAAAACAGACTTCCAAAGACCTGGATGCCAATCAATGAACCTATCTTAGCGAGGCAATTCCTTTAGCCCCTGATCTCTGTGCTTCACAAAGCTTTCCTAATGCTACAATAGTCATATGCCAATGTTTACAGATGGTACTCGTCTTATTTGAAAGCTCTCAGTTCAACAAGCTGGTTTCAAGAAGATGCAGATAGTCTTCGGAAGTTGAAGCAACTTACCCCCGGCTGCAGCAGCGATGAGAGACTGAGCCTCCTTCACCTTCTTCATGGCTTCCTCAATCTCGCGCTGAGACGCCTCCTGGGATTTGGTCAACGGCTTCACGATCGCACCCTTGGCGTGGACCACTCTACAAGACAAACATGTTACATGTAGGCATTTTTTCAACACACAATTATTTGACTAACACTATTATTAGCTTCCTTATCTCATACCTAGGTAGACGATTTCAGGTTTAATGCCTCTTAAATAGTGCCTCACTGGTAATTGTTGCATTGAGAAACCTGCAAAACTACTGCGATTTTACATTGCAATGAAGCCTGCAAGAACGGCTAGAAATGATGGTACTGTACTGAAATTTAATGTAGCGTTTTACCCAAACCGGACTGCATGTGGAGCAGTTCTCTACAGCAGACAAGTTGCTGATTACAGCGCTGCACCCCATTGTAACCAGTGTCAAATTGAACATACCCACACAATTGCTTTGTAGAACGTCTCATTGGTCAGTCACACCTTTACATTCTGTCATTACGCAATTGAAATATGAAACGTCATCAACATCCGCATTGCAGTTTGTAATCATTCAGTACGTAAAGGTGAATCACACTTTATTTCCACTATACTTAACTACATATAAAGTAACAGAACAAAACTTACTTGAGAGCCCTCCTCTGGAACATGACTCCATTGTAAGTGAGAGCGGTGGCTACAGCTCGTTGATCAGTGAACTCAACGTACGCAAACCTGGTCGGTTGGTGCTCATCTCCAGCCATGCTGACGTATTTCACCTCGCCTACTTGACCGAAGAAGTTCAACAGCTGCTCTGGGGTTACCTGAAACAATACCATCTAGGTTACAATCTGAATTACGTAGCGTTTGGGTAAACTGTTCTACATTTAAGACATAACTGTCTCTCATAGCAATTGAAATATTGAAAATGACTCAGGTGTTCATCGAGAGGTTTTAATCATTGAGACAGTAACAGAATAAATAATATTTGTTCGAAGAGAAAATTCCAAAATCCATTTCTGCAATAAGAAATTGTAAAATATTGATCATCTTAAGGTTAATAAACTGAGTTGATGTACAGTGAACTAATGACACTTGTGAACATTTAGCTCTGATCTCTGGACTATATCTAATGCTCTTACAAAAGAGCTAAAAGGGGTTAATAACTGTATATTGAGAATATGAACTCACGGCAGGTTCTAGGTTTCCAACGTAGACAGTTCTGCGTATCTCCTCCACCTTGGTAGGCTCGGTGCATGCTGGGATAGAAGGATACTGAGCTAACCCGAGTGCAGTGAGTCGGGGGTCGGTCGTGTTGATCACCTGGTTCACTCCCGTCCCGGATATCTATAACAGTCATTTGTTTAGTAGATGCTACAGTTACATGGTTTCACTAATAAAGTGGGTTTGTATGTTGTTTTAGGTATATGACAACAATGATGTTAAATGCTCAAAATCTCATTTTTCCAGAGGAATAAAAGTTGCAAAATAGCACATTTATCGGGATACTAACTCATAACGTTCAGAGGTTTCCTCGCAAAACCGTCTGAAAACAGCCTGTTGTCTCCCATGTTCTGACGCAATTCAGTTAATCACAGGACCTCCAAAAAAAATTTCAGAGCAAGAAGCTAGGGGCAGATAACTCCAAACAGCTATACTTTCGTCTGTTCTGAATGCTTTCAAAACAGTTTAAAAACTATGATGTGATTGGTCAGCTATTTGCCTGGGCTTCGTCTGCGCTAAACAAGTACGGAACACATGTCTATATGCGTGTCCTCAGACCTTGTGGCGAGGAATCTATAGAACCAATTCGTATCCCAAAACCAACTTTTTAGTATTTTGCGGATTTAATTCATCGGAAGAGGGTCGACTGTGCTCAAAATATTTGGATGAATGATTTTAAAGTTAGAATTACTCTGATTATGTATAACCAGTTGAAAATCTCCTTGTCTTTGAAGAGCATTTACAAAAGGAATAAATAAGAAAAACAAGATTTTCTGGATAACACGTTCTCGTCTCTCATAGCAATTGAAATACCATAACCGACTCACAGATGCTCGTCGAGAGGATTTAATCATCGAGACAGCTTAGCTCTGTATTTATTTTTTTATTTGTCATTTTTAAAGAGTAAAGTCCTTTAGCCTTTTGGACTATTTTCTTGTATCAAAATGAAATTGTTTGTGTACATGTAGATAAACCTTTGTTATTTTACAGTTAAGAGCACAAAACCAACTAAAAGGCATAACAATGCTTAATAACAATCTGTAAAGAATGATTCTGATGTGACAAGTCTTTTTTCAACGATAGATTTGTACTAGAATTGACTCTTGAACAAGCTAATTTTTCAGACGCCACATTTGTATGGGTTTGTTTTTTTTACAATGTTTCAATATTTGTTCACCAGTCTTATCATGACGCAATTGACACATCAAAAGCAATCAGGTTCCAAGTTACCATTTAGACTGGATAGTAGAATTATTTTTGAAAATCTTCAGTCTCCTTACCTGGCTGGTCACATTACTAGGCCAGGCCGGTTGCCCAGGAAACATCCCAGCAACGGCTTGAGGAGTGAGTTGGAGAGCTTTACTCTCATCTGGGATCTTACCTGTATAGTAAAGAAAACTATTTAACTTGATAAATACATTGAGTTAGATATTGTACTCATTGAAGGACATGCTTTCTAAGGATAAAATTAACTCTTAATTAGGTATTATTTGCAATCTTTCTCATTTTAAAATCCCAAACAAATTGTTTTCAAACATTTATTTGGCTAGTACTTATTATTAAATACTCTATTATCAAGAAAACTTTTTAAGTTTGCAAAGTTATATTAAAAATCTCTACTCCAGTTAGGTGTTCCTGGATAACAAAAAAAAAATCAAAATTGCACAATTATCAGAGGTGTGAGATCAAGAATTATGAAATAAAGCTCATCTCTCATAGCAATTGAAATACCAAAACCGACTCACAGTTGTTCGTCGAGAGGATATAATCATTGAGACAGCTATGCTTTGTATTTTTATTAGTATTAAGTGTTCAGATTGTTTCTGCAATCTATTAGTGTTTCCCTTCTGAAAAGTTTTTAGCTCTAATAGATAATTACAAATATTAAATTTTGATTTAAATCTATTTGTCTATGTATCTTTAGCCTACATTTGCTGATGTGTAGGGTGGTCATCTTATCACTTACAAGTACTTGTACTTTTCAATCTTTCAAAAAATCTTTGTTTTTTTATCATTATAAATGTTCATTCTATCTTGTAGACTTTTAGCAAAGCTTTTAACATTAGCAATGTAGGCCTACCCTTTCATCAAATATGAATAGGTCACATCATAATAAAAATCCAAAAGTCGATGTCTTATGATACCCACCATCCATGACTGGAACAACGATTAAGGCTCTGTCAATGAAAACGGTGTTGGTAAGATGAAGGGCAACGCCCACATGTGTTGATTCGTCATACTCAACATAACACACTCGAGCTGCAACCACAATGTCAGAACTGAAAATAGAATATTAAAAGGATTATCAAATTTAAATTCATTTTATTTTGGATCTTTACTTTCAAATTAAGGCAATTTTCTCAGCAAGTCCACTAAAAAACACATTTCAGACTTATTCAATGGACTAAGACATTCATAAATCAAGGACTTACTAAATTCGACCAAAATTCTTTTGTACAAAATTAATATTTCAAAATAAATATTTAATTAAAAATCATTCCGTGTTTAGGAAGATTATATGTCAAAATATTCATTACATCATTTGCTTTTTTCTTTATGTTCAACATCAAGACCATAATGAGCATATATACTTACTCTGGGGGATACATTTTCAGTTCTCTGATTCGACCGATAAAGCCGAAGAGCGTTTTCATTTGCTCTTTCGTCGCTGCCGGTGCGACATTTGTCACCTGTATAACCTTGGTGTCAAATTTATCCGACATTTTAATCGTTTGTGTTGTACAACCTTAAATGAAAATGAATTAAATATACACTATCTTCAAAATAAATCGTGCAACTATCGAAAAGATAGGCACAAATAAGAACCAAGCGCCATTTGCACGCTGTCGACGGTCCTACGCTTGTAACATTGCACGCGAGATTACCGGTTTACGGCACAGTCATACTACTTTACTCATAACTTATTTCATTGCACATATGTTGAACGGTAGGTAAATCGTCATTCGTATTTTAAAGCTTAAAACTTATATTTCAATCTTGGTATATTATTAACAACGTAAAATCAAACATACACTTGGTCACATGAATCATTGAAATCAAATGATTTTGGTATTGAATTGATGTTTAAAATTAAATACGAGTACCGTATATATCCTCTAATAAAAAAAACTAACATTCAGTTATGCAATCCTATGCACTCACACCATCATAGAAGGATGATATAATTCTAAAAAAAATTCAGGGTCCTGAAAATGAAAGCTTTCTGTATCAAATACTTTTGGAGAAGAAGTCGTTAAAGATTTTAGGGTGGACCCCTTGCCACGCCCATATTTGATAGGCGGTCAAGTTGAAATGAACAAACTTGCATTTACAAGTAATAAAGATGTTATACTGAAAGTTTCGGCTTCCTATGCAAACTGGTTTCGGAGAAGAAGTCGTTTAAAGGTTTTAGGAAAACTGCCTGCCACGCTCATATATCTGGCCTTTCGGGCCTGATGAGCTAAGAAGCAATACTTCCAAATTGTTCTTGTAAAAAATCATGGATGATGATGAGGAGCACAAATATTTCCTGGATTTTCTGGATAACAACTCCTTATTCCGAGAGCAAGACGTTTCGATACATTTCATCACAATTGTAATTATATTTAAGTAACTAGCATCAGGGTGGCTATAATAATTATGAGTCTTAATATATGTGCGCCATTAGATCACATCTAGTCGGATTAAAAGGTTCAAATGAATTAATGCAACGTTGCATTAAAGGATGGATGAAATGACATATGGTCCAAATCGGATTCATTAAAATGTCAGTTTGACAATTGCTCGATTTTAAATTTCTGAAATCGGTCCATAAATTACTTATATACGGCTTTTTAAAAAACCGCCTGATTTAGCCCCGGCGACCAGAATGAAAGTCTGCGGGGGTGTGACCCGTGAAGGGATGACTTCTGTGACGTATGTGGAGGAATTTGATTTTCAGCGATACTCACAATTCAACGTAATTTCGCAACATTTTGATTGTTAATTTCACAAAGATACCTTCAATAAACCAACTTAAATTTCCCATATATCGAATGTTTAGATATCCAACTAGGTAATTCCGAAGATGACAATTACACAATTATTACATAAACATGTCATTTTGGCGATGTAATACACCTCATAAATTCATTTAGCGGCAGTGATAATTATCATTAATTAATTAACGAGACACCGGTGGAGAAGCTATCTAGCCGCCCCGCCTATCGCTTATCACAGTCACGCCTCAGTGAGCATTTTCAAAAGGATTCGCCGAACAAATTGCGATAGTGTTAAAATGGGTGAATTAAAATCGTCTTAATTATCAATTGCAAGTGTATATTGTCTCGATTTTATGCTCAATTGATTCCGATATACAATATACGTATAGGTAATCATCTGTCATTCTTGAGAAAAATGCATTTCATCTATCCTTTGAGTCGACCTCGCCTCCTTATCAAGTTGCCTTCGTTAAGCCCTCTCCGCACTACAGTTCTGTTGCCACAGGTTTCCCCACAGACCAAATGGCAAGCTTTAAATTTATTAGTTTGAAACAAACACGTTGTATAAACGTTTCCTTTTTCAATTTGTAATTTTTGTTTTACACTCTTCAAATTTATGAAAACATATAAAGCTGCTGATCAAAAAGAGAAGACCAAAGTTTGAGACAAAAGTAATAATTGTTTTCTTGTGGAGTTCATATATATCAGACCTATTTGAACTAAATACGTAACGGAAAAATACTCTCGACCCGTCAAAGTGCACCGTTTCACACAATTCAATTACATGTGCTAAATCAGCTACGCTGGAAGCGCTTGTAAAATCTCAAAAATACTGTTTTGCGGTGGTTGAATTAGAAACTGCAGTTACTGCATTCATATTATACAGAGGGCTGGGTTCTAACAAGCTGATAACATGGATAAACATGATCTGAGATTTCGTTATTTGAAAACTGGTAATAAAGTAAAATATAGTCCATGAGCATTTCACATGTTTGCAGTTTCCAAACCCGATACTTGTCGGCATATGGTTTGGATACAAGAAGTCATGATATGCCAAAATTTGGACATTACATTTTAATAAAATATTTACAGTATTCGTGTGAGTGGAATTACCTGTAACTTGCAACTTACTCAAATATGTACTAATGATGTGTGTTGTCTCGTATATTATTCTAGAGAACTGCGACCAGGTTTTTCATCGTGAGTGAGGGTCGCTCATTTCTTCTAGATGAATCACGCAAAATTAGCTTTAGGTGTTTGTGAGAGGATAATGCCGGCCTCCACTGATATAGACCTATTTCGTGTAATCTTTTCTTCACACCGTGGTTCAGAATGTTGAACACACACAAATAAATTATAAATTACGTTGATTAAGACAACAGACATCTGCTGTTATGACATTGAATAACATTTTCCATTTAATAAAATGTTTATGTGATCAAAAATAGGTATACGATATGGTAATTCAACGTTCACTTTCAAATTATATTATATAATATCAATCTAAACCGTATCCATAAAATTTAAACATTCATCTATAATCTTCGAAATGAATAACTATATTCCAAGCCAGGTCTCTAAAACTTTACAATAAATAGTATCAATCAGTTGTACAACAAATGCTATCAATTATGTTAGACGCGAGTATGTTGAACGAGTTATCTTCCCTGTCGATTACGACACTATCGTTTTAAGTAAGTACTCGCTATGAATGTCAAACTTTATTTTCCTTGAGCTACATAAAATTTTGCGGACGCTAAAAGTGTAAAACTACGCGCCATTACGGTAATATAAAGTAATTTGTTCTTTGCGACATCTCTTCCAACAACACGTCGTCAAAATCTACTTCCGGTGATTTTTCAGGGAGAAGTTTGATCCCAAGGGAATTATTATTGAGCAAGGTATACACCTGATGAAGTAACAACCTTTGATTGTTGTGGTTATTGGGTTACACATTTACTGGTGATTATAAATACTTTTTGAGTCTGGTTCTTTTACAAAGGATTCAACGATATGATTTCACAAAGCATATTTTTATCGATAGCCTTGTTATCGCATGGGCTGAGATACAGTGTTGGTCTATTAATAACATTTAATCATTTAGGTAGGATATGTCTTGGGAACATTTTTTCGAAATACGTCACATGGGCATAATGATCAAAATTGGTGGCAATGACAGAATAATTGTTGAGGGGCATTGAGAAATAGAATAAGTAAGAAATGAAGATTTATGGATAATTACTTCTTTATTGGGATAACGTTTCAGAGTTTATGCTTACTCCGTTGATTCAATTAATATAATACTTCGAAACAAATGCTATGTATGTTCACAATAAAGAAGTTGTTACTCAGAAATCTTCCTTTCTTACTAACAGTATTTTTTCAATAATAATTTGCAGTAATAAAGAATAAATGTTGTCCTTAATTAGGTCCATATCCCACCAACTGAAGATGGCAGATGTAAAGAAACTTGTATACTCCATCATTAAATTCCTGGAAGATCAGAAGACAGCAGGATCTCTATCAGATGATGCTGTTGAGAGTGTTGAAGGTACAGTTTCGTATTAGTTGTCCCTTGAATTTCGAGAATCAAGAATCATCTTCTATGTAATCGTCTTCACAGACTCTTGATCTTGAAAGTATCTACCACAACAATCAAACCTTTGAAGTGCATTTTAAAGTGGAATATTGAAGGGGACCAGTTTTACAATGATCAACTTTTAAAACACAGGCCATCTAACTGTTTTGAATTTTAAAAATCACTATTATTCACATGCTATTGTTTCAATGCAATCATGAATCCTGGGGTATTTATGAACATTTTGAAAAACTGAAGTCTTATGGTGTTAATATTTAGGATATTGAAGTGCATACATTGTTGTTCTTGTGTACAGTTGCTGTTCAGTGTTTGGAGTCGGCATATGGGCTGAATACAAGAAGTCATGACATGACAGCAAAATACAGTGTTCCTAAAAACCTTCTTGATATATTCAACTCTCAACTGAACTGTGAGGTAGGTCTCCTATCGTGTTAATTATTCTATGAATTATTTGATTTAAAAAAATGCTGAAATAATCAAGTATTTTACACAATTGACAGACTGTTCAGCCGAAATATAATTTACAACTTTGACAGTCATTGTAAATAGGCCACTTAAAACAGAAACCCATTTAATTAAATTTTCTGGTTCAATGTTAATGATGTATTTTATATTTCTCGCGTATCATTTATATTACAGCCCGACTCTGACTTTGCGAGCATGTCATTACACGAGCCCACCCCACAGGAGAGAGAGGAAGCTGAGAGGTTGAAGAATAAAGGTATAACGGATGATAAGCTTTTAACATTATTATGTAGTTCTGATATCCTTAATAAAATCAGCTCACTATAAATCTCTCCAAAACTATGAAGTAGCATGTTATGACGGCACCAAATACTGTGATGTAATGAAATGTATTAAAATAAAGATAGCAGGGTTTCAAGTTGAGTCTTCCTTTGAATCAAGTACTATCCAACCCCTAACAGAGCAAATACGACGCGAGTCTTATAAAATTTACCTGACTGGAAAAGTTGAGAGGCTGAAAAGCTCCTACTTACAGAATGTTAAATATGGTTAAAGATTTTTACCTTCAAACCTATCAGAAGAAATTTCTTTCTACAAGGTCTCAATTTGGACTTTTAAAAGTTCATCCTGGCAATGGTATAGTGCAGTGGTTAGTATGTTGTGCTTTGGATCAAGAGGTCCTGAGTTTGAATCCTGCCAGGGGCTCAGCAACTCTGTCTCCATACAGAACTGTTCTACACGCAGGAAGGTTTGGGTGCAATTCTACACTGAATTTCAGCTCATTACCACCCAAGGTTCACTAGTTCCAGCCCATCACAGCAATGCATAGCCACATGGTGTTGTAAGCTTTCTCCCTGCAACCGACTTTAAACTCAAAACTCTCCTCAAAGTTTATCCTGTCCCTGTACTTTGCCAAATCATTGTTTGTTTCAAGTATTATTGATATTTTCAGGAAATGACTTTATGAAGACTGAGAAGTTCTCTGATGCGCTGGAGTGTTATTCGAAGGCAATCAAAATTGACTGTAAGAATGCTGTGTACTTCTGCAACAGGTAGGTCATCAACGGGAGAAATATTATGTAGATGAGAATGAATTGAACCTTTATCATCACTGAACTAGAGTTAAGAATAATTTGTGTGTAAACATCACCAGAGAGCTTGAACCTGTTACCACATCATAATTTACGAGGAATGTACGGTAATGGCATGCATGGATATTAGCACAAAAAGATGTTCACCAAGTATTTCATGTGATTCGACAGAGCTGCAGCATACAGTAAACTAGACAAGCACCAACTGGCTATAGAAGACTGTACGAGAGCTCTCAATATAGACCCCGGATACAGTAAGGCTTATGGAAGACTTGGGTGAGTGCATTTAATTGTTTGTAACCTTTTCCATTTTATCTGTGTGAAATAGGTTAATTATATATATAAATATGTAACTTTTATCTAATCCAAAGACACTTGGGTGAGATTCTATATATCGTTCTCTCTCTTGCAGGATTGCGTACACAGCACTGAATGACCATGAGAGTGCGAGAGAGTGCTATCGTAAAGCTCTGGAGTTGGACCCAGACAACCAGAGCTACCAGAATAACCTGGAGATTGCAGAGACCAAGCTGAAGGAAGCAGCTGTTGGGGTATTTCTTCTACTTAGTATTTTTGTTCTCATTCTTTCTCGTCCTCCGGAGAATCAGTGAGGCTTCTACAATCCTTTTACTGTCTGAGCAACTTTTGTCTCATTTCACACTATAAATAACCAGCCAATAATAGTTTAGTAGTTTAGCAATATAAGAAGTTCCATGAGGTGAGAAGACTGATGATTGATGATCAAATTTCTAATCACGATACTTCAATGTCTGACAAAAAGTGCCATATATAGGGATGAGTAACCTACCAGTACCTTCACTTTTCTTACTGAAATACTTAGTGTCCCTCCCCAATGATTAAAGTGTGTATGCTTGTTGTGTTTCCAGAGCGGTTTTGGGGCGGGACCAGCCGGAGGAATGGGAATGGATCTCGGCAGTCTTCTCAATAATCCATCTCTAGTCAATATGGTATATTTTTCTTGCTTTTTACAAAAAAAAAGGTTTTCATCTCATTATTTCATATTATATTACCGTTATTGGCATATTATATTACCGGTATTGGCAAGTTACTTTGATTTACTTTAGATATCAATCCATTCATACCAATTGTTATAAAGTTAAGGTGACAATCCTTAGTTAACTAATTAATTGGTGACTCATCCAGCTGAAGGATCATATTGTCACATTGTTCAACAACCCAGCTATCCAATTATATTGTCACATTGTTCAACAATTCTTTATCTTCTCTGCAGGCAGCGTCCTTGATGTCAAATCCCCAAATGCAGCAAATGTGAGTAAAACTTATCTTCTGTGTTCTTGATCAAAGTTTACTGTTTCGTTTAAAAAAAATTTATCAGAGTTTATCAAGTTACATTGTGATAAATGTTATGTTATTATAAATGATAAAATATGTATGTAAGGATAAACTTCTCCCTTGAGTCAAACAAATAGAACACAATTCGAAGTCATGCTCAGACCTGAGTACTGGAAATAGCCTATATACCGGTATGTAAATGTTAACCCCTCTGTTGCCAGGATGACCGGGATGCTCGCAGGAGCAGGTGCTGGAGGGGGTGCACCCGGAGCTGGAGGTGCCGGGCAGGGAGGGGAGCCAGGCATCTCATCTCTCCTGCAGGCGTACGTAATATTTCTAGAAACTTTAATATTTCATAAAGCAGTTAATTGTCCAATGGCATTACAGGCCATGAAAAAACAGAATCTAGTTCGCATATATATGAGCGCAAATGTGTATTACACCTCTAGTGATTGTCTTTAATACCCTAGATACAAAATTTGTTTTGGGTCTATAAACTTTGAAAAATTCAGAATGAGCAAGTTTTAAGGTTTTCAATTGTAGTAAATATGAAATTATTTTAAGGAAAATGAGGAGTGTTTTGTCAGTCTAATGTTTTACCTCATAAGAAATACCATACAATGACTGTTCGTTTATTGCTGGTTAATTTCATATTGGATAATTTTGAAAAAATAGTCCGCAGGCAATGCAAAAATGCAATGCTTTATGTTTTATGTTTAAAGTATTGGAAACCTCAAGTAATTCTCTTGAAATTTGACTCTGTTTCAGTGGCCAGCAGTTGGCGTCACAAATGCAACAGCAGAATCCCGAGCTTGTCGCCCAACTCCGTTCTCAGATGCAGCAGCAGGGGGGTAATGAAGCACCGAACGAAGGTGAGCCGTGAGTGTTGATGATGGCGGTAGCCTTTTAGAGGACATCTGTTCTTTCTTGATATATACATTTTATCATTTCTACCTCACTAGATTAGATGAACATGATATTTGCCACACACACAAAAAAACAGCATTGTTAAGGGGTCCATGGAACACTCCCTCTGGCCGCGGTATGCAAAACCACCTGGCGGCCATAGTGAAGTTAATACGGCATACCATTGGCTAAGGTTTTAGAATTGTTTAATGCTAGACTGTTAACTCACACTGCCATGTATCTTTGACAAAATCAGTACATGAATTCTTTTGTTTTATGGGTCATGTTCATGTATGTATACCATGCAGAAAGGTAAGGGTGTTTGAATTTGTTACAGATGCCACAGAACCGAAATGACGCAATCACACAACTGACAACTGGTCGCCAAGAATTAATCCCAATTCATTCATCGTCCACTAATCGTCTTGTTCCATCCGTATGTATCACCTTCATGACACCCGCAGGCTATGTGATACGGCCATTTTATATTCAGTCAACCAATCATGTATCACAACCAGAAAAGGGAATAACTTCTTGTCATGGTGTTAGATTTGAAGTGAACGTGTGGTTGTCGCAGTACTCTGACCGTTTGGCGTTGCATCCTTGATAGTCCATGGGTTTGTGATCTGTTCTACTTTAACATCCCCTATTGTCTCAAGTAACCAAATTTTTATTTAAAAAACAATGATTTCATGTTATATTTAGTTGTTTTTTAAAGGGTCCTGTTATTTTATTCATATGAAATTAGATTACTGGCTATAAAATATAATCCAATAACATATTCAGTTTGAAGGACTTCATATTTTCGCAAACTGATGGGACAATTATTTCTATTTGACTTGATAAAGACCAACAAGATCATTGATTTGTTCACTTTTCATTGACTGGTACTTGGGAGAAAAATCCACTGTTTTAGAGGAGATGGTGCAACTATGTTTTTAAGGGAGAGTGAAATGTGGAACAGAACTTAAAGCCATGGTTTATTTGGATATGGTCAACTTTGATAACTTTGCTGGTGTATTGAGCTTGTATTCCTCTACTGTTTATCTGGTTGCTTTAAAAACAATCCGAGCATGAACGTCAACCTCAATCCATACATTAAGATGCATTTACAGTTGATCTTGTGCTGAGGTTGGTTTGTAGAATGATAATGGTTGTGGTACATGTCT
This sequence comes from Gibbula magus, assembly GCA_936450465.1. Taxonomy (NCBI): domain Eukaryota; kingdom Metazoa; phylum Mollusca; class Gastropoda; order Trochida; family Trochidae; genus Gibbula; species Gibbula magus. The sequence goes on from OW388292.1 coordinate 26,774,325, forward strand.
TTGATACTGACAGTGTCTTCAACATTTGTTATGTTAATGACATGAACAAATACATTATTTTCATTAAATAATTGTAAATAATCTCTAGTTTCATAAAGGTTTGTTGAAACAATTTTGCCAAGCAAGTTTTGAGGCTCTTGTTTTTTACTTTATAATGCTTATAGTGCTTTCATGTGATGTAGTTTGGATCTAGCCAATATTTGAAGTGCTGCTTATTCCTTTGGACAATCTTAAAGAAATAAATATAGTTCATCTGTGTAAATCCATTGTTAAGTTAAAGGAGAGTGAATGTTACTGAATATATAGACTTGGTCAACAACAATGTCATTCATGTAAAGATTAGACTGTAACCATTGTAGTGAGAACGTGTATCATGTGTAATTATTATCCTGTGCGGAGGCATTCACGTTGTACAATTGATTAAAGAAGTAATTATTAATTTTGTGTATCAGTTTGTAAAACAAGTTTGTTATTTCCATGTTACATAAGTCTATGGATCATCAGTATCAGCAACATTACTGTGGGTACATTTGTCCAATGAAATTTGAAAATGAAATAAAACATGTTTCACACTTAACCTTTTGTTATGCTTTTTCATGGCTTCAGAGATTTCCATACCTTATTATCCCAGCGGGGATATAGTATTTGGCAGTACGTCCGTACGAAATGGAATAACTCAAATACTATTCACTGGATTTTTTTCATATTTTGCATATGGGTTCATCATAGGAAAAGTAATGTTCCTACAGAGGTTTGTGACCTTGACCTTTATTTCAAGGTCACAACGAGACTGTCATTTTACCCTTGTCAGCGGGATATCTCAAGAACCATTCGCTGGATTCTCTTCATATTTTACACATAGCTTCTCCAAGGAAAGACAAAGGGCTGATTAGATTTTGGTGACCATGACATTATTTTCAAGGTCACAGCAGAACTTTGAATTTTTCAACATGATAATGTACATGTAAATCTTGTCAGCGGGATATCTCAAGAACCATTCACCTGAATTCCATCATTTCTTACACAAAGCACCTCCTAGGGAAGACGACAGCCTGATTAGATTTTGGTGACCTTGACATTATTTTCAAGGTCACAGCAGAACTTTTCGACATATTAATGTACATGTAAAAGTTGTCAACGGAATATCTCAAGAACCATTCACAGGAATTAGATTTTAGTGACCTTGACATTATTCTCAAGGTCAGTGGTGCTTTGACTTTTTCGACATGTTTGACAGTCGATTTTGCTGATCTTGACATTATTTTTCCATTTTGAAGTATTAATTTGCGGTGGGGGATCATGTCACCTTAGTGACAACTACTTGTTTAACATGCAAAAGTTGTTCCAGCAGAGTTTCCTCGCCAAAATGTCATAGAACATGTAGACCTTGTTTATCTGCATGATTTGGTAACATTTGAAAATCGTCCGGATAGCGAGGTGTGTGGTGAAGCGAATCATTTGTAAAGAAATAGAGAATATTTTAAATACTACCATGCGGATGGCCAGGTTTTTGGATAAACGGGATCTGATTAAATGAAGTCTGACTGTACCTTATATTAATAAAAATCCATTAAATGGATTTCCAGATATTACCTTCTCCTTGACTTCAAAGTCAAGGAAATTGACAACTATGGGTAACAAGTTGTCAGATTGCAGTGTAAGAGAGGCGGGATAAAGACGTGCTAGATATTTGAAAAATAATCACAAGATAAATTGATAACTCAACAAGATAACTCGTTGGTCCCCATAAGGTGTCTTAGAACTCGAACTACTTTCTCAGCCAATCAGACGGTCGTATTTTCCTGACAAAATACTCTTAATGATTAAGAACTCAAGGTTAAAATGCTCTTCATGACACACCCTCTTGATTGGTAAAAAACGCATTGAACCAACCTGTCAATCAAAAGTAGGCCGAGTTTTAAGTCAGTTAGAACCTATGAAGAGAAATCTTAGTGATGAAGAAGGGGCGGGGTCTATCTGTTTTAGGATGTAACACTTCTCAAAGCAAGAACACCACAAAAACAAATGAGAAATTGTAGAGTATTTTATTTTTATTATTTTCATATTGTCTTGGAGTAACAACAACCAAGCATGTTTTGTCAATTTTGTCGACATGAAGGGCCTCAAAAAAACATAGTTACTTTTGATCTTTAGCTGACATAATACCTGTTTATGGCATGTATGATACAAATGGGTCTTTACAAAATTATTATTCAAATGTGGATGTCAGGAGCTTTTGAGCTCCAAAACTCCCCTAACCCCCCACCCCACAACCTTTTTTTCCCAACAAGCAATCAACCAACCAGAAGTTAATTTCTTGACAGAAATAAATATGAGATCCTCTTAATCTCAAATTCAATCCTTTGTTAACAATCAAATGTCTTTCAAAATATGCTGATACAATACCAGACCCTTCTAACCTCCAATATCCCCACAAGAACAAATTACTTAATCACAGTGTCTGTTAACTGCTATTTTTTGCTTGTAAGGACTCAGAAAGGAAGAGTTTTCCAACACTCTGGGATGCGAACTCGGAGATCTGCTTGGTGTAGTTGTCAATCTGTCCGGCAACAAGGAGACAGTCGAGTCGCGGCGGGGGCTGCAGGGGTTTGAACAGCTTGTTGAGGTCCTCCTCTGGTAGAGGGGGATCTCCTCGCTGCTGACGAATCTGGTTCTCTTGTTGCTGCAACACATGATGGGATAGGATTAAGATTTGGGATTAGGTCTATAAATCGGGATTAGATTATGCATTAGAGGTTTAAACAGCTCGCGATCTGAGATTCTTGTTGCAACATTAGATAATCGTTGATAAAATTTGAAAAATTGAGTAAATGATACTAAAAACAATGATTTGCAAAAGAAAATTACTACTATAAATTATTGATTTTGTGTGTGAAAGGATAAGTAAGCATTTCAAAAGTGATAATCCACGCACACATTACCATATATATATATATATATATATATATATATATATATATATATATATATATAAAAATATATACAAATACTCAGTTTTAATAATTTCAAACCGTATCAGTGTTTTCAAAAGGCAGTAGTACCAGGGGTAAGTCTTTTTAATATTGTCTTTATAATAACAAAATGACACTTTTAAAGCTTATCTTACCCACTTTCAAAACCATAATAATTTAGTGTGAAGCTTTTAAACATTGAACCTGTGAAAACATTACATAAATATCAGATTTGATGAGAACCTACCCTTTTCAAGACGTGGGCTTGTTTAGCTTGAGTCTGTCGGAACTGCTGCCTCTGGAAGTTGAGGTACTTGTTGGTATCCATGGCAACATCGTCAACACACTCCATCAACTGTCGCATGTTCTTCTCAAGCATTGAACTGTGTGGAGAGAACAACAATGTAAAAAAAATTTCTCTTGTGAGAAAGTATATATTTAATTTTAAATTTGAACTCCATGAGAGACTTTGTGATGACCATTATATTATTTCAACTGACCTGGTGGCCAGATCAAGGAAGGTCAGGTCGTTCTTCTTCCTTGACTCCTTCTCATCAAGTTCACAGAGGAGTGCGTTGACGAGGTGAGAGTTCTTCATCACAACCGGGATCTCCTCGAACATGCGCTGGAAGCTGATGCCGTGTGTGCTGATTGCGTCGGGTGTGAAGTCTCCCTGTGCGTAGAAGTCCATCATCTCTGGGGTCAGCCGGTACGCTTTCAGGGACAAGAACCCCTGGTTTGTCTTCAGTGGGTCTGGGGAGAGAGGTGTAGTGAGGTCAATGTGTGAAAAGATACTACAACTCAACACTCTACAGTTTTGAGATTGTCAGCAAGAAAAACTTGTCTCCTGGTTGAAATCAATGCACATCCTCAGACAAATTAAATTAGGGAAGAAAGACACTTAATTCAACAAGTAGGGGAAATAATATATAGAGAATCTCACCCAAGTGTCTTCTGATATCAGATATATCAACACGAGTTGATTAAAGTTACAAATATCCGAGGCTTGCCGAGGTTATTTTTACTTTAATCAACGAGTGTTGATATATTTGATATCAGAAGACACGAGGGTGAGATTTTATTTATCATTCAAAATCATTCTTCAACAATATTATTAGCTGAAGAATAACATATCTGAAACACAAAACTGCCATTTTGCTTCTTCAGCAGTGATCTCAGTGAGGTCATAGCATTGTGACGTCATAAGCATTATGACATCATAGCATTGTAACGTCATCACCATTGTGACGTCATAGCATTGTCAGCAGTGTTCTCAGTGATGTCAAAGCTTTGTGATGTCATTAATTGATGATGTAATAGGATTATGACTATTTGATTGTAGCGATATCTACAATGTAGATATCGCTTGTAGATATCGCTTGATCTCACACAAGCGATATCTACTGTGGGAACCAGTTTTGGATGATAAACCATGTTCTAATATTTAACTGTCATATTTTAGATAAAATATATTACTGCATTCTACTTTTGGCGGGATAGGAACTCATATCCTAAGGTAGTACGTACCAATGGTAATCTATTATGATCTACACATCAATTCTTAAATTTGCCTTCTTTTTTTTTTTAAATTGGTCAACAATATAAAAAGTTTGGAAGATCAGGTTCATGTCACACTATTTTGAAAATATAATCAATACCGAACCCTGAAGAGAAAAAATTCAGATAACATAACTTGCGGCCTACCAGTTGAAACTACAACTAACTCCTCACATCAAAATAGTATATCTCCATGCATATTATGATCTCCATAAATAATTGCAAACAATGATAAGTCTCCGCCTACCATAGATCAGTACAACGGACTCCTCTATGGAGTGCTGGTAGTTGAACTGTGACTCTAGGAGAGGGCGGTTGATGAAGGATCCGAAGTATGTGCTCTGATACCAGCCCACGTGGAGATGATCAATGTTCACGTGGCGGAGATTCCTCATCATTTCCATCTGGTATTGAACTGAAGGAGTGACATGATGTTATGAATTATTGCAGATTACAGTTGTTAAACAAACTAAAATAAGAATGGAAGGATAATAACAGCAGAATGTTTTTAACCTAGAGAACAAATTATAAATTAAATAACTTCTTTATTATATTGAAAATGACATATAATATTTTTATTTTTTTATAATTCACTTCAAGTTCCCATATTTTCTTGAGTTATTACAATTCCATTTTATTACAAGTAATATCAAATTCTTTAGCAAACTCTTTCACGAGAGATCTAATTCAGATATAACATAAACGCCACACATCTTTTTGTAGATCCTAGTTTTATGTGTTTCTAGAACATATTACAAAGACGTATTTTACACTTACCCTCATCAAAGTCTTCATCATCATTGTGTCTTGGGAAAGGGAAGCAGTTTGTAATCTCCAACCTGTTCTCCACTACCAGACCGAGGAGAACACCCTGGACTAGATCTGTGCCGCCAGCTCCTTCCTCCTGACAGTGTTTGACTATTTTCAACACAACCTGAAAAAAGAAAGTTTAAAATCACTGGAAAATTGAAGGCGTTTTGATTTGCAACCTTTCAAAATAATAATATTCTACCTGAACAGTAGTCCAGCATGCTAGACTTCTTCCTGCGCAGTCATCGCACGTAAACAGACGTTTAGATTATCTGAACTACCTGAACAGGAACATGTAGAGTTCATATATTAACATAATGAATTATCCTCGTTGCAGTCTTTCATTTTATATTTTGTGAAACCTATTATTAATATTGAAATTTTTTTTTTTACCACTACCATATTATTGAATTGAACTGAATCGTTAACAAATCATTTGTTCCAAATAAAAAGGTTAGACAATGAAAATGATGATGGATTAGGTATTTATTTTAAAATAATGATGATGGTAAGTAACTTATGAATTAATGACAGTGTGATTTCTGCAATGCCGAAAAACGACATGACTTGATGATTTGAGAAGAAACAAACCACAAACAGATGTCGCATTAATTTTATAAAAATTACACAAGGAGTATACATTAAAAACATCACATAGGCTGTTAAGGACCTAAGGAACACGAAAATTGTGTGAAAAGAACAATAAGATACTTACAAGACCGTCAATTTGCACGTATTTAACTGGCACCGGCAACGTGCTTGGTTTCCTGGCGGTCGCCATTTTGAAAAGACAATTTAGCGCAAGCGCTTCAGTGTCAATTGACCGGATGTGTTAAACTGTGTATCTGTATTAGGCGCGCAAACGCTTATCACACCTGTTTCAGTTGGCTGTTTATAAAGCTCTTACTCCAAGAACTAAATATGTACTAGCCTTCTACATCCAACAGGTTCAATTTCACGTGTGTCCCACTCTGAGTTTAAGTAGGGAAAATAGGGTCAACGTGATCAACCTAAACCAAGACCTAAACAGGTCGTTGAAGTAACCTGGGACTCTCTAGTTAATGAGTTATAAGATAAGATAAGAATTATTATCCCGGAGGAAATTCGTTTTACACCAAAAAGGTCTCATATAGGTCTATACATAGACACACAATGTAAAACTATAAACTACATTACATGAACAATATATGACTTGTGCACATGGGAACGGGACAAAACGGCGATAAACCAAAACGTCGGAAGGCGCAAACGGCGAATATTTGGCGAAAACGTCGATGAAATGCCTGGCGAAAACGTCGATGAATTTTATTAAGGGGGATAAAGTATAAAAGTATTATTTAGTTTGTTTTTATTTACGTTTTAATCCTTACATGTGATTAATGTGATTATTACAGTATGGTAATGGACGATCCAGCCCCATATACTATAATTAATAAAATCAACCAGTAATCGTGTATTCATGGTTGATTCGTGTCGGACTAGTTCCATTGGTGTGCCTGGTAAACATCCTGTTATGGTTTTATATTATAAGGGATAATTTTGTATAGTATTAATAGAGTTTCTGTGTTGCTTCCCCATCTAGTATGTGAAAGCATGTTTAGTATGTTTAGAATGTATGTGGTCAACTTGTGGTTTATGTATAACAGTACTGTTGTGGATTACTTTAATTTGTCTACTCAACACCGAAACAGATTATAAGCAATAAGCTGGTAGTGAGATGTTTTGATTGCACATTACTCTGTCGGCGACTTCTCCGTTTCATCTTCTCCGCATCCATTTATCATCCGCAATTGTAATCCTGCAATATAATCATACTTACCTGTTTTCTTTATTTATGTGAGCCATTTGCCTAGCCCACCAAAATGATAAAATAATCGCTTAAAAAAAATATTATAAATAAAATTTAATAAATAAATTTAATAATAACCGTCATAATATTCAGATAAGACTAAATAAATGATAATATATAATAAAATATATAAAAAATATATTTAAAAAAGTGTAAATTAAATCATGAATGACAACATTGTTTTATGTTAGATCTATTGAAAAATAGACAATATATGGGACTTGTTGGTTCTTATTTAGTAGCTTTTTTACCATCTGGCGCTCATAGATAAATGGAATGTTTTCTAATGGTACTCCGCTGATTTTGCTGGTAGTTTTATCAATTTTAAACAGTTTTTCTGTGTTGCGAACAGACAATTAAGCCTCCATACCAACTTAAACAAGTATGAGTCAATACACTTTATATAAAAGTTTGGTAAAACATACAGCTAGAGTTCCTGAAATAACTGAAGAAGAAACTATTCGTAATCTCCAAATGTTATGCATTCAATTATTTCAGCATCACTTCTAGATTGTAGCTCGATCCTGTATTATTTTACATATATCCGATGAATCAAAGACACAGGCCAATAAGCGTAGGCCTACATATGGAAATCATCGGATGAAGTAATAAAAACTCTTTTTAAAAAGACTTTTTTTCAAGAATAAAGTAAAAAATAATGAGGATACTTATACCGTGCTGAAATCAACACCATGGCTAAGGGGCATGTTCAAAACACACTTTAAATACTACTGATTTTTCCTTTCTGCAGTGGTTGCCCTATCACTTGCAGTATCAGAAGACGGTGCCTAGTTCAGTAAAGTCTGGTGAAGCTTGAACCCAGTCCTATATACATATCGCGACAAATTGTCAGTTTTTGATATCTAAAGTTCTCATTTTCATAGCTAAGTGACATAGTAATCGATAAAGTTGTATAAAAGCATAAAATTGTTAAAAATATTAAAACAATTCCATTTTGAACAACATATTCTGATCTTTCACATCTCGGATTGTCCGAATGTAACAAACCGGAAGTTAGAAATTCAAGATGTCAGCTCCCATGTAAACACATGATTTTACTCCAGCAAAACAAAACTGGTATGATCAACAAATAATCGATCATTTAACAAAGAATATTCCTTTGATATTGTTTGTGCTTACATTTATATATGTGTTCAAGAATTTCACCTTTCCATTGTGAGCTTTGTATTGATGAAAATTTGGGTCAAACGAGGAGGCATCATCTGAGGAGGCATTGCTGTTTACACCTTTGATTTATTTTATAAATAATACACAAATATAACACACTCATGCAGTTGAAGCATATTACTAACTTCTAAGTAAAGGTTATATTTTTATGACTAAATATTTAACAATTTTATAAACACTATAATGCACATCTATAACACCAAGAAAAACAAATCAGAAGTGAACCCATTCATCGGCAATGCAAGTGTGGAAAGCTTCACAATGATTTTACCGTAACAGAACATTGTTGATTAGTTTAATGATAAATTAGTTGTTAATTATTTATAGGTATTCTATCTATATATACATGTTTATAAATATGTTAAAAAAATTGTAAATTTAGTAAAAATACAATGATTTTCTAATTTCATCTAATGCATATAAACAAAATGGCAGATGCTATAGATAGAACTCTCTCTTTAACAAACTCAATGTACTTTTTCACAAACTTCGACTTAACTGGACTGATTCCAACCCCTTTCCATTCCACCTGATGAAGGAGTGAGTATGTACTCCGAAACGTCGTGTATTTTCACATTAAAGAAGTTGTTATCCAGAAAATCTTCATGTTCTTATGGACTGAAATAGAAGATGAAGATGTATAAAGATTTGTGACCCTTATTGACATGTGGTAGCCATGTCTATTAAAAATCTATAAACCCATTGGCCAATGGTACTTGTCGGAAAAATATAAGATCTCTGTAGAAATTGGGTTCTGAGAATGGGTGGAAAATGCAAAAAGTTGACATATGGATGGATGGATACTCTGCCATGCAATAAGCCAATCAGGACTTTCAGGCATGAAGATCTTAAAAAAACAACATTTTTTTCCACATTTTAAATGGTGTTTTATGATAAAATGTAACCGGTCTGACACCATATGATTAGAACAGTTATATTCATCTCATTTTCAATATTTAAATTTTATATATCTTTTCAATTTCAGAACACATGCTTGAACGATGAAAGTCAAAAGACTGAAACATGCTCACAAAATTCTATCATTTTATAAAACAAACTTTGGTTTTGAACCTCCATATAAGGTTGTGATTGATGGAACCTTCTGTAAAGCTGCCTTGACGTTTAAAGTCAACATTGCAGAACAGCTTCCCAAATATCTTGAAGCTGAAGTTGTACTCCTGACCACAGCGTGTGCAATGGCAGAATGTGAAGCTTTGGGTAGGTACAAGCTTTGGTGTATGATCATGCCCACTCTTCAGGGTTGGACATGAGCACTTTTCCTATGGTTAATGAAAGAGATGCTTGGCTAGTTATTTGTTGTTGCTGCTGAGCTAGATGGCTAGTTAGAATTGAAAATTGATTTGATTGTGGCTAGTACTACTGGATTATTAAAAAAAGTTCAAATAACTTGTCCTCTGATATGTTAATGTGTACCCCTGATATAAATATACACATACATAAATGCTCAATAACCACTCAATATGCAATATGATTCTGTTTGAACAGAGTTTAATAGTACAATTATGTAAATTATTTATTAAATAATAGTGTCTAATACACATCAGTCGGTATAGATTATGTTTTATCTGTAGATTACAACATAAAATATATTCAAATTTGACTTAATGTCGCTTCAATTCTTACATCATCACAAAATAATAGTAGAGGATAATTTTATTTCTATTGCTGTTAAAATTACTGTAGGGTGTACACTATGAAGTGGTTTTAATACAAATATTTGCAAACTTGTTTTACAGGGAGCGTATTGTACGGCCCTCTGAAAGTTCTCCGCCAGTACGAAGTAGCACGGTGCGGACACAATGATCCACTCCCGGCGGCTCAGTGTCTCAGGTCGATCATCAAGAAGAAAAACAAAAACAAATATATACTAGCTACACAGGTAAATTTCCATTTACACACTTACACAAACTCACTGAGGTAGAAATGTATCTGCAAAATACTCAATCAGAGCGTGCAAACTAGAAGGTGTGAAAGGTGAATAAACTTTTCATGCCAAATACCTATACGGTAGAAAAGAATATTGATTCCATCATAGTTTTCTACTTAATGCCACTTTTATGCCAATTTGATGTACCCTTCATTTAGTGTATGAAATGAAGCTTGTCCTACAGCCCATGACCTGGTAACGTTGTCTTTTCTCTGGGAAAAATGATACCATATAAGTTATAACATTCAGTGGAGGTTTACATCGTGAATTATAAGACCCGCATTATTTTTACCTCCCCTGAATGTTATAACGTTTTTATCCTACCGAATGTGTCAAAATATTATTAAAAACAAACAGAAATGCTCGAACATCGTTTATTCAAAGAAGCAACAAATCTGGGTCAGAGTCAAAATAATCTGTATCATGTGACATGGACTGACTGACGTGGACGCACGCTTTATTTCGGTAGCGGGGTATAAGGTTTTTATCACCCTCGGTGACATTTATCCACCTGGGTGAGGGTGAATATGGTTATTTGTTCAGGGTCACGTGGACCAATCATAGATCGACATTCTTACATGAGGTAGGATAATCAGTTTTATCTTTTAGTTTATTTAAATAGCAGTTTAGGGCTAGATACTTTTCAGGATTTTATGGCATACACTGCTTTACTTAAGGAATATTCACACTCAAATCAAAGTAGCATAACAAAATTCAATAATGATCTTCTTCATTCTAATTATAGAATTAGATAAGAGATGTGATGATATTCCATATTTACATAATTATCTTGATTATTATAAATTTAATGTAAAGTCACTTATTTAGGTATAGTCAGATATCATTTTGTTATACAGCATTACTTCTGCTGAATATCAAATGATCTATATATGATAAGGGAGACAACTTTGACAATCTAAAACAAAATGTTTCTTGTATTTCAGGACCATGATATGACCGAGGTGTGCAGAGCCAAGAAGGGAATTCCCCTTCTTTACATTGCTCACAACACAATAACTCTTGAACCTCCATCCCAGGCGTCTAAAGACAAAGCTTCGAAGGATCTAAAAGCTCAGTTGGGACCAACTGATTATGAACATAAAGTCCTGGCCAAGTTGAAAGCAGCGGAATTTGGAGTGCCAGAGAAAAAGAAGAAAAGGAAAGAGAAAGGAGCTAATCCTTTGTCATGTAAACCGAAAACAGTCAAAAAGGGAGTGATTACGCCAAGTAAGGAGAAGACAAAGAGGAGGAAAAGAAAGCGTGTGAGAATTCCAGAACATGTGAAAGAATATTTGAAGCAACAAGCAGCATCATGACAGAAATAAAGTATTTTAAATTCAGCAGATTGTGATTATTGAATTACTGTATATTTCAGATGCTGGGACTGTTGAACTTCATGTATGAAGAGAGTACAAGTATTGAACCTAAACATGTTTCTAAATCAAAGGTATGCCTCTTCCATATTAACAACAAAGTACATACAACGTTGGAAATCTGAACCTCTTCTTGTACCTTCATCAGGTGAAGGCATAACCAGAAAAAGAAGATGTATTAAATCTGCTCTACACTTTGGTGCATGTCCTACCAGTTCTCAAATGACCATCAATCATCTCTAGTATAAAAAACAACTGTGTATTTTAGAATTGTTTTACTTTGCTTGCATCAATGATGATACATGGGACTTCACCATAATCCAAACATTCTTTTGATAACTTTTGAAACTTTCTCTTCTAAATTTACCCGAAAATGTTTGTGCTTGCATTTTGAGGTTCCCGAAATTGAAACATTTTCAATTAAGAAATGACGGTACATAATAGAAACCCATGGAATTTTTAAAAATGTTCATTTTGGTATTCAGATGTTTCCATTTTGGGTTTTCAATTTGTGGAAGTTTCTATTTTCTATATAACCCAGCATGGGAACATGTGACAAAAAGCTGACATGGAATCTTCTTTAATGAAACATTGCAAATGTGCTCAATGATGAGAACAAAGTTTTGAAACTTCCAATGCTACAATACCAGTATATAATGTTTGTATTTTACCCTAGTTTTAAGTAAAATAGGGAGACTTTAACAACGGAAAGTGAGATTGGAATGATAAATTATAAATTTAATCATTGAATATTCAATCAGTGTTACTCAATTTCTTGTCAAATTGTCGATTAACTGAATGTATCCACTGATAATCTGTCACTACTAGAATATTACCATGGTCAGATCTGTAACAACTGATGTCCTTTTGAACATGGGATTGGAAGCGTACATAAAATATTGACTCTGGAATTCAGCCAGAGAAGCTTGTAGTCAAATTGGCAAACCTAACAAACCTTATGTGGTCTAATAATCTGTCACTGTTAGACTATTGAAAACTACCCACACAGGTCAAATACCAAGTTAATTTCCTTGAAATAGTTTATAGTTATAACTATTTTGTCTTCCAAGATATATTTGAAAAGATCAGAGAAGAGGACAGGAAAATTTTCGGGATAACAATTTCTTTAATGTGAAAATACACCATAGTATATATTTACTTTTTCATCAGGTGGAATGTGAGAAAAGAGGGTTTGAAACTTTCTCTGCTAAATGACCATCACATACATTTGTGTTTGAATTATGACAGTGAACACGGGAACATTTGAATAAAAGCACACATAAAATGTTTTAGCAATTCAAGGTGATTTTAGATAAGAAAAGGATGAACCTAACATAAGGAACCTGATACCATCTTACATTCAGTCAGCGCTCGACTATAGAAGACTACCCACACATGACAGGAGTTAATTGCTATGAATTGTTTATAGTAACCACTTATTGTCCCCCGCCGCCGCGGAGCGGGGGACATAGTATTCAGCTCCGTACGTCCGTCCCGCTTCTTGTTAGCGCGATATCTAATGAACTGCTCAACCTAGAATCTTCAAATTTGGTACCAGTCTTCATCTGGGGAATACGCAGACCTGAAAAGTTTTTGGTGACCTTGACCTCATTTTCAAGGTCACGGTGAGACTTTGACCAGTTTTGAAAATGTTGTTAGCGCGATATCTAATGAACCGCTCAACCTAGAATCTTCGAAAATGGTAGCAGTCTTCATCTGGGGAATACGCAGACCTGAAAAGTTTTCGGTGACCATGACCTCATTTTCAAGGTCACGGCGAGACTTTGACCAGTTTTGAAAATGTTGTTAGCGCGATATCTCATGAACCCTTCGACCTAGAGTCTTCAAACTTGGTACCAGTCTTCATCTGGGGAATACGCAGACCTGAAATGTTTTCGGTGACCTTGACCTCATTTTCAAGGTCACGGTGAGACTTTGACCAGTTTTGAAAATGTTGTTAGCCCCATATCTAATGAACCGCTCAACCTAGAATCTTCAAACTTCTAACTGGTATTCATCTGGGGAATACGCAGACCTGAACAGTTTTCGGTGACCATGACCTCATTTTCAAGGTCACGGCGAGACTTTGACCAGTTGTGAAAATGTTATTAGCGCCATATCTCATGAACCCTTCAACCTTGATTGCGGCGGGGGACATGGTCACGTTTGTGACAATTACTTGTTGAAGTTATTCCATTTTCCAGAATTATTTTGTTTAAAGGCACTGTGGTACTTCCCCCCCCCCCCCCCCCCCCCCCCTTTTTTAGTTCATCAGGTCTGAAAGGCAAGATGGGCTTATGGCATGAGTCATCATCCATTGACATTTTCGACTTGCCTTAATAACTGCTGCACCCCCAAAGCGAAAATTTTGCGGGAAGGCATCTTGCACCCAGGGGATCAAAGTTTGTACATTTGGTCCCCACCCCCATCATATCATATTTCAAACAAGCCAAGTTTCATGCATGGAGTAGCATAAATAAGTTTGGTAAACACTTAAATATACTATTCACTGGTTGTGAAATACATTGATCTGTAATTGGAACTCAAGGGATGAATAGTTTGTTATTGTATTGTTTGGACCTGACGTCTATATGTACAACATTTGTCATTTATGATCATAAAAAAATGCAATAGGCTTATAATAATCGTCGAAAATGGTGACACGTTTACAGCGAAAACTGCTAGCAGCCATATTCGTGTGATCACCTTTTCATAATTCGAGAATAGGAAATGGATCCCCGGTGCTAAACCGAACCATAACCATTCGATTTAGACCTCTATTTATTGATTGAAGGGGATTGTTTTGCAATGGCTAACAGATCTTTTCAATTTTGTGAGATCCCATATTTTCATTAGAAAACGTAATACAGCAACATTAAAGACTCTCGAAAAGTCTATTTAAGCCAAGCGACAAGACCAAACATTTAAGCATTATTAGTGTTAAAGGATAGATGAAATGCATTTTTCTCAATAATGACAGATGATTACCTCTACGTATATTGTATATCGGAATCAATTGAGCATAAAATCGAGACAATATACACTTGCAATTGATAATTAAGACGATTTTAATTCACCCATTTTAACACTATCGCAATTTGTTCGGCGAAACCTTTTGAAAATGCTCACTGAGGCGTGACTGATAAGCGATAGACGGGGCGGCTAGATAGCTTCTCCGCCGATGTCTCGTTAATTAATTAATGATAATTATCACTGCCGCTAAATGAATTTATGAGGTGTATTACATCGCCAAAAAGACATGTTTATGTAATAATTGTGTAATTGTCATCTGCGGAATTACCTAGTTGGATATCTAAACATTCGATATATGGGAAATTTAAGTTGGTTTATTGAAGATATCTTTGTGAAATTAACAATCAAAATGTTGCGAAATTACGTTGAATTGTGACTATCGCTGAAAATCAAATTCCTCCACATACGTCACAGAAGTCATCCTATCACGGGTCACACCCCCGCAGACTTTCATTCTGGTCGCCGGGGCTAAATCAGGCGGTTTTTTAAAAAGCCGTATATAAGTAATTTATGGACCGATTTCAGAAATTTAAAATCGAGCAATTGTCAAATTGACATCCCATTTTAATGAATCCGATTTGGACCATATTTCATTTCATCCATCCTTTAACAGAACCGTGTTAACATGCCCGTGTACGAGTAATTGTAGTGCTGTAAACCCTTTCGTGAAACCGCTTTACTGTGCAAAAGAGATTCCGCGATTTCTATTACAAGATTAAATAAATATTATTTTCGAAAATATATTCGAAGGGAGTATTCTTGTTTATCCGTGTATGCTTGGTCAAAGAAAATTTAAACTGTACTGGTAAGAGTGCAAACAAGCCCTGAAATGTCATTTCCTTGAAATATACCGCGCTCTTTGTACTGTCCCTTTCAAAGGACACTTTAGACTCTGTAGAGCTGTTAACTTCACATTTTTTTTGCCAGAATATTGAGAAATGTATTTCGAACTCCCATTGCAAGTCGGAAATTGGAAATCGACAGCGTAATAACAGCATTTGTCACTTGCCGTTCGGCATTTGTGAAAGCCATTGGTATTCTTGTTACTTCTAAACAGTTGTGTCCTTTATAAATGACCATGTCACACCTTTCCTCCTGATTACAGGGCCCCGTTCCATAACAGCGAGCGCTTATAATCGATCATTGATTGCTCAATGTAGCGCTCATTCTCTCTTGAACGACACGGTGCAAATGCCTCTAAGTTTGATCGCTTTGCTAAGTAGCGCTACATTGAGCAATCGCGTTCAAGAGAGATTTAAAAGTAATCGCTAATTGAGCGATTACTTTGAAACCTCTCTTGAACATGGATCAGGTGTTGCTACACGTGAGATGATGAGACTTGAACCTGGGATCTAGTTTGTAACATTGTTTCAGTGCATAAAAGGCCGACACCTTTAATCCTCTAATGGTTCATGTCAAGGTGGCAATTAGACGGTCATCCCACCGCGATGTCTCTCAAATAGTAATTGGCTATTAATTTATATACATTTTCTCAAGTTAACAAAGTTTCGTTATTTTAGTTTTCCGCCTTGGACAATCAAAGGTTATACAACCTGATATAAGTCAACCTTCTCTTTAAAACTCCATTCCCTTTATGCTTCACCGTACCATCTGTCTGACTTTACGTTGTTGTATCATATTCAGAACTGGATGATCTCAGATATTCAGGATATTAAACGAGTTCCCATGTCATACTGTTTTTACACGCGTGCAAATATTTGAACGAATATTTGATGAGCTAAAAAAGTTTTAAAAAAGTACAACAGTGTCTTTAAACAAAATAATTCCTGTAGATGGAATAACTTCAAAAAGTGGTAACTATAAACAATTCATAGCAATTAACTCCTGTCATGTGTAGGTAGTCTTCTATAGTCGAGCGCTGACAGAATGTTAGATGGCATCAGGTTCCTTATGTTAGCTTCATCCTTTTCCTATTTAAAATCACCTTTGAACGAGTTCAAGGGATAAACCAATGTATACACGTGCTACGACACTACGACCAATATATTATTATCGAAGTCGTGAAATTTTAGGAACATAGACCAAAATGTTACAGGCTACATGCCATCGCCATATTTTGGACCCCAAGTCATCGAAGAAACGATCATGGCGTAATTAGCAGCTTTGACTTAGTCGGAGCTGCTATCAGTTTTTGCGCAGTTTCTGTCGCCGCCGCCGCCGCTGCGTTTTGTATTCGCTACAACTTTGTTCCTAGAAGGTTTTGAGAAGTCATATACATAACTTCTTACTTATGCCCCTGGGGAATTTTTTGGACATGTTCATATTCAAGGTCAAAGGTCAAGGTCACGAGTTCTGAAATCGCTAAAAAAATCCTTGTAAACACGATAACTTGAAAAATATTTGTACTATCAGGCTCTTATTTGGTGTACATCAACTATGGAGAAAGGCCAAGATTTGAAAAGGTTTTCGCTAACATCCGTCAAAGGTCCAGGTCACAGCGAGGGCATAACTTAAGGATGCTTTTGCGAAAATGTCTTATTTCAACTATTAACACTTTGAATCATTACATGATTGTTATACTCAATGGAAAGTGATCACTGATTGTGTCACCTTGAATTTAAAAGGTCAAGGTCACGAAATATGGTCAAGGTCACCAGTTCTCAAATCACTAAATAACCTTTTCCCAATAAGGTATTAACACCTCATATACATAGCTTCTTTGTTATAAACTTGGTGGATGATTTTGACATGTTTACATTCAAGGTCAAAGGTCAAGGTCACGAGTTCTGAAATCACTACAAAAATCCTTGTAAACACGATAACTTGAAAAATATTTGTGCTATCAGGCTCTTATTTGGTGTACATCAACTATGGAGAAAGGCCAAGATTTGAAAAGGTTTTCGTTAACATCCGTCAAAGGTCAAGGTCACAGCGAGGGCACGACTTAAGCATGCTTTTGCAAAAATGTCTTATTTCAACTGATAACACTTTGAATTATTAAATGATTGTTATACACAATGAAAAGTGATCATTGACTGTGTGACCTTGAAGATCAAAGGTCAAGGTCACGAGATATGGTCATGGTGACCAGTTCTGAAATCTCTAAGTAACTTTTTTCCAAAAAGGTGTTAAAACCTCATATGTACATAGCTTCTTTCTTATAAATCTGGTGAATGATTTTGACATGTTCACATTCAAGGTCAAAGGTCAAGGTCATGAGTTCTTAAATCACTACAATAATCCTTGTAAACACGATAACTTCAAACATTGTTGTGCTGTCAGGCTCTTATTTGGTATATATCAACTATGGAGAAAGACCAAGATTTGAAAAAGTTTTTGCTAAAATCTGTCAAAGGTCAAGGTCACAGCAAGGTCACAACTTAAGCGTGCTATTGTAAATATGCCTTATGTTAACAATGAACACTTTGAGTCATTGCACGATTGTTCTACACAATAAAAAGTAATCATTGATGGTGTGACCTTGAAGGTCAAAGTTCAAGGTCATGAGATATTGGTTAAGGCCATGTTAATCTTTTGATCCAATTTTGAAATCAGAAATATGTTTTAAGAACAAAGTTGTGAAAAGTGACCCCAGTGATGATTCAACTTGTTAGAATAACTTGAATAATGAACAAATTTTTGTCCGAAAAAAATTCCCATTTTATTTATGCTGAGGAGAAGGCGGAACAGGGAAAGGTGAGACCCAAAGTTTCGGAGCTGCTCTGCTTTTGCGGTGTCCCACAAACGCTCTTCTAGTTAACGTCTCTTTTGTTATTTCTCCAGAGCATAGTAGTAAACCCGATATATAATATAATAATTAGTTTCACTCGCATCATTATCCATGGCCAATCCAGGATGACATGTATGTATTTAACAGCAACTGGCAACAGCTCAGATTTTATTACTTAAAGGTGCATCCATTGTGTTTCATAAAATTTAATTTGGCTTTAAAGGGGCAGAAGCACGTTTTTTGCAAAATTTATTTTTTCAAATTTCCCATTTATAATGATAGTTTATGTCATTTAAACTAACTTTAGAGGGTAAAACATCTTATTACACAAACCAATTATCTGTAGTGGTAAAAACTATGTTGCGTATAAAGCAAAAATTGCATGGCGGCCATTTTATTGTGAACACAATTTATTATTTTGTATTACAAAAATGATTCCCATGGCTTTACCGAAACATGTACAATCATTTTAAACTTTATTTTCCGAAGAAAGAAGGATGTTTTACTATTGGTGAAATTATTAGCAGCTCCGACTAAGTCGGAGCTGCTATCAGTTTTTGTGCAGTTTCCATCGCCGCCGCCGCCGCGTTTTGTATTGGCTATAACTTTTTTCCTTATTAGGTTTTGAGAACTCATATACATAACTTCTTACTTATACCCCTGGGGAATTTTTTTGACATGTTCATATTCAAGGTCAAAGGTCAAGGTCACGAGTTCTGAAATCGCTAAAAAAAATCCTTGTAAACACGATAACTTGAAAAATATTTGTACTATCAGGCTCTTATTTGGTGTACATCAACTATGGAGAAAGGCCAAGATTTGAAAAGGTTTTCGCTAACATCCGTCAAAGGTCAAGGTCATAGCGAGGGCATAACTTAAGGATGCTTTTGCGAAAATGTCTTATTTCAACTATTAACACTTTGAATCATTACATGATTGTGATACACAATGAAAAGTGATCACTGATTATGTGACCTTGAATTTTAAAGGTCAAGCTAACGAGATATGGTCATGGTCACCAGTTCTGAAATCACTAAATAACTTCTTTCCAAGGAGGTATCAACACCTCATATACATAACTTCTTACTTATGCCCCTGGGGAATTCTTTTGACATGTTCATATTCAAGGTCAAAGGTCAAGGTCACAAGTTCTGAAATTGCTAAAACAATCCTTGTAAACACGATAACTTGAAATATATTTGTGCTATCAGGCTCTTATTTGGTATATATCAACTATGGAGAAAGGCCAAGATTTGAAAAGGTTTTCGCTAACATCCGTCAAAGGTCAAGGTCATAGCGAGGTCACAACCTAAGCAGGCTTTTGCGAAAATGTCTTATTTCAACTATTAACACTTTGAATCATTACATGATTGTGATACACAATGAAAAGTGATCACTGATTGTGTGACCTTGAATTTTAAAGGTCAAGGTCACGAGATATGGTCATGCTGACTAACTGACTGACTGACTGACTGGTCACTAAGTAACTTTTTTCCATGAAGATATTAACACCTCAGCTTAATTTCTTTCTTATACACCTGGTGAATGATTTTGACATGTTCACATTCAAGGTCAAAGGTCAAGGTCATGAGTTCTGAAATCAATACAACAATACTTGTAAACATGATAACTTCAAACTTTTTTGGTGCTATTAGGGTCTTATTTGGTATATATGAACTATGGAGAAAGACCAAGATTTGAAAACGTTTTTGCTAAAATCTGTCAAAGGTCAAGGTCACAGTGAGGTCGAAACTTAAGCATGCTTTTGTTAATATGTCATATTTTAACTATGAACACTTTGAGTCATTGCATGATTATTATACGCGATGAAAAGTGATCATTGATGGTGTGACCTTGAAGGTCAAAGGTCAAGGTCATGAGATATTGGTTAAGGCCACGTTAATCCTTTGATCAAATTTTGAAAGAAGAAATAGGTTTTAAGAACAAACTTGTGAAAAGTGACCCCAGTGATGATTAGTAATAACTCGAATAATGAACAAACTTTTGTTAAAAAGAATTCCCATTTTATTGATGCTGACGAGAAGGCGGAACAGGAAAAGGCGAGACCCTAAGTTTCGGAGCTGCTCTGCTTTTGCGGTGTCCCGCAAACGCTAATCTAGTTTTTCAAATACATTTCATCAACTTATTTGAGCGAAAAAAACGTGCTACTGCCCCTTTAATACGTTCAAACTCACCATATGTGCTGTTTACAATACCAATAAATGCAGTCGGCTTGGATATTCATCCCCAATCACCAAATATATCATAATTACTAGTTTCCAATTAAAATCGAGTAACATCATTATGCATGTGCAGAAACCGAAACTGCACGTCCCATTTACATGCACAGTAGTTATATGACCTTTTAAACAGTATTAAATAAAATTTGTCATTTGTCTGTTGTAGATAACATTCCAAAATTACGTTTGACTCATTGGCGCGCGTCAGTCGCGATGCATTGTCCGGGTTTAGATCAGAAATCATTATTTTTACCTTCATATAGTCAATATACTAAGTCGACTATCATTAAAATGGTACTTTTCGATAACAGTCGGTACTTCTCGATAATGTAACACCATTTATAACGTTTGGAACATGTGACCCCTAACAACACAATGGATGTACCTTTAACATGATATTGCATTTCCAACAACTGTTAAACTCCAGTGTATCTTATCGATCATTGTATAATCCCCGGTAACCACAAATGCCATATTATTGTTGCATGTATAAATTATGCTGAACTATATTGTGATTTATTTATATTTAAAGAATCGATTAATGATGGATATATATACATCAAAATGTTATGTAAAATCGTAAGTGCTTGTTACTGTGTATTATTTCACTGTCAATTGCCCATGGGATTATTCTTCTAACGTATTGATTTAAATCCCAGTTGGTATGTATTTGTCCCTATTGTCTATGTAAATGCAACTATGTATTGATTACCGATTGACGTAACGTAGTAGTCAAGTAACACACGGTGGGTCATGAGATACCAGGTTTATTAACATGGATGCATTGTAGGTTTCACTGACCTGAGCTGATATTGTACCCCGGACATGGACACGGCACTATATACACCAACGATGTTGCAATGTTACTTTAAGATCAATGAAGAACACAAGATGGTACCAGTGTTACCTTCGTAATTTTAATGATATTTATTTTGAGATGTAGGTTATGAATTAAGACTAATTTGAAGGGTATTCTAGAAGTTTTGTAATACAGGTGACGATTCCGTTGATAAGCCTCTTACATTTCAACTTCCCAATGCAAGGCATAACTCTTGCAAGTCTCCATTACTGGCTGATTTAGGCCTTGCAGTATTTCCTTAAGAAAGCTGTGCTTTGAAATCCAGGGCCACTATGCATTTCTGGTGCAGCGATTCACTATCTTGGCACAACAAAGCGAGGGAAATACCACAAGGCTTAACTCAGCAGACTGGAAAGAGTTATGCCTTGCGTTTGGAAGTTGCTTACATTTTTGTGCGTGTTTTTTGTAATTATTAATATATAAGTGTAGGTTGGCTTTAACTACTCATACACAGTGTTAGCTGACTACGTTATTCCCTTTACAATGTCAAACAATATGTATTGCATACATACCAGTTTATTACATCATTCGCTATGATTGAACTTAGGAAAAGGGTCTGTATTATGAAAAATATTGTGAAAATAAAGAAGTTTATCATCTCCATAGAATGTCTTCTTTAACGTAGTGTTGTATTCGTATTTTAGCGCAGGGTAGTGAAGTACTGTTGGCTGACAGGAAACCTTTTTACGTTGTTAGTTTAAACATATTTTTATTCATGAAATGAATTGGGATTGGTGAACAAGCTGTGTAGCTAAAATTAACACCGCTACGTTGTTATATGAGGCTAACATAAAGTCTGGATAGGTCTAAATGTATGAACTTTGACATTAGAGAATCAACATTACAGAAAAAGGAAAACGCCACACACCATACACTTGCTAATGCATTGCACTGCAATAACATCACGTTAATACATCATAATTGCTTGTTATATAAACAATGATACTGGCAAGCAAAAGTTCACAAAATTTAATGAAAAGAAAGCTTGAGAGTTGGGACAACTAAAATTGACTTGAGTTGTTGTGAATTTCCTTGCTCCATTCCAGATCTGCATGGGTGTTCGAGCATGATACTGACTATCGTAATCAGAGTGTGATATATACCTGTGGTTGTTGAAAAGCGCTTAACAGGTTAACTCATCAATGGCATGTGTAATCTGCCGGCTGTATATGGGTTAATATCGTTTCCGTCATAGGGTTATATGTGTTAGCTTCTAATCCAGTCACTCACACAGCCAGGTGATAAACGAATGGCCAATCTGTAGTCTGGAATGGAGCGGGTGAAACGTAAGTGTCAGTATTTCGTGTAACATGAGTTTATTTGTAGCTCGATTCTATTGTTGATATATCTATTTTACCCTTTAATACTCAAATCCAAATGAGAATACATGCGCTCTTCTCACTCCAATCCGTTGGTGATCAGTTATAAGAAGAAGTTTTGAAGTTGATTATTTGGATCTGGAAAGTGAATGATTTTATACTCTCGACTATACCAACATAACATGAACCTAACAATCGGTCTGCAAACAGGGAAGTACTAGGACTAGCCTCGCTTCCACGTTAGTTTATGTGTATATAGATCGGTGAGTCAACACTGAACAATATGAATATATTTCAATGTTTGTATAAGCTCATGTTCTCCTAAGAGCGCTCAAAACTTTTAATGTATTGACGATGAACGAACTTATTGAAATCAGTTTATGACGTAGAGTTCTATAGTTCTAAAACTGATTGTATCCTGTTTTTAATTCGTACTTAGTATTAAACTCATACATGTAAGTAAGTGTATATCCTAATATAGGATTACATCACCTTATGCAGGTAAACCTAGCCCTCGCTTATCATATAACCTATACATATACATCAGATCAATAATAAATCTCAGAAAAGCACAGTTTATTTCTGGTCAGCCTCACACTAATTTATTAAAATTTGAAATAACAGAATGTACAATTCAATTTTACCTTACTGTCATTTTTCCAGTTTTTTAGTTTCAGGTTGAAATTGAGCTATAATAAATGATATATATATACTATAAATAATGACTGTGCTTATCAGAATGTCTTAGTGATCTCGGGGTCAGAAACGCATTTAGGACTTTTCATTTCATGGTCATGATTTGGCACAGTTTATTTTCCTGGGTTTTGTATAATGATGAATATTTGTTGTAAATGTTATCTAGAATCAAAATATCAGGAGAATAACCGATTGGCCGCAAAGGGGCAAAATCGGAAAAGAGTACTCGAAGAAAGTAGTTGAAATGTAAAGGATCACCCCTTCAGTTACTGTGCCAATCCTATGCTTCTTGAAGATTTTCTTTTCTTTCTGAATCGTTATTATAAAGTGGTTATATACAATGACATGTAATGGTATATTTGGTAAGGATATTTAAAAGAAATCAATACAAATTTTTTTAGAGCCATGGGCTCTGTAGCTCATTAGGGTTTATATTGTTTAATGCTGAAGACTAAAATAGATTTTTAGGTCATGGCTTGAGGCCCTTATTTGGGGCACCACAAGGTCACCATATTCACAATTTAGAATCCTTATTGGCTAAAGAATATGCACATAATATTACAGCCTTCTAGGTCTCTTTGTTTTAGAGGAGAAGAAAAAAAAACATTTTTAGGTCATGGCCTGTGAGGTCTTTATTTCGGGCCCCAGGGTCTCCAAATCTACAATTTAGAATCCCCATTAGTTAAAGAGTCTGCACACAATATTACAGCTTTCTAGATACATTTGTTTTGGAGAAGGCGAAAATAGGTTTTTAGGTCATGGCTTGAGAGGTCACGAAATCTACAATTTAGAATCTCCATTGGCCAAGGAGTCTGCACACAACTTTTCAACTCTCTAGACCTTTTGGAACTGGGGAAGAAGATGAAAATAGGTTTTTAAGGATTTGACCCCTGTGACCCCATTTGGGGTCATGGAGTCACGAAATCTACAAGTTAGAATCCCTATTGGCTAAGGAGTCTGCACATAAAATTTCAGCTCGGTGGAGTCATTGGTTCTGGAGAAGAAGTCGAAAAAGCGAAAAGTTTACGGACGGACGGACGGACGGACGGACGCCGGACGCCATACCATGCCATGAGCCCATCGGGCCTTTCAGGCCTGATGAGCTAAAAATTCAACCGTTACACAACATTGTCACTTTTTAAAATACACGATACTCATAAGTCTTGTGAAAAGGTTTAACTGTTTAAATATATGTAAAGTCCTTTATGCTTTTAGCTCGCTCTCAGGCGACAGGCGATGACACCGGCGGCATGACACGGTTGCTATGCGACACACGTGCATCGGAATCATGGCAGCCATCTTTGAAGAGGTTATTGATGTCTTATTACCAACATGACGTCATGAACCAAGCAGTCACGTTTCTCCAAGACAATGTATGTGGTATTTTCCATATTTAGGCTACCTGTTACCTACTATGTTACCATTGTTAAGCATTTGATATAAGACCATTATAACACCAAACCTTTTACAAGTTGATAAAACCTGCCTTTGAGGCATATTTAACGGATATAAATCCCATTTGACACCTGCCATTATCCAGTTTCCTGCAAATAAAGACCTCCATTATGTCTCTAATGCCTTAAATGCCTTTTAAGTGTTTCCACTAATCCGATTTTGGTCATTGGAAGCAATCTACTTAAGTGAAGTGTTTTGGACAACAGGCTTTACATAGGATTCTTTCACATGTTAGGAGAGAAGCCATACATTTCAGCATACTATTTAATTACCGCCTAATAATTGATATCAAATAAAACAAATGTTGAAATAAATTATGCATATATATAAAATGTTCAATGTATACATATCGAACTACATGTCCTTATATCTTGCAAACACACGTGGGGTGCTGAAATTGCTTTTTCAAAGGGTTTTTTTTTTACATTTTGTTTCGTATTACGGGTAAGAATTCATGAAATATGGAAATTATGTTAGTACAAGGTGTGGATCAGTCGTTGAGGAAAACATCTTGCATTATTGTTTGCATCGTTTCTGTTGCCCATAGGTGTATAGAAATAATTTTACAATGACAATTGTTCGCTTTCATATAAATATACCATCTGTAGAAAACACGTAGGCCTACTGTACAGGTTTCAGCCATTACACTTTAAAAATGATCTTAGTACTTTCTTTCTGAAAACACTTTTCTAAACTACAAAATGTCGAATTTCAGATTCACCGTGCAATCGAGTCAATAAAAACTCCGGAATTATTTCCAGGTTTCCCATGCATATACATTCATGTCGAAGATAAACCAGCAATATTCGACCTTGACCTCTGGAAGGGCATTCTCCTTGGTCTGAACTTCGAACTCACAGAACCGGAAGGCAACCGACATCTTGATTTGATAGAGGTGAAGGTCACGGAGAAAGTGACCTTGCCTTTGCTTGGTGGATTTAATAAATTGCTGCATAATATTTTAAGTAAGTACAAATTTAGTTTAGTAGGCTTCTGAAGACATCATGTATCTCTGTTGTGTCTAGTGTTTATCACTCATGAATTAAATTAGCTTGTATTGTAACGTTTCTTTTGCGGTTGAATGTCACTGAAAAGTGATAAAAAAAATCTTACCTTCTCGAAACGTCCTAAAAAAATAACTTTGATCGAAGTCATTTCAACGACTCATTTGTTTAGAAGTTAGTTGTGCTACGAACGTTTCAAACATAACCTATCCGATGTTCACAAATATCATATTTACATCCAGTAAACAACCGTTATTATTCCATACATAATTCGATATCATTGTATAATTGACAGTAGAATTTCCCCCTCCCCTCAGATCTAAGCTACGAGAACGTGAGACTGCTTCTCTACATGGGGGACACGGAGCAAGTCCAGTTGTTGCATGTGGTGAGTGTTTCGGGAACCATCTCGCATGTTGGCACTGACCATTTCATTTCCGTTTGAGAAACGATATTTAGTCCACTATGTTATAGGAACACTACAATTTTGGAAGAATGTTAACGTCCACCAGTCTTATGAAGGTAAAAATGTCTGTTTCGAACGATTTATTAGATTTTCAGTGATGAAATACGGCATTTATCGGTAAAGATAAAAGCCGTATTTTCACTGAGTAAAATAACATGTTATTCTACTGCGTGAAAGAACACTTTCGATCGTATGACGTCATCATAACAATAGAATGACGTCATAAGAAGACCGTGTTAAAGCAAGGGGAGGATGCTCCTTTCATTGTAATAACGTCATTAACATAACTGGTTAAATCTAATAAATAGAACATTTGACATTTCTCGTCGAATACCAAGTATATCTCATCTCGTGAAGTAGAAATAGTATATTTACACCCGTGGCTACGCCACTCGTGAAAATATGCTTTTCTACTTCACTCGAAGAAATATACATGGTATTCGACGAGAAATGTCAAATATCCTCTATGTCTTTGCACACAAACTGCTGCCCTCTTATGTTGATACTTCCAATGCAATTTCGGGAACAAGTACCAACCCAAATTGCAATAACATTTAACGACTGATTTCTTTAGATAGACTTTGTAAAACAGTTGAATGTGATATACTTTTTTTTATATTTCCGTTTTTGCCTTACAGGCTTGCATCATACATCATACAACATGTCAGCAATATACAGTACAGTTCATAAATGGAAAACAGTGTACAATACAATATTCCTATATATCCAACTTAGCAACAGGTGTAAGGTAGACCAAAACTTTACAAAACTTTGCTCAGTTCCGTTTGATGAGTGAAGGCATCTTGTAATATCACAGTATTTAATGATTTCATTTTTGACAAAATTGATAAAAGGTACATCTACTTTCCATGAGATGTTGTTTTATCAAGAGGATGATTACATTTATCATTATAATTTTTAAATCCAAAAAAGACATTTTCTATAGAAACATTAATTGTTATTTGTACGGTATGGAGCCATTCTGCTACTTAATACCATATTCTTCCTACAATATCACATTTCCAAAAGAGATGTTCTACAGTTTCTATTTCCTTTTGGCAAAATGAGCAAAGAGGTTAATCAGTATATGTGATATACAGTTTCCAATGATTTGTTTATCTTCTGCACAAAAACATGACCAAAAACCAGTTTTACTTCAAAGGCCTTAAAATATTTGATGATGACACGAAACGTTTTCTTATATATACACCAAATAACGTTTTCAGTTGCAGAAACTGCAGCAGGACGAGGCGGAGATAGTTAACCCGAGTCTAGTTAGGTCGCTGTACGAGCGTCAGCCTGGTCCTATGCAGAGTCTGGGGTTCTACAAGGAGAGGAACGCGGGAAGGGGCAGAGTGGTTGAATGGAATAGGACACGCGCTGTCTCGGAACAGTTGGACTCCATTAACGTTGTGCTTTTTGGACTTTTTCATAATGGCGTAGGTCTCGAGACCTATGTCTGACAGGAGGGCCACATTTATGCCTACTAACGAGAATGAATTTAAGTGGAGATACAGATATGGAAACGTGTAGTGTATTTTATTTCTATGATATGTTGGTATTCTCCGTGACTGTAAATGAAATAAAAGCCTTTACAGTTGTGGCCTCATTCAGCAAGGCTAGACGCAATTCAAAAACGTGACCAAAAACATAACATTAAGAACAACTCTGCATGATTATATATTAAACAGTGAAAACTATTTCATACTATACATGCAATTCCTGGCACTTCCAAACTGATTCTGTAATGAAGTGATATAAAAAGAATACTAAACAACGTCCCGTTTAATAACATATTTTTGAAACGAGTGAATGGTTTGGTATTAAACGAGCGAAAGCAGTAATTTATTTATGACTATCAAGCAATATCAAGCACATGCACTCTATAACATGCACTCATTGGACCCCTCAGTTTCACTTCGCCCCACTTGCAGTTTGGGATTTATTCACATAAACGTAAGCATGGAGATCCTTGTTAATAAAGACGTGTGTATGTTACTGTAAGATCTCAACATAAGATAGACAGAATACATGTAACAGAAATTATCATTTCCCTGCCTCTTTTCCACAGTAGATGTCGGTCCGACGGAACCTTGAGAGCACCACAGCAGGATGTAGTTCAATTACGCGTTCCTGTCTTTTACAGTAATAACGTCATTTTGTCTTCCTTGCGTTTGCAGTCCATTAATATCAAACGGGGTTGGAGAAACATATTTATATAGTTGTAGCTTTTAGAAATATTGTTTCAGAGCGAATGCCCACATCTAACTATTTCGCAATCATGTTTATTGAAACAAGGATTGTGTTTATATTTTAGGAATCATGAAAAAATGTCGAATTGAATTGCCTGTAGAAGTATTTTCGAGTTTGATTGATATTATTTTAAGAAATTGATTGTATATAATAATGATTATATGGTATGAAATTATCATGATTGTAAAATAAAGACAAACATTTGCAATTTATGAAATAATATTCTTTTTTTAGGTCATTTATGTTACGAAATATATGATTCATGGACACTCAAAGAAGCACCTTTTTCAATCTTGAACTAATAAGTATTGCGTTATCCTTCTGTGACGTCATGCCATTGTCTCTAGTTCTCTATGACGTCGTGATTATCGTATGGTAGTCAAGGCGTCAGACAGCATGGTAAGAACAAACATGGGAAGGGAACACACTCGTAAAATTAAGGTAACTCTTTGAATACTATCGTTGTCATGCGAAGAGGAACGCATCTAAACTTCTGTTAAATAAACAAAAAAGCGCGTATCCGACCATTTTTTTAAAAACAAAACAAGATAAGACGTTTATTGCGTTCTGCGTCTCCACGATGCGATTTACAACTTCTACACCCAGGGACCAAAAGTTCTTCCCCACCCTGTCATTTTCCATAGACTTACAGGTTAATTAACTGTTGCAAGAATAATTTTCATAATTAAAATGTATGTAAAATGGTTATCAAATATATACCAAACGATTGGAAATTACTTCAGCTACATACACATAATTTCCATGTTAGTTTCCGTTGAGTGTCAAGAAAATTGTCTTCATATAAGCAAAGTATATACATCATACGTCAATACTTTAACATGGCGGCCAATGGGACATTGGTACATGAACTTGTATATACGTTCTTCAGTCGGATGTCATTTGATGAGTGATCAACATAATGAAGAACGAAATTACGGATGAACAGCTAACATATTTTCAAAGATGTTGGTTGAATTTTACAACAATTTGACTTAAACTTAAATTATGAAAAATATGTAAGTCTATGGGAAAAGCTAGGGTGGGGAAGAATTTTTTACCCAAGACTGTAGGATACACTCTCTTGATAATAGTAAAGGTCATAGTTTATACCATATATTCGTGTTGGTTCACGACTATTTGATCTAGAGTTTTTGATGTTTGAAATGTTCAGATCTTAGACCATAGAGAACGATGACATACGATATAAAAAAAAAACTCATATCTTTCATCGATAATGACATTTTTTCCAAGTTAATCGAATCTTTTCAACGTATGATTGGTGTCTATATTTTGATTAACTTAAAAAACGTAGTCATATATCTCCAATACTGTTAGTAAGGTTCCCGTACAATCAAACTACACATTCTGTTTTTCCTTCAATGAACCGTTTTCTGAATTAAAAACCATAAATCCTAATCTTAACATTATCAACATGCGTGTCTTTACAAAGGATAGATTTCGCATGAGACTTGAGATTACGTTATCTGTAGTGTTGAATTCCATTCAAGGTTGCCTACATGATCTTTGATTATGTTAATCAGTTGAAAAATTGATATTGTCTATTTCTACAGCATGTAATTTCAACCTTTTTTAAATAAACGATAATAGGACATTATTGTCGACACCTCTGCTCTCTTCATGTGTTCTTAATGTAGGAACTATTATGCAACAAAGTTCAATCAATTTCGGATCTTTTGAAAAGTCACTTTACTAATGCGGTTTAAGTGTGTTTACCTAAATAAATCATTAAATCGACTCGTTCACAAAGCTCACTATGTTAAAGGAAGTTTCATATTTGCCATTATCTCATTTTCAATGCCCGTCTCTTTTATTTTAACAAATCCATAACACCCAAAACAAAAAATAAAAGAGACCTATATTTTCAACGCGATAATGTACGTATGTGTATACACTGTACTGTCATCAATAAAATTGTTGCATAAATTGATGTTTAAAATCATATGTAGTCATTGATTGTTGTACACTTGTATTGATGGTGACATTCTGTAATTCAATGCAAACGATATGCCAGTAACCAGAACCAATATTTTCGAAGGCATCTTAGCGCTAAGATAGTCGTTAGTGCAATACGTTAACATTGACTTACGACTATCTTAGCACTAAGAGAGCTTCGAAAATATGGGGCCAGGACATCGTCTTTTCCAATTACGCTTACAACCTACGCCCTTGAATCATAGCTTCACATACCTACGACTTATAATTGTTTTACCAATGAGGTAATATCGATGTGAAATATATCACATGCCCACGTGTATGTACCTAGCAACCATTTTTATTTTCACTAGTTCTTCGATATTGTCGTATTTCATCCAATGAGTAACAAATAGGTTGTATTACTAACTCTAAATGAGGGCAAACAGTTTTCAAATTTATGTAATACCGTCCTTTTCAGTACACAAATTCTGAACTCGTTTAGTAATACACATACTTATAACACTGAAATAGGCTAATGGATATGAAAAAAACAGCGCACCATAGAAGAAACTTTTCGTAGTTTAAAGCGACATATATGCAGGGATAAAATACGTTTCAGATTGATCGTCTTAAATAGTTTAGGGGAACTGTTGATTGTCATAAACTATAGGGTGATCATGATATTATTAAATCTTAAATATCAAATATTTCATCTGAAAAACACGTATTTTGCTGTCAATATATGGTGTGAATTATGTGTCAACTTTATTGGGTTTTTTTAAAACTACAAAATAATATTAGCATAATATCATCTTCATGACTATTCTCTAGGTAGTTCGAAGACACCATGAAGCGATCGTAAATGGATGAACTAATCAACTTCATAGAACAGGAGATTATCTCCCCTGGAGGAAGTGACCAGTACCCGGATGTGATCCAATACCAGAATGAGTTGCCGTTGGAGGACCAATCGGAGAAGAGCGCAGGAGACTCGGGAGTTCCGGACTATTTAGAGTTATCTCCCTCTAATCTTGAAAACTTTATCCACGAGTCGCAAGGTCTCCATGAAGATCCACCGACGTTTGAAGAAGAAGTTTTCTCAGAGAATGGCGACGAAGGAGAGGATTTAGATTCTGCCGCTAAACAGCTTGAATTCTTGCTTGGGGGTGAGAATGGAAGCCCCGAACGGATGGTTGAATCTGAGAAAGAACCAGCAACATTTACGAATAGAAAACGAGACTCCAGAGCGAATAAAAGCTCCGCTAAGTTGTCACAGGGAGTTAACACTCACGGAAATGCATCACCATCTTGGGCACTCAGTGATGCAATGAGTCAGCCGGAAGTAAAACCACAAGTAGTCGAAGGCGTACCTCGTTCACCGAGTGAAACAACATGCCATGACTACTTTCATAGACCAAGAGTGCCGAGTCCTAAGAAACAAAGAAAACCTACTTCACCAAGACCGCTCCAGGAAAGAGATGTAGCATTTGCCAATAACGTCAGAGGAAATGATATTTCAGATACTGTTCTTGAAAAAGAACACAATTCTACCGAGAGAGACAATAGTTCAAACAGAACACCTGACGCAGACACCAGCTTCAGAACGGAACAAATTCGAGAAGCTCAGAATGAAAGTGGCAACAGAGTTCCTGCAAGTGATATTGAAGTCGTTTCGAAAACGTTCTACTGCCGAGAGTTGGGACGAGAACTGTCCTTGTTCAACTACCACCGGTTCCCAGCAGAGACCCAGGCAATGATCCTACAGCAGATGCGGGCTGGTAGATCGGCTATAGAGGTCCCTCGTCCTGGTGTCAGGGAACACGTGGTGACTTCTCACGCTGCAAAAACCATTGTGACACACGTACAGGCTGATTGTGGGTCATCACTTTTACACGAGGCGGCCATGGCGGCGGGATTACTGGATAGTGGAAGTGAAGGTTCCATAGCGGAGCCATTCATTCGTCCATCTCTTTTGAGTCCTCTTTGCCCAGGTCCAAAGTCAACTGATAATCGTGAAGACAGAAATATGACAAAAATTGATTTAAACAAAGACCAAATGTTACCGGAAGCGTATGTGATGAATGGACATGCGCAAAATCCCATGTCTCCGATTTCTAATCTTAATAGTCCACCCGAGACACGAGGGGTAAGATTTACGAACTCTCCTCAGCATGAAAGTCAGGGATCCAATACATCAGATACGGGAAACTCAAATTCGTTTAACGCTCTCTCCTTCTTAAACGACCTAATGGGCAATGAAAATAAGCAGCGCGACGATACAGTCGATGCCAGAGTTTCCGACCAACTAGATATTTTGGCTGAATTGAACCAGCTTCCATCAAATGAGTATTTGGCGTCCACAGAAGATATGTCTATGAAGCAAATTCCACGAGATTCTGTTGAACCAGGTGGCTCTGAAAAGTGTAATAAGACGTTTCTTTCATCAGTAGAAACACCAGGTGTGTATCCCACAGATTTACCTCCTTATACTGGAGAAGATGGGTTGGATGACGAAAGATATTTGGACTTAATTTCAGAGTCGACCGCTCATATTCCTGGATATACATCAAATGCATCACCGTCTGAGATTGATGATTTTATGAACACGTACTTCCTGGAGTCCACACCAAGCGTGGAGACGAAACCATCAGAACCGACGAGACCAGGGTCGGCTAAAACTGCAACAGAATCGTTAGAAGAGTCGGTAGCCCAAGGAGAATCTTTTCTGGAAGAGGACAGGGTTGTCTCCCCTGGTGAACCTCAAGGCTTCAATCATTCAACGCTTCCATTCGCCGAAACTGGAACTATCAATTATGACACCGTCAACTGTACACAAGCAACCGAGTACAACGCTGGTGTTACATCTCCAGAAGTCGAACTGAATTACTTGAAATCAAAGGAAGGTCTTACCTCTACAAGCGTTACTGCTGAGAACATGGAAGGTAGGATCGACCTTGACCTACATGAAAGGAGGATAACTCCGATCAATAGTCCCATGCAACCCGCCAATGACACTGTTGATGCACTCGATGAAATAAATAAATACTTGTTGTCGCTAAATTGAATAGATAAAACGGAATTTGTACATAGATATATTACTATTCTGTGAATGTAATCCCTTCTACTCGTATATTTGTTTTGTCCTCTGTCATTATTTGTAAAGTGTGCTCTGATAAAGAACGTGAAGTCCTTTTGTTATAGACATACACTGACTCAACTTGAAGTTTTTTCAGTATTTCAGCGTATGCTTGTGAGCAAGTAAACAGGGAGGCGATGTCAGTTACCGGATACATATTCTGACATCGACGAATGTAGAAATGAATTTCGATTTATTCGAACTGACGAGCGAAGGAGTCTCAAGTGGATAGATAAATGCCGGTTATCATTGACAAAAAGAAGTAATTGAGTAAATGGAACGAACATTATGATGTTCATTACATTTTTAATGATGAATTGCGGCATTTGCCATCGGTTAAAATAAAACCAGTATTTTCATCAAGTAAAATAACATGTTACCCTGCTTGCAACTTCCCTACGCAAGGCATAAGTCCATTACATAAGCCAGTCTTCATAACTGTATAGGAAACCTAAGCAAATGGTAAAACAGCAGCTGTAGTTACGTGTTGCATTGTTCATTGGTTGCTAGGAGAAAACCGTGCTCCATATCGCTAGACACCATCACCCAAGTGATGGTTGGAATAATTTATTCCATATTTTCATTTTTAAAAATATGATCTCATTATTTTTGCCAACATCTTAAACGTAGAGATTAGAAATTTAATTTATATCAAAATGATTTTATACAAAATATCAATATAAAATCATTATGCACATGGTTTCAAAATGTTAAACGTCAGATAATTTCTAACAGTCATAAATGAGAATAGAACAAGCGTTACAAAAGTAAACTTTATTTTAAAAAATAATGTCAGTCAATACAAGGGCACGTACAAAAGCCAAGCACGATCTAGGAAAGCAATAAGACCTACTCGTACCATCGCCATCAGCCTGCCACAAGAACCAACAGCTGCCGCGTGGAACATAGATTTCTCCCGGTGGAATACTAAAATGCGAATTCCTACAAACAAAAAAATCGAAATGTTTGTAGCAACATATACCAGGGAATAAGGAGTGAGTCGAGGAAATTGCTACGTAAGTTGGAAACAATCAGCGGGTCTTCATAAAGTGATGGTCTTAATGTCAGCTGGGGGTGACGTGTGAACTGATATTGCAGTGCTGTAGCTAGAAAGATGTATGCACATTTATTGTTCAAATATCTTTGAGATGGTTGTACAAAAATTCAATATCATAATTATTTTACATGTGTTTGAGAAAAGAACATTTCAAGCGATACATATAGTTTCTAGGCAAATGTGATATATGCACATGTGCTCATATCAATAATATTAACTCAATTATGTTCAACCATATGGGTAATAATCTCTATATCTGTACAGACGTTTTGTTTTCAATTACGTGTTACGGGTCAGAAAAAATAGTGTCATATAATTGCTCAAGGTTTCACTTAGATCAAATAAATCAGACTTAGAAATGGATTCAACAGGTTGAATAATGATAATTGATTGCCGAAAACAGATTTCAGAAATAAAAGCAATGCCCATCAGTAAAGGTATATAGACTATATTTTCTTTTATAACTTTTAATTGTGAAAAATAGTAATAATTGCAAATAAGTAAAGCGTCATTGATTATATAAGTATTCGAATATGAAAAATATGAGCATGAGCAATGAAACGTGAAGTGAACGATTGATGTCGTTGGATAAAACATTGGAAAATTAACACACTAATTATAAATTTGTTATTTTTCGTTGATTATTTACAAAAACTTTGTATATGGATTGCTTTTACTTTTGCCTACAAACTTTGAAGTCTTGTAAATAAAAATGCATCAGTACAAAATTATGACAACGCCGTGTGAATTATGATAATTAATAATGCAATTCAATAACCAATTAATATAACTTAATGTATCTTAAGCAATGAGATAAAAATATGCGTACGTCATAAATTCCCAACCCATTCATATAAAACGAACAATTATTTGAACGCAAATATCCTCACATATTTTCAAAGAAAGCTGAACGCGTAATCCCTTTTACGACGACTTGCTTTATCCATTACCATTTACCACTGGCAACTGTTCACAAACTGCAGAAGGCTATTATAGACTGATTATCAATGCTTTCAGAAACAAGTGCCAGTGTGCCGACGAAGCGCATTTCTGATCAATACGTTGCCATCATGAATCTAACTTTCATTAAAACTAAAAGACAATCCTTTCACTAAAGCGGCATCATGTAACTAAGTAACCAACAGAGTTCCGCTCATCGTCCGCATGCGCATAATACACTTGCATCTTTTCTTTGGAAGCCATTAAGAGTTAATCAACTCGCATTACAGCACTACGGGTTGTTGTTGCACATGATTGATGACTGTCGGTAGTAACTGGCAACCGATCATGACAATAATGGCGATCATTTGTTCCATGTTTAGTGTTCCATCTTTGTATCGTCGGCCGTCACAGACACATGCAGTTCAAACAACTATATGATCGCAAGCGTTCGATAGATCATGTCGAGGAATTGGTTTCCATGGAGAATGAAAACAAATCTTTGGAATCAGCAGAATTCCTGCACCACGTAGCGTGAAATGAATGTCATGTTAAAAATGTATGTTCATTTGGAAGCTAGGCGTCTTAGCAACAGCAGAGATTGAAGAGAATTCCTTCACGTATTGTGCGTGCTTCATGCTTGAATAATCGCCAATCTTTCATCACATGGCGGCATGAAATAATTCAGTCAGAAGGCGGTCACGGGTCTGAGTCCATGTCGTAGAAGATGTCGTCGTCGTCATCGTCATCACTGTCGTCTGTGTCGTCATAGATTCTGCTTTCGTCTGGTTGTTCGGCAATGCTTGACAGACCAGGTGGTTTGGTTTCAGGGTCAAGGCCGTCACGGGAGTTAATCCTCATCACGCCACCGAGGGGAGAAGAAATTGGCCCTTGGGCCTCCGAATTCTCCAGATCAAGACCATCGATAGCTTTGGCGATGTCATCCAGTTTGATGATGACTTTTGTAAAGCCAAGTTCATCCTCATCTTCAACGCTAATGTTGTCTGTTTGCCCTTCCCCTCTGGTTCGTTTAATGTAATGACTATTCCCGTCGTAGTCGTAATCGACGTTGCCGTCATCGTCAAAGTCGGAGTCAATGTCCCGCATCCGCCTGCTCCGGACCGTCTCCGTGATGCTGCGGGAGGTATAACTACCGTCCGTATCCACGGTGTGGGTGAGATCGCTCGCATCAGTACTGTGTGTCATGTCACTGGTGTCGATGCTCCGTGTCAGGTCGCTCGTCTCAGTGTTGTCTACGATGGCGCCCTCAACGTCGATGCGACTTTCGATGTTCTCGTCGTTCTTGTCGATGCTGATGCTGATGTTGATGTTGATATCATTCTCCGGGTTGCTTACTGTTGCCGTCGTCCGAGTCGTAGTCGGGGATGATAAACCCCTCCTGTAAAGACAAGAAGAATAAAGTTAACATTGCTATCTTAAATGATGAAGTGCGTACCTTTCCTTCGTACACGGCAGGTATGACTTAAATTAAATGTTAAACCATGAACTATAACTCCAATCAGGAGGAATAAGGGTTATCGTTAAAAGAATAGCACAATGCATGTAGTTCCAAAGCTATCCCGAAATGTCAATGCAAAATATCTAAAGATTTAAAGTTAACTATGCTATGCTTTAATTGCTTACGTATGGAATAAATTGACATACTTAAAATGGTAAGTAAAAAAAATATCAGTGTAGTTAAATATTTGTAAAGCATCATAGTCCATATATTTTCATTTATCAATAACTAAGTGTTATTAGCATCTCACAACGTAAGAAACAAACAGTGCAGTCACGTGGTCACTGACAGATGTACAACAATGGAATATAGGTAATCTTACAACGTTCATTAGGATTACACACAGAGAGACACGTGCAATACATAAATAAAACGTCGCTGTGAACTTGGAAGCTTACGAAGTCCAACTGTTGAGCAAACCTGACACTTTCAGTAATATTCAATTTCAACACCCACAACATGCGTGGTTTTGCCAGTACAGTGTCGTATATTCTATTGGTTAAGTATTCTTTGTATTCTGTCATAGTCTAGTGGGTTTTCATTGAAATCAAATTGGGACGAAATATTGTTTAACGAGTGACGAGTATGTATATCAACTAGATCTTCGTCAAGCGAGGGTACAATCGGTACAGACCGTGATCTGATAAAATGGCTCCTAAATAGAGATCGAAAACGTACTGGGTGATACTTGGATTGATTTAACAAAGATCCACGATTCATACATGTATGTAGGTTTGTGTATTTTACTTCGTTAGGGACGTCAGTTGATTCTTATTTTATTTACTTGCACACGCGATCGTGTGAAATTACACACCCTCTTTACTTGATAAATATACAAATATTGACTGCAAGGAATTCTCGTCGTTAGTGCTTAGAGTTAATTCTATGCATCCACTTCTACATAGGCGTGGTCAGGACCTCATTACTTGGCAACAGAAACGATATGAACTTTTCAACTGTCAACATAAAAATACTGCTTCCGGATAAAGTCAATTTGAATGATAAGCATATTTTTTGTGAAGAAGTATGCTAAAGTTCATTCATCATGGTATACTATTTTTATTTTGATGACTGTTCAAACATACATTGGGTGATGAATTCGCTATTTTTAAAATAGTTTTTGACAGAAA
This sequence comes from Gibbula magus, assembly GCA_936450465.1. NCBI lineage: Eukaryota > Metazoa > Mollusca > Gastropoda > Trochida > Trochidae > Gibbula > Gibbula magus. The sequence continues at coordinate 26,812,754 of OW388292.1, forward strand.
GTTCTGCATTTGAGTAAAATATTGAGTTTAGTTAACTTAGGAGACATATTGTAACAATGTATTTATCACTCGTGGATTAAAATATATTACATTTTTGTAGGTTCCATTTCGTTTGCCTAGTAGGTTGTTAAATTTCACGAACTGTACGCATTAACTCTCAATAAAGTCCAATGTCCCTTTCAACTTTGAAACTCGTTTCTTTCTAGTGTATAATCAAATTAACTAGAAATTTTAAAAAAACATGTCAAGTCGATGTGAAATTAGTCTAGAAAACGCCTGTTTGTTGAGATCTTTGGATTACAACAAAGCTTCATCTATCATGCGGTGCAGAGTCAAAGCCACGTACATAAAACAAACAAACAATGTTTACCTGCCAATGATATTCAAATAATTCAAGTGCACCTACAAATACATCAATTGTTTATTTAACTAAACAAACAAGTACACTATGCATCTACCAGGTTCATTGTATACATTGCTTTTATAACCTTTATAACATTTTATTGTCAAGAGGGTTTTGGCCATCATTAATTCAAATATTTTGCGACCAGTTGCCATAGTACCGATTTAATTTGAATTTGAAACAATGGTGTATTGTTTTACATGTTTGACTTGGCATATCGATGTTGATGGCTCCATGAAGTTTGTTGGGTGGTAACGTTCTCACTGCGAGTATCCAGAGTCATTTAATTCTATTCTACTATTTTGTCTCAAGTTTTAAAGGATTCAAAGACAAATGAACCAGTTTTTACCTGATACCATTTCAATATCGAAACCTTTCCTCAATATATGCAATATTCTTTATTAAAAAATAAGAGTTGTCGTAAAGTTGAGTTTTTGCATACAGGCATCCTGCAAAACAATTGTATTGGTATGGTCAATTGTAGTAAAAATGGGATAAAGGTAATATTCCTATATAAGTGTGCGCCAATATCGTTGAGCAACGTTACGAAAGTTGTGCCACTGGGGTCCAACTATAAAAGTCTTAGCTAACCTGCAGAGAACTATTAATAGGTTACCTAAATAATGGTTTTCGAGCAAATGAAACCTTGTCGGTTAGTCTCAGTAATAAAGATAGTAGGCTGTCCTAAACACTAAGAAGTTTTAGAATATCTGGGCCATGATTCGTTATATATTCATGAGATAAGAAAGACACAAATAAACATTGCAAAGTGCCAAAATGCAATACTAACAGTGCAGTGGGTATGTGCGTGTTAGTGCGCATGTCTAGTCTATGAGTTCCGTTTCCGTCTCCGATCACCTCAGTGGCGTATAGAATCTCCATGATGGTTTTGACGACGGTCATGTCCTCGTGGTCCTGACAGAAACTCTCGATCTCTCGCAGCTTCTTCAGGTAAAACTCCTTCTCCTTCGTCAGACTCTGGATGTTCAGCTGAAGGTCCAAGAGCTGTTGGTCATACTGAATCACATTAAAGCAGTTTATACATCTTGTCACTTATCGACGTGTACACTGCAACATGATCACCTCCACCAATACAGAATATGTGCTAATGCATTGACCCTGAACATATATATTTAGATTTCTCCGTTGTGACCGACACTTGATTTTCTCGGCCTCCCTTCACAAAGCACATAGGAGGTGATCGTAAGTCACTAAGGTAACCAACTGCATGGGCGAATTAAATTGGCTAAGAACATGTATGTATGTATGTATTTTTGCAACATTTACTTTACTAAATATTTAAAAGAAGTTGTCGATTTATTTAGAAGTTCCACTATCGAGCTACTTGCGAATAGCCTCGTATCTGTTACAACCCTTTATAGCTAAACTATCATCTTGTCCAATGTGTGAGACGTTGCCACATCTTGTAATCAGTTTTCATCAAGAGATAAAAATGAAGGAACATTGGAAATCGACTGATAAAAAACATGATTAACGAAAGAGTCGTGTTTATACATACAGTGTCCTTGATGTCCTCCAGTTGTCTTGAAGTTACCCGGATGTGGTTCTCCTCTTTAGATTGAGATCTCACGATAGGACGAGCTGGAAGTATTTAAATTCTCAATTCAAACGAACTGCATTAATTGCAATGTTTAAATAAGACAAATTATAAGTAGATTATTTGATTCAATGACGTTATACCAAATGAAAGAAGACATTCATTGGAGTATTTGGAAGGAAAATGTTTCGACTTCTTTCCTTATGTTAAACGAACAAAATCTACGTGCTCTGTTTATATTTTAAACAATAATTTGTTCTCTGTAGTATATGTTATTCTAAACACCCAGTATCTGACTAAAGGGTTGTTTTTCATAAAAGTCATGGTAGTAATTTTCCTTGTTTTCATTATATCTGATTTCACTTTAACTAAATACACGTAATTATGCACGTGTAATCACAATTATACTTCATAGATCTATCTATTCAGAGAGGCAGTAATTTTCCATCAAGGTCAGTGATACAGTGAAAGAATTGGCGCATTCATATCGTACTTAACAGTGTTTCTCCTGAAATATAAATAAATCAATCTTATCACCCAGGATATCATATCTCCAGATTTAGTTGAAATCGGGAATATAAACATAAGACCCTTGGTTAATAGTAAATGCATGCACTCACATGTGATATTGACTGTTTTCTCGGACTGTTTGGTGGAGCGGGGGGTGTGAGCACTCCAGCTGATTGATTCGCCCTCGCTCCTCCCCCCTCGCGCGTTCACTGGATCGTACCCCAGTCCGTTGTAATTCATGTCGAAGAACTTCTTGAACCATTGTGCAAACTCGAAGTTGTCCTGGAACTTCATTTTCAACAGTTTGCTGACTGGGACAATCTGAAGCGAGAGATACAATATGACATGTATACATATTGCATATACTTTTCTTATATGGTTTTGTAAAACTTCTTGAACGAATGTGCAATGTACAGATTCGAAGTTGTCCTCGACCTTCATCTTCAGAAGTTTTCTTGGTGGGACAATCTGAAGTTAAAGATCGAAACAATTCTGATGTGTATTTGTCAATAGATACTTCTCAACGAACGATTTCTTGAACCATTGTGCAAGAACATCTATAAAAAAAATTTTATTATAAGCATTGACTACTTAAGCGATTATGGAGTTCATTCATGATACCAACTGTAGATCTGGGTACATTCAAACCAATCCATCCGCTGTCCATTGTCCAGTAAAGCTTCATAGTATATCATAATTATGAGTTGACCATTTCAAATGTTTCAATACCTTCCCCAGAACGGGTATAAGCAACACATGCAAAGAACTTGTTCGCGAGGAGACAATCAACCTCAGTCACCGACAGCTTAATTTTCCAATCTTCTGCACATATATACCCCTGGGATCTTTCATTAGGAAAGCTTGTAATTAAATTATCAATTATGAAAATATTAACAATTTCGTATGAAATGATGGCAATGTGTGGCTTGGTAGCCCGATGGTTTAGTTCATTCCGTTTAGAATATGTAAACGGTCTGTCTGGATAGTGCCACACAAACAAGATTTCATGGTGGTGCCCAAATTTTTTAATTGGAAGGGGAGATCTTCACTGTATGACAAAAGCAGGCTTCAAAATGCCCATTGACATGTTCGCAGGAACAATCAACGTTGCAATCTATCAGAGGCGCGTACAAGCTATCTTGATGAAATATCAGATCCCAGGGATATTATTGTAGGACATTTATCGTTGGGTAACAAAGGATGGTGTCAAAGTTGAATAGTGAATGTGTAATTCGAAATGAAAAACAAACGAAATGTAAATAAATTTACTCTCATTTCTACGAGTCCAGATAAGTGATATATTAGTATCAATGATTTATTAGTAATATTTTCATTCTGAAATTTGGGGCAAGATGATATATTTAGCGTGGTTTCAAATCGTGTTGGGACCAACCTTGTCCACCCCCATCTGGTTGAAGCTTGTCTGAAGCAGTTTGAAGTTGTTGGTCCACTCGTGCTCCAGCTTCGAGTTGAACTTCGCTCTCTTTAACTGAATACAATCTGGAAAGTATCGGTTCGTATGAAAGATAGTAGATTGAGTTTGTCGAATATCAAATTTACTTCATCGATTGTCAAAGGTGGCGTTTGTGTTGCACAAGTGGAGGAGTAATATTGTGTAAGTCAAATACTTTCATGTGTCACAAGAAAATTCTAATTTGTCTACAGAGAAGTAGTTCGGTATACTTGCCGGTGGTGATATATGATATGTTCACTATGAGCAGTGACGATATCATGTTTTGTCAATGAAGCTTGATAGCTGGTTTAATTAATTCATAAATCCAAATATTGTTTTACCAATATAATAATAGCATGTAGCTATTCTTTGCAGACAAAACAACTTCTCGGGAGCAGCGTTGGTTTAAGCAGTGGGGCGAAATTTAGATACACTGACAGTTGTGTTTCTCCTTCCACAATTCCATTACTTATTAAAGCGTTTGAGGTGATGTCAATTGTTCACTTGATATATTGTCGTGACATAGAAAGTGTCGTTCATTATCGCCCTTCGTTCTGTCATTTAACGTCGGCTCTAAATGACGAGCAAAGGGAACAGTTGTCCAAGTTCATGCATGGCCAGTGATCGGATTGAATATTAACACGTTAGAGGATATTTTGATATCTAAAGTGTCTCCTCTTATATTCATGGTTGTAACACATATTTACTTCCACATGATTTGCATTTAAGCACCATAATTTATTCAGTCAGTGATCGGATTGAATATTAACAAGTTAGAGAATAGTTTTACATCTAAAGAGTCTCCTCTTACATTCATGGTTGTAACACATATTTACTTCCACATGATTTGCATTTAAGCACCATAATTTATTAAATAAATTATTAAATAACAGTTTAAAAACACTTAAGATACTCACGTGGCCACATCATGTGCATGAACTGACAGTATGCTGCGCCTGGAATGAGGAGAGGACAGTACACGTCCAGTGTTTATAAAACATTTGATGTTGCATGGAACATGTTTGTTCAATTAGTCAGACAGACAATCGGACAGACAAACATATAGTTTATTTAAGTCGCAGCTCATTACATAAGAACTTTGATTCGCTTGAACGTATATTTAAAATCAACATAAACTGAGGTGCAAAAGAAAGTATATAACTCGGTTGTAATCATCATATGTATAATTTTCAAAGTCACAGATCTCGAGTTTTCGACGTCGTATCCAAAAAACTGACTAGTTTGGCAAATAAGTTCAAAACATTAAATCAGTCAAAGAATACCTCTTCGCGTTTTTTTTTAAAAACAAACTTAAAATTTAGAAATTCCCCCAAATTAATTTTGACAAAACACAACTGTTCATCGACATATAAGACATACTCTGTGTTAAAATCAATAAATGTGCCTCATCCTGCACATATTTACAACATTTTGAACATGGCAGGGGTCATGTTAGTGTAAATTTCATTTCTTACCCCCGTCTACTTTAAATAATGATATTTAAGTTAAAAAATAAAACAATCACTAATTAAGTCATTCAAACTATTGCCGAAATGTGTTATTGTATCGTGCCATAATCAAATGCATCTAACTGAGTGATATACTTTCTTTTGTACCTCAGTTTAGAAAGGACGTCTTCAACTCAAACGCTTTATGTTAATTAAAATAGAGCCATGGGCTCTGTAGCTCATCACAGTTTTATTGATTTATTATCAAAGGTTGAATATCTAAGTTATCTCAAGTAATACATTGTTAACAAGCAAAATAATATTGGTTTTAGATCATGACCCCTGTGACCCACATTTGGAGTCACACGGTCACTTATCCAAAAATTAAGAATCACCTTTGACCAAAGAATCTCTACACAACATTTCACCTTTCTAGAGCTTTACATATAAACTGGAGAAGAAGATGAAAATAGGTTTTTGGGTCATGACCCGTGACCTAGATTGGGGTCACAGGGTCACAAAATCTACAATTTAGAATCCCCATTGGCCAAAGAGTCTGCACACAACTTTTCAGCTCTCTAGACCTTTTGCAACTGGAGAAGAAGATGAAAATAGGTTTTTAAGGATGTGACCCCTGTGACCCCATTTGGGGTCATGGGGTCACGAAATCTACAATTTAGAATCCCCATTGACCAAGGAGTCTACACACAACATTTCAGCTCTCTAGACCTTTTGGAACTGGAGAAGAAGATGAAAATAGGTTTTTAAGGATGTGACCCCTGTGATCCCATTTGGGGTCATGGGGTCATGAAATCTACAATTTAGAATCCCCATTAGCCAAGGAGTCTGCACACAACTTTTCAGCTCTCTAGACCTTTTGGAACTGGAGAAGAAGATGAAAATAGGTTTTTGAGAAATGGGGTCACAGGGGTCACGAAATCTACAATTTAGAATCCCCATTAGCCAAGGAGTCTGCACACAACTTTTCAGCTCTCTAGACCTTTTGGAACTGGAGAAGAAGACGAAAATAGGTTTTTAAGGATGTGACCCCTATGACCCCATTTGGGGTCATGGGGTCACAAAATCTACAAATTAGAATCCCCATTAGCCAAGGAGTCTGCACACCACTTTTCAGCTCTCTAGACCTTTTGGAACTGGAGAAGAAGATGAAATAGGTTTTTAAGGATTGACCCCTGTGACCCTATTTGGGGTCATGGGGTCACAAAATCTACAAATTAGAATCCCCATTAGCCAAGGAGTCTGCACACCACTTTTCAGCTCTCTAGACCTTTTGGAACTGGAGAAGAAGATGAAAATAGGTTTTTAAGGATGTGACCCCTGTGACCCCATTTGGGGTCACTGGGTCACAAAATCTACAATTTAGAATCCCCATTAGCCAAGGAGTCTGCACACAACTTTTCAGCTCTCTAGACCTTTTGGAACTGGAGAAGAAGATGAAAATAGGTTTTTAAGGATGTGACCCCTGTGACCCCATTTGGGGTCATGGGGTCAAGAAATCTACAATTTAGAATCCACATTGGCCAAGGAGTCTGCACACAACATTTCAGCTCTCTAGACCTTTTGGAACTTGAGAAGAAGATGAAAATAGGTTTTTAAGGATGTGACCCCTGTGACCCCATTTGGGGTCATGGGGTCACGAACTCTACAATTTAGAATCCCCATTAGCCAAGGAGTCTGCACACAACTTTTCAGCTCTCTAGACCTTTTGGAACTGGAGAAGAAGATGAAAATAGGTTTTTAAGGTTGTGACCCCTGTGACCCCATTTGTGGTCATGGGGTCACGAAATCTACAATTTAGAATCCCCATTAGCCAAGGAGTCTGCACATAAAATTTCAGCTCTGTGGAGTTATTGGCTCTGGAGAAGAAGTCGAAAAAGCGAAAAGTTTACGGACCGATGGACGGATTGACGGACGGACGGACGGACGGATGGACGGACGCCGGACACCATGCCATGCCATAAGCCCATCGGGCCTTTCAGGCCTGATGAGCTAAAAAGGTACATACAGCATAACATTTAGGATTTATACTTCAATCTTAGCAAAACTAAACTTATGACTGAGTGGGTAATTCCTATAGTTTATATTTTGACATAATTCTTAAAATTACACAAACAAAATACAGCATGTCTCACCTAGACACTAGTCAGCTTCCTGGCTTGTAATCGTGATAACTAATGAGGGCTTTCATAAAAACAAGTAGTAAATTGACTTCTGAAGTGTCGAGAAAAAATCACTAATTAGTTTATCTGAAAGTATTTAATTGACATTTAATGATATACTCCAGTTAAAAATTAGAAAACAGAAATATATTGGCGTGTGTGTGCCTGCGATATGTTTCATTTCCGAATATGTGTTCCACTTTCATACACAAAAATAGGTATGTATTTGCACCTTTATTTCTACAGGTATTTTATGACAGCAAGACATTTATATAACAATTTTATAATAGTAATATTAAGTTCGGTCGAGTACAGATAAATAACAATTAAAGTTGACAGGTACATTAACATATCCAATTGTCTGTGCTAATTAAAAATGTATCATCGTCTCGTGAAAGACAATAGTTTATTTGTCTGTAAAATGACCTTTGCCAACTGCATAATCACAAACTTGGCCAAGATGTTTGAACAATTGAACAAAGACGATTGTAGACCGTAGTAGAATAAATTTTAATGTGTGTTTACATGTGCACCTTATTTAAAATTTCTTCATAGTAGAAACCAAAGTAAACATAATTTATCGTATCGTGCAAACAACAGTAACTGACAAAATTAATTAAGTATTTAATTTTAATGAAACAAGCCTATCGTCTATCAGTTTTTCTGACATCTGATGTGTAACCAATAAGAAACCAGCTTTAACAGATTTGGAAATAAAAACATTGAAACAAAATAACGAAATATGCAAGCCATTACGATAGCACCTAAATATCTTGGTGGAAACTAAACAACGCTAATCGACTTAATCGATTATGCAAGTCATTCATTCATTGTTAGATAACACCTTCACATTACGTAAAATCTTGATAAAAACAAACAGGGATTATTCATTGTAAAGATTACAGAATTACTACTTTATGTAGTAAGCTAACCCACAATGAAAACAGATAACGTATAAATAACAACAAAACAACAAAGAAATATGTATATCATTTAAAATACATGTTGCTATGGTCGTAAACGACTTCGCACCTGAAGGACACCTGGGAAAAAAATTCAAGAGAATATTTAAAGATCTTTTATCGATACTTCTGGACCATCAGGTGACGGGGCGAGTCGCTTCAGTACCATTTAACAGAAAACGTTCAATAATGTAGACGTTTTACTTCATGAATTAGAAATAATTTGTTGTGTAGGGTCCCCAAGAGACACAACGGCCGAGAGGAGCATAACAAGGTCCGAAGAAACGACGTGCCCACTTTCCTATATAAAATGCAATCGTCCTAGAATCTACTGTTACTATAGGTACTGTTTGAGCTTTGTTTTGTTTCTACTGACGGACAATGGTCGTGAGTTATTGCTTGTGGGCACTGTGCCTTGATATCTGTCTTTAGTTGTTTAATATGTAATGTTTCTAAGGAATAGTAGCTACACTAATGGGAAGTGCGATTAGTAAGATGTTGTTGTAGTATTATTTATTCATATGATATAGCGTGTTAATGTCGCATAGCTCTTTAATGACAGTAATAAAGTTGCTGATAATTGAAACAAATGTTTTCTCAAGTAAGTTTTCAAACGTTTGCACTTGGTGGAAATACATCTAAGGATATACATTTTCTTATTTAGAGACACATTTAAAACTTGTAAAATGTTGCAAAAATTAAATTAAATACAACGTCACCGTGTAAAGCATTTTCATTTATTAAATATATTATCATAATGAGTAAAGAAACGAAACACATTTGACTGTTAAAAGTGGTTACAAATCATCTCACATAGAACAAGTTTAACTGACTTAATATATTAATCATCGTCCTCCATAAACGCATAATTTGTACTAACATGAAACACGTAAATGTTCCCAGTGAAATAGAATGTGTAATCGATAAAAAAAATCACTTTGCCAAACCAAGGCATTGTAAAACCATGACAAAAATGCACATTTACTGCGGCAATCATTACAATTGGTTCTCTTACCTTTACAAAAACAGTGCAATAACTATGTCCATGTTACAACTAACAAATCTGAAGGTATTTACACAAAACGTCCCCTCACCTGTGCCTAGCTGCTCCACTTTGCTGTAGTTGATGTTCAGACTAGCGTTGACCCACTCCAGGATGTCCGTACGACTGATGTTGCTCACGTTGGTGTTGGTGATGAAGACGTTTACAGCCATTTTGAATGAGAAAAGTCTCTAACACATCCAAAGAAAATATTTCCACCTTGTTTCACACAAATATCCACACTTGTAATTTGGAAGCGGTTTCCTCTTTGCTTCGTTGTCTCTTAAAGAAAAAATAAATAAGTGTTATTGACTTTTAAATGGACATAAACTATTTCGTGGGTAGTACGATGAGCTACGTATTATGTGTTACTTGTAGTTCCATGAATGTTGCTGAGGCCGTTCTTTCACTCGAGCAAAATTGTGTAAAGCGCTCTCGCTCGGGCAATACAAAAAATCACATTCGTTTCGTAAAAGTCATATGACACATTTCCTCGGGTAATAACCTATATGTATGTGTACTAAGTAGGGGTGTATATACACGAAAGAATGCAACACTCACACCAACGATATATATCCAATCTCACGAATACGGCAGAGAATTTGGCAGCTTCATTTAGGGATAAAATGCATTTGAATAAAGCAAAAAGTATAAATATAAAATTTTAAAATATTTGATCCTTGCTTATTATATCATTATAAAAAGTGACTTATACACCGTATATCTATTCATTAATACACTTTATTTAAATGCTTCTTGTAGTTATTCTCTTAAAACGTTTTCATTCCGTCTTGTAATATTTGTGTCATATTCAGTCAGACTACAAAGGATTCCTACACTAGAACTGCACTTTCGCATGTTGATTAATTACTAATTTTCATTTACTGATATAATTCAGTAATAATCATGTTAAGTTAAAAACATAATGATTTTCACAAAGAATTTAAAAATACATATGGCTTTGCATATTTCTTATGACATAATGTGATCATGTTTACAACGAATCATATAATGATAAATACACATAGCTTATATATTTCAAAATGTAATATTACCTTCCAATGTTTATATGGTAATGATTTCCAGATAAAAGTCAAATAAGAAAACATGACGTTGTCATGTTAGTGTAGTAAATACACCTATTTGAGTTAATACCCTCGAAATATTAGATTACTAAGCACCATTTAAGTCATATTTAGTTACTGGAAATCGATACCAAGTGGATCGAAAAACCTCTTAGAACTATCACTTAATATGTCGATTCAAAGTGATAATCAGACAAGGGCTGTTTCGAATATAGAAACGTTTAGTGCATTGCTAATTGCTCCAGGCATTTAACCCTTTAACCGTTTGATGCGAATCCCATACTAATACAATAGAGTTCTTAAATATTTGGTTAAAAACGCATGTAAGGTAAAATAAAATGTTATAGTACATAAAAGGTTAATAATACTTTGAATCACATTTCCTGAAATCTTAATTTCGTCAGCTTAAACAGTCAAAAGAAAAAAAATAAGGTTTCTGTAGAATGTTCATTCAGAAGAAGGGGTAACGGCTCAAGCGATGCTGTTTGTATGCAGAAACAGACAATATCGAGGTACGCGCAGTTAAAAGAAAAGGGATAAAATAGAGCCACTGGCTCTGTAGCTCAACAGGCTTTATATACATAAACTAATTTGAAATGTCAACTTCTAGGTGAGAGCTACAACAAATAAGAAGCACTTTAAATGGAGAAAATACAAAAGGTGTTAAGGTCCTTTCCCCTCTGACAAATCTTTGAGGCCAGAGATAAAATCCACTACAAATAAAGACACACTTGAAGATTTAATTCATTACTGTTATTTCCTTTAAATTACCTCCCTTTGAAGAGCACATAAAATTTCAATTTGAAAATAGCTTTTCAGGTCTGTGACCTATATTTGTGGTAGCAGGATCACAAAATCTACAATTTAGAATCCCAATTGGCCAAGGAGTCTGTACATGAAATTTCAAGTCTCTAGGGTCAGTAATTCTTGAGAAGAAGAGGAAAATAGGTTTTCAGGTCATGACCTCTGTGACCTATGTTTGGGGTCACAGGGTCGCGAAACGTACAATTTAGAATTCCCATTGGCCAAGGAGTCTGTACACAACATTTCAGCTTTCTAGACCATTTGGTACTGGAGAAGAAGATGAAAATAGGTGTTTAGAGTCGTGACCCCTGTTACCCTATTTGGTGTCACAGGGTCACCAATTTTACAATTTAGAATCCCCATTGGTCAAGGAGTCTGTAAACAAAATTTTAACTCCCTAGATGAAGTGGTTCTGGAGAAGAAGACGAAAATGCGAAAAGTTTACAGACGGATGGACGTACGGACGGATGGACGCCGGACACCATCCCATGCCATAAGCCCATCGGGCCTTTCAGGCCAGATGAGCTAAAAAGTAAATATGTCAAGAGGTGGACAGCAATATAGACGAACCACGCCTTCATCCAAACAAATTCAACATCCGAGATGTTTCAACAATCATGAAGTGATTATAAATGACCGGCGAGTTTCATCGCTAGCGCAGTTGGCATTTGCCAGTAGACTATACATGTAGAAGCGATTTCAGGTCGATGTGTTTCAAGGCTTCTGTTACCTGCTCAAAGCGGATGAGATACATCATGTCAGCAATCCAACTTTCAACTTCTTCAGCACTCCCCCTACAAGTCTGAACTACTTCCGCCTCTATCCAGTCTAAGTAAATACTCGCTACACTCTCGATATTGGGAGTGTAGCGAGTATTATCATTGAGGCTAGGTTTACTTAGACTGGTCTCTATCTGGTAGGCATTTCGATTCTGAGTGTTTTCAGACGCCTACTACAGAGAACTCGCGCTCCTACGCCGATGGCAGAAGTGTGTACCATTGCAGTGGGACTATGTTGAAAACTAAGTGGATTTGATATGATGAAGAGGTCAGACGATTGTAGTCAGAACAAAACATATTATTAAAAAATAATTGGTAATCAACGACGGAGGCGAACAATTAGAAGGGTACAGATCAATAACGATTTTCAAAATAGCAAGTCTGTAATAACAGATAGGTTTGTGTACTGACAGAGTATGGAACAATGAACAATGCCGATCTTCAGGAACATATAAGACCTTGATGATTGACGATTTTATTAAATTGTATACTGTACACGTCTATGGGTCATGTACATAGAATGTATCATATAGAATTCTGGGTAGTTGTCTTCAATAATGTAATCAATAATCGACCAATCACTTTCGGACAATTAAGTTTACCATCTATCGATGACAAACAAGAAAATGGTAGAAAATGACCTGAAATTGGTATGTCTGTATGTCTAAGCGAGTTCAATGACGGGAGTATATTTATATAAGTAATTCAGCGAGTCCTGAACTCCCTGGAATAAACATTCTTCTAAATGCTCTATATATATCAAGAAGAGACAGACTGTTTGACAATGATCGTGTATAAACAACTCAATTCAGTTAGAAAGTTCAATAAGGTTCACATTGGATGACATATATAGGGAAACATATCTGTATACGTGATAGACTCTTGATTTGGTATTTTTTAATTTAAAGCAATAATGTGTGTTAAAAGAGAACATGAAACCTTAACTTCATATTCAGACTAACTTAAGAACCCAAGGGGGACAATACCTGTGCAGAAGGTCCAATCTTTTAAGTGCGTTTAGAAACGGTATATGTAAGAAAAGCAAAAAAAGAAATCCTGCGTTCTATTGAAAAGGACGTATACGACTACATGAAGGAGCCCTGATAAACAACCGGAACTGAGCAAACCCAGATATAACAACCCTTTCCATGAATTGAATTTCCTTAATTCCCAATAATTAGTATTAAGGCTATGGCTGTAGCGGGGCTCCAGTTGGACGATATTTTACTGCCATATGTATTAAGTATAAAACCATTTGGATTACGAAGTATTGCTTTTGCTAACTCAAAGTATTGACTTACTCTCCCCACAGAGGTCGCTCACATCAGGTGGAAGAACTTGAGTAACCTCTGTGGAGAGAGGATGAACATAGGTCGTATAATAGGTTTCATCGTTCACCTAGATTTAAACAAGCGCATTGTTTCTGTATCCATAGTGACCTTAGAGAAACTTCTACAGTAACCGTGATATCACCTTAGAATGTGTGAGCATAATTCCTTCTGAGGAACTTTTCTTTTGAATTGAAGTAGATTGAACTATAAAATGCCCCAGTCTTCAACTGAAATGGACATTTTAAGGAATCCATCATAGCAAAAATGTTTAGCCTTGACTGGGTTCCTTAATATGTAACATATTGCATGCCGTGCTTACAGAACACGCACTGTCAATATAGCGCTTACATACATTCTTCGAATACCTGTGAATAATCGTTATATCCATCTATGCACATTAAGTTATATATTGGATGCATATGTAGAGGTAATAACACTGTATATCGACTGGATGTGGTTGGACTATGTACACGACAATAGTGTTGTATATCCTGGCGGCCATCTGTTACCGGCGCTACATACAAACTTGTATATTTTCACTTTTATCCTGAAGTTGGCACTTTTACTGTATCTAAATCATATCACAATCGGTAATCTAATGGTAAAGTTAATATGTAGTTATGAATGCGTATGAATACATGAGTGAAAATTAGTTTCAGTGAATTTTATAATGTATCTGTGTTTTAAAATTTCAACTCGAGTTTTCGTGTTGGTGAAACAAACCTAAAGGCTAACTGTATATGCTTCTTCCGTATTCTTACTTACACTGCAAACTGTTTCAAAGAATTCATTGTTAAAATATACATTTCATTTCATTAACTACTTAATGAGATCATTTCATTTGCATGTCAATGTCAGAATATTTTATTCCACTCGGTTTTACTTGAAAATGGTATGCAATTCTTTAAGTGTTCTACTTTTTTTATATGACATATTTTATAAACACGAATTTGTATATCCCTAATATCAATATAAGTATATATATATTTGTTTATCTAAACCTCAATTCAGTGACACTTGGTACTGGCAGCGTGATTAATGTGGAATGTAAAGCGAATGTCACGAGCAGTCCTCTCTTAGGTAAGGTGACATTTAAGAATATCGAACCATGCCAGACAAGGGGGAAACATATTGATATACACAAGCTGACACCTTGCACGTGGCATTGTGTGCAGTAATGAATTTATCCTACCTCTTGTATACACAGATATATAGACTTTTAAGTGTGAACAATTAATATGACAATTTCACGATGGCAGTGATGGAAATGGTAATGTAGTATTATGTTGAACGTTTGATTAAGTTTAACTTGTGTATCCTGTTACTGCTGATGTTTACCCACAAGAAATAACATGCCATGCGATCGACTTGATGCAATCTGTACAGATTCGAGAAACGACATCTTGTATAACTAAATCATAAATAATTAATAAATTAATAAAAAATTAAATAATTAAATTGCAAGATACTGATTAATCAAAATCATTGGCTTTGCATCTCATCAGTTTTTAAAAACATATTATTTGTATTTAAAATAGCGTTATATGAAATAATAGGTTTATTGTAACAGTAGTGATAATAAATGAAGTGCAGTAATAGTAGTTACCCTAATATATTTTTTCTCAATTCTTGAGAAAAAAGGTCTTCTGAGGTGATTAACAGATTAAAAACATCTGAAATTACTAAGTATCTTATTTATTGATGCATGTAGGGACTCTTGCCAAGGGTAGGTAGAGCCCCATTGCAATTAGAAAAAATAACGCAAGATTTCTGAATTATTCTTCTTTGTTTGACACGAAACATAGACAGCAAATTCACCATTCATTCACATATTAACATATACACAGACACCGAATTTCAGACAATTGACGTAATTGGTAATAAAAACTACTGCATGTAGACAGTGAAGTGAAGCGTAACTCGTTAGCAGACACTCTAATCAACTTAGTGAGATAAAGATGGGACTCATTTTTATCCTTGACGCAGTGTCCCTTTAAATTAAATATGTTACATATCACTGAATGTTTAAAATAGCGATATAGTATGCTAGATTTGAATACAGTAGTACATGTAAAATAATGTTTAATGCCAGAGTCATTGCTAAATCCAAACGTTCATATCATTTCATCAATCATCCAATCAATGAAAACTGTCTATAATGCTCTACGATGTAACGACAGAATTCTAGAACGGGTATCATTGCATCTTGTAAGTTTTGACTACATTGTCGTTCATCAAAACGTTTCTATTTAGTAAAAATTTATATAAAATGTAAATTGTTGAACTTTTGACATTTGACATATATCATCGAATACCATATACAGATCAACTCCCATACTTCCACTTGTGACTGAGCCAGTCGTGAAACTATGCATTGTTACTTATTTCTTTGAGATTTACATGGATGTTCGAAGGTAAATGTCAAATATCCTCTATTTCTCCAACTGACACATCATTTTTATCCACGTTTCTTTCCAGGAAGCGACACATGGCGATTCGCTATAAAACCGTAGTGTTATAAATCATTGTTGGTATACAATCGGTAAATCATCAAAGGCACTGGGTATAGCAATTGCATAGAATATACCTGCATATCGGACTAAACGATTTGCACTTGTATATTAACAGGGCGTTGTTGTATGTGCATAGGATATATACTTATTGTCATATACTATAATTATTGATATACAGCAGTTATTACTTACTCGCTTTATTTTTAATCAATTATGTGAGTATTTAGAAATCATTATATTTAAATGAAAATTAGTTATTGAATATAATTTATCTTGTATGTTATTGAAGAATCAAAGTATGATATCAACGTTATCGTTACTGCGAACATTTACTGAAAATAAAAATAGGAAATGAGACACTCGATCTTCTTAAAATGACGCCTAGAACAATTATCAATTAAAGGCTTATATATTACTACGTCATAACTGCAAACTAATATATGTGCTATACCGTATGTATATGACAGTTTTATTGAAATGTCGCGGTATTCTGAAGTAACCGGTGTTCGTTACCGTCAACTATTTATAAAAAAAAACCCAAATAAGATACTGGAAATCGATATAAAGACAATCAACTCGATAATGAAAATAAAAAGGGCACCTTAAATTCTTGTGTTTTATCAATGAAATAATGAAAATCATTTCATTACTGCATCAATAATATAATGGAATATTTATTCATTGCTTACAATAACAATTACGTTCGTTAAAACTAGATTTGCCAATATGTTTTTGAAACCAAAGTTTTAAAACGTTCACTTGAGGTCAGATAATTGTGGGAAAATCTGATTACAAAGTAATTAAGTGTAAACATATGTGTATGCTAATGAAGTTACTGGGGGCGCTCGGTACAAGCGAACAGGAAATAGCAATCATCACACCACTTTTATAGAAACGTTCTTGGGTTCAGATACACCATTCATGATGGATCTATACCAGAAGAGTCGTTATTTCACGACTGTCCGTCACACAATAAGTAAAGTTGTAAGTAAGTCGGCACCCTAGGTTGGATATGTTGTGCAAACCAATATTCACCCATCTGTAGAATAACGGTTGAATATGTATCTTCTTTATCCGTGTTAAACATGTGTAATCAATTGTATATGTCACGTATTTTCAATTTGAAATATGCATTTTATATGTATGTTATATATTTGATTAAACGTTTATCAGACGTTGATTTGTCAAACATTGGTTAATACAGGACCACGAGCACGCATTATCCGTAGGGCACCTTGTAATATCTATATATACCAATGGTGCGTTTTGTTTTCTCAAACTGATTAAATGATAGCTCGGTTCTATCGGTGAAAAGAGACATGTTGAATTACTATTACGAGAACACTTGTTGCAATGTCGGATGAAGTAAAACAGTATGTATCGGTCTAAGCCAATGATGTGTTTTATTTTTTCAAACTGATTAAATGATAGGCGCTATCGGCGAAAAGAGACATATTACCATTTCGCTAACACCTGGTGTAATTTCTGATTTGACAGTTTTAGTGTTTCAACCATCACATCATCACGTATCTAAATCCAAATAATCAATCTTGACCCAAAAATGCATTAAAAGTTACAATGCGTCTAATACCCCAATTGTGTATTTCAGGCTATATTGAAATGCGATTTTAATAATGCTTACTAATTAATTTCTTAAATTTCTCATTATGTCATAAAAAAAACAAAGAAAGCACATTTTCCACTTCCGTACGTTCCATGTACATCACATTTACAACAAAAAAGATACATTCGTTACAAGTCCATCCTCTGATGTGTAAAATCTAAAGATAAGTAAAAAAATATATGCAAAGGCACATTCTCCAAATCTCTATATACCGCATAGTTTATATATTCCACTTTGCAAACTTGCAACAGTCATAACAAACATATACTAATCACATCAAAATCTGAATTTCCTCTTACCTGGAGTCACCTGAGCTTGCAGTTACCTATCTCAGTGAAGACGCATGTAGGTATATCAGAAGTACGCTGTTCCCTGCGATGCTGACTGTATATAATTGATCAGCCACTGTAACGTGTTAGAACGGGGTATTGATCTTATAGCGATGGCAGGTGGCCCAGCCTCGTTTTCATCCCGTAACTAAAAGGCGTCATGCTTCGATGAATCAACAGCAAATTGGCATTCAGTTTTTATTAAAGGTTTTGAAGTAAATATTTGGCTTCTTGGAAACCTGAACTTGCTCGATGCCGAGGAATGGACGGTAACTATGCAATGTTGATGTCAGATCGATCGTTATCAAACGCTGACATTTATTTTGGACTTGGATTGAATGGGTTTCAATTAAAATGGTGAGACTTGTCATGATGAAAAGGAAGCAAATGGTTTTCCAATACTGTTTAGTTTTGCGTCTTTTTTTATTTCAAGGTAGAACATTATTGTTTCGTCACTTTTTAGAATCAGAACATGTTTTCTCCGTGTCACTGTGAAGTATTTTAGATGCAAAAACTAAAGCCCAATTTAAAAGCCATTGACAAATTGAAAGCTGCTGTAGAACAGGATTACATGGGCTTCATACAGCCTTTCCTAAGAATAGAGCTAACCGTTTTTACATTACATTAAGTTTACCGTTACGACTCTGTGAAAAGAGGCAAATATTTGTCAATAATCTGGTGATTAACAAGAGCGTTGCTCATATTTCAAACAATGATTTTTCCCCCAAACTCTGTCTGGCCATTGATGGTGAAATTAACATTATATTTTAGAGACATAACCTCATTAGACATCACAAATCCTGAAACCCAATCATGTCGATGAGTAAGGTGAAGTCACTTGGAATAACGAGAATTGTAGATGGAACAAGTTATAAATACTAAAACGTTCTTGCGAATGGCAATAATAGTAGAGCAATAAAACATAACATAACCATAATGATAAATAAATGTAAATCAAATAGGGAACATAGCGTTATCGCATCCAGTAAAGTCGTAGTGAATGAGTAAGTAAAGTGTTGATATATTCATTGCTGGCGATATATTTCTACGCTAAGGATTAACATTAAAATCTCGCAAAGGACCCGTCTCGAAAAAGGACAAGCATATTAAGTATTACAGTTAAAATCAATCTTATTCAAATCAGATCGAACGTAACATTCGTACCTCGAAACAGTAAGGTACGAGTGTTACGTTCAATCTGATTTGAATGCTATTCCAAATAGTATGATAACGATGATAATGTGAGTTTTTGCAGTAACGCGCTAAAGAGATGGAAGAGTCCTCACATCTACTGGTAGAGAATGTCTTTCAATGGCAGCAGTGTATGAGAATGATCTCGATCCAAAGGTCTTCAGCTGATTATTTTGGGACTTTGGGTAACATCTGATCTCTGGAACGGAGTGTTCTTGTGAGGATATACTCTTTGGATACACCGGTATGGTATGGTATGGTATGGTATGGTATGGTATGGTATGGTATGGTATGGTATGATCCCGAATATAAGAATCTTACATGATGTACGAGTTGCCAAGTAAGACAGCTGTTCCAGACAGATATGATGGACAGGAAAGGAAGTTCAGAATACAAGAATCCAATAAAGGTATACCGGTAGGCTGAAAGAAGGGCCATGAGGAAAAGGATTACACTATTTCCACAACCCGTCCCGTGAACTATTCTAAAGGGATTTTGATCAGCCTGACGTTTTGGGATTTTTCTTTCAATTGAAAGAACGGAGAACATGACTTCTTTCACTGGAATTTTAGAAGATAAAGTGATGATAAAGAAAGACAACGTCCTTGGGATCTGTGTCCCTTGACATATATCCATGGGGTACTGAATGTAAAATGAGCTTAACTATGGTTGTTGGACCTCGTTTGAGGTCGCCGTGATCAAATGGATACGCAGTTGGTACAGTCAGTACTGGCGATTGGTGTCCGAGTCTGAGGGTCTGGGTTCGAATCCACCAAGGGACTCGTCCCGAAAAGCAAAAAAATTTGTACTTTTGCAGATAGTGTGATCCCAAATGTAACAATGAGACAATTTTAAGTAACAGAACTCTATATCTTAACGTATATCTATATCTATACAGATTACAGAAGTTGTACATCCATAAAAGTATCCTCATTCTTTAGAATGGAGATCAGTTAAATACATTTCACGGCAATGTAGACCTATTTCGTATTAATACTGCTGAAATTAAAAATATACATAAAATTGAATTGCCATGTTCAGTGAGCATGCTAAGGTGTAGTTGCATTACCAAATCTAGCACTAAAATAGAAATAATTACCACTTACCTTTAATCACAGAATTAGTATCACACGTTTAAAATTTTCCATTCAATTAATTTTATCAACAAAACTCATATTTCTAAAACCTCTAGAAAAAAGTGATCTCATCACGGTTAACCAAGCACAAACTCATATCGTATATTGCAGGCGTGTATTGTCATAGTTATCCCTCACCAACCTTCATTCCTAATCATTGGCCAATTACTTCATTGCTATAAACATCTGACCAATGATGAAGCACCGTACCATTTACTGCCAGGTATGAATGACAAAATCGATGGAAGACCATTACTGCCAACAATCGTACCAGTGCATCCACATCGCGACAGCGGAGGCGTTTAATGTAGCCAATAAACGTTAGGCGATTCTCTTGTAGTGGTGTTGACTCTGGCATCGACGATTTACTGAACACATAACAGCCGCGGTACAATACATGCTACTTAATCGAGTGTTCATATAGTGGGAAGAGTCCACGCATTCTTAGATTATGGGGTTCAACAAACAGACTTGGATACTTTTGTATGAAAATGTAGTCAATAGATTCGAATTACGTAATAAGAGTTTTGTAACTGGTTCGAAGGGTATGTTACGATCATACGGTTGAAACATTTTGAGTTCTGAATAGACATACTTTTGGTCTCTTCAAAACGTAGAAACATATTGTGTTATTGTATTATACAGTCACTCTGTTTTAAAGGGACATCGCGTCGCGTCTGCTAACAAGTCACAGACACCGAATTTCAGACAATTGACGTAATTTGTAATAAAAACTACTGCATGTAGACAGTGAAGTGAAGCATAACTCGTTAGCAGTCACTCTAATCAGCTTAGTGAGATAAAGATGAGACTCACTTGAACTTTTTCCCTACACTAGCAGTCACGCTTTTAGTTATAAACTCTTGTTTCAAGAGTTTATAACTAAAAGCGTGACTGCTAGTGTAGGGAAAAAGTTCAAGACACTGTGGCCTAGTGGTGAAACCTGCAACCTGCAAGCCTCGACTAGCAACATGTAGTTCTTATTGCATAATTCCAATGCAGTATTGAACCAAACCATTCCAGCTTATGCCGTATTTCTCTACGGTTTAGTTGCTGAGCCAATGGCGGGATTGAAAACGACTTCTTTTATGCATTGTGTTTCATGAGACAAGCTCAGAGTGTACTATTACCAACTTAACCAACTTAGGCGTTTTTTGACAGTATTGGTGGAGATGAATGTTCTTTTTTACTATCTACTGTTTCTGCCCCGAATCAGAGATTCTAAAAACCTTAACCTTGGTTGTAAGTCTTAATTGGTCAGTTATATATATGACTTTCATACTGCACATCTGTATCCGTTGTGTTAAGACCTTTTAGATGAGGTCATAATTGTTTTACTTTGTGACCTTAAAGTACATCCACTGTGTTGTTTGGGGCAACATATGCTAAACGTTATAAATTGTGTTATGTTATCGAGGAGTACTGACTGTTGCCGAAAGGTAAAAGTATCGATACACACCAACCTGGTTCCCGGGCTTCGTTGACTTTACATATGCATTCCTTATGATGAAGACGATTCAGATGAGGTCATGGTTGGAGACCTAGACCGTTGCAGAGGAAACATTTGCCAAAACGTAAGCTTGGCCATAAGTTTTGATTGGTCAGTGATAGTTAACCTTTAATTGTTCACATGAGATAGTTGTAGCTGAACTTGAGAACACTTTGATATTGTAATCCAAACTATGTTAATACCCGGGGTCATCAGTGTGGCAACTGGTAGTATGTGCTTTGGTGCACATTTACATATTTACTCAGTTTCTGATCATTTTATATGTTCCCATTTCAGTTTTGTTTTGATTTCAAAACAATGTTCAGTTCAGTGAGTTTGCAACATGGTCCTATGTTACAAGATCTTTGATGCAGAATCAGTGAAAGATCCTCATCCTTTATGAAACATTTTTTAACATAATCATATTTTCAGTAAGACCTTTTAAATTAAATTGGAATTGGAAATTTGCTTTAGTCATTTTTATTTTCTGCATGTGCACAGTGGTAATCAGTTCCTACAGAAAAATATAACCATCTGCTCTGAAGAACATTATGCTTTACATAACATATTAAAGTATAGTTTAGGTCGTCTAAATCTTCAACTAATAATCCCCATTGGCTAAGGAGTTCGTACACAAGATTCCAGCTTTCAAGGGCTTTTTGTTCTGACCACGAAGATGAATGAAGATGAACACTGTTAGGTCGTTGGCGTGAACCTTATTTGGAGCCACAGGGTCACTAAATCTACAATTTTTAATCCCAATTGGGAAAGGAGTCTGTAAGTCAAATTGGCTTTATATTGCAAAGTTCAATCAATGTCAGAATACTTAACATTAGCAGACCACAACTTTGCATAAAGTGATACCTTGGTTCATGTATTTTCTTTTGTGCACAATGACACTGGAGGAAGAGGCAATATAGTTCCAGTTCAGTAGTTGGAGTCATGCTTGATCACTGTAGAGACCAGAGAAAGGTTGCAAGTAAATGAGATGATGTCAGTTGCCAGCATAGCAACATTACAAAACTGAATGGCCATAATTCTAAATAATCGTTCCAAGAACCTTATTTCTAACCTGATCCGAGTGACCAACAATAACATCATTTAACCTATTTCACTTTCAAGAAAAACAACAAGTTCAAATTGTTCAAAATTTAATGAATGGTAGTTTCAAATATTTGCTACAAAGCACTGGATTTTCAGAATATGTAACATTGAATAGGAAGAAATAATATACAAAGTAAACTAACCAGGCATAGTCAGCATATAAGAATCAAGAGGCAGTAAAGAAAAACAGTGTTTGAAACAGATGAGTCTGTGCTAGAAGAGGATGTAGAAATTTGCTTCAGTGTTACAGAACTCCATTAAAGAACTCTCAACACAAATTTACAATTAAAATTTACAGCTCATTTCCCAACAGTGACAGGTTAAAAATCTTCAAGGCGACTGCTGTAACTAAAACAGATTATAAACAACAGAGACAACCAAAGTTAGTCTTCAAGTTCATCAAGTGGAAATACACCCAGACATTTGGAAGGTTTTCATCGAAACTGCAAATCATGGCTACCTTCTTATCGTTTACACACTGAATATAATCACTGGTTCATACCACTGGACATATGCATTACACGTGGGTATAGGCAATAGATAGCATATATTTATAAATTTACATAAGACACCAATATGTGCTCCACTTGCAGAATCATGGCAAGATGTGTTACCACAGTTACCAGTTTGCAACACCGAGAGGTTAGTTCATGTATGGCATACATAACACCTACTTCAACAAAGTTAATTATAGTACTGACTTGGCTTCAGTTCCACAAAGTTACAATTGAATGTAGTGCTAATGGGTTACAACTGACCATAAGTCAACAATTCCTTTGTGGAATAAGACCCTGACAGTCCCATTATCGGGTCAACCATCATGTATAACATTGTTGAACCAAAATAACACTGACCGACTGCCTTGTGATTTACGAACATTCCGAAGCAGGGCCAAACAGATCTACATGGATTAAGTAATTCCAATCTCTTATCAGCATCATTGACCACACAACACCCTTGACATAAATACATGGTATCTGCAAATATTTTAAACATACAGTAATCTGTGATTTAGGTTTTCATGCATCACATCAGCTAAAATACAAATCAGGCACTAGTTTATGAAAGAGAAGGTTTAAAAGTAGAAATCTTGATTTTCTGCATTTTGTAAGATACTACTTCACACATGAAAGTGTCACTAGTGGTTTAGAAAAAAAAGCTTCTTAAAATTGTATAAATGCTGTAGGGTCCTTAGGACAGAAAAACTTCTTTGACATGTAATGAACAACTGTATTGTACTGGGTACCGTTCCACTAACCGATCTTAGCCAATGATAGAAGATTGGCTTAAGATTGATCTTGGTGCTAAAATCGGTTAGTGAACCGGCCCCCTGGACTTTGATCCTTGGCAGGCAAGGGCTGCATCTTGGCTGATGTACATAGTAGTGGGGACCATACAACTATTTGATTGATTGACAGAGAACTGAGAAGGTTCTCAGAGACTTCATTCACACTGTGTAAATTGTAGCACTATAAAATGTAAAATATTCAGGTCTAATCTAGTGACTCAATCAGGGTTGTCCTGGAATCAAATGCAACCAAAGTGATGGCCAGAAGTTTCTCATCATCAGATTTCAGCTGAAGAGATGTGAAAAGGTCGAAAGAGGAAATAAGGAAGAGACAGGCCAAGTGCCACATGGATAGAGACATGATGTTAACAGGTGCAGATAGAAGCAACGTCAGAAGTAGCTACTCCACCAGAACTAGATCACAGTGTGCCTTGTACAGTCTCTTGTAAGTACATCAAGTATCATCTCTCAACACGAAGCCTAACTCAGGCCGAATTTTTTACCATACAAAATTGCGCAACAAAAGAATTGACATAAATGCAGTGGAAACAACTGGGTCTGTTGTTTCCCGTTCATCTAACAGCAATTAGCTTCGAGATCACAGTTCACTTTCCATTCAGAGACCACTTTCAGCAGAAGTCTGGTAACAAACACATTTGGCGCAAAATCATGAAAGATTAGTGTTCAAAACACACAAATAGTAGTAATGAGTCAGTGGTAGCACAAAGTGAAGACTGTCCAGCTTGCCAGTCCAGGGTACGTGGATATAAATATCTCAAGTCCAAAAGCAATACTTGTACTTCCAACTGTCGAAGGATTTGGCAAAAGCATGTATGTATGTATGTTTGTATGTATGTAGTAAGTATGCATGTAGTAGGCATGTCCTTCTGAGTGTCTCTGTAGAAGTCACTTGCAGATAGAAAAGTGATGAGCATGTCCCAGTCACTCAGGCGTGTTTGTGAGGTCTTCTATCAAACATATTGCTTCAGTATTCTTCATCCTCAGGGTCCAAAGCACCGTCATCCTGGCCTTCCTCAGGAGGAGCGAAACCATCCTGTAACACAAAGGTGGGGGAGTTACTGTTTAATGCCGCTTCAGCAGTATTGCAGCCATTAGCGGTGACGGAACACAAAGGCATTTAGATGCTATTGTCATTATTTGAATATGAAATGTCTGATAAAGTAACAATCAATCTGCAGTATCGAAAGAAAATATCAGTTATTAGGATGCTATTAATCTAACGTTTTTCCTTAGGATGTTAACATTAGCATCTACATTTAAAAAGATGTGGGAACAGTTTTGTTTTGGTGACAGAACGATCACAGTCATAGCATTTTCAGACTTTGAAAAGATTTCATGTCGAATCACATCTCAAGAAAAAGATCTCATATTCACTTCATTCAGTTAATGAAAACATTACATCTTTCATCAAAGTAAACAAATACAAGGGACCCACCTCTGTTGCATATAAAATATCAGTAATTTGTTTCATGCCAGGGTCTTCCTCACTCTGATCTTGACAAATTATCTCGATGTCACGAAGTTTAGAGAAATAGAAATCCCTCTCCTTCTCCAGACCTTCAACTGTGAGACGAAGTTCTTGTATCTGAAAAAAAAAAAAAAAAAATCAACTTCAAAGCTAAACAGATTCTGTTTCATAAATCCAAGGGAGACAACTTTGTAATGTCAAATTTATTGAAAATAGCCTCCCTTTGCTACAAGGTATCATTTCCATCAACTATAATTAATAGTTGAACACTTCAACATGAGATGAGAGATTTTTTAAGTATCTACTATGACTTCTAGTTGGAAATACAATGAAAATATTCTCCAGTTAAAGCTATCTTTTCCAAAATAATTTAAACAGCAAGTATTACAATTGCCTCCAATCTATTTTTCTTATTTTTTTACAAGTTATTATTTAGTTATCAAATATGTTTGATAAAGTATAACCCTAAATATTTTTTTAAAATGAAATCATCACTGATCCTATACAATGATGGACAATTGGTAAAACAAAGAAAATGTATTATATCTACTGACTCCGAACAATTGCAGACACAGCAAGACTTACATTTGCTTCCAGATCAGCTATTTTGTTATCTTTGCTGTTGCCGGTGTGGTTGGCGGCGGCGGCTTTAGGTGTTGGGGCAACTCTCCTTGTTGTCTCAGTCACTGGTACAACATAGGTAGAAGAAAATTATATTACAGAGGCAAGAAGTCCTAAGATATAACTGTTCCAACAACTATTGGTACTAAATTCAAATTGCACTTAGGTGCGAAAATGGATTGTTATGTCAAGAGGATCAAACATGAGATGGTTGTACAAGCTGCTTTACTATTTAAACAGAAGTCCTGTTTAGTGATTATACTAAATGACACCTACTTGGTTTTGATGTTTTAACAGTTGTTGGCGAAGGTTTCGTCACTCGTGGTTTGTTCAATGCACTTGTTTTCGTGGATCCACCCAAAGATTCCCCTCCCCGGGCTCCGATTGAATCATAATCCCTTCCATCATAATTTGCATCAAAAAACTTTTTGAACCATTGAACAAACTCAAAGTTATCTTGGAATTTCCCTTTCACTAATCTGTCGACTGGAACAATCTGAAAAGGATATAAATTACACATTGTAAACAAACTCGCAATTGAATTTTAATGCACTGAAGTTTGATTGTTTGAAGTTGAATAGTTTTGAGAAGAAAAAAACAACACCTAAGCACAATAAAATAAGTATCAAGTTCAATTAAATTTGTTTACATTTATTATTTTGGAGAGATTGGTGATAAATAAACAGTTTTTATGCCACTAACATGGCTATGCTCCCCGCCGCTAACGTTGAGCCAGGTTTTTATCATTTGGTCAAAAGGTGCTTATTCAAACATTGCATTACTGATAAAAAGTGGCATTATGATTACCAAAATTTAAGACATTGGGTACAATGATTCAAGAGATACTGCATTTACAAGAGTTTGAAAAGGGGTCAAAGTGTAGCGGTGACCTTGAAAATAAGGTCAACGTCACGAAAGTGGACTGATGTCTGCATAATCAGCCAATATAGGCTATCATCAAATTTGAAGACATTGTTATGATTCATGAGATATTCTTTAACAAGAATGTAACATACGTACGTACACCACTGAATACATTAATAGTCACCCGCTCCGTATTGCGGCGCGGGACAACAACGAAAGCACATTGAATTTGTGAAGCTTAGAGACATAAAAACACAAATGCTGTGATCAAAGCAAACTCAACATTTATAAGTATAATTCACTGACGACGGTTAGTCTAGCTCAGATTTAGTGCAAAGCAGAGTATTCTCAAGTAAAATTTGGAAACAGTAGCAGAAGACAGATTGAAGCAGTGTGAGGAGATAGAGGTTATTCCCATGATTGACTACAGATTCAGCCTGTTCAGGATCAATGTTAATTGAAATATGTTAAACATGCAATGAATAAAATAACTTGAGAACTATCAATAGACATTGAGTTTAATTCCATTATGAATTTTCATTCAGTCCAATCTTTTCAAAACAGGGTGAAGTTTAGAAATATAGGAACAAATGTTTATTCATGTACATGTACATGTTAGTAGACAGTGCATTATCGTCAAAATGAAAGTTTCTGTGATCTTTAATAGATCATGGGTTGAACAACCTTTTTAGTGTCAAATCATTGACTTACATCAGTTTCTTCTACTGAGTCACAGAGCTCTGTCTTCAAGTCCAGCCAATATTGATTTTTTATTCACTTTTGGGTGAATTTTAGGGCAACTCAAAGGTACAATTTGGTAAGCCAGTGACCTGACTTTCAGATTTTTTAACACCTGTAGATAAAATAATTCTTCATCCTCAAACTGAGTAAGGGTTTAACACTGCTTTCAAGAATATTTCACTTATATCACGGCTGCTAGTATTATTGCAGGGAGAAAGCCTGCAACGAGATGTGGCTATGCATTGCGGTGAAACCTGCGAGCAACGGCTGGAACTAGCTAACCATGGGTGGTACTGCACTGAAATTCAGTGTAGCATTGCACCCAACCTTACTGCGTGTAGAACAGATCTCTACTGCAGACAAAATTGCCATGCCCCTGGTGGGATTATTTCATTAAAGTAATACCCTTTGGTCACAACTGAATTTCCTTCCTGTACTACAACATTAGTCATTGCGTAGTGCAAATATGAATTAAGAAAGTGATGTTGACTTTTAATAATCTCTCAAACAAAAAGGTAGTCACACAAATAAAATATATTCTGAATCATGTTGAGATTTTTTTTGTGTTAAAGTTGAAATCAAATTCTTAGTATGTGTTATCAAGCTCCAGAAGATCAATCCATCAATACATAAATAACCAAACGTTCACAAAATAACTTAAACTTAGTATCAGGAACTAAAATAAATTCACAATATTCATGTTAAAGTAAATGAAATAGAATTCACCATAAACACTAACAAATGTAAATATTTCATTTATTAACAGATTTACACAGACAACTTCTTTCATTTTCATGTGAGGTAAATCGTGACTAAAGTTAAGTAGTTAGAAATGCAGAGTAATAAAACATGTTTTGTCTGGATTTTCTTCATTTATAAGATAATATATTACAACTTACAGCTTCTACATTGTTTGCACAATGTTTCTGGCTGTCATCCATATTATTGAGTTTTACATTAGAACACCAACTTCTAAGTGCATCTAAAACATCATTATCATTGTCTTTTTGAATTGGTGTTAATCTTTGAATCTTTTGAATTATAAGATAAATTAGATTTTTGTAGATATCCAAAATCTTTATTAGAACAAATATCACTGGCAAAAGAAGTTGATTGCATAAAGTCTGTGATACACACAGTGGAGTTGCTAGAGTGTGTCAGGCCAGTCTACAGATGCAGCACACTCTACGATACGTGTAGATAAGGAGGTAGCATGCTAGATGTAGATGAAGCCTAGTGCTAGTTGATCAAGTAGCTAGGTAGGTAGACAGGCACACACGTGACGAGAGTGACAAGACACAATGGCAGCATCCACCACACTTACCTTGTCCACTTTCACCCTTTGGAAAGATAGTTGTAAGCACTTGAAATTGCTAATGAATTCATGTTCTAAATGTGTATTGAATTTTATCCTTTTCATCTGAACTGTACCTGCAAGAGGCAAGACAATTTGTCCTTAGCAGAGGGTCAAGTCAAGAATTTGCCGTCACAACACCTGCCCTCAAACAGTTAGCTATGCTGACACATTAGAGATGAGATCCAGAGCAATCTTTGGGAGAGGATGGATCTAAACCAATAATCCGTTGCAGCCTTCCCTTACACCAACATGGCAAGCAATGTTGACAGCATCACATATAAGTTGAACATGTGTTTATTTGAAGTGGTGCATGGCTATCGATGAGCATATACTTTGATGAAACAATCATTAGGCTGAAAGGCGATTAGAATGATTTGTCAACAGTTAGTTCTGCATTATGCCTGTTGGATGAAAGGATGTTTGAAGTCAGGTGCTTGTGATAGCATCAGCATACATGATCTATTCTGGTAATAGTCGCAGGTTAGTTGGTTAGTTCCCGCATGCATCAAGGGTACAGGGGCCATGTGGGCACAAGGAGTCTGCTGAAACAATATAGGACCTTGAAGGCAGGCAGGTAACCCAATCAAACAGATGCCGTTGTTTTATTCCCTTTTACTACCGATACTACTGACTCAGAACATCATGAATGGTAAAGATCATGAAAATGACCCCTGAACCTATTTTAAGTGACTTGGGCTGGACTATTGACAGAGGTATCATGGGGTCATAATAAGGGTGTAGCATTTAAAACAGTTTTATTCAAAAGATCTTCAAAATTTGCGGCTTAATGTTTTGAAGACAACCTGTTTGGGAAGTCCTCTGCATGCCTACACTGGTCGCTGATTGCAGTGGGGAGAGAGGGTGATGGCTGCATGCATTAAGCTGCAATAAAACAACAGTTAGGCCCACTTCCAGCTGAGCTGAACTGAGCAGTGCAGTGGTCGACAGTTGTATGATGGGCACTAGGCCTGTCTGCCCATCATGCCACAGACAAGACTAGACAAACTAGAGGAGTCAGTGTCACCCCCTGTTGGGCTTCACGCTCATCAATACCTTATCCACCGCATTCTTCTTGAACGATCCCTGCAGCAACTTGAAATTCTGAATGGCTTCATGTTCTAATTTGGTGTTGTATTTGACTTTCTTCAAAAAGAGAGTTCCTGAAATGGGAATTCAGGTGATAGGGAACAACAGAGAATGGGCAGGACAGGCCACTGAATGAGTACATACACAAAAAGTAAATAAATATACATCACAAGTACTTCATAACTGAGCAAAGGAATACATTGGACGGTCAGGTTCTGAGTACCTTTTCCTGAGGATTCAATTACTTGACAATTGAACTGGTTACGGAAATATGGAATTGGAAGTTTATATTATTGTTCATCTTGGTTTTGCTTGGGTGTAAAAATGATGAAATCTAGTAGCATAATCATTTATATTAATTTGTGATGGAAATTAATATCAATTTTGTCAAATTAGCTTTCTCAAATATACATTTCGTCAATAACCAAAATATGTGCCAAAAACTTATCTCTTAGTCTCATCTTTTCGGGAAACCATAAAGTTGATATCTGTTTCTTCAATATATTGTAGATCATGCAAAAATGATTGTGCATGCCACATGATAAAATATGAAAAAATAAAAAATGACCCAGAATGATTGAGCCAAGCAAGAATTAATAATTGCTCATGCATGGCATGTAATTCTACACCACATCGATGTTGGTTAAGCAAGACTTCTAAAATCATTTCCTAACTTGCTGCCTAGCTTCTACACGCGACTGTTATGTCTGTCTGTGATCAAGAGGGAGATAAAATTTCCGATATAGGAAGCTCATGTTACAGGCTGATCTAAACGTCTACTGGTGGGCTACAGCTATACTACACGTCCCACTAGGGAGTATCAGTTTATAACCTCTACACCACTTCCTCTAACCTAGCTTTGATGTACACATCAAGTACTTCTACACTATTTCAACTCTGTACAGCTTTCCAAGCATTTACGGCTAAGCTGAAAATGTTGGCCATAATTTTGTTCTGAAATTCTAAGGTTGAGTAATTAATACTAATTATACTTCAATAATTCTCTGTACATATGACCATAAGCAGTGAAATGAAAATAAAAGCAGGATAATAATTGTTTTTAGACATGCATGGTTTAAATATTCATGAATATTATAAAAGATTAAGCAAATAAAAATTTGTCATTATGTATAAGATTTAATACTAGTGAAAACAATGAATGATGCTAAAAAAAAGTTGGGTTGTCATAAAATATTTCTCAATATCAGATTCTGTTGGTAATCATCCAAACTGAATTCCTATCTGAACCAATTAACTTTGGTCGAGTCTCAAAGCAAAGTCATTCATTATTTATATAGTAACTATGCATGGTTGAAATTACTGATTGTTGTATGTACGGCTACACAAAGAAAACATTTGAATTAATTAATAAGTTGACAAATACTGTATGTTGATGACAATAACTAATTTGTTACATGGGGTGAATGATATATCATAATGAATGAATAAAGATACACATTGTACACATTGATACAACTAGTTAATTATGGGTTATACAGAGAGCTACTCATGCATAAAACAAACATCAAAATTAGGGTCTCTCATTACAACATTATACAAGACCAAAATATTCAATAAAACCTTTCACATTTCAATTAATCAGTCTTTTCTGAAATGTCAAATGTTAATAGAGAAAAGACACAATTTGTTTATCAATAATCAAAACAACAATGAAATATGTATAATGTATACATGTGTAGAAATTTGTCACCTGCTTCACAAGTATGCAACTATTTTTTCCTTTTCAAGATTTTCTTGAAGATGCAAGAAAAATGATTACTCTGTATCGTTTTCTCATAAATGATTTGCTAATAGTTTACTTTACCCTTGAAAACATGGTATAACATAACATCTAGCTTGCATTCATGGCTATCGACTTACTTTTAATATTTTAAATATAAAGTATAAATTTCTGATTTTTAAAATTTTATTTAAGTTTTTTTTTTTAATCTGAAATCTGAACATAAATGAATGTCAAAACCCCCAAACTCAATGACATCATAGCGGACATATCATTGATAAGTAAACATGTGTTACATGTTTTCAATACAGCAGCAGCAGTGTTTATTCCACTTATAGTTTATGAGAAGGGAGGGAGAAGATTCAGGTTTTATCAATGAAGTTACGAGGGGAGAGACACCTCCAGCTGGCATGAGTCATCACTGACAACCTGACAACACGAGGGCTCGTAAACCATGTCACACACTCACTGTGTACTCGGTGATTAGCAGTAGTAAAACAGTAGTTGTCACCGGTGAACATATTTTCCTACAGTTACTTAAACCAAATTTGATCTTGTAATTGTTTCCCAAAAACTTATGATTGGTACTGAGAAGTATTTATCAATGAAATTAAGTACTTTTGAAAAATGACTTGAAAATGTATCAGATCTTAATTCCAATTCATTATTCATTCAAACACCATCATTTCAGGTCGCAATACATTTTTTTGTATGAATGCTCCTGAAATGTTTTGTTCAGAACTCACCTGGGAATAACATGTCCATAAACTGGCAATATGCACTGCCTGAAACGAAGAAAATACTACTATTAACACAATATCTCATTCTTCTAAAATCACACTTGTGAAACCTTAATGCAAGTAGCATTTTAGCAAAGAAAAGCAAAACATATTGTAAGAATAAATGCAAAATAATAATGTATGCCACTTCAAAATAGCTTTCAAAGACATAATAATGTTGTGAGTGAGAAGTCTTATACAAACATGCTTTTTTTACTATGTAGATTTTCCCTAACATTAATAAACCACCTAGAAATTCATCAATCTGTAACAATAGTTGTTATTTGGCAAACAGTTTGAACAAATATCCCATCACTTGACGACAATTGTCATGACACATGATCTATCAGCAAATTTGGCAATGTTTGAGGAGAAGATCTTTTATTGGAGGATTCGTAGTATAGGCAATACACTCATTGATGTGAGAGGAATGCAAGCTAAGCGTATATAGCACACACAAGGGTCTAAATAGAACTGAAGGGGTCACTGACACCTACCACTCCCATGTTTGATGGAGGATTATGCTAAGTGTTAGTACATATGGACCATTGGAGAAGTTGAAAGTTTCTGGTCTCATCCCAAAGTTCTTGCCTGGACTCACAAATCGTAACACATTGAAAACCACATATTTTCATACAGTAAAATATTGATAAAAGTGCTGATAACAATAATATCCACTCTTTTTCTCATTAATTAGATCAGTACAATAAAAACAGCGGATATGTATATTTTTAAAAACTATAGTAAACCTTTTTGGTACATCATCGCATCATCTACAGACCAGCACAGCATAAATAATCCTGTAGTGCATTCTAATCTGGCAAATATTCCATGACGTTTTCACTTCAAATATTCCTCCTGGAGACATACAGGAGGGAACAAATAATGGTGCCAGAGGCATGTTTCTTTGAATATAACTCAGCAATATGGAAACATCAGAGAAAGGGTTTGTTGTAGCAAATACTAGGCCCCGACTGTGACCAAACAGCAACAAACAGCAGCACAAAGCCAGCAGTATCCCTAGTGACACATTGACACAGCAACTGTGCAAACATCACATCTCAACTACTGATACACACTCGCACACCATCATACTGTAACTGTGGCACAACTAGTTAGGTTTAGTTAAAACATTTAAGTGTCTATTTGAGAAACTCAAAGAAAATCAGTGGCCAGTAAATTTTTAATGGTTTTAAGTTCGAATCTACCCGGTGCTGGACATTTTTAAAAACAAACTCTTGAATGCTTTCTTCTTAGGTTGCTACTGCACTATAAATTAAGTGCAATGTCATGTCAATCACAAGTTTTTATCACAATAAATGCAGCAATGTGTTGCAGGCTTTCCTCCTGCACTAATACTAATGCTGTGATAGAATATTTATGAAAGCCTCAAATTATCTCACATTTCTTAAAGTATTATATATAATAAAATTTATTAAAATTAATTTTAAATGATTTTTTGCATTCTGTTGTTATATCCCCTAAGCTTGAAATGATTTATTATCAATTATTACCAGACCAACATAAACTCAAATGTAAACTCAGAAATGAAGAGATACCCGAGTACACCTAATAATACATCCAATCAAAAAAAGTTCGTGAGAAATTAGATACTTGTGAAAATTGTGAATATTACCAACAGATGTTTCTAGACATCTTGTATAATTTTTTCTGGGAGTGGTTTACATTACACAAATCAATATTTCTCTGTGTTACAAATTTAGAATTGAGTCATACGACTAATCAACAACAATTACCGTCAATCTATACCACACCATTTAGCTTAAAACAATGTTACATGCAGGTGAAATTAGAGATTTCTATGAATCATAAGGCCACAGGTCTCATATGTATTGGATATATATAAACATACAATTATCATTATTGAAGAAAACGTGCATATATAACATTTCAACAGGGATATACCGTAAATGCTTGAATAATCGCCCGGCGATTATTAATTTGAAACCCCCAATAGACCCAGTGATTATTTTTTTCGAAGCCATAATATATATGTGACAATTTTAAAATCATTGCAAAACATCATTGCAGTATGTTTAAAATTATGAATGTGCATGTCATGATGTCAAACTTTGCATAAATATGCTTATGCCGGAATTATTTTTGAAAAGGAGATAGCCATTAGTTTATTTACATTTGCTAAATCTAACCCGGCGATTATTCAAGGCAGGCGATTATTCATTTCAAAGAGGGCTTAGACCGGCATTTATCCAAGGATTAAAGGTACCAATCAATCCTCCATACAGACTACAGATGTATAATCTAAAACTAAATTCTGTTACAAATAGAAATAAATATAGTAAATGACTTCTGACTTCAGGTCAGCGTCCCTTGTATTAGGTCTAATTCAACCTTCTTACCATTAACAAAAACAACATAATGTCAGATATTCCTAAATAACAAAAGGCATATCTTCTCTGCTTGCTTGATACATGTATGAAGTTTAACTTTTCACTTGCAATACCCGGGTTGGTCAGGGGCGGCCATAGACAATTCCTAGGTGTGTGGCCCAAACTTAAAGACTTTTTATCGATTCACTTACATGCATGGTGTCTCCCCTAGCGAGATACGAGACGACATGTCTCCGTGCACCGCTCCATGAGAAGCTCTGTATTTATAACTTGTAGTTCGCAGTTTTGTCAATGTCCGGTCAAAGTGTCCAGCAAAACTCACGACAAATTGCATATGCATTGTTGACCTGAATGCATCGATAATTAGCTTTACAAAAGGCCAATTTTGCCCGCTCCGTAGCCTTATCTCCATGGGGCTGTCCCCTCGACTGCCCTAACGCTTATTAGAGGCTCTGTGCTTTTTGGAGAACTGATGCTTATTTCTTTAATAGAAAATGAAATTTTGTGTTAAGCCGTCATTTACAATTAAAACGTGGAGAGGAAAGTGTTTATAAATGTGAAAGTCAAAGTGAATGAAATGCTGTAACTGCATGTGCCATTGACATTAAAGAAGGGATGAATCATTTGTTTCATAATCAATCTACCAATGTTTACTAGAGGAGCATTAATTAATTAAAGGATAGATGCAATGACATATGGTCAAAATCGGATTCATTAAAATGGGATGTCAATTTGACAATTGATCGATTTTAAATTTCTGAAATCGGTCCATAAATTACTTATATACGGCTTTTTAAACAAGAGAATTAGTGAGCACAGCTCACTCATGATACCCCCGCTTTTAACATTGGTCAAAGAGAAATGTTTGAAAATAGCAAAAGGGCATCAATGTTTAAACTTTTGTATGAACAGACCATTATATATAAGTATTATTAAAGCAGAGTAAGTATTACACTTAGGCCATGAGCCAGACCCATTAATTTTGGCCATCGGTACCATCTGAGGGGAATAATGCTCATAGTAATTTTTTACAGGGTATTCATCTATAGAGTCAGAAAATATGTGATAGCATTGAATTGATGGTAGCCTTTTGAGTTTTAATCGCCGTTTTGTCACCGCACTCCAAAATAGACTTTTTCCGAAATTGATGTCAGGCAGAAGAACACATTATATTTCAATTTAATGATTCTCCATTATTATTGACAATATCTCCTTGAAAATTATCAGGCCTGTAGCACAGGTTAGGTGCTTTTACAATTAGGTTTTAAAACTACCACAAAAACAAAAACACTCACTGGAAATGTGGAGTTAATTCAGACACTGAACAAGCTTGGACATGGTGTGAGTTACTCTCAGCTGGAAGAGAACGATACTGCTCTGTGCCTTCAGCGACAGTCTTCAACCACCAAGTTGTACTTCCAACCTCCATCAAACCTCATGTCTTCACCAATCTTGCATGGGATAACATCGACAAACTTGCAGAAACTCTCACTGGAAAGGGTACATCACATCAATGGCATAGCGGTACAATCTACGATCTATGGATCACGTCTGCGCAGAGAAGAACTTCCGTGCATTGAGAAATTGAAGCAGAGATCAGTGACCATTGAGGACCAAGAACTGGAAGTATATGTAGTTGGTGTGCGCGTAGGTCCACAACCTCTACCATCCAGAGCGGATCATTTTCAGGAAACCAGACAAGCTACTCAAGCCGTCCGCAATAAGAACCTGGTGTGGATGCTTGCAAGAGAAACAGATTCAGAGAATCAGACAATACCAAGCTGGACTGGGTTTAACATCAGCACTAGAGACGAGGTGGTAATCTCAGACGATACTGTTGGATACCTACCAACCATCAATGCACCAGCCACTGACAACTATAAGTTAAGGAGAAAACATGACTCCGAGGTCTTCTGCTCTGAGAATAACCTGAAGGGAGGGATAAAGCCCCGAGGGCGTTAGCCCGAGGGGCTATCCCGACCTTGAGGTTATTCTCAGAGCAGAAGACCGAGGAGGAGTGTTTTCTCCAGCTTATAAACCGTCAACCATCAAAATTTACGAGTTATAGTTTCGGACGCTCAAAGGGCCTAATTCCTCCGCTTAGACCATTTTAAAAGCAGAAGATGAAGGAGGAATGTTTTCTTCCTATTTATAAACGTAACATGTAAAAATTTATATTTTATAATTTTTGATTCCCAAATCGTGTTTTTATAAAGGGTATGTCGCCCTCGGTTGGGTTATATCGAGGCAAAGAAGGTATGACTATAAATGGAGTAATTCAACTCCACTCATCATCTCGGTCTGCATAGCCGAGCGGTCTAAGGCGCCAGTTTAGAGAGCGAAGGGTCCCAGGTTCGAATCCAGCTATTTCAACTTGGAAATTTTTAACTTTGTATAATTTTCGATAATAATTGCTGCTTGTTGGCTATTGCGTTGCAAGTCTGAAAAATTATTCTAAGTCCATTTCCAGGTCTTACTTTCAAAAGTAAAACCTCATACCGGGTTATTCTCGGAAGTAAGACCTCATTAGAGGTTATTCCAAGAAAAGTAGATACCTACAAAACAACAGACAGAATCCGACCTAGGTTTATAAATACTGAACCAGTGAGAGCAAATAAGGAAGGAATTACTTTTGGAGACGGTTGTGGTAGTCATGGACCAAACACTTTATGCACAAGCCACCGAAATTGCCTGGACACACAAAAAAACGCTTTTCAAACATTGTTCTTAGAATGGGTACATTCCACACACTGTGTAATGCCTTAGCTATCCTTGGTCAGCAATTTCGGGATGCTGGTTTACAGGACCCTGACATAGAAACGGGAATAGTGTCTGAAGTGTCCATCAATGGGGTCCTTGATGGTAAGTATTACAATCGTGCTGTGAGGGTGCACAAGTACATTTATGAAGTGCTGATGAGACTGGCCTGTTCATACCATGGGTAGAGGATAACATTCAAGGGAGGAATGGGATGATCTAGACATTCTTGGATTAAGTGAACAGCATTATTGATGATTTGAACCAACAGAGTTTAAACAATTTGCTGCAAAGTCCACTCCTAGCTGAGCTTATAATCCTATGCAAAGACTTCCGTCATAACAATGGAGGACTCTCTGCCTTTTGGATGTCATACCTAGACATGGTGGAGGACGTCATACTTGGCCTCCTGCGTGTGAGGGGAACTGGGACTTGCACCTTCACGCCATACGAAAAACTTTCCCATGGTGTTTTGCTTACAATAAGCTGAACTATGCCAGATATCTGTCCCCATAATTTGCTCAGATGACAAATCTTCCAGAAAAAAATCCTGATGTGTATGAAGCTAAGCCTTTAAAACAGGCCAATTCTCCGTGTAGATGTCACGTAACAACCCTTTCGGGCGGATTCCAGTGGACCAGACCACACAAACTCCAGGAGGCACAGCTCGGTTCAGCTTGAAAGCAGCGGCTATCAAACGATACTACATAGCAGTTGAGTACCGCAGTGCATTTCTAAAGCAATTAAGAGACATATACAAGGTAACACATCAAAAGTGTGCCATACAGAGCTTCAGCTACCAAGAATACAAAAAGATGAGGAGGCTGCGTCTGCAGTTGTTGGCCTAAAAGATTTGGTGAAGGATCTTATTAGCATCTCCACGACAAAGGCAGCTCCAAAAGACATTGCCACCGACATACGTTAAAGGCATATGAGATTGGTGCGCAAAACTAGGCAACCTTTAAGGCTGAGAGATGGGAGAGAGACCCACCAGCAAAGAATTTCTAGGACCCCTTGAAGACTAACAAGCTGAAGACATTCGGCAACATGTGAATAAAAATAGAGCCATGGGCTCTGTAGCTCATCAGGGTTTCATTGATTTACTATCTAAAGTTGAATATTTAAGTTATTTAAGTTATTGTTTACAAGTAAAAGATAGGTTCTTAGATCATGACCACTGTGACCCCATTTGGGGTCACAGGGTCACATAATCTACAATTTAGAATCCCCATTGGCCAAGGAGTCTGCACACAACTTTTCAGCTCTCTAGACCTTTTGGAACTGGAGAAGAAGATAAAAATAGGTTTTTAAGGATGTGACCCCTGTGACCCCATTTGGGGTCACAGGGTCACGAAATCTTCAATTTAGAATCCCCATTGGCCAAGGAGTCTGCACACAACTTTTCAGCTCTCTAGACCTTTTGGAACTGGAGAAGAAGATGAAAATAGGTTTTTAAGGAAGTGAACCCCGTGACCCCAAATGGGGTCACGGGGTCACGAAATCTACAATTTAGAATCCCCATTGGCTAAGGAGTCTGCACACAACTTTTCAGCTCTCTAGACCTTTTGGAACTGGAGAAGAAGATGAAAATAGGTTTTTAAGGATGTGACCCCTGTGACCCCATTTGGGGTCATGGGGTCACGAAATCTACAATTTAGAATCCCCATTGGCCAAGGAGTCTGCACAAAACTTTTCAGCTCTCTAGACCTTTTGGAACTGAAGAAGAAGATGAAAATAGGTTTTTAAGGATGTGACCCCTGTGACCATTTGGGGTCATGGGGTCACGAAATCTACAATTTAGAATCCCCATTGGCCAAGGAGTCTGCACAAAACTGTTCAGCTCTCTAGACCTTTTGGAACTGAAGAAGAAGATGAAAATAGGTTTTTAAGGATGTGACCCCTTTGACCCCATTTGGGGTCATGGGGTCACGAAATCTACAATTTAGAATCCCCATTGGCCAAGGAGTCTGCACACAACTTTTCAGCTCTCTAGACCTTTTGGAACTTGAGAAGAAGATGAAAATAGGTTTTTAAGGATGTGACCCCTGTGACCCCATTTGGGGTCATGGGGTCACGAAATCTACAATTTAGAATCCCCATTGGCCAAGGAGTCTGCACAAAACTTTTCAGCTCTCTAGACCTTTTGGAACTGAAGAAGAAGAAGATGAAAATAGGTTTTTAAGGATGTGACCCCTGTGACCCCATTTGGGGTCATGGGGTCACGAAATCTACAATTTAGAATCCCCATTGGCCAAGGAGTCTGCACACAACTTTTCAGCTCTCTAGACCTTTTGGAACTGAAGAAGAAGATGAAAATAGGTTTTTAAGGATGTGACCCCTGTGACCCCATTTGGGGTCATGGGGTCACGAAATCTACAATTTAGAATCCCCATTGGCCAAGGAGTCTGCACATAAAATTTCGGCTCTGTGGAATCATTGGTTCTGGAGAAGAAGTCGAAAAAGTGAAAAGTTTACGGATGGACGGATGGATGGATGGACGGATGGACGGATGGACGGATGGACGGACGCCGGACACCATGCCATGCCATAAGCCCATCGGGCCTTTCAGGCCTGATGAGCTAAAAAAGGAAGTGATTCTTGAAAGCAGGCAGATCTTTGTTTGGTCGCATCATTTATGACACTCAGGATGGAGGTTATCCTCTCTCATCCCCTTGGACCATTACCGAGGGCCCTGTCCACACCAGATGGATTGCTGCGAA
The DNA here is from genome assembly GCA_936450465.1 of Gibbula magus. Lineage (NCBI taxonomy): Eukaryota > Metazoa > Mollusca > Gastropoda > Trochida > Trochidae > Gibbula > Gibbula magus. The sequence goes on from OW388292.1 coordinate 26,853,510, forward strand.
AGACTAACAAAGCGACTTTAGCCACCATTTTGTAGAAGAATGTGTCAGTAGCAGAGCAGCCCCCAAGTAACTCTGCTTCAGTGGTCGATGGGATAAACCTAGTCCAAAGAGTAATGGGTGATCAGAAGAGATCAGGGAGATGTCGCTACAAAAGTTCAGTGTATGGCACTGAGGGAAGGAGCTGGGAGTTACAGAATAGATGCTGTGTTTGACCCATACTGGGAGATCTCTATCAAGAACAGTGAGAGATCGATACGAGGCGGAGAGGCTGGCCATCAGCTTCAAAGCATCACAGGTGCACAAATTGTTTCCTTAGCAGATTTGCTAAAAATACCAGTATCATTACCTTCTTTGTCAGTGAATGGAGGAACCCAGAATATAGAGAAAAGCTATACAAGAGAAGGTGCTACATGCAACAGTAGATGACAAATGCTACAAAATCGCATCTCAGGATAGTGAAGAGGTGCCAGCTCTCAAGTGCCAACAGGAGGAAGCAGATGGGCGGTTACTCCTCCATGCAGCCCATGCAGCAACAGAAGGATATAAGTCTATAGTGATATGCTCAGAGGACACCTATGTCTTCATAAAGTCCTTGGCATTGTATGACAAGATTGGAGTCCAACTGTTCCAGAAATGTGGAACAAGAACACGAACGAGACATCAGGAAGGTTGCTGCCACTGTTGGCATAGATGTCAGCAGGGCCCTCATTGGGCATGCATATACAGGATGTGACACTTTGTTTGCAGGCAAAGGAAAAGCATGTGCCTTGAAACTCCTAACCAGGAACATTGAAACGCAGGACACATTCCTAGAGTTTAGGCTTTTACTTGCCTTCTCTATGCACGAAGGGCATCATCCACTTTGGTCAATGATCTCAGGTACAACCTACTCTGTTATAAGAAAGGTGAGATAGAGAGCCACTAGCTTCTATTATGTAGAGACTGCCTAGTGCAACACTCACAAGGAGCAAACTACCAGACTGCAATATGGAGACGATGAACCAAGTCCTGTTGGTCGAGGATGGACAGTTGAGAAGGATCTATTGGCTTGCAATTTTTACACAAAAGTGTTCACTACCAAAATACGGTGTTTGTCTGACAGACTGAAATGCACTGACATGTGCAGACTGCCAGACTGTGACAACCATACGTCTATCTTTGAGTCAGATGAAGGGGAAATTGCAGAACATTGAAGAACTGGATTATGATTATGATATTAAAGTGGACCAGAAATATCTTTAAGGATAGATGAAATGACATATGGTCAAAATGGGATTCATTGAAATGGGATGTCAATTTGACAAATGTTCGATTTTAAATTACTTAAATACGGCCTTATTTAGCCCCGGCGACCAGAATGAAAGTCTGAGGGGGTGTGACCCCTGAAGGGATGACTTCTGTGACGTCACTGGAGTAACCTGATTTTCGGCGATAGTCATAATTCAACGTAATTTCGCAACATTTTGATTGTTAATTTCACTAACAAATCTTCAATCAAACAACTTCAATTGTCCATATATCGAATGTTAAGATATCCAACTAAGTAATTCTGCAGATGACAATTACGTAAGTATTGCATAACATGTGTTTTTGGCGATTTAACACACCTCATAAATTCCTCTATAATCATTAATTAATTAACGAGGCTGCACGGAGCGTGTCACGCCTCAATGGTTCTTCTGAAAATATTTCCCTGCAGAAATCGCGGTATTGTTAAAATGGGTTAATTAAAATCATCATAATAATCAATTGCGAGTGTATATTGTCTCGATTTTATGCTCCGATATACACTATACGTAGAGATACTCATTTGTCATTCTTGAGAAAAATGCATTTCACCATATCTTTAATAATCACAAAGAACCAATCGTTTATAAGACACTATGTGTTCAGAATCACATTGGGCCTAGGTTTAATTAATATGACCAAAAGAAGATCGTTTCCTCTTCACCTTTGACTCATTCATCAGATTGAAAAGATTAAATATCTTACTCTAAATTATTGTTTTATTATTATATATAATTGTTATACGGTTTCCTAATACCTTCATCATATATGGGCATTACTGCATATTTAAATCCCTTAATGGGGTAACATTGTCTGTTATACTGATCTTGATATACAACATATATTAAAGGGACACTCCGGCTTTGATAAAATGGGTCCCATATCAATCAACAAAGGCTAATTAGAATGCAACATAGTAACAACCAAGCTTTACTGCGATCCATATTTATTGAACATGAAGTGTCTCTTTTAAGAACTTTTATATTGCTGAATAAGTTTGTGACAAACCTGCATAATTATATCTGTTCCAAACCTTTTATTTATTTCTCCACAAGTAGGTTGGTTTAACGCAATGGAAAAAGCTACCGACTGAAGTGTCATCAACGGCATACTTTTCAAACTAGGCATATTTATCACTTTTTATGAGAAGCAAATGATCCTAGCAAAAGGTTTGACAAGTTTAAAATGTTAAAAGGTTTACTGATAAAGAAATATCGGTTTGGGTGAATCTGAAGATCTAATTTTGTAACTGTCATTTTTTTCGACATTTTATTACAGAGTAGGCATATAAAAAGGGTGATAACACACAAAAGGCTACCACAGATAAAATGCTATCACATATTTTCTAACTCCAGGGTTGTATGCCTTGCCAAAAATCACTATGAGCATTATTCCCCTCAGATGGTACCGACCAACCTTCTGGCTCATGGACTAACTTGTAAGCATGTTTTAGAAGTAAAAGTCGAAAAATTTGAAAAATGGCATTAAATATGCAAATGAGGGTATGAAATATAGAAATGACAAATGTACACATCAGTGGTTTCGTAACATTTGAACAATTAGTGTCTGGGTTATGAGTGGAACAAAAAGTGTGAATGGCGAAGATGAACAAAGAAAATTTGCATAAATTATGCAAATGAGGGTATGAAACATACAAAGGGCAGATGTACACATCATGGTGATTGTACATATCAAGTTTCGTAACATTTGAACAACTGGTTTCAGAGTTATGAGTGGAACAAAAACTGTGAATGGCAAAGTCGAAAACGGAGAAAATTTGCATAAATTATGCAAATGAGGGTATGAAACATACAAAAGGCAGATGTACACATCGTGATGATTATATGTATCAAGTTACAAGACATTTGAACAATTAGTATTTGAGTTATGAGTGGAACAAAAACTGAATGGCAAAGTCGAAAAACGGAGAAAATTTGCATAAATTATGCAAATGAGGGTATGAAACATACAAAAGGCAGATGTACACATCATGGTGATTGTACATATCAAGTTTCGTAAAATTTGAGCAACTGGTTTCAGAATTATGAGCGAAAACAAAAACAGGACGGACGCACGGACGCACGGACGTGCTGACCGCTATATACCCCCGACTACTTCGTAGCGGGGGTATAAAAATGCCTAGTTTAGCCCCGGCGACCAGAATGAAAGTGTGCGGGGGTGTAGCCCCTGAAGGGATGACTTCTGTGACGTCACTGGAGTAATCGCATTATCGGCGATAGTCATAATTCAATGTAATTTCGCAACATTTCACAGAAATCTTCAATAAACCAACTTAAATTTCCCATATATTGAATGTTTAGATATCCAACTAGGTAATTCCACAGATGACAATTACACAATTATTACATAAACATGTCTTCTTGGCGATGTAATACACCTCATAAATTCATTTAGCTGCAGTGATAACCATCATAAATTAATTAACGAGGCTCGGCAGTGTAGCCGGCCCCGTCTGTCACTTATCACAGTCACGCCTCAGTGAGCATTTTCAAAATGAATCGCCCCCATCGTGTTAAAATGGGTGAATTAAAATTGTCTTAATTATCAATTGCAAGTGTATACCTCTTTGCTATGGAGCCGTTACTATATCAACAGTATCAAGAGAATCTTTAATTTACAGGGGTTGGAAAATATGAATGCCTGATGTACAAGCATGGTACACTTTCAATGCCAGACAGTCAGGCAAGTAAACTATTCTTTTTAACTCATCCTTTGTCAAACAACGCGTAAGACAAATATCATGGATAATAGTTAGAAGGGAATCTGAGACCACAACCAACAGGATTTATCATTAGAATCCAGACAGTAAAGTTGATTTGGGATTTAAAACGATGGATTAATAAATATTTCCATTAAATCATGTCAGCAAGTATTATTATAGGGAGAGCCATCACCAACACAGTTGCTATGCATTAAGATGAAACCTGCAACCAATCAGCTGGAACTATTCCAATCCGGAATTCAATCAAGCTGAAGGGATGTCCCACAAACAGAAGCATGTAGAAATACTTTCATCACACTCTACCACTGACATCATTATCAACAGCTTTAGAACAAGAATCAAACTAATCTAAATGAGAATGTTTAAATGTTCAAATGAACTTGAATACTCACCTGAACAAAGTTCCTCAATTTTTGTGTAGTTTGCTTGTAACGTATCATTGACCCATGCAATAATGTCATGTCGACTCAAATTCTCTGCTGTGGCACTTGTGTTGTATACATTTACTGCCATGTTGAAAGCTGTTAGTTCAGGTGGGGGAAAAGAAAGAAAAAATTCATATTAATATTTTTTTAGTGCAAGAGATACATAAACATAATAATCGTAATCACAAATTAAATAGGGTTATATTATCTATTTTATCCTATTTAGTTTTACAATTGCAAATTTAAAAAGAAAACAAAGAAACAAATAAGCTCTTGCGTATCATTATACACTTTCAGGTAATTTACTTCTTTAAAAGATTTCATGAACATATACGCAAATACAAAACTTCTGTAACTGTCTTTAAGATCTTCAACCTCGTCTTCACGAGAAAATCTGAAGAGATCATATAAGGATATATCTTGTCCTACTTCACATTTGAAAAGGGCAACTTAAAGATGTGAACCCAGAAAGCTACTGAGTCAACACACTCCAGAGTGCAACTTCTACAGCATGGACACTCCTCTAGAACGTCAACATTCTTGTCAACAATGTGAAACAAATCACCCTTTGCTACTATTTCCTTGATTATTTACAAGTTGACATTGACATCGGTTCATGACATCCACGAAAAGCGTCAATTGAGTAAAATTTATTCAATAATAAATATGTTTATTGAAAATGTTCAGTAACTGAGATCTTCCATAAATAGAAACACTGAATGGAAGGTTTCCCCAAGAGATATCACCGGCATGACAGCTACGCAATGCGGCGGTTCATTCTAGAAACCGATTTCAAGTAGCCGAACTAAGCGTTAAATATGATCATATTTGTTATCAAGGTTTAATTTACAAGATAAGTATGTACATACACTACATTTGATTTGTTACATTATACTTAGTTACCTTATATATCGAAATAACACACCCGCTTTCACGTCAGTACCCGCTCAACTTACGTCTGTCTGTTAGTCGTCGTTTAAAATTAAGGTCATATATAAATTCGGGACGGGACAAAAACGGAAAAGAAATTCCAAATACTCAATCGAGTTTTGGCCGTATGTTTCTCTGAGGATATCACGAAATGTTGATATAATTCATATTTTTTTAATTCTGTGGGGTTTTTTCACTTAATTCTGTGTTTTTCACTTTAAAGTTTCATATTTTACTATTACAAACTACTACTATTACTAACTCATTCTATAAAATGAAGTATTTAAAAGTGTTATAATTATTGTCATTCTGTCCAAAAGTCCTTTTCCTTTATTTTTTTCTTGTGTCTTTCCTTTAGCTTCAAATTTTGTGAAGTCAGGAGCTGTGTAATAACACAGGGTTATTACCAGTACAAATTAGTTGAAGCAAGGACTAAATAACTCTATACAGTCATGTAAATCCTTGAAGTCAAGACATCAATTCCCAGAGTATCTTCATTATATAACTATGTATGCCTGTAAAGTCAAAATCTTTTTATTGTTTTGTTTTTTATCAAAAGAAGATTATAAACATACGTGTTCAGGCTTTATGAATGAACACCAGTTTACCAAATTAAGTTTCGTTTCGCTGTTGAAGTTCAGTTTTAGAAAAACCTACTGACTCATTGTCATAAAATCATCTAAAAACGTGTTCATGTTTTTTAAATCAATAATGTTGGTTAACCGATAAGCAAAACATGACTTTTCCTTTATGTTGTAAATGTCTTCAAATCTCACTTGCTTAGTTATGTTGCAAATTTTCTGGACTGTGTTCCTGCTTCAAATAAATGATGTCGCAGCGTATCAACTTGCAGGAACTAGTTTTTAAACACGTTTTCTGCGGAGCTACACCGGAACCGCTAGATTGCTGTCTCACGAATCGTTCTGTGCATGTGAAGTAAAGCGTCAAACCAATCTAAAACAGACAAAAATAGTAAAAATGGAGTGTTTGATTGGAATTCAAGGGAAAGATTTTGTTCTCACAGCATGCGACATGGTTTCTGGAAGAAGCATTATTGCTATGAAACAAGGTAAAACATTTTGTAGATGATCAGAATGTGTAAACTTCAAGTTCAGGATTTATATTTCCAAAATGAATGAATTCTAAAATAATTATTTCTTTTTCCAAACTCTCCTTAAATTCCTTAAAAGTGATTGCGCCACGGAAGTATTTGTATATTATGTCGTCGCACATATCGTCAAGGACATTCACATTCAGATCAGGTTGGGGAAACCCTGAAATCGGTGTATAGAACCTAGGTCGAGAGGCTCTACCTGCAACCCCACTGGATAGTATGCGGCTCGCTGTGTGAGGTAGAGCATTCGGACGACAGAGGTTTCGGTCTATATAGAACCATACGTTGATCGACATATTCTGAAGATTTTGGCCGGATGATTAACGTATGCCTTTTTCCGAGTATTCGGCAAGTGCCTAATCAAACATAACTATGACTTCGACAATCGCATATGGTTCTATACGTCGATTGATGTATTATACGCCGATTTCAGGGTTTCCCCAACCTGCAGATTTTTTCATGCTATTTGTAGCGATGTGTTATCATCAATGTGAAGGAGAGATCTCTGCTAACCGTCAGAATAAAATGTGTCTTGTGACCAAGATTACATCGCTACAAATAGCATGAAAAGATATGCTTTCTAGCCTAAATTGATCTTATTCTTAAGTATGTTTTGCATGTAATGAAAACATGATTAATTTGATAATTGGAACGAGTTATATGGGCTGCAGAGAACAAAGCTTGGGATACCCCTTTTAGTATCGACCAATCAGATGTCCGAAAACAGCATTCGCTCGCCAGCTGTCGCAATTTCGGATGTACTCGCTAAATGGGCCAAGATAGCATCATCGGATCATTTTCCCTACGATTTGTCACTGTTTTAACACGGCTAATAGCTACGCTACTGCTGAAGCGACGTTGAAAAAATAACTCACTCACTCACTCACCATTTTAATTTAAGATTAAGCTCATATTCACAAACAAATGAAGTGTATTTATTAATTTTAAAACAAGTTTATTGCCCAAATTGATTTGTGTCTTTAGCATCTGAAAACCAATTAGTCAAGGTTACAACACTCTTTAACGTTTGCAATAGTTTTCTTAATTTTCAGTGTTGTGTAAGTCAAAATATTGAGTATCAAACAACACATCTTCACAAGTCACAGGCGTAATGAAAAGATTTCCATATCTTCTCCTTCCGCCCTTGACCTCAACCCTCGCATTTACAGTGCTAAGATTTTAACGTACTGCAGACTAATCGGATAAGCCAATCAGTAGACAGCTTGTATTGCCTCTGTGTCTGTGTCAGTCGTCGCTATTTTGAATTGGTACCGAATGTAAACAGCGATTTCATTGGCTGTATGTTAGCAGATGGTAAGGGACGTACCTCTTGATCACAATAGGTGTCTCTGATTCGTTTCACCACTTCTGCCTAAGTTGAAGGCAAGGAAAAAAAATGGAGAGATACATTTTCACCTTGCCATTGGAAGATGCAAACAACAGTACTCCTATCCATTTTAATTCGATATGCCTTCCTGCGTCATTTAAAAATATTGTGGCATAAATCACATAGAATTCCTTTTACTATTATGCATTGAAAATAGTGGACGTGAGCTGGTTATAATTATAAATTATAAAGAACGACAAAGCAGAAATCGGGCGGCTCATGTTCCAGTTTGTTAATATCGCCATTTGAAATGGTCAGTTTTATTTTTAGTAATGGCTTGACTTGGAAGCCCCTTAGACGATAATGTTGTATAACTGATTATTATCCCCCGCCGCGCGTTTAGCGGGAAGCGGGGGATATAGTATTCGGCTGCGTCCGTACGTTTGTACGTCCGTACGAAATGGAATAACTCAAATACTATTCACTGGATTCTTTTCATATTTTGCATATGGGTTCATCGTAGGGAGAGTAATGTTCCTACAGAGGTTTGTGACCTTGACCTTCATTTCAAAGTCACAACAAGACTTTGTCATTTTATCCTTGTCAGCGCGATATCTCGAGAACCATTTACTGGAATTCCATCATATCTTATACAAAGCACCTCCTAGGGAAGATGACGAGCTGATTAGATTTTGGTGACCTTGACATTATTCTCAAGGTTACAGTGGAGCTTTGACTTTTTCGACATGTTTGACAGTCGATTTTGCTGATCTTGACATTATTTTTCAATTTTGAAGTATTAATTTGCGGCGGGGGATCATGTCACCTTAGTGACAAATACTTGTTTATATTTGAAGTAATAATAAAATGTATGTGTGTTATTTAACACAACATGATGTTGTTTGCAACATTACAAATTTAAAAAATTTTGAGTACCAAAATGATTCTGAAACTTTTGATAATCAGGTTGAGAGGTTTGAGTCTAAAATGATAAGTTACATTAAAGTGTTGCATTTATTAAAAGAAAAACTGGTAGAAGTGACCGTTACTTACTGAAATTGACTTTCTTACAGATCACGACAAGATGCACAAATTGAGTGACAAATTGATGATGTTGGTGACTGGAGAATCAGGCGACACAGTACAATTTGCAGAGTACATCTCCAAAAACATTCAACTTTACAAAATGCGTAATGGTGTGTTTCTTTTCTTTCTAAATTGTATCTCTTTAGATTGTCTTGATAATCAAATATATACAAAGATAAATAAATAGGTATAACTTAATATTATTCGTGTCCATATCCGGTACTTATATTATTCATAGTGATTCGTTCTCAAATTGACAATATGGTAGATTTACCTGAATACCGGTACATTTGAATTTGTTATCTTCTTATTAATTGTTCATCAATAAAGACAATGATTATCTTTGTACTAGTGAGAAATATTTAGTCTAACTGTAATGTTGACTCTTCCATAATCAAGTGATATTTCATATTGTTTCAGGTTACGAATTGTCACCACATGCTGCTGCCAATTTCACACGCAAAAATTTGGCTGACTACTTGAGAAGTTCTGTAAGTACTGGCCATGATTCATGAGACTGCAATCATATATTTACTTTGTAGAATACTTTTAAGAATTAAGAAATATTTTTCCATTTGATCTTTTTCCCAAAAAGATTTTGTTGAAATGGTCAACAAAATAGATGGATAGGAAATTGGGTTTCACAACATTGTGTATTAATAAGTTTTTTTTGCAATAAAATGACGGCAAATACATTGCACAAAATTAAAAACTGCCCTGTTAATCATTATGGTATTTTTGTTTCAGACCCCATACCAGGTGAACATGCTAATTGCGGGACATGATGATGAAGAGGGACCAGTTCTGTACTTCATGGACTATCTGGCGTCTCTCAACAAACTGCCTTTTGCAGTGCACGGTTACGGCAGTCTCTTCACCATGAGTATCATGGACAGATACTACAAGAAAGGTCTTTATTCAAGAGTTCTTTTAAGATTGTAATTGGACACAAGGGGGCATTTGGCTCTGTAATTAAATATAGGGAACAATTAGGGCAGCCCAATTTAGTTATTACTTTACGTTACCGGTACTAGTGGTTTAATTTGATGTTCTAAAAAATGGCATGAAAGGGGAATTATGATACAAGCGACTTTGTTTTGTAAATCTGTTGTATTGTGGCACCACTGTCACTCTAATAAGTAAAACATCAAGGATGCAAATTCCATAAATGTTTCCTGATTTTCTTTCCAAATTCTGTGACTTTTCGCAAATACTTTACTAACACACCCAATGAATTCTTTCTTCCAGATATGAACGAAGAGGAGGCATTGACTCTCTTGCAACAGTGTATTGATGAGGTAAAAAATCTTTTAATGTTTGATGGATGTGAAGCAAGTGTTCTATCTTACACAATATATTCTCCCTCAATTGTGCAGATTTGCGTCTTTTCATTCCGAATCGCTTACAAATTCGTTTCTTTATGTAAGCATTTCGATTCTTTCCTTTGCAATTCGCCTTTTTCTTTGGTAGGCCTGAAGTAATGTTATGAAATCTTCTGTTTCAGATCCAGAAAAGATTCATTGTAAACCTACCAAGTTTCCGAGTGAGAGTTGTAAACAAAGATGGAGTTAAGGATCTACCCATCCTCAAACCAAAACCTATCGTCATATCAAGTTGATTCATTCATTACTCACTCATTGTTTTGTTGGGAGACTTGTTTCAAGTGCTTGCTCTTGTGGAGAATCTGAACATTATTTCAAAACAAAAAAGAAAAAATTCAACTGAAGTTCATTTTCATATTCCATATTTCTTTTTCTTCTACCCAGCAGCCATGTTACAGATTCATTCGACCGTAAATAATTTCAGCAAGCAAATATGTTGTATGTTAGTGACAAGATCATAATGCCATGATACAAAACATTGTGTATATTTATGCTGATGTCAACAGTATTAAATTTTATGATGTTTTAACAATGTTCAGCGTTAACAGGATTTAAAATCTAAGTCTGAAATAATGATTCTAGATGAGAACATTTGATGCTAATAGTTAAAAGATCTGTTCTTGCTGTGCTTTATGTTTAAACAGGACATGAAATTGAATCTTGGTGACATCTTACTCTTCACAAGTAAAGAACGTTCATTCATATTTCATGTGTTTGTTTTCTATCGAAGGAGATTATACTAAGAAGGCATGAGTGACTTCCCTTCCATTGAGGAAAAGGTTGTTGTTTTGGAAGTGACTGCTTATTGAAGAAGACGATTGCGACACTATTTTCAGAGACGCTTTTGAACTTCTGAACTTTGGATGGAACTTCAATGATTTGCAGCAACTGATAGCACATAAAACCAAACTGTAAACCACAAACCACTCAGAGTGATCAACTTTGAAATAAAATTTGCAAAATAGTGTATCTTCCAGGATACAAAATGCTTCGATAGATTCCTCTCAATTGGGCCTGAGGACACTCTGTATAGGAATGTTCTGTAACTTTTCTAGCGACATCGTTTCCTCAAATCCAGGATCCACCCCTGTATTTCATCCAGTTTCAACCTTCATGGTCCTAAACAAAGTGAAAACAGTCACTGTTGAAGTGAAACAGGCCTTAAAAAAACTATTTTCATCTTCTCCAGAACAAAAAGACCTAGAAGGTTGTGTGCAGACGCTTTAGCCAATGGAGATTCTAAATGGTAGATTTGGTGACCCTGTGGCCCCAAATAAGAGCCTCACAGGCCATGACCTAAAATCCTATTTCATCTTCTTCTCCAGAACAAAAAGACCTAGAAGGCTGTAATGTTGTGTTCAGACTCTTTACCCAATGGAGATTCTAAGTGGTACATTTGGCCCCCCCCCCCACTTTTCACCCACGAAAAGAAAATTCAATAGCGCTTTCTAGGATTAAATAGTACGTGTCAATTTTGAAGAAAATTTCTTTTCTCATACTATTTTTTCAGAAACAGATAATGTGACGAGTCCTCACCCTATTTTTAACACTAATATGGATGAAAATTTTGATCCTACAGCATCTTCTAGTGAAAATACGACATGGCAATCCCAAGTGACCATGTGACCCCTAGTAGGGGCAACATTGGCCACTCCTGAAAACGTTTTTAGCTCATCAGCCCCGACCTCAAAAACCTATTTCGTCTTTCTTCTCTAGAACCAGCTCTGTAGTGACTACAGACAGTTGGCATTTCGTGTACATACTCCTACTGTCACTCCTTAGATCATGGATATCTTGATTAATAAGGGCCCAACCACAGCATTAAAAACTATTTTCGTCTTATTCTCCAGAACCACTGATTACAGAGAACTGGAATCATTAGTACAGTTAGCTTGGCAAGCGGAGATTCTGATTCATATATTTGGTGACCTTTTGATCCCTAATAAGGTCCTCAGGGGCCACAAACTCAAGGACTATATTTGTCTTTTTCTCCAGAACCAGTAACTCTAGAGAGTTGAAGTTCTGTGTACAGGCACCTTGGCAAGTGGGGATTATAATTTATATGGTAACTTTTGGGTCTCATGGTTTTATGATCTTCTACAGAATGAAAAGTCTTTGTATTGGTCTCTTGGATTATGAATTGTAATTTTTCAAACAATATGTCTAGTGTTTATTTAAAACCTGATTTTCGACATCATTTTGGATGCTATTTCAGGATTAGTTCTGATCGAACTGAGATATGAATGTTCTTTCTCAGGCTCTGGAACAAGTCAAACTTGTCGACTTTATTTCAATCCTATTTTATTTCCATTTTATCGTGACTTCCGTTGTCTTGTCTGCAAATATTGAAGCTCATACAGATTCTTGCAATTACAACTATATGGTCCTGAGTTCCCTAACACACGCACTCAAAAATTCCAAATTGTTGCCATTATGGACTAATCGTGGCCTAGTGTAAACGCAGCATATGCAGATTAAACATTTGTAATGATTATTATCCGAAATATTAAGAACAAAAACACTAGGAATATGATACATGGTCTCTTTCACAGCTAGGACATACTGTCCTTTCTCTCAAAATGAATGATTTCTATTATAAATTTTTTTAATTTCCGCCTTTAAAAATATATTAACGGTGCTTATTCTATTCAGGTGCATGTTTCAGTTCAAACACATTTTCAAATGTTCATTTCTGATTTGATCTAGGTACAATTTGGTGTATTTTCTTGACATAAAATTTATTTTTTACAGCCACACCTATGTCAAGTGACATTTTTTGGCCTCAAAAGCAAGGTCACGTGACATTTTTTGCTTCCAAAGCAAGGTCACGTGACTTTTTTTGCCCCAAAATAAGGTCACGTGACTTTTTTTACCCCAAAGCAAGGTCACAAGATTTTAAATTTAAATAATTTAATGGCAGATTTTGAACCCGGGACCTCTTGGTCCAAAGTGCCCTGTAACAGCTCCTCTGATTTTAAAGTGAAGTTGCAAAGCGATGGAAATATTTATGATTTCAGTATATATATAATTTACCATTATGGTAAATATGGCCATTCGTAAAATTGTTTACCACCTGAAATCCCAGTGCCAGCCACAAAATTTAAGTTGCTTTTATACCCTCATCGTCCTTGTGCCTCGGTGGCACCATTGGCTACACCTTTAGCTCACGATCCACAGGCGTCCGTGGATAGGAGATCGAGACCTACTAATGACTTCGTCAAAACATTTGCGGTTCGTATTCTGATATATATATATATAGGTGAGAAATTTAAGATAGTTTCTTCCCATCTTTGATTTCACATCATCGTCTTAGAAAACATATCAGAGTTTATACAATCATTGTAATTCCTCCTAACAGGATTTAAAATTGTCTCTGTAAACCCTCCTGACGGGACTTTGTTGTAATGTTGTAACATAATATAACCAATTAAATCTGCGGTACTATTAATTTGGGAATATTTATTTACGTATGGCTTGCCATAGTGGCTGCTATTGTGGTCTACATTATAAATAATGTGGTATGCAAGACGGGGAACTGTGAAATGACGTCATATTTGGTGGATAGCAAATCGAGAGGGCATATGTTTCTTTGAAACAAAATAACATACTTGTTTTGTTATATGAAATGTATTTCTGATAACTCATGTTAAAGATGAAAGAGATCGTTCTAGTTTTTGATATCACTTATATAAATATGGAATGATTACTGCCAAAATATTCCGAGGTGTATTTAAGGACAATTTGCGCATGTATTACCTGTGTTGCACTGCGCCATTGTCATTTCAAAAGTGGCTTAGACGTTCAATATGTATTTAATTAGCTTAAACTTCTTATGATTTTCTTATATCATCTTTGTTTCAAACTAGTTTATTCATTTATTTCTCAACTAACATTTCTAATATTGTGAACGTTGTGGTGTAAGGTTTAATTTGTTGGATCCTCGCAGGGTTCACTCCAAAACAAAGCGACAATGGTGTTGCAGGCTTTCTCCCTGCAATAAAAGTAGCCGTCATACATAAGTGAAATACTCTTGAAAGCCACGTTAACCTCAAAACCACCTCATCTTTTATGTTTGTTGACTCATTTCTTTCCAATGTGATATCTGTCAATGCAATTTGTTGATTCAAACATTATGTCAGATATCATCGGGAAATAAACATCAAACTTGGTGTTCTTGTGTATACAGTATTCTTACTCAGTCACACACTTAGCTCATCGTTGATGTCTTTGCCATTATTTTTATTGATTTAATCTTGTTCAAAAGGTGTAGGACTATGTATTGCATTATAATTATCAAGACTCTTTGGACAACAGAGTCATGACATAAACAATGAAGAGGACACCACGGTCAAGGTCCAACTGCATGTCTTCATCGAGAGGTATTTTAAAAGATGTAGAGATGAAGAAAAACCAAGATATATGGATATTCAACTTCCTCGTTGCAATGATTTGGTTCCTTCTTCAAGGTCTAATATAAGTGGGATGAAAGTGTTGACAAAATAATTCAAATACCGGTAGGTTTCAATCAAATTATCAATTCACCATCAAACCAACTTTAAAAAAACTTTTTAGTGTCCCTGTCTACTCGACTGCTTGATAATTGTCTTTAAAGGAGAATATTAGTGAAAGACTTTGTTTTAACATGTTCAACAGTATTGTCTTTAAAAGTACTTGTACAATCGTAATTAGATTGGTTGAGGTGCATGGCGTTTGTCCAAGCGGTCATAAAATCATTGCAATGTGGCCGAACTATGAACTGTAAACATATTTGTTGGTGAAAATGTTACCGCTGTTTGAATAACGGTCGTAAAATACGGTACATTAATGACCTCTCACGTTTTTAATCCCACGTGAAAATTCACTAGGGATAAACATTTCAACCGCATATAAGTATAGTAAAATATTAACTATTAAAGTTGAAATTACTGATTCTGTGTTCAGCATTTCATTAAGTAAACTCATTTGTTATGAAGATGTGGTATCTACTAAAATTATCGAAAAGATCGAATTGAATGTTACTTATTTCAATTCAAGGAATCATATGTTAAATATTGAACAAAATTGGCACACTGGGAAAATGAAAGATCAACATCACTGTTTTTTTCTATTTTCTATTACAACATTTCTTGAAATAACGAAATTCACTATATATATAAAGTGCGGCCTCGAGTATTCGAGTAACCAAAATAAGGAAATAAATATACATGAGTTGTTTTTACAATATATTGATTGATGTAAGGGGTTATATACGAGATTGAGCAAACTGCATGATTGGATGACGTCAGTTAATAAACTAACATGCAAAAGAAACGTCACCATATAACATACAAGCTAGTTGAATTCACGGGCGATAAATGCGACTGAAAGAGCGTTACATCATGTCTTCAGAACCCAAAAATATGAATTTCCAAAACATTACTACATGTACTTACCTGCTCATATTTCTGCGAAACATCCGTTTTAAGAAATCGTCGTTTTGGAATATATCTAGACGAGATAGAAGCGTCAAAAGCGATTTTTGGCTTGTTTTGTGACGCCCTATACAGTACTGATGCAAAACAAAAATACCAAACATTGTGACCAAAAAAATCGCTTAAAAGCAATTTTAGCATCCCATGTGTATTTGAACAGACATAAATATAAAAAGTATCATACTCTGATGTATGAAATTGTGAATACTGTTTTACAAAACACGTGTCCATCAAATACATTCGAAATCTACTTTCTCCGACATCAATATTTCATTTTATACTCTTATATTATAAATATGTGGAGTCGTTTCTTTTGCACGTCGGTATATGTCACGTTATTTACATAACGAATACGAGATTGAAAGTGATTAAAAGGCAAGTCTCAATTTAAGTGAATGTTTAAGATGAGATAAGACTTTATTATCCCGATGAAAATTTTGGTTACTTCTTAAAACACACAAGGACAGAACAGACCAACACATATTTCAACGAGCAGATTTATTCAATAAATGAACTTGATGTACTTGAAATGGATTAGACAGAAATAATTACATAGTAGGCCTATAATAGATAAAGTACACAGAAATATGAAATATAAGTATGCGGCTCTCTGTGTGAGGTAGAGCATTCGGACGACAGAGGTTTCGGTCTAATCTGTTCAGAGAGACGAAGGAAAAACAACTCATATATATTTAGTTCCTCCAAGTTTCTTCTCATATCAACCCATATTACTTGCTCCACAACGACATTAACATCTATAGCGGTTCAGTTAATACATAAATACAAATGTATTCGTTAACCATATTCATAATGCATTTGTCATAACAATAATATTTCCATAATTGTATCATGCCTTAAATAGAGAATACTAAACGACGTTCCGTTTAATAACATATTTATGAAACGAGTGAGTGGTTTGTATTTAACGAGCGAAAGCGAGTCTATCTAAGAATTACAGATATATTATATATATGTGCATCTAAATAAGATGATTTCTTTAAAATAAATAGTCCAACAACTCCAATCACGATATCCCATTAATGTCTCAATGTTACAAAATGTTTTATCCTACCTCATGTAAGAATGTCGATCTATGATTGGTCCACGTGACCCTGAACAAATAACCATATTCACCCTCACTCAGGTGGATAAATGTCACCGAGGGTGATAAAAGCCTTATACCCCGCTACCGAAATAAGCGTGCGTCCACGTCAGTCAGTCCATGTCACGTGATACAGTTTATTTTGACTCTAACCCAGATTTGTTGCTTCTTTGAGTAAACGATGTTCGAGCATTTCTGTTTGTTTTTAATAATATTTTGAGACATTCGGTAGGATAAAAACGTTATAACATTCAGTGGAGGTTTACATCGTGAATTATAAGACCCTTATTATTTTTTATTCTACTCGCCTCCGGCTCGTAGAATAAAAAATAATGCGGGTCTTATAATTCACGATGTAAACCTCCACTGAATGTTATAACTTATATTACAATGAGTTACGTCACGTGCAATATAGCCCATATCGAATGGAATCTTTAGTCTGTATATTCTCTCACAATGATTATCACATCTTTCCCAGACAACTGCGTGGGTTTATCTGGCCTATTAGTCATAGTGTTATCATCAAGTCGCTTATGTCATAAGCAGAATCAATGATTAAAGCCAAATACTTGATGAAACTGTGAGTGAAACTGCGTTCACTTTTTCTCTGTAAATTCCAGACCGAAGATCGTGAGTTCTTCACTATAACGCGCACAGGGCTATCAACCGCCATCGTCTGTTTTGACAAAATGTAAGCAGCCAAAAAATTCAACTGAGGTTTTGACGGATACATGCCCTAGAACCGGAAACAATCTCTGACAGTGAGTATGATGTTGTGAAAGGTTATAGTCAAAGGTATTCCACTTGAACAAAGGGTAACAAAACGTGACGGCGATCATCTCTGAACACGGAACTATCAACGGATTTTCTCAATCGTGACTTATGATCATGATTTACCAGTTCATTATTATTTCTTAAATATTATCCAACATCCTAACAGTTTAATTTCGTCATTAGAGGAAATCTAAACAACCAAGTGGCCTTATATCTTATTTTATACGTTTTCTAAAGCATTCACCCGCTTTTCTGCCGACCCCCGTTATAACGCGGTTCTATCTCTCGTTACAACAACCCAACTATGTTTGACCAAGTTACTGACCCCGCCTGTTATTTCTCCAGACGTTTTGTAGGCACAAGTGAATATAAATGATATAAATGGATTTTGTGCATGTTTAGTTTTCTCCCATGCATGTGTTCAGGTCACTCTGTCAGGGCACGAGGACTTTCAAAATACATGCTATATATAACTCACGATGACTCATCAATGAATATCGATCAGTCTTTCTGGGTCAAGTTGTAAGTTTCCTATGGAATAAATTTACACATTCCAAATAACTGAATGAAAATTCTCAGAGACAGACATGTCATGAAGAGTTTTGAGGAATCTAAAGGTAATTGTTATATATTTTTTGGAATAATTTATTTATTGATTGATATTTCTGTTTTTCTCAGATCTTCACCAAAATGAGATTATGCAATCTTGTTGCTGCAGAACTAAATGGTTCTGAGAATAATGTTATTAATTTGAATATGATATGTCAGTTGTTAAATTGGATGTCGTAATTAGATTGATATCATTATTATTTACTCCTTTATTGTCCTTATCATTTGGAAATTATTTTTTACATAATATTTTTTTCTCTTATTAATAGGAATAACAAACTTGCATTCAAAACCGTTTCATTTGTAGTGAATAAGCATTGTCTTCTTTTATATTAGTTATGAAGAAACTTTACACTTAACTTTCCCTTTATTGATCAGAAAAGATATGGATGTATTAGAATTAAGGGGCTCAGTTCCCAAAAGCAATTAGGTTGCAGGTAGGTAAGCAATCTGTCCAGCTTGACTCATTAGGGGAAGCATATATATACAACCACAGATATTCATAATTGTCAATATGTAATTTGTAAAAATTAATTGATATCAAGAATCACTTCTCTTTTAATAAATGAACCTTTTTTTTTTTATCAAGGGACATATGTGTGGATCTGCATGATTTCACAGTGGTTTTCAGTGGTGTTGTCTTCTTTTGTGGGATGAATTTATTTGTATTTTGACCCTGTCACATTGCTAGTCTATAAAAAGTTAAACATAATTATTTGTTTTTAAAATAAATAAAGAAGATTTTATCTATATATTTCTCTTCATTCTATTTTTATGATGAAGGTAATACTCACCATGTGTCACACTAGTCTTGTACTTAATCCATCGAGATGTGTAAGCCTCTCCTTGCTTCAGACGAGAGAGTCTGCAATTCAGACCATAAAGAGAATTAATCTTTAGCCAAAGCAAGTTAACTTATAGTTCAGTAAGTCTAGTTTCCACATCTGACTGGCTGTCTGGTCTCTGAAATGAAATTTAAACTAACAGAAAAACAAAGAAGCTGAGAATATTTTAAAAACATGTTTATTTGTTTTGTTTGATTTGATAGTAATTTCATTATGGCAATCTGATATATAGTCTTGCAGTTAGATAAAAAAAAATATCAGATGTAAAAAAAATTATTTTTTTGTACTGACTCAATATTGTATCATGACTTTGATGTGTTTTTGATTCTGATTGGTTGATTTGAAAAATATTTCTATGTTGATTGATACTGTAATCTTACAAAGCTATATTGACTTAGGGTGACTCACAGTAAAATGATACCGGTATATTTTGTTAACGTTTTTCCCTGTCAGTTTGAACTGAATTTGTGAGTGTTGAATATTGATGAATCCCAGAAATATTCCAAAAGCAACTATGAATCTTCTTAAATATGCAGTATTGATAACAATTTAGCTGTTGAAAAATCACCATTCATATTCCAAGACCAAACTATCTTCAAGAATGACACTTTAAGTTGTTTTCTGTTACCCATTTCTTCAGGACATAATGCTCTCATTTGCATAACCTGGATTATAATTTCAATAAAACAGTAACCTGTCATTCCTATGTTACAGTCAACAGGTTTTGTAAGTATGAAGAGCAGATCAAGTCTAGATTGTAACGGTAACTCCTAACATTCTGAATTAATAAGCGTAAACCAAATATTCAGTGACTGAATTTGCTATAGGAACTACATGTATGTACTACTGTAGTAGCAGATAAAGAACTACTTAGAAATACCCAAGGGGTTATTGTAAGAATAAGCTTGAACCAGTGAGAACTCCTACAAAATTTATTTATTGACTTCAAAGTTTAATATGTAGGGGTGAAATGGTACAATTGAGCTTCAGTTCGGTATGCATTGCGGTACAGGACCATATATGTTCGGTACATTTTCGGTTCGGTTCATAACCAAGAATGTTTTTCAATATATAAACTGTCATTTGTAGAGAATTAAAGGTCATATATAATTCTTTTGAGTCTATAATATTCCATTGTTTAATAAAGTTACGAATTGTATTAGTAGTAGTAGCAGATAAAGAACTACTTAGAAATACCCAATACATATGATGAAGGGGTTATTGTAAGAATAAGCTTGAACCAGTGAGAACTCCTGAAGAATTTATTTATTGACTTTTAAAGTTTTATATGTAGGGGTGAAATGGTACAATTGAGCTTCTGTTCGGTATGCATTGCGGTACAGGACCATATATGTTTGGTACATTTTCGGTTGGTTCATAACCAAGAATGTTTTTCAATATATAAACTGTCATTTGTAGAGAATTAAAGGTCATATATAATTCTTTTGAGTCTATAATATTCCATTGTTTAATTAAGTTACGAATTCGGTATATGAAAAAATGTGTTGGTCTACCGAAACAAAAGCAAAATACCACGAAATTGTAAACCATTTCACCCCTGCTTATATATTACATGAGAGCCTTCATCAAAATGTGACAACTGATCACTAGTAATAAGAAAAGAAAGATGTTCTGGATAACAACTTTTTTTTTATTGTGAACATATACAATTTTATGGAGTATATGCTTACTCTATCATTTAAAGACTTCATTACATCACTGCAATTGTAATGTGGATATTAATTCCAGACTTGAGAGTTTTAAATGCGCCGACCACCAGTTAGATGAGATGTCTGCAGAACAATGTGTACTGCTGAAAGGGTTGTTTACAAGTGGAGGGAAGGAACACCAGCTCCACCTGTCTGACGCGGGGCTTCACTGGCACGTTCCCATCTCCAAAACAGCGCCAGTCGGTGGGTGTCATAGCTTGCCTTATCCGAATGAGTTAGTGACAAGCCGTTACTTAGTTTCCGACTTTCAGGAATCATGTATCATGGAGAAAGGGATTGTGGGAACTAATGACAAGCACACTTTTAAAGTCATCAGCAGGGAAAGGGTTAAAACTTCTCATGAACTGGAAAAAACATAATTTAGATCTGGCCATAGGGTCCTTCAAATTATTTCATGTTGCCTTCAATACTTATTCACCACATTCTTGTAAGATCCATAAGAAACACTAAAAGAATTGAATTATGTGAAAGTAGAATCCCAATATCTGGCGGAGAGTTATTTTCATACCATGTAGAACAGATAGCATAGATACAGTGTCTCCAGCATTTTTATATCCCCGCTACGAAGTAAGCAGGGGTATATAGCGGTCATTCCGTCCGTCCGTCCTTCCGTCCGGTCAATTTTCTCAAAAACGGTCAAAGGAACATCAACCAAACTTTGTACAGTTGCTAACCATGTTCTTCCGGTCGCTCACAGACAATTTTCAATTTTCTGAGATTTAAATGGGGACAAGTTTTCTCGGATACTGTTCAACCTAGGTGAATGAAATTTTGGTTGTGAGTACTCATGACCATACTCTTTATCGAGTTCGAAAACCAGTTCCGAAATATTATTTTTCATGGAGTTATGGCCCTTGAATCCGAAATTTAACTTATCGGGTAGTACAAAAAGAACTGTGATGCTCCAATGGGGACAAGTTTTCTCGGAAACTATTAAATCTAGGTGAATGAAATTTAATATGGAGGTAGTCCAGATGACACTCTACATCAAGTTCGAAAACCAGTTCCGAAATATTATTTTTTACGAAGTTATGGCCCTTGAATCCAAAATTTGACTTAGTACCAAAAGAACTGTGATGCTCCAATGGGGACAAGTTTTCTCGGCAACTATTACATCTAGGTGAATGAAATTTTACATGTAGGTAGTCCAGATGATACTCTTCATTGAGTTCACAGTCCAGTTCCGAAATATTATTTTTTACGGAGTTATGAAGCCCTTGAATCTGTAATTGAACTTTGAACAAATTACCGGTGTGATGCTCTAATGGGAAAAATTAAGTTACCTGAAAATATTACATCTGGGTGAATGAAATTTTGTAATAACAGTCAGTTTCTTAAATTATTTTGGACAATATTATGATGCTTGAAGCTGTTTTTTAAACATAGTAACCTTCACATCTATAATTGTCAATGGACGGATAGCGGATGGCGGAGGTATGTGAGCCATGCTCACTTTTTTCTTGTTTTAAAAAGCCAATCTTAAAAGCAGTGTGTGATATTTCCTTGTTACATGTATAACTAGCCCAAAAGTGAAGTTGTTTCACTTTATACAACTCATTAAATACATGAATGTAAGATATTTGATACTGAGATTTTGACTTTGTACCTTTTTCTTTGGGTCCATTCATGAGTCTTAATATTTGCTGGTAGAACTGATTAATGAACATCCACCAATTGCCAATGTGCAAAGTTTAATTGGTGTTTATTTTATATGTAAAATGTTTTGGTGGTTCAGAGTAACCTCCCCTTCCTCGCTATCTCACGTTACCTTGCACTTTCTCGTGTGACCTTGCTCCATGTTGCAAATGGCCGCCTCCATGTTTTGCCGTTGGTTACTATTATTCTCAAAGTTTTTGTTAACTTATACAAGTAATAGAGCATGTTTCCTTGACTTAAGCAGGTGCAGATATCCCGTGGGTGGACATTTATGGGGTCACATCAGACCCAGGGGAGACTACTCCAGATTGCGAAAAGAAACAGTTCACCGTCCATTATATTGTGCGCAAGAAAGACAAGAAATGGCGGGCAACAGAGAAGAAGTTCGAGATGAAAGATGGCAATGTTGGGGATTGGCTCACACAGATACACGGCAAATACAGGCCAGGTAGGCCGTACTTTGTTAGTCCCTCCTGCATTTAATAATTTTGTAGATGCAGAAATTAAATAATAAATTCTAGATCTTGCCTTATATATAGAATTATATATTTGAATTTTATAGCAATGTGATTTATAATAACATAGAACTATAGTTGTACAGAAACCAATTCGATATAACTTACATTTTGTTATCAAAGTGTGATTCATAACACTGATATAGTTTTACATGAAATATTGCAAGCCACTGATAACTTCATTTATAGGTTTGTACTGTGTTAAGTTTCTTTGTCTGTTTTACCTTGTTATATCTCAAGGTTAAAAATTAACCAAGTCTAGTTAAACATGAAACTAACCACTTAGTAAATCCCAATTAATGATTCAGTCTGATTAAAATCGACCCTGTTCCGAGGAATTAAATCTGCAAAATAGTTCATATCGGGGTTTCAAACTGGTTCTATAGATTCCTCACCACAAGGTCTGAGAACATCCCGTATAGGCGTGTGTTCCGAAACCAGTTTAGCGCAGCCAAAGCCTAGTCCAATAGCTGACCAATCACATCATAGTTTTTAAAAGGTTGCCGTTTTGAAAGCATTCGGAACAGTTGAAAGGATAGCTGTTTGGAGGTTAATTGCCCCTAGCTTCTCACACCGAAAGCCTTAGTTTGGGGTCCTGTGATTGGTTAACTGAATTGCGTTAGAACATAGGAGTCTACGGGCTGTTATCAGATGGTTTTGCGAGGAAACCTCCTAACAATTTGAGTTCATATTCCGATAAATGTACTATTTTGCAACTTTTATTCCTTGGAAACTGTCGATTTTAATCAGACTGATGTATGATTTTGTTAATATTTATCGCAAAATAAAAACAAAAACCTCAAACAATTACCAGCTTGGAGGATCAGAAGTTATTGGCTGTCTAACAGATCTTATTTCTTACGCTGTTAACAGACCCTATGCACTTGGCTTATGATTCACTGCTACTCCTGAACAGGTGCTCTACATCACAGTTTACATAGGGCTCACGTATTAGGGAGATGTGCTATGTAGGTTGATTAAGGTAGTAGGTTTTATTCTTTCTTAGTAATTAAACGACGTACAAGTAATAAATGCAGAAAAATACATTCATACTCAACCAACAGGATCCCCAAAGAGTCTGCTGGTGATAGTGAACCCTATCGGCGGCAAGGGAGACGGGCGGCAAGTCTACCAGAAAAAGGTTTCAAGTCTCTTCAAGACAGCTGGAATCAACACACATGTCTTCTGTAAGTTGAATCTCATTTCAAAATAAGTTTGGGAAGATTATGAGTGTAGTCACAAGCTCAGTATGTTATCAATGTGTATTCTAAAGATTATGATCAGATAAACATGTCATAATGAATCTATTTATTTGTAAATGTTCAATCTAAATAAGTGTCATTCTATACAAGGATGCCTAATAGTTATTTCCTAAGTGAGTGGTATACTGACATTTAGTGTGTCTATACAGAGTATATGACATGGACATGAATATAATGTTCTATATTACCAAAGTTGTGGAATTGAAGCAAATACACCAAATACATCCAAATCCTCTGTAAGCATGAAGACTGACACAGTTGCAACGTCATAGATTAAACATGACCTCATAGCATTGTTCAAGATGTCATATCACACATGATAAAGAGATATTTTCCCGAGAGAATCGTATGAAAAATATGAATCCCTATAAGAGCCCTTGTAGAGACATAATGACATAGCTATCTTCACTTGCAGACACAGAGAGGGCAAAGCATGCTGAGGAGATCATCAACGATTTTGATTTCTCCAAAGTGGATGGGTAATTGAATTAAAAAATAATTTATATGGCCTCCTGCACTACTCCGTCGTGACTCAAACAATTATTTTTCAAAGAGTCCTACCTCCCTTATCACTTTTGTAAAAAATGAGCCCAAGAAACATTTAACTTTTTTATGCAGGCTTAGTGACGTACTATCACTTAATGCTTTGTACGCTGGAGTTAAATTTGATTAAACTGTATCACAAACGTAGCTGTAATGTTACTTTAAACGGAAATTGTCTTTCTTGTTTAAACTAATGACAACATGGTACTATACAGTTGTTGAGGTGGGTTGGTCAGTCACAACTCTTTTTACTTTGTCCCTTGCAATTTGGCTATTCTTATCAGATGTCAAACCATTCCTGGTGACCAATTTACTGCAATCTAACCTCATTATAAAAGCCACACAATTTGGCCGCTGGGAAAGAGTTGATTGACCCTACATGAGTTTAATAATTCAATTTCATATAATTTGTTATAATTTTTATCAAGAATTATCTATAGGGTTAGGAGTATGGGTTAAAGCATGAAGAACAAGTGAACTAGACTAAACTATACTATTGGCATGTGGTACACAGACTGGTGACAGTGGGTGGGGACGGCATGTACCAGGAGGCCATCAACACTCTACTACAGCGGGTCCAAACCCAGACCGGGATCAACATGGACGACCCGGAGAACAAGGTCATCCCGCTAGAGAGCATCAGGATCGGTATCATCCCTGCAGGTTAGAATTAACCTCATACTTCTTTAAGTTTGGTTTTGTTAATTTGATTGGAAGCTGATTGATCTACTAGGTAACCTAGATGGTGGGAAGCTGTAGATGCTAGCTAGGGTTTGCTCAGTCTTACTGGTAACTGGCATCAGACTAGTGCAGAGCACTAAAATATGGGACGGTAAACAAACTTTATTGGAGTAGTTGAATAATATTGTCACAATTGTTTGAAGGGAATAAGGGAAAAATATCTCACCAATGCAAACTGGTTCCTATCCAGGATGGACTGAATCACAAGTACAGTGTGTAGTAACTGTTCATCAGTGCTTCTTCCAATTAAATGTTTAGCCCTTCTTGAGACGAAAAGCGGAAATCATTCCAATCATCAAGTGATAAGTTTTCAAAAGCCTTAGTTTTAACATTCGATGCCCGCGTTAAATGAGTCCGCTAAATAGTGGGATGTTCTTGTTCCGCAGAGTCACAGGAAGCAGTGAGAATGTGTTTTTTTCTAATCTTTAAAAGAATTAATAAAATATTGAATAGTATTGAATAAAGATTAGAGAATGTGTTTGTGTATGTGTCAGGAACTGGCAACGGTGTATCCAGCTGGGCCTGTGGTACTATCGACGTTGAAACAGCAGCTCTACACATCATCAGAGGTAGGCAATCATCACCTTTACACATGGATAGAGTAAGACATGGTCTTCCATAATTTGTATGCTTTTTACTTGACTAATTGCCATTTTATAACCCTAATTCAAATGGATCCTATTGCAAAATGCGTGTAACTGGGGTGTCAGTTACCCCACTTTGGAATTTCTGAATAATTTTGAATTTGAAGATGCATTTATGAATATATTGCAACTTTGCTAATATATAAGCATGTTCACCAGCCATGATAACCTTGTAACTTTTCTCCAGTCTAAGTTCAGGATAATGGCTAGGTGAAATAGTTATTTATGTGCAATTCAGCAAGTAATAAATAAAATAATCAACTCTGTCTTAACTCTGCATTTCGCAAGTTAGATATCAAGCCACCAGGGGTGGATAAAAAACATTTTCATGTGAAAATTTAGAAAATGACCCTTGAAATTTAAACATTTTCATGTGAAAATTTAGAAAATGGCCCTTGAAATTTAAATACAGACAATAGTGCACATTTCCTTTCCCGAGAGAGGGTGCCCCTGAGCCACTTACACATCAAAATGTTATTAAACAGGACGTCATTAAGTACTTTCTGTGTATTTTGCAGGTGAAATAAAGAGATACAATGTGTTCAGTATCCACTCTGCTGGGAAGCTGGTCACGTACAGCGGTCTCCTGTTTGGCTACGGCTTCTGCAGTGACCTGATCAAAGCAACCGAGGAGAAACGGTGGATGAAAAGGATGCGTTACCCATGTGAGTTTAACATAAACAGTCTTGAGTTCTGTCCATTTCCGGCATAATGCTATTTGTGATATATTATCTGTATGTTTCTGTGTTAAGGTTTATGAATGAGAAATGGAGACTAAATGAAGCTGTGGTGTTTTATTGCAACACAAACTCATTGAGTTATGTTGGGCGAAAGTGTACCTCTTTATTTCACTGGGTAGGCCTTGATTACACAGACAATAATATCAAATAGTCAATGCTGGTTCTGGTTTTAATGGTTTAATTCAGTGCTTCCGGTTTCAAAATTTCATTTTCATGTGAATTATTTACTGTCTTTAGAAATAATGCATTTTTCTATGTAAATGGTCACAGCCTCCAAACTGTTTTATATGGAACACCGCAAACCAGTGATAATGTTAATAGGAACATAATCGCATCCCTCCATCAATATTATATAATTAAAACAAAGCGCTTTGATAAAGCATCCTAGAATGACGTGTTTCTATCACTAAAGAACAACGTAGCTGTATCATTAATGAGGTGGAACTGCAAAGAATCTTTCATAAACAACAATCAAGTACGCATGGTATCATTATGCTTTAGTTTGTCATGTTTATGTCCAGTTCTTGTGTTTTTGTTATGATATGTATGTGCTGGTGAGGTATTAATATAAGCAAAAGTTTTGCTTGTTTACCAAACCAGATTCTCTATGAATAAAAATACGTTTAAACCAAAATTTCATAGCATAATTTTCAAGATCACACTCACTGAAGCCCATGTTGTACCTCACATGTCTTCAGATGCTAAAAATAGGAAACAGATTTTTGATCATGGTCACTTGACACAATTCTAGACACATCATGTATACTACAATAATGTGATGATGATTTCATTTGAATGATTTACATTCTAGACTGATCCAGGAATTTCAAAGGGGAGAAAGTACACATATTGTAGGGAGATGGGGTTCATAAAATGTGCATACAAGCTTTTCTAAAGGGTGGGGTTCGAAGCCCCGTGAACCTCCCTTTTGGATCCGTCACTGATATATGAATCATTTCTGATAGCTTGTTTATGAGATTCAGTATATGTGGTGATGACTATATGTAATATGATGATTTCCATTTTAGATGTGATGCTGTCCAAGTGTCTAGGCAAGAAGAATGTGTACACGGCAGATATCGAGTACCTGGAGGCTGGAGCCACGTCACCAGACAACGGCAGGTATGTCACCATTTCCATGAGGCCATTTTGTTTTCTATTGTCCTTAGCTTAACCCTTAACTTGCAGGTCCCGGCATTATCCGGGAGGCTCATAGACAAAAAATGTTATACCCCTTGGCGAGATGCGTACGTTGGACTTAGTGCATTTACCGGGTCAGTAATAATTATATTTGGCCTCCAGGCGAAATGCGAGACGAAGTGTGTCCGTGGATCGCCACATGAAAACTTGTTTACATACATCTCGCATTAAGCCACGATAACGAGTCTTTGTCAATGTCCGGTCGAAATGTCAAGCAAAATTCACACCAAATTGCGTGTGCATTGACGTAACGCATCGATAATTAGCTTACAAAAGGCCCATTTTGTCTGGCTTCACCAGACAACGGCAGGTATATCACCATTTCCATGAGGCCATTTTGTTTTCTATTATTCTTAGCTTAATGGTGACCTTGTTCCTATCTAGGGGGTTCTATCAGAGTATTTTGTGTGAAAATGTAATTTGAGGGGACTTTTCTGTTTACACACATATATATATTATTAATACATGCTTACAAAACAATCCAGTTAAAACATTATACAGAGGGTAATATTTGATGACTTTGTATTTGACAGTTTGATGAAGGCTATGTGTTCATTAAAAACCAAAACTTTTATGAGGATATATTAATAACAAGGAACACATTACAAATTATTTCGCCATTTTCAGCAAATCTACATTTAATACCAAATTTATAAAAGAAATATAATGGATAATGGTTATATTTTGTAAAGATACACAATTAAAGAGAAAATGTGACTTTAGACAAGGAGCCTTTGTTTCAAAATCATTGCTTGATTATAGTTGATTCTATCATTTGAATCAGTTATTAAACTTATGACACATTCAATTTTTTGCATCCGTTCTTATTCCAGTGAGATGTTGCAGGGCGCTACAGCAGCAGTGTCAGATGGAAAATGTGAGTTTGTATATAATTGTTGGTTCAAAATGAAACGGTCAGACATTAAATATGTCCAATAATAATAAGATATAAATGTGATCCTAATGATGTAATTTAATAATCAAGTAAATGCATGATCAAATTATTATACAACTTGCGTCAGTCTCCATCACTGGCTAATTCAAACCTTGCTGTATTTCCTTAACTTGACTCTGCTAATGTAGCAGAGCGCACTACAAAGTTCACTAGCACAGAAAAGTAAAGGTAATGTGGCAAGGCTCTTAAATTAGCCAGTGATGGAGACTGGGTCGAGTTATGCCTTGTAGGGAGAAGTTGAACTGCACCTGACTCTGACAGATGTTCCCGAGTATCCGTCATAGTTATATTCAATAAATGTACAGTTAGGCCTCGATAATCAATAATAATAACAATAATTTCATCAAAAACGTTCGGATTGTGAAATGTTCGGACTACTGAAATGAACCAAACAATATGAAGTTGATCCCCTTTGAATCTACAGACAGACGAGAATGTATTTAGAATATCAAATGAATTTGACACGCTGGATATTTATAACTTTCACACCAAATGAGAATTTCAATTTATTACAATCACAAACTACTGACACACAAAGTAAGACATTACAATTTATTAAAATCACAAACTACTGACACGCTCAACTCCCGTGTCAATCCATGTCATTGAAGTTTACCGATCCAATGAGTGTGATGATCGCTTGTCAAGGGGATTACCCGAACGCTTTTGATGAACCGCCGGATTAATGAAGCAGAAACAGCTGTAATTAACTGATCCGTTATGGCTAATTGGCGTTCGGGTTTGGAAACAGAGCAACGGATTAATGAATCAACATTTAATGAGTTTATATAGAGATTAGTTTGCTACCGTTCGGACACTGCAAGATTCGGGTGATCGGTGGCCAGACTATCGCAGCTTGACTGTATTTACATATTGTACAATAGCATAATTCTAATTGTTGTAGCATGGAAGAAAATTGAAAGCAAGGAATACATTGACATGATGGGTTTTGTGGCTAACTTGGAACCAAAGGGAGAAAAGCTTGAACTGAATCCGATGTCAGAGTACACGTTTTTCTGTTTGAGCAATCACTGTGGAACCCTCAACCACCTCAAGTTCATGTTTTCACTGCTCACACGCAATAAAGACGCTGTAAGTACAATGTTCAGTTTATTCCTCGATTACATGATGTCAATTTCATTTTATTTTCATTTTAGATGTCTGAAATTGGATAACAACAAGTACATATGTACCGTAGAGCAATTTACTTATTCTGATAATACCATTGATAAAGTCTGATTAAAATCGACGGTTTTCTGAGGAATGAAAATTGTGCATCTACTGGGATACAAACTCATATCGTTCAGAGATTTCCTCGCAAAACCGTCTGATAACAGCTAGTATGCTTGCATGTTCCGATGCAATTCAGTTAACCAATCACAAGACGTCCAACAAAAGCTTTTGGTGTGAGAAGCTATAGGGGCAGATAACTCCAAACAGCTATTCTTTCTGTTCCGAATGCTTTCAAAACAGCGACCGTTTAAAAACTGTGATGTGATTGGTCAGTTATTTGACTGGGTGTTACGGGGTGTTCTCAGACCTTGTGGCGAGGAATGTACAGAACCTGTCGTATCCCGGTATCCGATTTTAATCAGTTTTAATCAATTGATAGGTTTCTTGTGTTTTACTATTATTTCACATCATGTCATCCTAGTGACAATTGCTTGTCATCATTAATTTGGAGCTTGTGCAATCTGTATTCTATCTATCTACAGATGGAAGCCTCTCATGTTAACATTCTGCACAAGGTCGTAGGACTGAAAATCAAGGTCAAGGTCAAAGAGGGTGAAACTGCAAATTCAAAGAAAGATGATTTTCTACATTATTTGGATATTGATGGAGAAGTTTACAAGGTGGACGATCTAGAAATTGATGTCAGGTTGGTTGGTTGTTTTAAATTTTTTTTAAACTTTCCTTAGCATATTGAAAGAACATACATACATGGTAAAGGACTAAAGGTGTCCTTCTAAACAATGTTAATGGATAAATTATATTACAGTTTTTTCAGAAATAACATTGTTAATCTGACTTGTGTGTTTTATTCATTACCATTGGAATAGTATAAGACTTGTTTGTTTTCATATGCTGCTTTCCTTGGGGACTTCATTATCTAATTTGCTAATCTTACACTCTCGTGAAGATTTGTTTTACACCTAATCTCACTCTGCACCACTCAAAAGTCATATCTTTTATCCAGCCACAACCCAGATGCAATATTGACATATGTAATATATTGTACTACAAGGGTGAGGTGAAAAGGCCTCCTATACTAGCTCAAGGGGGTGGGATAGCGTAGTGGTTAGCGTGTTCGGCTTCAGATCAAGATGTCGGGGTTTGTCTGCTATAGAGAACAGTTCTACATGCAGTAAGGTTTGGGTGCAATGCTACACTGAATTTCAGCGCAGTACCATCCATGGCTTGCTAGTTCCAGCCGATGATTGAGGGTTTCACCGCAATGCTTAGCCACACTGGTGTTGCAGGCTTTCTCGCTGCAACAATACTAGCAGCCATGATATAAGTGAAATAATCTTGAAAGCGGCATATAACCCCAACTCACCTCACCTCACCTTTAGCTCAATTGGTAGAGTGTCTGACTTGGGTTTGAATACATCTGGTTGTTGAAATTTGTATTTCCAGTCCTGCTTCAACTTCAATGACTGAATAGCTTAACAAACTTAATTTGATTGAAGCTCTGTTCTCTTTGACAGATTGCACCCTCGTGTCATACCGATATTCTCATCAGAATCTTACAGTTTGGAATCTGGACAATCAGTTTAATGTAAGTAGTTTCTCTAACTTTTATCTGAGATCTTTAATTCTTCCTGCGTTTATAAGCATGAAAAAACTGGGTTCCTGATTTATTATTTATTAATATGTTAATTCCCGCCAGAACATGTCATTGGTATAATGTGCTTGAAATCATGTCATTTGTTTTTCATTGGCAAGTTTACACAAGACAGGGCAAAACATTTTAACCTCTGAAAATGTAGAATGGCTGAAAACCATTACTGAAGGAATATCATCCACACTTATTTTCCTCAAAGGACATTGCAACCAGGAGATTTTCTGAAAATATTTAAACAAAATAGCAACCCGATAAAAAATTGTCTCATAAAATCTTTTCAAAACTGAACATTTTAAAATTGTATCTGAATGTATATGATGAAGTTGTGAATATTATTTTTTATTCATTTTCAGATCAAAGGAAATCTCAGAAGTACAGTTTAGACAATAACGTTTAAATTTATGACAGTGAAAAAGCATTGTGAGAGAAAAGCTGTGCACTAAGGACTGGCTTTTGATGATTGGGAAGTGCACAATGAAGGGAAAGACATGCAATTATGATAAAGATATTTACATCATAGATAGACTTTCAAATTCACTTGAATGAAAAGTAAATGATTGTTTTTAATGCAAAGATGAAGCAATATAATCAGAAATGATAATACTGATTTATTTGTTTGTTTTTTAAAAGTGGCAAGTTTAAAGTGATAATGACCCTTCATTAAAACCTTACGCAAGATGACAATGAAGAAATATTTGAGACATAACCAAAGATGTTTTATTATTCATGTATGGTCAAATTTCCATACTTGTATTTCCTGAAAGTAGAATGTTACTTTAATAGAATTAGATTTTAATTGCGTAGATATGAGAGAAAAAAATGGATGGATGCAGAATTTGAAAGAATTTGTTGGATTTGCTCTGCACCAGTGGGTGCACTTTATGTACAAAAGATTTATACTTAAACTCCACCCTGCTGCAGGCAGCATATGCTGACAGCTAGTTTTGATATATGGATATGAGGGTTACTTTTGACCTTTTGACATACATTCAACAAGAATGTTAAGACATTAATAAGACTGAAAACATATTTAAATGGATTGTGTCCAAATTGTAAAATTAAAAAAATAAATAAGAAGATAACAAGCCTGGATATGAAAGATTACGAGCTTTAGGGCTGACTAATATTTAAACACTACATTGTATGTGAACTTTTATTTTGTGACGGAGCACATTGTTTTATTGTTGTCAACAAGGAGAAGAGCAAATGACACTGGTTGCTTAGTGCCTTACAGGTTGTCACGGTGACAGGATCTGCCATTTTGGATCTGGGTGCTATTGCCTGGTGCTCTGTGGCGACACCTAGTGTAGTCTGTCAGAACTAATACATAATCAAGAGAGGTTGTGGTGAGTACCTCAGTTAACTCTTAGCTCCGGCCATTTCATCAATTTTCTATTGATGTGTAATTCAAGTAGCCAGTCAGAATATCATAATTTTGTCAGTTTAAATTACAAATCAAGCAAGAGAAAAAGCAAGGAGTTGTCAGCCCAGATACAAAAATTACAAGATTTACATGCTTTTAGACTGGGGCTGTTTCAAAATCTGCCATAAGTAACAATGCATACTAGAGAAATTTCATATTTATGAATGTATAAGTGTTTTATCTCTTTCATTACCTGATCTCTTTTCCTCAATAATCCATAAAACTCATTTATAGCATGAGAAACTCCTTTGGAAAGCACTTTACAGCTTTATGAACATTTCAGCACACTTTTCAATTTTCAGACTGAAAGGCCCAATGGGCTTATGTCATGGTTATCAGCACTGGTCCGTCTGTCCATAGTTATATTTTGTTTTAATTTCTATAAAGTTCAATATTTTTTTTATCATAAAATCAAATTTTCCTAACAGCACATATCAAACAGTTTTTGCTCAAAATTGCTGATTCTTTTTATTGATGACCTTGGACCCAATTCTCTTGTGCTTGAAAGGATTATCTCCCTTATTCATCATTTAGGATTCTAAATCTTGAATGTAGAAAACACATTAAAACTAACAAATGGAGCAAGTATCCAGTTGGGTTTGTGAAATGTGAAGGGTTCACAGTAAAAGAATAAAGTGGAATTAGATGTCCAGCCTTAAACCATTCCTGACTTTTAATTAGAAACAAGAAAGGCTAGGAAGACTACATTTTCGGTGTCATCTTTGTTTGATGGACTAGGATTTGTAAATTTTAGAATGATTCATAAATGCTCTTTAGGTATTCGACCCTTAAAAACTATTATCATATTCAGCTTTGAATTTCTTTCACACGACTCCCAATTTTATTTCAATCAGGGTGTAGATGTGGTTTGGTCTTTGTGATTAACTTCTCTATATGTAAGCATGATACAGTAAAGTGAAATAACTGGAGATAGATCATTATGCACATTGTATTTGGGGAAAATTCAAATACCAATTGAAGAGGTCATCTTGGAATTTTGATGCATGTGTATTTGGATATGACAGATTTTCTTGAAATGTTGGTCTCCTAAACTGCAAGGAACAATTTTGATGAATTTGATGAATATTTTTAAAACTAGTTATTTTATTCTTCAACTTTCAAACCATACAAAGCCTGTTGAACTACAGAGCCCATGACATTGTTTTATCCAAAAATTTAGAATGACTTTGTGAAATAAGGAGAGAATGAACCTGTGACCTGTGTGTATTGTACAGATTGTGGATTGTGATTGTAAATCAGTGGTTGGTTGCCTACAACATTGTTACGATGTTTCGCTTTTCAAATAAAAGCTTTTGATTGGTCACATACATTTACAGAGTTTGTTTTATTGTTTAATTTTGTGTTATTTTTATCAAATGTTTTATATTTGTAACTTTCAGTGTTGTTGTACTGTGTTTCTGTGGAATCACGGAGAAAATAATTTTAAATGTTTATTGATAAAATTTATAACCTTTTACCTTTAATTCATTAAGAAAACAATTACTCAAGAATATTAGCACATCAATCATACAAATCAATCAGCCAAATGGTATAAAGAGTTTTTTACATTATCTAATGAAGAAATAAAATCAGAATAATTTGAAAGTTGTATTTATCTCGAAATATCTATTTTGAATTTAAATTTTGGCTTTAGGGGTGTGCATTTATTCAGCAAGCTTTGTTCTCCATGCACCGTAGAGCTACATTATCATTATTGTGTATATACACACTCATTTGTTGTTGTTGATGTTAGTGTATCAGTCTATTCTACCTTGTCATGTAATTTGTACATAGTTGTCAGTCACCTGTCTCTATTGCTACTTGAAAATCTTCCACTTATTTGAGAAAGCATTTAAAAAATGTGATGTATATATCACAATATATTAGATCACACATCATCTTTTACTTAGAAATAACGTCTTATTTTTTTTATCATCTTTCCAACAGTTCTTTGAATGTTTTAATCAAACAATGCAACTTATTCATGTGGCAAACACATTTAGAGTATCAACTATATATCAGCAACTAGTCTGTGAGCGTGTTCCACGGTGGTGGTCGGCGGTCGGCGGTTGGCGGTGCTGAGGAGGTGTTCCGGATCCACTAAAGGATGCAGGATGGTAGACTAAAGGTCAACCGATAGTATGAAGCTTAAGGGGGCGTAACCATCCAACGGACAACAACTCAGTGGTCTGATGAAGCCACCCTCACGGGTGGCGACACATAACAATTAAACTCTTAAATGTCAACACTGAGTTGTTGTCTGTTGGATGGTTAACCTAATATCAAAAACATTTTTTTTCTTTTAACAGGGATGGCACCGATAGTTCTAGGTTGGATAATTTTACAGCTAATATCAAGTGATAATTGTAGGAAGAGCGTGTAGAATTAAGATACTTGTGTAACAAATATTATGTTGTACAGGGTGTTCAAGGGGGAATGTGAATCCTATATTGAAAAACTTTCTCTCCTGACTTTCGTCTTGTAAGTAATAACAGTTACAACAACAGACAGAATGCTCAGTTTTTGCTGATTGCACAACTAACTTTGATGGAGACGAATCAGGATTCTCTACCAAAGACAGTTCAAATTTGGAGGGAGAGAAATTTTGAAAAATCAATGAAGCAATATTTCTAATAAATTGTTTCACTTATGAATGTGTTCTTCCATCTGACAAGTAACTTTGTGTTTATTTTCTTCGACATTATTCATTGTAATCACTTTACATTCTAATCATTAAAGATGAAATTTATTGTGACATGCAGAGAAACTTGCCAATATCTACAAGTTTGTTGTGTCAAAGATCTGCAGGAAAGTTTGTAGTTTTTTTTAAATACAAGACTTTGATCTTTGTTTTTGTCACTTTGTCCTTTTTCTACTAAATGTATTGTCGAATGATCTTCCAAGGCAAGGTCCACCTTCACCAAGGCTAGTTAGCATACTTTGCTGAAATGTACCAGTTTTCTACCAAAGGTTTCAGGAAATATCCCTTTCGAGATTCCCAAACTAGTCCCGTCTTATTTATTTAAAGCTACATGTACACTCAACACCCTTGGAAAATCTCATGTGCTAAATATATATATATATATATATATATATAGACCAATCACAGTATACGATGAAGTAGGCGTTTCTCTCTGTCTGTGCTATACACTGTATTTAGCAATGCGATAGTTCTTTTACACAGTGGAGCATAACCTCATATTTCACACTAGTTCTTGGTTTAATAACACAGCACAGGCACCTGGATGCCTATACTTTAGTATGCCCTTTTCTCTTAACCAATCAGAAGCTGGTATCAAAAGCTGTTCCATGAACTGATCTAGCCTTGCTTCGGGCTGTACCTTGCATGGTATGATGATTATTATATATATTCCCATGTGATTTATTATAGTTATCTTTTACTTGCAGTATTTATTAATTAGTCACTGTACGCTTTATTAGTTTACACTGCATGTTTCATAATGCCAAATTCAAATTTAATATTTATGCTATATTTTGAACATTGAATTTTAAATTTTCATATTATGAGTAATAAAACGTTCACAAAGGCAAACGAATGTTGTATTTATTTCCCAATTCCAAGTTGATGGAGAAAGATAAATGAGTTCACAATGTCAGTCTTGGACATGAACTCATTCTCAATCATAAGCTTTTACCATTTTCTTCACATTTATTTAACTATATTCATGTTGACAAGCTCCCTTATTATAAATGTCACCCGACCCGACACACTCCTCCCTGAGCATGGTCAGCTTCTCCTCTCCAGTCAACTTCTCTGCAGGGAATCTGGACTCGACATTCACCTCAATGAGGCAGATAGCACTAGGCAATGTATTTCTAATGTACTAAGAGTGACACTAAGCTCAGTTTCTAATACGCAACACCTGAGAAAATTTAACTATCAGAGGTATGCCTTGCCACTGAAGAAGGGATGAGTTGTGTTTTGCTTAATTCTTTTGCAACACCTAGACATTGGATTTTAATGTTATCCTGGCCATTGGAGAAGGAATAAGCTGTATTTCGCTGAAGTTTTATGCTACAAACATAACATCGGGTGCCTTAGAAAGTTTGTGAACAGACCTTTAATAGTTTTATAGAAGAAGTCAAATGCAGGTTTTCAGGAAAATGCCTGCTATGCCCATATTTGAGGGTAGGGTAAGGACCAAATAAACAAACTTTGATCCTCTAGGTCCAAGATACCTCCCCATAAAGTTTCAGCTTTGGTGTACAGTGGTACATCATCTTCATACTTAAACACACATTTAGTTCGCAATCTCGTAGTCCATCTTTATTTAATTATCTCCCAAATTCCTCTTGTATATTAGGAAAAATAGTTCACCGGTTGAGAGGCATTCATGAAGTTGGTAGTAGAGAGAAGACAAGGATATGCTTGAAAATGGTCTAAGGATCTATATACTAGTAGAGAATCTCACTCAAGTGTCTTCTGACATGAAATGTATAAACACAAGTTGACGAACGTTACAAATATCCATGGTTAATCAATGAGTGTTGATGTATTTGATATCAGAAGACACAAGGGTGAGATTCTTATCATTCAAAATCATTCTTCATTACTTTCAGTGAAAAATGTTCATCTCTGAACAAAGCACTGCCATTAAACCACTGATGGTGATGTCTTACCATTGTGACTTCATTCTGTATGTCACAACATTGTGAGTCATTACTCGATGATGGAATAGCATTGTGATGTCATTTTGTTGACGGTGACAGGGGTGTGCAAAATCTACTCCCAAAATGATATCTCCCTAGAGATATTGCTTGATTTCAAACAAGTGATATCTCCTGGCCTGTGGAATACAGTTTTGGATGATCAATTGAAACGTTGTTATTAATAAATTTAGGAAGTTGATCATCCATTAAAACCTTTCTCTCTGTAAAGAAAGTGTTGAGATTGAAAATCATTATAACAAGTTAAAACATTTATTTGACTTTGCACATAAAAAACACATTCATTAATATACACATGACAATAAAAAGCATGAAAAAGATCAATGCATTCCAATTCATAACTTTCACAACACCAGTTTTTTCATTCATAGTATTCCAAAAACATTCAACTCAACTGTCATTCTGCTCAATATATAAACTCAACTTTCTATTAGCTCACTTTCTAAGACTGAGCAACTGTTGAAGGTTATTCAATCCGTCACACTCATGTTCACAATGTTACAGGGAATATTCTGGGACCATTAGGTAATAGTTTATGTTGATTTCATCTTGTATAAACTTTAAACTGCACAAAATCTTCCATAAAGTCCTTGAAAATATGTTGTACATGTATACACGTTCATAGAAATCTGTCTCACATAATCAATAAACCTAGAGTGTTGAAATTAAGTTGAGTATGCTATTTCCTATTTGCTTTCACAAAATCTTCCACAGACAAAGTCCTTGATAACACGTCATTCCGCACTTGTTCCTGGTGCCTAAGAGTAAACACCAGTGTCCTCATGGTTTTCCTGTAGTGAACGTTTATCAGTCTCTTGTTCACATGGAACGCTTCTCTCTCAATAGCTTCTGGTAGCTTGTGGGAATGCTGAAAATAAACATCAATATTTCAATATTTTTAAAACATTGGCTCTCTCTAAAAGGGAGGGTTCTATCAGAATATCCGCCATTTTATTTATGTTTAGCTATAAAAATGTGTATGTTCACTTACTGGTATGTTAGATTTTAACATCCACAAAGTGACAATTGACTGATTAACATTATCTTACAATGCTGTTAGCGAAGCTTTCCACAATTTTAACGCCAATGAATGAATGATAGAACTCTCTAATTAAAGGTGTGATAACCTATAAACAGTCAGCACCTAAATTTTATTTAGACAAACAAGTAAAAGAGCATCAACCAGAAATGTCTTATGTAGAGTAATTCACATCATTGACTTGACGGTTTCACAAAGAACAGTTTCTTAATTTCCATTAAAAAAAACCCACCTCAAGTGAAAGAGCATCAGCCAGAAAAGTCTTTCCTGATGATCTCATCTTCTCAGTCTTTGCATCGCTTCGGACTTCTATCATTGGTCGATCTAAATGATCCTTGAAATGTTTCCTCCATTTTATGTAAACCCTTCTCGCCTCGCTGGCCACCTGGTTGTCTTCATGCTTGCGGAATCGGTTTACAACTTTACCTGAAACAAAGTTTTGTGTTATGTGCTTGTGTTAGCAGTTTCCCACATATTAAAGTCTAGTTCATTTGCTACAACTATATATCTGGAAGGGGTTTGAGGCTGCATAGTAGGGGTGCAACACTGCATCTAGGTCATGATACGATACAGCTGCCACGATTTGATACGCATCGCGATACACAAAGTTTTATTAAAACCTGGGCCTTTGGGTACAGAAAGTTTGGATCATTCAGTTTTATGTTTCATCAGACAATTTATTTTTTAAATTCCCAATGTTTTCATGTTGAAATACCATAATAATCTAATGAGAAAGCATGACAAGATAAGAAATAAATTCAAACAAACCTGTATAGGTTTAGTATTCCTTGAAGAAGATCGTCCTTGGGGTACTAAATGCAATTTCATATTCCAATTGAAAATAACACGAAAGTTGTAACGAATATTTGACGAAAATATCGTCTAAAAACTAAAAAACTTACCTGTACGACCACGCCCAACAGAATATGTCCCTCTCTCGCACAAGAGCGGTCTAAGGGGAGTAACTCTGTCAGACTTACCCAACCTCTCACTTTCAAATCTAATTAAACTTAATTAATCAGACAGGATGAGGGGAGGTGGGAGGAACGTACCCCAAGGACGATCTTCTTCAAGGAATACTAAACCTATACAGGTTTGTTCGATTCCTTTTCAGAAGAGATCGTCCTTGGGGTACTAAATGCAATAAACAGACTCCCATAGAGAAGTATCGGGAGTGGTCAACTGTCTGAATTTTAGCTACCTGGAACATGCTTCCACTAAGAAAATAATTCTAAAAATAGCAATTATTCCACTCACCTCACATCACGTGACGAGAAGAATCATAGTGCAATCGAGGTAGCGGGGTAAGTGGGTCGTATAGTGTTACCAGGCCAAAAGGTAAATTCGGTATTTATACAAGAATGACCCCCCCCCCCCTTTTTTTGGAAGCAATATGAGGGATTGGGTACAAAAGAACCCATAATAATCCACCCTCAGCAGCAGGAGACCCCTGAAGTGCTCTTGCAGTGCTCTGGAGTGCCAAAGTGGATAAAACACGTCAACTCACGTGAGAATTAGTATTAGACTAACAGTGCAGTTAAAAACAAAAAACACCTGAAGCTCAAAGAGCTAGGGTTTTTGGCCCTGCCTACTGGAGAGAACTGACTGACCGAACCGAGCACGCTCCCTAGAGTGCTTGTCGAGTTGATAGTGCTTAATGAACGTACTCGGCCGGCTCCAAATAGCCGCTGAGCAGATCTCTTCAATAGGCAGGGCTGCAGCATACGCCTTCGACGTTGCCACTGCCCTAATTGAATGAGCCTTCAGACCATCAGGGGGATTCTTTCCCTTGTGAATATAGGCCATGTAGATAGTTGAGACCAGCCATCGAGATATCGACTGCTTAGTGGCTGGTGAACCCACCTTACCGCCCCCGTAGCAGCAGAACAACTGTTTGTCTTTACGGATCTCTTTAGTGCGCTTAAGGTAAATCTTAAGAGATCTCCTAACGTCTAGAACATGAGTCTGGCTGCTAGCCGAGGCCCCTGTCGAAGTGGCCTGACGGAGGACGGGAAGTTCTATGGGTGCCGTTACGTGGAACGCATGGTCAACCTTCGGGCGGTACGAATCTGGTAGTCTAATGCTGACTCTGTCTTTGTGAAAAACAGTCAGCTCGGGATCGGCAGACATCGCATGGATATCGCCTACCCGCCTACCAGATGTAACCGCCACTAAAAAGGCTGTCTTCCACGTCAATAGCTGGATTGAAAGAGAGGAAGGATTTTGAAAAGCTGGGCCTGACAACCAGTCCAGAACTATGGCAAGATCCCAGATTGGACTGACCCTTCTCAAAACGGGTCGGATCCTGTCCACGCCTGCTAGAAATCTCTGAACTAGCGGATGAGATCCTAAGATCGCACCGTCTACAGGGATATGAAACGCTGAAATCGCTGTGGAGTAACCCCTGACAGTCGAAGCTGCGAGGCCAGCTTCCAAACGGGACTGCAGGAATTCTAACACAGTGATCAGATCCGTAGAAAAGGGATCGAGTATCCCTCTACCGACACACCAGCGTGCGTAGCAGGCCCATCGATCCTCATACTGTAGGTTTGTCGAATCCCTCCGCGAAGCCAGAATTGTGTCTGCAACTGGTGCAGGAATTCCGCTCTTCTGGAGGCGATCCCTGACAGAGGCCAAGCCACCCACTGGATCCTGGGATTGGGGTGCGGTTCTCCGTCCTGTGACAACAGACCGGGCCGACATGGCAATAGAACGGGAGGCTGTACCAGTCTCCCGAGAATCACCGGAAACCAGCTCTGCGACGTCCACAGTGGCGCTAATAGCACAAGTAGACGAGGAGGCTGCATGGTCAACTGGGTCAAAACCCTCGGGATCAGGGGCACTGGAGGGAACGCCCACAGTACCCTGTCCGTCCAATCTAGTTGGAAAGCGTCTGCTGCCACCGCCCTTGGGTCGGGGACGCGTGAGCAAAACACTGGGGTCTGGTTGGTCACTCCAGAGGCAAACAGATCCACCTGGAACGACCCGTACAACTGGGAAATAATCCCGAATATCTCCCGACTGAGCATCCACTCGTGTGGGGCTAGGACACGCCGAGAGAGAGCATCTGCTCGAACGTTGTCCACCCCCGGGAGATAGACAGGGATTACCAGAATGTTGTACAGGTCGCACCAGAACAGGAACTCCCAGGCCTCCTGGAGGAGTGACGGAGAAACCGTCCCCCCTTGTTTCTTGATGTAGGTCAAGGCTGTCTGGTTGTCCATCTCCAGACGGACCACCTGACCCCTGACCTGATCCAGGAGGTGTTGAAACACCAGTCTGACGGCTCTCAGTTCCAGCACATTTATATGCAGCTTGGACTCTTGCTCGGTCCAAAGGCCCGATGCAGTGAGATTGCCTGACACTCCCCCCCACCCTGTGAGGGAGGCGTCTGTCTGGACTGTGAGAGAAAAGACAGGGGCCTGTAAAGGAAACCCCTTTGAGAGATTCCCTGCCTCTGTCCACCACTGAAGGTGGGGTGCCAACCACTCTGGTGTCTGGAGAACCATCTCGAAGCACTGAGAGTGAGACCACAGACTTGCCAAGGCCTGCTGAATGGGTCTCATTCGCAACCTGGCTCGCCAGACCACATCCACCGTTGCCGCCATGTTCCCCAGCAACTGGAGCCAGGTCCGTGCTGAGTGTCTGGCCGACTGAAGGAACTGCCAAGTGACTAGCTGGATTTTGACAATACGAGCCTGAGACAGGGATACCAGCCCCTGCTCCGTATTGAAACGAGCCCCAAGGAAAACCAGGTCCTGAGAAGGAACTAGGTCGGACTTCTTGAGGTTGATAATCCAGCCCAACCTCGTGAGGATGTCCAACAGCAACTGAGTAGACTCTCGATTGAGTTGCTGAGACAACGCTCTGATCAGCCAGTCGTCTAGGTACGGGTGACAACACCTGCCCTGAGCTCTGGCGACCTGGGCCGGAACCAGCATCAGTTTGGTGAACACCCTTGGCGCCGTAGAGATGCCAAAGGGGAGCACTCGAAACTGGTAGCACCTCCCGTCGAAGGAGAACCTGAGGAACTTCCTGAACTCGGGGTGCATCGGAACATGCAGGTACGCATCCTTGAGGTCTATGGACGAAAGCCATTCCCCCTCTTCCACTGATGAGATCACTGAACGCAGTGTCTCCATCTTGAAAGACGGTACCTGTATCTTTTTGTTCAGCTTCTTCAACTTGAGAATAGGCCTGAACCCCCCGTCCTTCTTGGTGACAATGAAATACGTCGAGTAATGACCCGTGTATTCTTGCCCCTTCGGAACTACCTCTATAGCCGCTTTGTCGAGCAAGGCTTGGACTTCGTCCCTGAGGATTTTCGACTTCTCTTGGGAGGCTGGCACTGGAGTGTGCCGCACTCCCGAGAAGGAAGGAGGACCATGCTTCCACAGTGGCAAGTGGCCATCCCTGATTGTGGACAGTACCCAGGGATTCGACGTGACTTTCTCCCATTCCTCGATAAAGAGTGTCAGTCGGCCGCCAACTGGGAGCTGGGGCAGCAGGCAATGAACCCCTGTCACCGGCAGTGTTACCACCACGGGTGACGGGGCCACCTGAGGCACATTTACGGCGGCTATTGGGTCGCATTTGGCTTCCCTCTGCCCCGAAAAGACGACTTAGCGTCCCTGCCTCGGCCTCCACCCCTCTTGCTTTTCCTCTGCTGATACATAGAAGATTTCCATGAATCAGCCTTCTGAACCGGCTTTTCAGAGGAGGGATTTGCAAGGTTGGAGTTGTGCTTTTTGAAAGACTTTGGCTGTACTAGCAAGGCCTTGTGATCCTTGTAGGCAGCCAAAGCAGCAGCAGCCTCCTGCACTATCTGCTGCGCCCCCGGAAACAGGGTAGACCCGAACCGGAAGGGGGCAGCCAGAAGTGCCTGTTGGGTGGCTGGCGGATACTTGGAAACCGCCATCCAGAGCCTGCGCATGCCCATTACAGCGCTCATGGCCTGACTCGAGCAGCTACGAAGGCTGTCCCGAGCCAAGAACCCATGCACCTCAATCAACTCCTCCGCAAGGCTACCCGACTCAGCGGTGCCCGCACTGTCCCCAGACAACTCCTTTTGCAAGGCAACAAGGTAAGTTGAATGGAGGGAGATCTGCATCTGCTGGCAAGCGTTCCTAAACTGCTCTTCAAAGCCTAGGTACGCTGCCCTCAGAGTCTGACCAGCCAGTGGAAAAGGAGGTAGACGCCGGCCCCGCTTAGCCGAAGCTAGAGAAGGGGTCATAGACCCTGGCGGGGTGACCGAGGAGTAGACACACTCATCCACCACCGGTACAGAGAAGAGACCCTCCTCCCCCATCAGATACCTCTTAGCTAGCTCTGGGTGATCGAGCTTTGTACGGGTACCCGATAAGAGAGGATTGATCACCTCCGAGCACAGGGATGGCAGAATGCGGAGCCGAGTCTGGGTAGTCTTAGCCGGAGCAAAGGCGTCCCCTGGAAGGCGAAACTCAGACGGCCCCGGAACCTCAACAGGGAGAGCAACCTGCGGCATAGCGGAGATAAGCTTCGTTCTCATCAGCCGCAATGTGGAAGCAAGAGCTGGTGTTTGTTCCGTCAACACAGAATCCCCATCATCAATCTCCATATCCTCATCATCACCAGAGCCAGAAGTCGAGCCCTCGAT
The DNA here is from genome assembly GCA_936450465.1 of Gibbula magus. NCBI lineage: Eukaryota > Metazoa > Mollusca > Gastropoda > Trochida > Trochidae > Gibbula > Gibbula magus. The sequence goes on from OW388292.1 coordinate 26,898,222, forward strand.
CTCGAGGTCCAACTCCCGCTCATTGGGATTCTGATTCAAAGGAGGCATCAGAGAATTCTGTGCTGACAGATCACCCGCAACCTCGCCCCCCTGCTTCGGTGCCGGTGCCCGGTTCCGAGACTCTGTTACAGTGGTCTGTGGTAGGACATGTAACTGGCTCTGGGCAAAGCCTTGGGGCGTGGAGATAACCGGTCCCAGACCAGGAATCACCAACGGCCCCTTGGCCAGGGCATCAGCAGACAGCAGGCCAGTGCCTGTGGCTGTGACACCGAGGTTCGTACCCGCGTCAAGGCCGAAGCCAGGACGGGGAGGAACCCCTTGGTTGAAAACTCGCCCTCGACCCCTGCCGAGTTCGGGCCCCAACCCGGAGAACTGGTTCGAACCGCGACCAAAGCCGGGATCGACACCAGCGCCCCCAGATGTTACCGTAGACGAGATGTGTCCAGGACGAGGCAGTAACTCCTTGCGGAGATCTGCCATCGACCCTTGGAACAAACTCGTAACAGAAGCCATCTGTGCTGCAAGCAGCTGGTTTAGCATATCAATGGTAACAGGTGCAGGTGTTGGTGTAGGTGAAGGTGTGCTTGGAATTACCTGAACCTCAACCTCAGCGGTCACCTGCTGCTGACCCTCCTCCCCACCCTTAGGGGAAGACGAGGGAACATTAGCAGATTTGGCTTTGCGTTTATCCTTACGTGCCTTCTTGGAAGGCGGGTCATGGAGAGAAACATCCCCTCCCGAGAGCACAATGTCTTGAAAAAAGGAGAAGTCGGCCGCCCTAGTCTTCCTGGTCTTAGGTGTGAAAGACAGGCATATCTCACAGTTGCCCAGGTCATGAGCTGGAGTGATGGCGAGACATCTTATACAAAGCCGATGTCCGTCAGCAGTAGGCAAAGAGCCCTGGCAGCCCTCACAGTTTTTGAATGACTGTCAAAAAGTCAAACAAAAAACATTGAAGGCCGTGCATGTAGTGTAACAATTGTGTAAAACATGTAAAACATTTTAAAAATGTAAACAAGGTGAACAACAAATAAAAAGCATAACTAAACTCGCAAAGGCGTATAGAAATGCGACACACGGCATACAAAACGGAATTGGGATTATGGCCCCAAAGCTAAGCTGTAGGTAAGAAGCACAATGAAACTGAACGATGATCAACTGGCCGTGACGAAACGAACACAAAACAGTTGAAAATCGAAGTTCAAAAACATGAATAAGGTATAAATAGCAAATATACGTAATAAATGCAATAAATACGCGAAAGCGAGATATAACTTGCTTTAAAAACGACGAAGTTGAGAAACCAAGTCGGGAAAGCAAGGGTAGAACGCACGAAGAAAGCATGCGGCATGCTCGCAAAAAGTTACAACATACAAAACGAAAAACAATGCGAGTAAATTAACGCCTTTGCGAAAACTTAACTTTACCACACATACATTTGTCTTGTCAGTCATTTTCTTAAACTTGGAAACAAACGGAGCGTGTCTTCTGTGAACAGAGGTGTGAACCACGCGACGAAAGATTTGAAAGTGAGAGGTTGGGTAAGTCTGACAGAGTTACTCCCCTTAGACCGCTCTTGTGCGAGAGAGGGACATATTCTGTTGGGCGTGGTCGTACAGGTAAGTTTTTTAGTTTTTAGACGATATTTTCGTCAAATATTCGTTACAACTTTCGTGTTATTTTCAATTGGAATATGAAATTGCATTTAGTACCCCAAGGACGATCTCTTCTGAAAAGGAATTCAATGTATATTATTTCATATCGTACCGTATCGTTTCACTGGCAAATCATATTGTGTATCGTATCTTATGCCTATGAATCGAGATGCACCGGTGTATCTGTGTATTGTTGCACCCTTACTGCATAGGCAAATGATCTGTTGCCATAGTGAACACTGTTTACTTTAGTAACAAACAGCAGATGTTGAGTGTAGGGATGTAGCCATATACAATCTGGAAATAAATACCGTCTAAATCAAAATATATGATATAAGTCCTTGTCCTTTCTCAACCAGCCAAATCTTGCTTTTACCACATTATTGTGTTGACTGACACAGACAGGTCGACATGGCGAAGAGTTTACACATATACCACAATATACCAGTCTGTGATGTCATAAAACAGTAGCTTGTGAAATTGCGATATCATCACAAGAGAAGCGGACTATTCCTGACTTTAAGTTATTGAAATATAAAATAAGAGAGCTATGAAAACAAGACAAACCGAGCCATGTGCCCAATTATGGTCAACAGATTATGTAAGTACCGTAAGTAATATGTAAGGGTAATTACAAAAGATCAGATCTTGTTGTCTTGATCTGTATATAAGAGGGGAAAGTCTTTGAATAGCTTGAAAATTATGACCTCATCTGAATGATATGGTGACAAAGGATACACATGTCAAGTACTATCAAAGGCCTATCACTGACAAATCGAAAGTTGGAGCCAAGGTTAAAGTTCCAGAAACTGCATCCAATGCCAATATCTTTAAACATGACATTACTAGTCTGTGGGCTCTTTAAAGAAAAATGAAAATTCCTTTTTGTATATTTTAACTTAGCATAATTATTCAGCAGATGGACAAGAAAGATATATGAATCACTTGATTCACTTAAAGAAAAGTTTTATTTGGACAGACTAAATGCATTCCTATTATCCACCTCATATTAATCAAGTTTAAAACTCAACGGTTAATGTGTTTCTTAAAGTAGAAACAAGAACTTCAACACTGAAAACATTTGCCCTTAATGGACGTAAAGTAAAACGCAAAAATAACAGAAAATAAAGCTAGTTATTTTCTTACCTTTATCTTAATCAAATAAGAGTTTAATCGTTTGTGTTTGTGGATCAGTTTGTTGTTTTCTTATCTTATTAAATTCTCACCTACTTTAGTGGAAAGCATAACATGCCTGGGAGGTATTTTCTGGCCGAGCTCTTTCAGACTTGAGATGAGAACATCCTTTGATTGACCTTCCAGCTTTAGTTTGTTCTTCAGTCTCAAAACTTCTTCTATCACAACCACCCCCTTAAAAAAAAATCAAATAATTGAAACCGATATTCATTTGAAGTATGGTTCAGTATGTGTAACAGAAATGGACCTAATACAAAAAAACTAAAATCACAAACAACAATTTGTTGAAGAATTAATAAATTTGCTTATGGTAAATAAGTTTTCCTAAAAATCAAAAGTGAAAAATATAAAACTGAATTTAGATAAGATACAAGACAATAACTTAGTAAAATATTTGTATTATCAGTGTATACTGCAATTACACTTTGCTTGCATTATGTACTAATCAAACGAAAAGTACTGTGGTTGAAATACTGTAGTTCCGAACAGTTTGCGCAGTTTCATCTCAAAAGAAAGACGACAAACAGCAAAGCAATTTATCAGCATTACGAGTGGGGAAAACCTTATTTCGATGTTGACATTGTGGATCAATTTCATGACGAATGAATTGTTACACAGAAGGATATTACAACAATGTAGATGTTTCATTACACTAAGTCATAAAAACAATACACAAATTGTGTGAATCTGATACATCCCCTGAAATATGGTATTACCCCTGTAACAGTGAGTTATTGTTAAACACTGTTTGGGCAATATTGCAGCCATTAGTGGTGAAACTCATATGCAAGAATTAACAGGTATTATCTAACAAGGATAAGAGGGATTTCTTATGTAGGTGCTAGGGCTTCCACGAGTACTCGAGTACTCGAGTACGAGTCAGGTTTAGCTGGACTCGAGTCCATTTTCTTGGACTCGAGGACTCGATAAAAGATTACTCTATTTCACATTAATTTCATCCGGTGCAAGTTATATACATGTCGTGCCTGAAATAAGATTTAACAACAACTGCAGTGGAACCCCTTTATGTCGTGGTTATACCACATTACCTTCCATACGTTACAAGTGAACAGTCACACCAGCGTTGGTCGAATCGGCTACTTTTAATTTCATAGCCACAGTCACAAATTTCAGTGAAAATCATACAATGCAACCAAATAAAATATTGAATGATGACATCAGATGAAGTTTATACCAACACATGTAATTGAATATGAAGTTTATATGGTTTATATGCCTTCTGTTCATTAATAATTCTATGTTGGTCGAATTGACATGCAACAGTAGACAGGATTCATATTTATTACTGAATGTTACGCTTTTTCATAACAAAGATAAAATAAATGTATTCTCTTAATATTTCAGCATATTTGTAAAATAAAAAGGCAATCATTTAAATCATATCATAACAGAATAATGATAATGATGCCGACATATGAGGTGAAATAATCCATGTCAAGTGCATGGTCAAATCACCAGGGGCACAACCAATCAAAATGCGAGAATTTTAATAGCTTGGACATAATCAACCCACATATGAAATATGAAACGAATTTACAGATTAAGAAGGAATGTACATCTATAAGCGGTCCATTTCTTAGTAGGGATATGAATTTATCAACGAATTGTTGACATTGACTTAATACGTATCTTTCTTAACCTTTAGAAGTAGGATAATATGTTTATAATAAATTCTATTTAATTACTACGTCTTAATTATTATCATTAAATATCTCAACCAATTTCTACTTGATACTTGCCACCCTTCATGAAATGATCAAGACCATTCTCTGTTTATAAACATGGCGGGAAGTTTAGCGAGCATGTGAGTTAGTCTTATATATACTGCAATGATTTTCAAGATTATCGCTTACTTTATAAGTTTATATATGGTTTCGATTATAAACATTAGACATCACATTCATTCCTAGCTATTCCATATCGATATGTCTTACACTTGATATGAAAATTGGAACAATAACACGCTGTCATACATTTATTCAACAGTACCCCTTTCTTCAACATGTATGCCTTTGTGCAATTTTCCTTCTCGGTCATCCGCAAAAAATAAATAACCTAAATATCGTTTTATTTGAACCTAAATAGATGTTAGAGGTGAGGTGAGGTGAGTTGGGGTTTAACGCCGCTTTCAAGAGTATTTCACTTATATCGCGGCTGCTAGTATTATGGCAGGGAGAAAGCCCGCAACGCCATGTGGCTATGCATTGCGGTGAAACCTGCGAGCATCGGCTGGAACTAGCGAACCATGGGTGGTACTGCACTGAATTTCAGTGTAGCATTGCACCCAAACCTGACTGCGTGTAGAACAGTTCTCTACTGCAGACAAAGTTGCCGTGCCCCTGGCGGGATTCGAACCCCGGACCTCATGATCCGAAGCCGTAGATGTTAGATATATCAACTGTAGTGCTGAACGTTGCATGGGTACTGAGGGACATATGGCCACATTGTATCGCGAAACGGGTAGTAGTTCGCACTTCATTCATAATCTAAAACCTCAAAGACAAACAAAATGTTAGAGTGACATGCTACTACGTAGTTGAAAGGTATTAATTTCGAGTACTCGAGTCCGAGTCGAGTCCAACCCCTAGAGTACTCGAGTCCATTTTTTTGGACCCGTGGAAGCCCTAGTAGGTGCGTCTAATGTTCTAATTGTTTTTTTTACTTAAAAGTTTATTCCAAAATTACATGATAATACTGTTTATGCATTTATTCAACTGAATTTCGCGTTAGTGTGTATCTTTACCATTCATATCGGTAGCCTATATTAGCCTTTTTCCCTATTTCCATACACATTTATTATAGATTTCAAACAAAAAGTCAAGTGAAGGATTATTTTTTTCAGTGCTCTACTAAAAATTAGATTATAATTTCAATATTATTTAAGCCAAGCTTTCAACAGACTAAACAATCTTAAGACGCAAATTCGAATAAATAAAATGAAAAATGATAGGTATTTTGCCTTGAATCTTGAGTTACTTTAGTTTAGTACTCGACACACATGAAGAATGAAATTCACCTGCAGCGACTCAATTGTGGTTTGTTTGAACTGTTTTTGTCTTTTGTGTTTGGGTGAAGCCTTTGTGTCCTTTTTCTTTGACTTAACTAAGAATTTATCCATATTCAAATCAAAAGCTGCTACAATCTTCCCCAACTTTGTTTATCAAAGGGAAATAACTCTTCACATTCGGAATTGTTCGTACTTTGTCGGAGTTTCCCGAAGTTTTCCGAAGGTAATGTCATGAGTTGCCTCCCTTCGACCGTGTCTTATGTCAGATTTTTAAAATCTCTATTGGAAAACATTATAGTACTTTGTTCATAAAATAACTTTTTATTCTAAACTTATGCTTTGTTGTTTATCAGTGCTTATTTTGTTTCGGTTCTAAAACGGTCATTTGTTCACATATTTCCTCTAAATATCATAATATGTGTTTGTGTACTCCCTGCAACTTGATAGAATTTATTTCACTATTTATATTTGATAAATGGAGGAGATTTGTCTTTTCATGACTTATAACATGTTTATTCAATCGAGTGAGGTGGAAAATTTATATTTTCGTAAGTGGCGCAATATTTTTTTACAAGATGAGATAAACATGGCTTTTGCCAAGAATGGACAGATAGTTCTCCCAAGGAACAGTCGTGACCACAGTGACAATGTGACGTCATAAGATAATATGTTGCGTCAGACCATTGTTTACATCAGTCACTAGTTTCAGTGAAACTATAGGATATCTTCACTGTAGCTTGATAGTTTATTACTCTGATACTCCCAGTATTTAATTGATCATTCAATAATAAATATCCTATTATTTCATTACTATACATAAAAAAATACATATGTGAGATTTACTATAAGAGTAAAACACAATGTCTTCAATTAAATGCCCGACGAAGGACAGCAGTTGAGAAAGAACGAGGGCTTCTGCAAATGATAATCCCCTAAAGAGCAGTGTTACCCCTATTATAGCTAAACTGGATGGGATTTGTTCTTTTGTAGCTGAATTCTGCACCTTTTAATTACAGCTGTAACTGAACAACCCTGCAAAACCTGCAATGTGTTACCGTCGAGAACAACTATGATTTCAGGAATGACGTCACAATCGCTGTGTTTCACCAGAGACCATAACTCTACAGTAGATTATCATCAGCTATGTGTGCCTCGGCCAGATGTGTAATCGACCCGACTTGAAGCCCTGCTGTGATTGCAAAAAGTCAACACGGGAAACATCATGTAATATTTACAATACACTAAATGAAACTTTATCATATCTTTATTTCATACATCCTGGTAACCAAAAATATATGTTTATATAAAATGAATTATAAGAGAAACAGAATCAGCACTTTTGAATTTTTTCCGGACACCATCTTGTTTTAGCGAGGCACACAAATATTCTCGCCTGCGGCTGAGTCCAGTCCCTTTATTCTATGGTCTCTGGTTTCACAGCTGATTCAAACCAGAACGGAATGTCAGTCGTTTATCGGGGAAACAAAGGCAGTCTATATCATACTTATGTGTAGTTGTGTTTTATTATATAACCCATCAGTAAAATAACGAAACTCAATGAATTGTTACATATTTAACAAATTTAGGATGCATGCGTACTTCGACAATCAAAATCTCCTATTTAAGGTCTACAGGAGTTGACTGAGAATGATATTTTTCTTTATTTTGTATAAAACACTTAAAAGTAAGTGTGGCCGTATTGTCACTTCGTGTTTATGGTATTATTTGGCAAAATTACATGTCCTTTGAAAGAAAGGCTTGTAAATATGTTTAAATGTTCGAGTCGATACGTTTATCTGGTCGCCATATTTGTTGAGATTTCAAGAGGAGATTCTAAAGTGACGTCACTAAGAAACGAACTGATAATGTCCCTTTGTCGGCATTGAAAGGGCAAAAATCATTTGCAGCGGCCCACTCATTTCTGATAACAAAACAGCAGTGTCATGATAATTCCATCCATTTAGCTATAAATGCATATTAATAAAGATTAAACTGTCTATTTATGGAATTTGTAGTATGTATTATCTGATCATATTTCACTGCATAGGCGTAAGAACCAGGGGGGGCACCTGCCTCCCCCAGAACAAAATCGGGGGGGCACTGCCCCCCCTCCCCCCCCCACCACTTTTCCCACAGCCTGAATTTTTTTGGGGGGACCAAATTGAGATGTAAACGCAAATCCACATATTTAAGACCAAATATATAGAGAAAAACTTTGATTTTACAAGGTACCTCCCCATATTGGGATGTAGCAGTTCTTGAGGAGGCGAAAGTGTCATATTTTCGGCTTAAAGGACTAAAACGGCATTGTCAAACACCCAAAATGTTACCTGGTTTCAAATCATTGGGCAAACTGTAGTAATATCCATTGCTAAAAGGTTCTCTGAATCCCAAATGTTACACTAACATTTGGAGTCGCAGGGTCACCAATCCTACAATTAAGAATCACCTTTGACCAAAGAGTCTCTACACAACATTTCACCTTTCTAGAGCTTTACATACTTGAGATAAAGATGAAAATAGGTTTTTGGGTCATGACCCATGACCTAGATTGGGGTCACAAGGTCACTAAATCTACAATTTAGAGTCCCTATTGGCCAAGGAGTCTGCACATAACTTTTCAGTTCTCTAGACCTTTTGGAACTGGAGAAGAAGATGAACATAGGTTTTTAAGGATGAGACCCCTGTCACCCCATTTGAGGTCATGGGGTCACGAAAACTACAATTTAGAATCCCCACTGGTCAAGGAGTCTGCACAAAAAAATTCAGCTCTGACTGTGGAGTCATTGGTTCTGTAGAAGAAGCCGAAAAAGCGAAAAGTTTACGGACAGATGGACGGACGCCAGACACCATGCCATGCCATAAGCCCATCGGGCCTTTCAGGCCTGATGAGCTAAAAATTCACACTCGTTTTGTGAAAGTCATATAAAATATTTGAACATGTATTCATCAATATCAATTATCATTACCGAAAAATCAATAATAATAAATAATTATCATTTATAATCCTACATAATCAGTAGCTGTTGATCCAAAGCTACACTAACTTAGAGGTTAACCTCCAACCCAGCCATTCTTTTTACGTCTCCATTTACACACCTTGTGATAAGGAATATTTATGTCTGTATTTCATATAATATTCTAGTAATAATAATATATCTAGTTTTACATGTATAATAAACTCATTCTTCATTCCATACTTCAAGACAATGTTCATTACATGCATTAATTTAAATCTACAAATAAGTTTTTATCATCCAAAACCACAGGAGATATCCCTTGTGTGAGATCAGGTGATATTTCCTAGGAGATATCGGTTTTACAACAGATTTGCACAATGTCCTGTCACAGACAACCACATGACATTACAATGGTTTTACATCATTGAGTAATGACTCAAAATGCTTTGACATAAAAAACCTGATGACATCACAATGCCATGACAATATAAGTATGATTATTTCATAATATGACATCAATCCTCATTTACTAACATTTACTAACATCCTTGGCAAGCCTTGTATACTGAAACATTTATCAAGTCATGTTTATATATTTGATATCAAAATACTTGTCAGATATTTGGATGAGATTGTCTTTATATATATGGGATGAAAAATAATATTTTTTTACTTTAACTCAAAATAAACGATTATTAATGTTAGACCATGGATATATTCCAGGTGAATGAACTGTTAAACTTTTGCTTAAAACAAAAGACCAGGATAATCGATTGGTATTAAGTTTTAAACCCTTTTTTTGTTTACTAATCTTTGTAAGACTAATCAATTAGACTAGACTTATTAATCATGTCGAGTTAGAACCAGGTGAAATGGTCCCCAGATCAACTACAAGAATGAAACCTGTAATCAGACTGACTGTATAAAATTACATAGACAAAATAGATTAAGTCGTTATGGTAATACACACTAAGGGGTCTTACTGCATAACAAGGCACTGCTAATTACTCTAAATTAGGGTCCATCGAAGTGTGACAATGCTAGGTAATGTAGCTTGTTCTTTCAATAATGTCTCATTAACTTAGGAAATGTGTTTTCATTTGACCAAATGTTAATGTTTACTGACCAATTGTTATTGACTGATTGTAATAATACGTATAATACCTTTACTAATCAAAGAAATTTGGACTTTTCTGGATTATGCAATTAATAAAGCTAAATCACTTTTGAACTCACTTATGATTTATTTTTCAAATACCCCAGCTTGGTCATTGGATGAATTTTCTGAAACGTTTTCCATTAACTATGACACTGAAATCAGTCAAAATGACATTTTAAAAAAAGAAATCACTTATTGCCATCATACTGTATGCATCTCATATATCCCACGTTGTTGCAATTAGGAAATCTTTTATAGAAATCATATTTTGTCCTGGATCAAATTAATCAAAATGTTTATATAATACATCATAATAAAATCAAGTGCCTAAAATGTCATGTATTCAATGTTCAAGCCTGCTTTCCAGAGCATCTAATTTTTTTAACGATGGTTAGTATACTTGTGAAGAGAAAGCCCACAATATCATTGTCCTTATGCATTGTGGTGAAACGTGTGAGCCTCGACCCGAACTAGCAAGCTATCGATGGACTGCATCCACTATAAAATAAAAGATAAAAAATAATATAAACTCAATTTATTTCATTTCATTAAATAACTAATAAATCTTTAACAAAATATACATGAGGAATCTATGGAGCAATTCAGGATCAGAATATCCTAACTCTTCTCTTTTTCTTCAAGACTTTCCGCTGACTTTAGAAAGAATTGACACATGAAGGTTGTCCATAGCGAAAGCACTGCAACAATGCTGAGAACAAATCGAAGGCCCTTGAACCAAGGGGGATAACCAGGTAGAGCAGTGTCAAAGTAGGCAGTCCCCATTAAACCAGTCATAACACACAGCGATGACATAGGATATGGAAGTAACAGTCCCACCCATGCAACCAATGAGGGCATCACACTGTAGCCAAGATTGAACCAGTTTGGTTTGTGAACACTCTCTTCTGGGAGCACAAAACCCCATCGAACCCCACCGAGGAAAGACAAAATGGCTGCTCCATAAGCTAGCTGGGCAAATGCCATCTGAGGAATATAAAGCTGTGACATAGTCATGTAGGCAGGCACTGATATAAATGGAATCAACCCAGAGAAGCCATAAGCTAATGCAGGCACAGGAGACGACTTCAGTTCCTTTATATTTCTCCATACGGTTAAAGACGTTGTTTCTCGGTCTTCGGTTATATGTCGTCTCTGGGATGCTAGAAGAACAGGATTTCTTTTATACCTTGACTTCTCACTAAACAGGCCTGACCATCCAGAAACTCTTGACAGTTCATTTTTTGTAAGATAGCTACCGAATGAAATAGAAGTAAAACTTTTCACACTACTGAATTCTTGTCTGGTGAAAGTCTTGAAACCTGACAGCTGGCAGGCCAGTGTGGGGGATGTTTTAGAACCATTTTTAATGGATTGTATTCCAAAACACAGCAGTCGATTCATGATGGGACTTCTATATGTCAGGTGTCAAATCAATTCATGATCCTGAAAATATAAAAAAGATATGAATATGCAAATATATTCATTGTATGATTTAACCAAAGTCTCTCAAAATGTTCCAAAAGTAATTTTATAAATTAATCAAAATTTTTTAAAGTTTCATTCTGATCTAAATAAAGTACAATTCATAATGATCAGGGTAAAATAAATAGATATAACCTACAAAGCGATATTGATGATAGTTTGTTAACACCTTGATGACATCATTATTGTTGATTTTGACTAGATGACATATATATACACATATTTAGGTTTGATTATCTGAACATAGCAGTTAAATGTATCTTGCATAGAAAAGTACATTGACAGATCAATAAATAAAAACGCCTCTAAAAAGTCAAATGACTTTATTTGATTATCCAAAAAATCATTGTTCACGAAAACACTATTAAGTGTAGATTATCACAAACTGACAAGGACTGTCATTAATCCCAGCAACAATTAATAATTAATTTTTGACATTCAAGAAAAATATTAACCGTTGACTGTTTATCAACCTTGAGTGACTCCTTTGCGAGTTACCTCCCTCAAAAGCATGACCCCGCAGTTGAACTTGTGACCTGACTAATCTCAACCAATTGTTTCCAATGTAACAATGCATCCCTTAAAATTGACTAATCGCAAGCGCTGTTTCATGTTAAAATCTCATTTGCATAGTCTCGCGCGAGACATTTCGTCCGCGAGAATGCGCTCGCAGTTTCTCTACTTGACGTCATTGGCAGTCGAGAGTTTCTACCCAGATGTCAGTGCGTGTTCCGATCCCGTACAATGTATGGACGTCCGCCATTCTGGTGGCACAGTCTACGAAGCTCTGCTGGCGCAACTCCCTTCACATAGGAGATTCTGGCCGGCCTCATGCAGTTCACTCCTCTTCAGATAAAGGAGAAACTACTGAAGGCACTTGATGATGACAATAATGTAAGATTTTCAACCTTTTCGAAGGTGAAAATGGATCACCATTTCGTACCTGTGAGTGTGACCGACTTCGTTCAACAACGATGTCTGGTCCGAGGCAAATGGATGATCAGTAAACAACACCGACCTGCGTAGATATGTCGAATACTACTATGCATATGGATGTATTTTAACCAGCTGTGATATTAAAATGATAAATATTTTACTTTTAGTCATTTTTATGAAAATTTGAATACAATTAACCGTTCAAATACCGTGCTGAGTTCGCATTTTGAGGACGCAATCTTGAAAAAGTATCCGGATCGGGGACGATATTTCAATCAAGTTTAACTTATTACTTACATTTATGACTTTTACCATAACGATCTTAAGTGTTGAACATTCGAATAAGCTTTCTTAATTCTCAGGGAAATTATTCACAGATCAGCAACGTTAAAACAATCATGTGGAGACACGTGTGTAATGACTGCTGTACGTTTCCATGTGTAATATATAAAACTTGTTTGTTTTACGATGTTTACTTAAGCATTTCCTAAATATAATTTTAAAATAATGAAATGATTTTGAGGTTCCTGTTCAATTTGAACGTTGATGAGTTGAGCGAGATTGATGAACTATTATGTTTGTGCATGTTATACAAGTTTCCTTATCTCCTAATTTTACATTTCATTTGGATTCAACATGATCTATCCAAATATATTTAACAGAAATTATCTTGTGAAAGTACATCAATGGCCATATATAAGATATAAACCCAATTTTTTTTTTATGGTTTCAATATTTTTTATTATAGTTATGATTACAAAGCTTTTTTACAAATAACTTTACCTACATGCCAAATAAACAAATTATAAGTTAATTGATTCTACAACAGAAGACTAATAAGCCAACAACGGTTTGCAACAAGTGTGTAACTCCCAACTTCAAACATCAATGACAATGCACAGTGTTGTTTCACTTTACAAATCCAGTATAGTATATAAAGCAAATCCTCTTTCTTCTCTCTCCCTGAACACGTTTCTATGTCTGTGTGAAATTATGATCATATCGGACTGAATACAAGTGTCATTTCCTGTAGTTTTTCAAATCATGACTTTAAATCCAGTCAAATTAATGTTTCCTGGTGTGGGGATGTCTATCCGACCCTTACAATTTATCACTGCAGTGGCCCTTTAATTTTTACTTCTAAAAGAGAACACTACTGCTCTACATTTAAGATGTGTGTGTGATGTTAAATTATATTGCATGTAGTGCCTACAACCAATGTTTCTCTAGATCCGACTGAAGGGACGGGATAGCGCAGTTATTAGCGTGCTCGGCTTCGGATCAAAATGTCTGGGCTTTGAATCCTGGGAGGTTCTCGGCAACTTTGTCTGTTAGAGAACTCTTCTTCATGCAGGCCTCAAAGTTAAAACATTTCAAGGAGCGGACAAGCTCCTAACATGTTATTCATAGAGCAAAAGAAAATTGTAAGGAGCACATTTTGAATTGAGATTTGCCAAATTTAACTATAAATTAATGAATATAAGCAGAAAACTAAGTTAATATTCAATGCTATTTTGATAGATAATGGTTAAATTTGATGAAGAACCAATTTAATAGACCCCAGATTTTGCCACAGAGCATGTGTGCTCCTGACTCAAAATAACAGGGAGCAAACTGAAAAGCTCCCAAATTGGTTGCTATTGCAGTCATGCAGTAAGGTTTGGGTGCAATGCTACACTAAATTTCAGTGCAGTACCACTCATGGTTTGCAAGTTCAAGCAGATGCTTGCAGGTTTCTGGTAATGTATGCATAGCCACTATGTCATTGTGGTCCTTCACCCTGCAATAATTATAATACTAGCAGCTTGATTTTAATTAATAACTGTTGAAAGCACCGTTAAAACCCGAATCACCTCACCTCCCCTAGATCCGGCTGATGCTTTCAGTTTACATGATTAGTTACAGTGCCCATGGGGTCTCAGGCTTTCTCCTTGCGTAGAAATAGTAGCAACCATGAAATACACCCATTTAGGCAGTTCTAAGAAAAAATGTCAATTTAGTTTGGCATGTAATCATTATTAAAAGTGGAGTATTTGCATATAAGATGTGTGTGAACAGAATGATGTTGGGATCCGAAGCTGACAATGATCAGTCAATGATAGACTGTTGTTGACAAGTTTGAGGAGAGAGGAAAGAGCTTTTTGTGCTTCAATTATTTACGAAATGCACTCCCAACATTCATCATCTGTGTTATGTTATGGGTAAAATAATGTGCCACAATGTTACAATTCTGGTCAGGATTTAAGAAAGCCTTCCCATAAGATATGGTTTATCAATTCAAAATCGTATTTAAGAGTTGGAAGTGGTTGAGTAGGATAGTAAAAGTGGTCAAGAGGACCTGTGTTTGAATCATGTCAGGGGCAAGGCAACTTTGCTGAAAAGAACTGTTACAAATTTCAGTGCAGAACCACCATTAATAACAATAATAATAATAATATACATTTTAACGCCTAACATCCAGTATACATCCAGTGCAAGGACTGCTCAATGGCGATACATTATTACCCTGAAGGAATTTTACTTTTGGTGCTGCTAAGCCCTCCGGGCGACCATATAGGTCCATGTTCACTTCCCATGTTCAGGTACCCATTTTAACAGCTGGGTGGACTGAGTGCAATGTGGATGAAGTGCATGAGTAAACATTTATAAGAGGCAAATATAAACAAACGATTGAATATGTTCCGTGTAAGTGTGCTTAACTTTGAAGTGCCTTGCCCAAGGGCACAACACAGTGTAAGAACCAGGTTAAAAATATTCTCCACCGTGATTCGAACCCAGGCCGTTGGCGTAATAGGCAAACATGCTAACCACTGTGTGGTTTGTCTGTTCTGCCGATGCTCACAGGTTTCACCCCAATGTATTGTGTTGCAGGCTTTCTTGATATATGGGAAAATACTCTTGAAAGCGGGGGGCGGGATAGCGCAGTGGTTAGCGCGTTCGGCTTTGGATCAAGAGGTTCAGGGTTCGAATCCCGCCAGGGGCACGGCAACTTTGTCTGCAGTAGAGAACTGTTCTACACGCAGTATAGTTTGGGTGCAATCAATCCTACACTGAATTTTAGCTTAGTACCACCCATGCTTCGCAAGTTCCAGCCATTGCTCGCAGGTTTCACTGCAATGCATAGCCACATGGCTTTGCAGGCTTTCTCCCTGCAATAATACTAGCAGCCGTGATACAAGTGAAATACTCTTGAAAGTGGCGTTAAACCCTAACTCACTCACTCACTCTTGAAAGCGACTTTAAACCCTCACCTCACATATGAACTAGGGACACAAGCTCAAGTTTCACAAATAAAACTAAATCTTCCATTAAAATGTATATCATTGTCCTGTATTGTGCAAACTAATAATTAATCCATGAAGATCTTTGTCAATCTGAGCTAAGCTAAGATCAAAACAGGGCTGGTTACATGTCACTTGTCCATCAGAACAAGATATTTATTCAGATGCATTGTATTTTTTTGTAAGAAAACTAAAATTAGTTGAAATGGGCTTGGTCTACCAAAAAAGGATTTTTATCCTGCACTAAGTTAGCCTTCATATTTCTTAACTATTGGTGATTTTAGCTTTGTCCAAACTTTTTATTAATCAAATACACAATTTTGCACTGAAAATTTTTTTGGTATCTTTTTAAATTTCTGTTCATATTGCAGAAAAGATAGGAGCTATTTCAAAGAATAAGCTTCATTATCAATTACTTTGGATTACTACATAAGTGAAATAGTAAAAAAAAAACTATTATATACTATTATATACATGAACCAATCAAAATCATTTGCTACAAACAACTTTATAAAAATATATATGCATCTAGTAAACCCAAATCTTAGAATCATCTTTTGAAGGTGATGATTAAAATAGTAGTGGATAACATCGAATTCATTTTGGAACAGGAGTAAAATATACAAGTGCTTACCGGTTGGTCATTCAACGTAATATCCTCTAACCAATTGATTTGAAATGTGTGAACATGACCTATTAGATAAAAAATGGTATCTGTAGCTCTGTTATCATAATTGTATATTTACTAGGTATAAAATGCTGAAAATACCAAATAAAACCCTTGTCACTAATGGACAGTCCTGCATTCAATTAAAAGAGAAATTCAAAAGATACTCAACCTCTTTACTGCAGTGTATGCACTGCATGAATGAATGTGATTCAAAGATTGTAGTCTCGCAATAGGAGACGTTCACGTTCAATCACTGGCTGATTTTAACCTTCTGCATTTCCTTTCTTTCTTTTTTTCTTTCTCTGAATGCAGCTAGGCTTGAATTGGCCAGAGAGGTAAAATTATGACTTGCAGTAGAAAAGTTTATCCTCACCTTGCATATAAACTACACTGATACCTTGATTGACGGACATGTGACTTGTTCTTGCAGGTGGTTGATGCAGAGGCCGTGCTAGAGGTCATCTCCATATTGGAGAAGTATCCCATCACTCGGGATGCTTTGGAGGTAGCTAAACATTCCTCAGTTTTCATATCAGATTTGCTTTCTTGACCGGGTGTAATCTGTCCCAACTAAAAATCTTCTTTTTTATATACATTTGATATTTTAAAAGTCTCAGATTTAATAAATTTAATTTCTTTGGAATTTATTCATTGTAAACATTTATAAGAGGCAAATTTAAACAAATGATTGAGTATGTTCCGTGAAAGTGTGCTTAACTTTGCTGTATTTTCTTTCAGCAAACTAGAATCGGGAAGCATATGAATGAGCTCCGAAAGAAGACCAATAATGATCAATTGGCAAGGAGAGCAAAGAAACTCGTGCGGAACTGGCAGCGCCTGGTCAGCTCTGATGTTCCCGATAGCGGGAGGCGGGCGCTCAATGGAGAACGGGTAGTGACCCCTCCGCAACACCCTGGTGTTGCGGCACTGCAGAGAGGGGGCAATGGAGCAGCTCTCGGTGGAATCTCATCTCCTACACTATCTCAGAGTGGTAAAAACTCTCCCGTCCCAGGTCGCAGATGCATGTCTCCAGCATTGGCCGGCAGTCGGCCTGCGACTCCACAACAGGACCGGGTAAAGTGTGGCTCTCCGGCTCTCCAGATGGGGGGCAAGCCAAGGACTCCCACCCTGCAGTCTTCTGGTCTTAGTCCAGGACTGAGACACTCTCCTACCACTGTGAAGCCATCCACCCCCTCCCTCACCCATTCACCCCGCACCGGGCAAGGGGGCAAACCATCCCCCCTCATCAGTGGAAGGTCGACAACTCCCACCCTCTCATCTCATCCTGTAGGAGCTAGAGCATCCCCATTACTCAGCAACAACTCCCATAGCAGTAGCCCAGCTCATAAACTTGCCTCCACGGACGGTTCTCCTCGCCTTAACCAAAGGAACACAAGCAGTCCAAAATCTCATTCGCCAAAACCAGACAAATCTAGTGGAGGCCGTCCAAGCACACCGAGTGGTCGTGGTCATGGTTCTGGGTCTCGCCCTGGAACACCTTGTGTTAATGAAGACTCAAACTCTAGTTGGCATTCTGAGCATGAGAAGAACAATTCCAATTCAAGAACTAAGAGTAAGTCCAAGTTCGAATCTGAATCTGGTTCTAAATCTGATTGGAAGAAAAATAGTTCACAAACATTTGCATCTAAATCAAATCATTCCACAGTGGTTTCAAATTCTAGTGATAAAGGCTCAAGAAAGGATCAAAGTGACATTTCAAAAACAAATATAGCTAATAGAAAGAGGACACGAACACAGAGCCCTGATAGTGTGCCTATGAAACAAGCAAAACCTGACAATTCATGTCTTTCAAAAGAGCGACAAAGTACCATAAATGGAGTTGTGGGCTCTCATAAACATCGTAAAAAGGATAAAGGGGACCCAAGTAGATCAAATAGTGCTGCATCAATAACTTATTCCAAAGGGACAAAAGAACTGTCGCCAGTCTCTCCAACTGAGAGGCCAGACGTTTCAAATTACGGTATGACGAAAAGACAAAACTCAAAAACCTCCAAAGTAAAAACCACCGAAGAGCTTATCGCAGACCTTCAGAAAAGGGATGGTAGTTCAAACATTGGGACACAGATCATGTGTCAACTCAAGAGCAATCAGATAGAAAAGGAGCTGGATACACCAGCCTCCATACTGCCTCCGGGGGTCAAGCCACGGAAAAAACGTGGCATGAGTAGTGAGAACTTATCTTTGTTAGACAACTCCTCATCCACTGAGCAGCTGAGTCAGACCAAGAACGAGATGATGGAGAAATTCCTTCAATCTTCGGTCACTCACTCGGCATCAGACAGGCTGAGTCCTTTCAAAGATGACAATAAGTGGGGGTCCACCATGGACTCGACGGGTTCTTTTGGAGATCTTCAGAATGATAGGTTACGAGACTCGGCTCGTGTTGATCAAGGGAGACCAAAAGCTGCAAAATTCTCGATCAGCGAGGTTAAAACTGAAAACGGTATTGAGGGTGCAAAAACTGCCAAGCAATTGACAATGGAGGAGATTCTGAGACTTCTGCCTCCATTAGATGTGGACAGTGTGGATTGGGAGGCTCATGACTACACGGTCGGCCAGCTCCCAGAGGGCACTGACGAGGAAGTTGAACGTTTGCACACTGAAAATTGGGAGAATGTGAATGGATGTTTTGATGTGAACGGACAGTGGCATGATTGGTCACAGACTTTGTCCAGAGCCTCGTGCGACGATGACCTTCTGCACATCTTGCCCTATGTCAATATTGATGACTGATTTCGGAACAGTGCTGCCTTTTTAAGCTGCTATCTATCATGTTATGTATGGTTAACCCTGAAGAAGAAAGGATGCCATGCTATTTAATTATTGACGGAAAAGAAAAACTACCACCAAATCATGCAATTTTGATATTTATAATTTGTTTGTAGTAAGTGCAAGTTGTTCCACCTGGTGCATTCCATGTATGGTTGTCTAACTTGACGACTTCAAATTAATCGTTGGCGGCAATTATGCTAAACAACCACTCTTTTATGTTGTAGATATTTGTTTAAGTTGTTGTTTTTGTTTTCTTTATCCATAAACAGATGTCACTGTAAGCATGGTGCACTTTGTGATACTGTGAAACAAGATGTTACTTTTCCTCTTGACCTGTGACTGCCACAACTAGCTCCCAAACGACTGGGTAACATTCAGCAAGATTGTATGTTTCAATGCTATTAGTTATCATAAGTTCCAATTTTTTTAAGTGCTGAAACTTTACTTAAGTATTAAGGTATTGTATTTCTCGACCTTATGTATTTTCACAAAATACCGGTGTGAATGTGGTGTTGATAGTAACAATTTTTTATCATGGCTGATATATACTGGTTTCACTCAAGAGAAAAATCAAAAGAAAATCCCCACTATACCTTACAATGTGTTGTCTAGGAAAGTAATGGGTTTAATATTTAAGATATTTGTTAATATTTGTACTTTTTAGCAATTTGACATTTTACTATAGCATTATTTGAATGGATACTCAAATTGAAATAAAGGGAAAAAGGCGATCCCTGACAATAACTTAAAAAGATTTGAGGAACTTTTTTTAAAATTTTAGTAATTCTTGGTTGATGGCTATGATATGTTAGTTTTTCATATTAACATTAAACAGTTTTCCCTTTTTGCCAGGCCAGACTTTGAAAAATCCATCTTTACACTTGATCAGAGTAATAGAAGTAATAACAAGGATAAAAAGACTATAGAAAGTATAGCAAATTGTCAAATTGTTATTTTGATCCAAATTTCAAAATGTTTATTTTCCATGGGTAAAATTATTATGGGACATCGCATCTTTTTAAATATTTGTGGTATATTTTATAAGTTCCTTTTTGGAATTCTTGGTAAAGATGTCTTAACAATTCTTCATGGCTAAATTTGGATGCCATGCCAAATGTAAAATACTAATAGATTGAAAATACTTTGAAAAATGAATTGAGTTTTGTTTCTTGTATGTTTTGTTTCCAGTATTTGTCTTTAAGTTATACTTTTATGTCTGACCACTTCATATGCAATTATTCCAAGAAACACTCTTGTAAGTAACTATGCAATTTAGCTAGGTTCTTGTACCATTTTGTTTGTGCTGCATTTAAAATGGCCAGGGTAGTATGGCTGGTAAAAATGTTGAAGGTAATATTAAAGTTTGTTAGTTCATTCCTGAAGACAAGTACAACTATAAAAACTATTGAATTTGATAATGTTTATTCTTGTTAGTGTACAGGTTAAAGTTGCTGTGTAATGAATGAAGGTGCACTTTTAATCTGTGGTATTAATTGACATAATAAATAAAAATAACTGAATTAAAAGCAGAATTTTCTTGGTTTTCAACCTTCTATTTCAGACGTAAAATTTTCAAATAGAAAAGAATTCCTGTACAAGTGGAACTGACGAGTGTTGATTTTTATTTATTTTGTTGTAGATAAGTAGATTGGTAATATATTTTCAATGATCTTGGGTATGTGCCGTACATACTGAAGATGCTAAGGGTTTGCATAATCTGGATAGTGCTCGGCTCCAGCAATATGTTTCTAATAATGTTTGTGTCCTCTCTGCCTGTATCAGCAGTTGCAGGTTAAACATAAACAATTGTCAACTTTGTATTTATGGATCAATCTTAAAAAGGTAGCACTGTGCCTCTAGTCGAGTTATCTTGTCAGGTTTGTGGCAGTTACGTTCTGAATGTGCAGGTGTGTTTGTTACTGGGTGTGCCCCAGGTCGCAGGATTGTCTTTTGGAACTTGGGCAAATAGGGAATGTACTTTTTTTTTTGAGATTGTTTATATGACTTAAAAACCTGTCCTCACTGTTTCAAATTCATCTATCAGCCTGTGTATAATTTGCATTAAATTTCTATAAAATTCTATAAATGTTGATTATTTTGTGGAGTGATGACATTTTGTTCTGTTCTTGTGAAAGCAGGAACAATAAAGGTATTATTACTGATTTTGAGATTCTTGTCATTTCGCATGCATTAAGTTTGGTGTACCAGCCATGTCAACCTCCCAATTTATGAATTTATTTCACTTGTACTTCCAGGTAACCTTATTTCAATGTGACAGTTTTCTTGAATGCATCCAAGTACGAATATTTGAACGCTGATTCCATCCTTATATTTTTTTCCCTTTCAACAATTGTCTTATGTATCTTGTAAAATGACATCGAAAAGATAAAGGAATTTTTCTCAACTCTTCAGGGTTAAAGTCTGTAAGTCTCAGGCCACTGAGAACTTTGATTCCCAAAAAATTACCCAAAAGTCAGTGACTAGCCGGTTTCAAAACAATGAACTACCAAAGTGGTGGGACTTCCAAACCTGACTCAGACTTGGTCGAAAAAACTTTGACCAAGTCCTTGACTTGCTGACAATGAAAAGATTTTACAACCCCTGCTCTTATGGGACCAAACCCTTTGCTAAGTTCACAACAGCTTCACATATTCATTGTAATTTGTAACCAATCATGATTCTCTATCACTCAAAAAAAACTCACAAGAAAACTGTCATCAGAACAGGTTACATGAGAAGAAATTAATTTAGTAAACTCTTGGGAGAAATTGTTGAAATATAGTGGAGGCATGTGAACATGTCCTTGAAGAGATCGAACATTGGTTGAGCATTTGACTCTGATCAGGAGTCTAGGGTTTGAATTTGGCTGGGGACTGTTCAACTGTCAGTCATATCTTTGTGCCATGGAACTTCAGTGAAGTACCATTGGTTTGTAAGATCCAGTAGATGCTCATAGGTTTCAACACGATAGTCACACTGTAGGCTTTCTCCCTAAATTACATAAGCCCCACTCTTGGTCGCGGATGGGTTGTATGCAGGTGTATTAAAGAACAAATTATCAGTGTGTATATAAATTACATGACACTTTTCTTTGAAGTACTTCAAATCCAATGACATTTACAAATTACCAATGGATTATAAAGCTAATTGAAATACAAGGTGTATGCATATTTTTACCCCCCAACCATGTGTATCCGTCTTTTCTCAGGAGCAGATAGGATAACCAAATTTTGTGAGGTTTGAGGGCACAAATACCTTGAAGTAAGAAAATGTGAAGCGTGTTCCTCCAGCGCACTCGATTGTACGACATTCAGGAGATGATTGCGAGTTATGAGAACAAATATGGCTAGGGATGCTGATGACCATGTCTTGTTTGAAATGTGGTATTGTGGTTTCATTCATCTGTGGAGTAGACAGTCTAGGTTGTCCAAACAAGCCGTTCAATCACAACAAAAATATAACTTATAAATAGTAAAAATAATTTATTAATTTAAGAGATATATACATAATAAATCTACAAGATTTACTCGGTAACAAATATAAGAGTATCTACAATATCTGGCCTGTCGAGTCATGGATACATAACAAATTCATTCAACTTGGACATTCAAAGCGCAATAATATCATGAACACATGAGATCAGATGTTGTAACAAGAAATTTCATGTTTTATTTTTTAAAAACTTGATAATTATTTTTTTTAGCTCTTTGGAAATTAAAACTTGTTAAAAAGCCAAACTTGATGAAAAAGTGAGCACGGCTCACATACTCCGGCCTGTGGTTTGACTGCCTTTATATAGCATTTATTGTTTAAGGTCAAAATTTAAAATCATTGGCACCTTGGAGTTCCAACCCCTAAAAGGCACAACACCACCAAATAGGAGATTACATCAACAGTCCTATAGTTTTGGCATCTTGCTTTGGAAACGGACATGGATAAGCGGAGCGCTATATACCGCCAACTACTTTGTAGTGGGGTACAAAAATTCATCTGATAAACTTTTCTTTACAAAAGGAACATGGCCTTGTATCTCAAAGAGAGATCGAAACAATCAAGCAGTGCAATCTAATATCTCAACTGGCTTATCACAGATCAAGTGAAAGAAAATAATTCCTTATCCATTGTCAACATGTTACTAAACTGATCCAAGTTCCAAATTATTTTAAATTCTAAAATGCACTATGATAGAATATATAAAATATGTTAGGTTACAAGCATAAACATGTCATTATTCCTAAAACTGACATTATTCTTGCTCCTATTATAGTTATTATTTAGGAAATTAAATTATATAATAATTTGAGATGATAAAGGCACTAAAAATGGTTTTGTTCAAAGGCAGTTTACAATAACATGAAATTCTCATCTAACATGAACTCACAATGTTGTACAATAACAGATTAAACACGTAACAGTAGGAAGACACTGTCCAAGTACATGAAAACTTGTTGACTGACTCTAGGAAATATTTCCGTGCAACACTGAAAAGTAATAAAATCAATGAAGTAATATCTTACCAAATATTTTTGTATGAATCATTTCAATTTGGCTTTGTTTGGAAACACTGATATGATGAATCATTTAAGACATATTTCATTCAACCTGTTCAAGAAATCAATGCATTTAACAACGCCTCTCTATAAAGTAAAGTTAAAATTTAGTGAAGCTTGGGCCACTGGTGATGCTCTAAAAAAAAAAAATTTCTTTCATCTAACAAATAAATATCAAGTAGAGTGAGTATGCAGTACACATAAATCCAGGAATAATTTAATAAATGAGCCTAATATGAGCCACAACTATAAAAGCTTTGGCATCTGTCTAAGTTTATCTATATCTAAGATATTGTCAGGAGCTTCCGACGTGTTGAAGACATTAAAGTCACTGGATGTTTTCGCACTGGGGAACCTAGCCTGATTATAATGCCCTTGTGGAAAGATTGGGGAATTCTCCTGTTCACTCCCCTGATCAACAGTTTGTGGGGGAGACATGTGCTTTATAGGCGATGTGGGACATGTTCTCCCCTGCCGACCTTGTGATTGAGGAAAAGCAACAAAATCTTTCTTGATTGGACTTCGAGCTCCACTGCTTGTGCTTGAGTGACCCGAGTGATTGCTAACTCGTTCAGATTTATCCCAGGGACTTGCTTCAGTTGATTTGTTTGTTCTAGTATGGCACGGACTGGAGATGTCCCGATACTTATCTCCCCTTGATCGTACAGGTGTTTCTGCAATACTGTAGTCCACCTTTAACTGAAGAGTTTCATCTGTGACTGTCTCATCTGTGAGAGCTGTGCCACTGCTAGAGTTCAACAATCCATATTTCTCCATGTACTTCTGCGTTCCCATAGTGATATTATTGGAGGACATCCCATACTGAGATACATCAGGGGATATTGTCGTGTCGTTCATGAGTACTTTTCTAAGCAGTGCTGTTTTTGATGCGTGCTTTGGAAGATTGAGAGAATTTTTGCGTAATTTTCCCAGTTGAGTGAGTTGGTCGTCTGTAAGGTACTTCAAAGCCATGGCATTTATTTCCATTGACGTATCAGTGTCTGAGTCCATCATCATCGACAGATAGTTGATACGAGGGATGAATGTTGTGTCAGCACCATTACGCATCCTGGAAATAGAATAATATTGCACATGTTATCCTTGGTCATTATGAAATTCTTGTGCTTTCCATCTCTACAATCATGCCTGTTAAATTCTGTTGATTCTCATTTTCAAATCTTCATATCTAAGAGGTTTTCATGCAATGTATACCTATGTGACCGATTTTGATGTTATTCATACGTGAATGCAACTGATTTAATTTGAATTTACAGTAACTGTTAGAAGAAAATTGTTGACAAATTTTCATAAAAATAATACGTTTCTCAAATACAAATACCACTGATTTGCATTCAGGGTGCCCTTCCTATACTAAATGATAAACTTCACATGACTCAGATCTGATGGTGAGATGAACGTACATGAGGTTAGAGAGGTGTGTATGGTCTTGGTGTGAGGAAGTGCTGCTAGATGGTACAGAGTTGTTCCCCCCTGGGGACCCCGGTGGCATCTTCATCTGCAGGTCCTCAGTGACTGTCTGGTCTCTCGAACCAATACTGCTGTGGCTGTTCAATAGATGCCGGATGTTCCCCTGTAACATCAAGGGCAATACTTCATATACAATGCATCTACAAACATCAGCTGAAATTAGCCAACTACAGGTAGTTTTCAAAAGATTACCGGTAGTATTTACTAAGGACTGATGACCATTTTTTAATGGTTTCAGCAAAAATGGAGTAACTGGAAATATTTCACTTGACCTTTGTAAAATTTCATTAAACAATGTGCATTGGTTTAGATTGATATATTGACTATACAAACAGTAAATGTCAGCTTTGATGATTCTAAAATTACTTAGACCCTACAACTGAACAATGGTCTTGTGGTCCATGTGAAATCAATCATATTCTTGATTGATTTGCCACTGACTAAACAAGAAAGACTATCTACATGTAACCTGTTGCTTGTTTGTACTCACAAGTAAGTGCTCATAATAAGCTTCATCCACTGGTCCACTCTCCCCTGCCTCTTCCTCCTCCTCCTGAGATGTTGATGCCTGTAAAGAAAAAGAGACATATACATACAGATAATTATGTAATGATATCCATTACCATTACAATCTCAATGGGCCTCATTATTTTCAATACAATCAATATCAGATTGAAATATATAGCATTTTCATACAAATGACTAGAATGCCCAAGCTTATTAAACAGTACTGATTGAAGAAAACCCTTTATAGAACATAACCATCATAGTCAGTTACCTTGCTGTTTCCACACATACTGGCACTGATTGGACTGGTCTGATAGCTGCCGTCCAGCGAACCAGAATCTTTCTGGGAACGACTGCAAGAATCATTCAACTTATGAAATTTGTATATTTGAAAATGTTAAACACAAAGGCATGACTTATCAGTTGTGAATTTCAGTTTCATTGCTGAAATATTTTCAAACATATTTTAGCTAAAACATTACCGGTACTTATATTAACTAAAATGGGTATTAAATTCTAAAACACTTACTAAAGCATATTTCACAAAGATGAAACCCATACCTGGTAGGAGAGGACTGGTAGCTGGGCATGTCTAAGATGAGTTCTGACTGTACACTGTCAACCGTCTGATTGTGGAGTGCCATATTGTCAACCACTGCGTTGAAGTCTCCTTGTGTCATGTCATGTGAGTCATGTTCATCTCGCTGAGTGCTGTTGAGAGGAAGAGCCCCCTTGTGCCGGATCTCTACCGGCGTTTGTGTTGAGCTGCTGGGAACAGAATCGGGCTCCGTATTGGTATGACTGTCAACTGCCATATCAAGTCTATTAGGAGATGACTGAACAGAAGCTGACTTCACAGGACTTGTTTGCAGGGAAACTGAGTTTACATTCCTAGATGGAGTGGATTTCTCAGGACTTGGATAGACCAAGGTTGTGTTTACAGCTGTTTCGCACATTTCCCGCGTGTTTGGTGAGATCCCAATTCCAGACTCTGCTGCCCTGTTAGACTGAGGTGGTGGAGTCGCTTGATTGAGGGACTGCTGTAACAAGAGCTGCTGCATCTGAGCTTGAAGTTGCTGCAGTTGAGCATTCTGCGCCATGATGAGCTGGAATATCTCTGGGGGCACCTGCTCCCAGTTGATGGTGTCTAGTGCAGACGCTGCTGGCAGGCTGGAGCTGGTCTTGTCAGGAGTATTAGGGCTGCCTGTTTTAGGGGAGGGATTTAGTCGGTCGGGGGTTACACTCAGGCCACTGTCATCACTCGATTTGCCACTACATGTGCTCTCAGTGTGAATCTGACTAGAGGTGTAGGAAGTCTGGTGCTGAGGTAAGAAGCCGGGCAGGTTATTCTGATGGCAGCCATTGAGGTGCTGTGGAGCTGGGTGTTGTGGAACACCCTGACCTGACAGCAGGCGGGGGTTGGGAGTAAAAGCACTATTGAGTTGGTGTTGAGTGGCAATGTTGGTCGAGGTAGGTGGTACAGTGTTGATGGAGCCAAACGGTTGATGGTTTGTGGCTGGAGGAATGCAACTCTGCTGAACTGCTAAGTTCTGCTTAGGTTCAGGTGCTGGTAAACCATTAAATACTGGAAGACCATTAGCTTTCTGTACATGTTGACTGTACTTGGGCTGGAGATGCTGTACATCATGAGGAGGAAGAGCACTATGTGATTGAGTGGAAGATAAACCCTGGTTTGGAAATTGTACACCATTTGAGTGGAAATTGGCCTTATCATTTAAGAGTCTGTGTTGTTGCAGGTGTCCATTATGGACTTGTGGGTTTGCCCTGGTGTTACTTATACCCTGCTGTCTACAACCATGGCAGTTGCACCCATTTGGATGGCAGTGTTCATGTTTGTCACTTACATTAGAAACAAAATGCCCATGTTGATGTACCTTCTGATTGAACCATCCTTGAGACTGAGTCGGCCAATCCTGCACCCTATGGTCCCCATTCAATGTTTCGTATCCTTGAGGCTGAGTAGGCCTGCCCTGGACAATATGGTCCCCATTCACAGTTTCATATCCCTGAGGTGAGTACACTTTGCTTGCTAAATATTTGCTTTGGCTTTCATCTTCATTCACAGGCACTGGCATACGCTTATGAACCTGATGTAATAATTCAGGATAGGAATTGTTGCCCATACACTGCATACTGCCATAGCTCTCCTCATTGTTGTAATGAGGTGTAACAGGAGGACTAAATGTCATGTGACGTGCCAATGTCTGTTTTGGAAGTGGTTTCCTTGGCTGACTATTTTTTGGTGTTGGTACTTGAGAAATAAGTTGTGGATTTGGAGCCAAAGCTTTTTCAGGAAGATTTGGAGGCGGGTCAGCAAAGTAAAGAGAAACTTCTGGCACCATCGGTTGGGCTGCTGACAGCTGCAATAGAAAATCATATGTATTTCATGACATCTAATCAACGACTATGGTATTAGTTTCACTTTCCTTTCCAGAAAATATCAATATTCATTGCAAAGAAAAATCTAGAATGTTTGTGACGTTTAAATTAGGATGTAAAAAGAATTTCATTGTTTAAACTTTACAACAGTATAGTAGTTTCGAAACACAAATTACATGCTTACCCTGGCCTGGTGAGGTGCCGGTGTACATCTGGGTACAATATCCTCCGACACTGCGCCATTCTCGGGTACTTTGTTTCTCCCAACTGTCTCAGGTCTGTCAAACAATTATATTCTCAACATTGATACACCAATATTTATCTGTACACAGAGAACATAATTTCCAATTCTTGCAGAAAAAATAGCACTCTTTCAAATAACTTTCACCTAATTCATTTTGAGACTATCATATTATTTCAACAATGAGAAACTGTTCAAACCCATGGAAATCTCTAAGTAATTTAAGGCCTAAGGTTTTATCATATAGTTAATTTTACTTGGGACTTTTTATATGATCCTCATACTGTAAAAAAAAAGGAAGGTTTCTATCCTATAGTGATGGTTAGATTTAGCAGCACCTGTTAAAACTTGCTGATGTGAGAGAAATGAATGAAAAGTGACAGACAGGTGTGAAACAATGAAATCAACATACACTTCCTGTTTTCTGTGAGATAGAGCAGCATCAAACATCTCTCTCTTCTTGCCGGGCGGAACACTTGCCAACTCGCAGTCCAACAAACCGTTTTGTAAGCTGACAACACTCTGAAGGAGACATACAGACTGTTCATAGGAATTGTGACTAAATACTGTTGAATTGATAAGTGGAAAACCATTATAAACTGCCAATTACAAGGTAAAGGAAAATAAACATGTTAATAGAAATATAGTCATTGACTCTACTTTACATCCACATCAGCTTTTGCACAATATTCAGCTTGTATACATAATAATAAAGCACTAACAATTATAATAATAATTATAAAGATATTTACACCAGAATTAAGAATCTTAGTTCAACATAGTCTTTTTGAAACAGACAATGCTATAACACAAATCCCCTTCAACTCCTTAAGCAGTGGTTAAGAACAAAAAATCCCCAAAATCATTTTCGAAATATTCTGAATGTCAACAAAATCAACCAGTGTAAAATGACAACATCCACATGTGTTAAATCATAATCTGAAATGTTTGTTACAGATCCAATGAGTAAATGACTCACTGTGTTGAGGTTGGTAGCTTCATATCCTTCAAAGAGATCCAAGTTGATGGTGTTGTGTCCAGTGGTTGTGTTGCACTCGTAGAACTCTGGTCGGGAATGAAGTGTGCTGTACAACACAACCAGGAAGGCTTCAGGAGGAGTACACACCCTGTAGGCAGAAATGGTATACAGATGATCCAAAACACTTTATGAAAGTGAGGGAACTAGGGTTGAACACAGCTCTCAAAAGTATTTTCATTTATGTCACTGCTAGTATTATTGCAGGAAGAAAACCAACAATACAGTTGTGGTTAATGAAAATTTGCTAAAGTTTCAGAACAAACACATTATTGGTGGTACTGCAATGAATGTTGATGTAGCCCTTCACCCAAACCTCACTGCATGTAG
This sequence comes from Gibbula magus, assembly GCA_936450465.1. Classification (NCBI taxonomy): domain Eukaryota; kingdom Metazoa; phylum Mollusca; class Gastropoda; order Trochida; family Trochidae; genus Gibbula; species Gibbula magus. The sequence goes on from OW388292.1 coordinate 26,927,932, forward strand.
ATCTGAACAGGGGCTCCTTTCATAAAGCAAGGTTGCTGTAGCTACTTATTATCACCATAGCACTTTGTGTGATGATAACCAGTTCTCTACAGCAAATGACAGTGAGCTCCTGGCCGGATTCAAACTACAACCTCTTGATCCAAAGTTGAACACACTAGCCACTGTGCTATCCCACCCATTTTTATAACCATCACTCAGTCAGTATCGACAATTTCAAAGTCAGTTACAACAGATGACTCTTGGATGTATATAGTGAAGAGCTATATGTTTATGGGTAATATTTATTCCTGCATGAAAATGGGGCCAGATATTGAAGAAGGCAAATAGTTTTAAAACTTTCTCACAACAGAAAGTTCCCATCAAGAAATCTTGCATTTTTCATAATTTTATATTCAAAATTTGTTTCACTTTCTTTTTACTCAAATTCAAGCTAATTATTTAAGTTTCATTTTATATACTTAGAAGTTCATGAACGATATAGTGCATAAAACAAACCTGTCTTGTAACAATTTGTTGTGCATGTAGCGAATACAGCTCGCCCAAACAAATGGGTGGTGAACCATGGATACTCCAGACACCCAGCTGTAAACAAAATTACTCATAAAATTACAATTACAAAAGGATGTCGCCGCAGTTAAGTCTCAATATAACCATATTCACTCAACCCTCGATCTCACAACTGGATCCCTCTTAAGCACGTAAGTTGCTTTTGTGTGCCTCCTACTCTCAATTGGAACATACTTTTGATGTTATGTTTTCAGGAGAATTTGTTCATCCTAGATCACTTAGTACTCTTAGAGATAAGCAGTGATTTGTACATGTTTTATAGGTAATAATGAGATGCCACTTCTAAAGAATAACATTACTAAAGTTACAACAGTGTAAAAATAAGATAACATTTTCTGGCTTGCCACTTTCAAACATATTCATTCATTACAGGATTGTACCGGTATGTTGTTTCAACTGAACTATTCAAAAATGGAACTCACATGCCAACTACAGGAAGATTGAGAACTTTTGGGTCTGACTCCAACACGAGCAGTAGCTTCCGCGTGTGATCCATCGTCAAATATCTGGAACACACAAAATACAAGAATGGCTCAACATATGTTAGCTTCTGTGCATAAGTCAATATCATACAAAATTAAGTCAAACAGTTCTTTTAATAATTGCTAAATTTCCTTACATTCATCATCTAAAACTTGGCGTGACTTCCCCATAATAAAACATTGCTTTATCTTCTGTCAGATCAATTATACTAGAGCAGTGTAGTATCATGGCATTGTCAATGGCCTAGACAATATAAACAAATATCAGTTTACCTTGCAATATGATTTATCAAAAAAGTATTGACAAGTAACATGTGAGATTCCTGTTTATTATATATAAGCAGAAAATTACTCTCAAAAGTTAAAACTTCTACAGCGAAAGTTTGTTGACACTATCAATGTATATATCTGAATCAACAGAATATATTCAACTCTGAATGAAGAATATTAATGGATTTCTTTGCCTAAGTAAATTTAATTTTGAAATACAATTGAAGATTAAGAGTAAACATAGTATAGTCAGACTTCCTGATACTAGGTATCACAATGGTTTTTGTATCAATAGATATTATCATCAATGTCATGATGTCAATATCAATGATGTTGATGTACTGTTATATCTCCATTTAATGCATTATTTATTCTAAAAGACATGTAATTCTTAGAGAAGATATCACATTTTCCCACACTTACCCACTCTTGGGTGTTCCCTGTATGTGACTGATACTTTTGGGTCCAGCCAAATTCTTAGAGAGAGCTGTGGGAACTATTGGCACTGGAGATATTGGTGATGCTTTGATGACAGTGCTCAGAGTGACCACATCAAAGTCTAGATGAGCTATGGACTGGTCCCCTCGACTGTAGAAGTTGCAAGTACCTTTTGTCAGAAGATAGTTGGTAACATCAACAGTGTCTTTGCTTTCACACCGCTGACGTAATAACTTGAAACAGAATAAAAAATATAATTATGATACAAATATGTACATGCCAAGGCTGTAACAATTGATTAGAATTCTACTAGCTCCTTATGATATGAACTTAATCTGAACTACAGAAGCAAAATTTATTCATTGAAGTAATTTTGATATGTATTAAATGTTAAAACTTGTTTATTGTCAGACAGTTTGATGAAGTAATAATTACCTTTACTGCATTAGCATAATCTTCAACAGAACTTCCACTTCCTGAACTTTCGTTCAGATTCATCTGAAATTCAAAAATAGCCATGTATGATTGATTCCACAGGGGCTTGTATTGCTGAAAACAGTACCAGTATGTCCTTAATCAAAAACTTCGTCCTCTGAAAGCTACCTACATATAAATAAATTAAGGGATGTAACGCACCCAAACATCCCTCCTCGTTCCAAGCCGAATTTTGGCTTTGGAAATAAAGAAAACACAGTCAGTAGCATACATAATTAAAGTCAAATAAATCCCTTTCGATTGAATGTAAAATTATCAAAATCGGATCATTTTTGGCCAAGCTACATTGATTGAAACTTAAGAAAAGACCATTTTTTTCACGAGTACCCCAAAAACCTGCCTCACAAAATCACCGCTTTGGAGCGGAGAAATTTGGAATATTTCAATGGAAAACGTGCTAATTGCTAGGCAATTCGATTTCATATCCTGACCCTTCAAATGAATAATGTTATGATCCTGATTCCTTACCTTCTACCAGCGATTTAATTACAAGAAAGGTGCTTTCGAGCGAACGACCCCGCCATGTGAGATTCTAATTATCATTCAAAATCACTTAAAAACACAACATTATTCATTTGCAATCGGGATACCAAATCGAATTGCCAACCCGAATCTTCAAATGAATAACATTGTGTTATAAAGGCTAACACGACTATCAAAAATAAGTAGTCGACTAGTCGGTAGCAGAAGTCGATTAGTAGTCGACTAGTTGCCATGTGGTTTGTAAATGCTTGATTGACTTAGAGCACAATAAAATCAATTTTTTTATGTCACTGTTTCAAATAAAATGAATAAAGATTATATCAAATAAACTTTGAAAATATTTCTGCATTGAATTTCTAAAACCGAAAGTACAACGGAAGATTGCACCGATGATCGTAAACAATTATAACATATCAACATTTTTCTGTCAGCAACTGTATCTGTACCAGCCAGTAGAAATTAACCTTTTTTGCAATGATTTGAACTATTTAAAATATGTTGATATTAAACCTTTAAAAGAATTCAGTTAGCAATATTATGATAACAAAGACACAGTTAGTTTACCTTCTGTAATGATTTTGCTATAATTAGTGCCAGGGCACAGTTTCATTGTTCTGAATAATACAGGGACCAAAAGTTGAAGCTGTCACATACATATACAATTGAAAAGGGAAGTAACTGCTGTGCTATATGAATATAACAAACACCTGTCGTAAATTACTTCAGACATCAAATACAAGTTTTAATTTCAATAAATTTATTAAATTCATTCACTGTCAGTTTAAAACAATTTATTTTGATTATCAATACAATGCAGAAATTAATAAACAAATGCAGAAAATAACCATTCAGGTGGGAAATGATCAGTCAAATGATCCAAGTGTTTGGGGGGACTTGAAACAGTCGAAGTTTTGACCTAGTTCCATGAAATGATCAGTCAAATGACCCAAATGTTTGCTGGGGTGACTTGAGACAGTCGAAGTTTTGACCTAGTTCCATGAAGAGTCCGTGCACAGTGGAATGGTCTATTTATGAGCAGGGGCGACAGTGTTTTGCCTTGTACATTCTAATTTTGATGAGAGTCAGTTTACTTGATTAAAGATTAATTATTTTGGGATTATTATGGTAGATGTTAGCTTTTACTTACAGAAATGTTTCAGTTAAAAAAAAACACATCGCAATTTATAAATAATCAAATTGGTTCAAAGTTTTGTGGCTGGTTAATCCCTACATAAATATGGACTCAACCTAACTGAGAAAGAGATTTCAGAAGGTGATTGATGTTTTCTACTGTCGTAGATTATGACAATCAACTTACCGGTAATATTATCATTTTTGATATTATTAATTTTGCAAACATGTGACATTTCAAAATTAATATAATTATTCAGCTGTCAGTGTCAGTGTTTATGTTTGTAAAGATCTTGCAATGGAAACTAAAAATAACCTTGTTGATATTATGCTTGAATATCTCGATGCCGGTTCGGAAAAAAAATTGATAGATAATCTTGGCATCCTGATTTGACATTTACAGTAATAAACATTGGTTTGTATTATAATTTAATCCATATAAGTTTCACATAGTAGGCCTACTCTTAATTAATGCAATAATAGCTAGGACTGATGTATTGCTGAAATCAATGGTACCTCGACTGGAAGCAGTCGACTAGTCGACTACAGGAATGTCTAGTCGACAGTCGGCAGATTCAACTAATCGTCGACCAGTCGACTAGTTCTGCTAGCCTTATAATAATATAAAGTGACTTCCATTGAAATATTCCTAATTTCTCCATTCAAAAGCGGAGGCAGGTTTTTGGCATACTCATGAAAAGAAATGGTCTTTTCTCGAGTTTCAATCAATGTAGCTCGGCCAAAAATGAACCAATTTTGATAATTTTACTATCAATCGAAAGGGAATTTATTTGGCTTTAATTATGTAAGCTACCGACTGTGTTTCCTTTATTTCCCAAGCCAGAGTTCAGCCTGGAACGAGGAGGGGTGTACATGTAGGTAGCTGTCAGAGGACGAAGTTTTTGATTTAGGACGTATTGTTATCAGCAAAACCAGACCCTGTGATTGATTCAGATAAGCTTGTTTGTAGGACTATCTATAATATATTAAAATTGCATAACCAGTAAAGTGTTTTGGTCAAAGTTAGGCTACCATCAAGAAGAAAGGAATCAAAATTAATTACAGTAAAAAGAATTTATTAAGGTTTTAAGAAATCATGAGAGAAAACTTGCATGTTCTAAAAGTGTGTATAGAAGCCTATTCTTCACAGATTGCTTCAAAACTCAAATAAATCGCTTCTCTGCTGATGAAGTGATATTCAGAGCATAGCTATCATTAGCCTCTGGCCAAGATAGGAATATTCTTTGATGACAAGTTTAGATTCACGAACACAGTAATTGTTTGATGAAATTGATTAAAATATATTACACAAAATAGAAGAGCCTACCCAGTCTGAATAAAATAGACCGTTTTCCGAGAAATAAAAGTTGCAAAATAGTACATCAACTGGGATACGAACTCATATCATATCGAGGTTTCCTCCCTAAACCGTCTGATTGCATGATTTGACACATTTCAGTTATCCAATCACAAGACCTCAAACAAAAGCTTTCGATGCGAAGCTAGGGGCAGGTAATTACAAATACCTATCCTTTCACCTGTTTCCCTAACATGAGGAACATGTTAACGAATGATTCCAAATGCTTTCAGAACACGCTCCTTTATGGGGTGTCCTCCGACTTGTGGGGAGGAATCTATAGAACCAGTTTGTATCCTAATATGCATTACTTTGCAGATTTTATTCCTCCGAACAGGTTCGATTTTAATCTACCTACCTTGACAGGAATCATGACATCTCCAGGAGCAAGATTACGCAGTGTTGATGCGCTGCTTGGTCGATTGTCCAACCGATCGATACTGAACACCAACCCTTCACCGTCTGAAACACAATCACAGTAACATTTATCAAAACACATCTACTATCTCAAATACTGTTCTTCAGTCTGTACTTGTCACATTTACCATATCAATATTACTGCATAATAAATTTCAAGCCAAGCATAGCCACTATGCCTTGCATCTGGATGTAAATATTGTGCCATCAACATAGAGAGATACAATATGTATTTGTTAAAAAATTTGGTTGGTGTGGAGATTGCAAACACCCTTAAAAAAACAGCAACAGCCTTAACTTACAGTTAAGGCAGGTTTGTTACAGTAAATGTATCTCACCATCATCTACGTTTAAACTTCCAATTAGTACACACTCCATAGGACGACCACAGTTGACACATTGCCGATGAGCTATTCGTAATACCTTCTCAGAAAGACATATCCTAGGTTTCCTGTAAAAAGGAATAAATTCAATTTCATCTAATAAAGTGCTGATCCAAGTCATTGACAACCATCAACATATGGGCGATTATTTACACTGAAAGAAATTGTGCGGCTCATTAACAACAATGTAATATTTACAAATTGCTCATAAGTTTATTAATTAAATTTTATGCCTTTCCTATTTCCTAAGTTTGTGTCATTATGAGTCTAAGAAGAAAATTAATAATTTAAAGAACAATACGTAGGATCAATTATGTACATACTTCAAATGAAATACCAAACTTAAAATGAAAAATAGTGCCATTGACCCTGTAGCTTACAGCATTTGCATGACAAAAAACCTAAGGTTGAAGATCCAAGAAATACAATGGTTATTTTTCTGTTGTGAAAATGCCTAAATTTCACAAATGAAATAATTAACCCTTAACATGCGGGTCCCGGAATTATCCGGGCGGGCTATAAGCGATTCGTAGGTACTCCAGTACGGATCCCGGATCGCTTACTTAGAAGAATTCACGCCTGTCTATGTACTGGGCTAGCCTCCATACCGGGTCCCGAGTCGATTGTTTCCGCGACTCGCTGCATGAGAATGGCTGTATTTATGCCTCGCAGCCCGCAATGAGAATAAAACTTTCTTCAGTGTCTGGTCAGAACGTCCAGCAAAATTCACACCAATTTGCGTGTGCATTGTTGACCCGTAACGCATCGATAATTAGCTTTACAAAAGGCCAATTTTGTCCTGCTTCGCTCCGATGGCTACACTGCCCGGCGGCTAATTAGCACCTAAGTGTCTGCACTGCCCCGGGGTGAGATAGGCCCGTACAGGCTTATCTGTCTCGCATCCCGCCACATGGGCAGATAGCCTATGCTTATCTGTCTCGCATCTCGCCACATGGGCAGATAGCTTCTAATTACGGGAAGATATTGCGATAAGCTACCTTTCTCTCGCACTTCGTATCATATGAACCAATTGGTTGTTTTCATTTTTTTTTATACCAAAATAAAGAGGAAAGAATGGCCTTTATTCCCATATAAAAATCGCAATTGCGCTAACATAACTGAAAATACAGCAATCGCACAGAGATAGCCGACTTTCGCACTTTTGAATTTTGATACATGTGGCGCATTTACCCCAACATGCCTCGGCGCTCTATTTCTAAGAAACTACTTGGGATATTTTCATAATTTTTTTATCAGTATATAGATAAAAGAATTGTCTTCAATTCCATATAAAATACGTGTATTTTCGGCAATAACTTTTGATGCGCCAGGTGTCGCGCAGAAGGTGATATTCGGCTTTGAATAAGTGGCGCTCTTAGCATATACCATCATTACGGGCTTTATAACTTGTGAACCGCAAGTCCGATTTTTATAATTTTTACATCATTGTAAAGAGAAAAACATTGTCTTCAATTCCATGTATAATGCGCATGTTTTCGGGAAGAACTCTGCATGCGCAATGCGCCGCGCCAAAAGGTATAATTTTCGCACTTCATAACTTTTGAACCGCAAGTCCGATTTTTATAATTTTTACATCATTGTAAAGAGAAAAACATTGTCTTTAATTCCAGATATAATGCGCATGTTTTTGAGAAGAACTATGCATGCGCGAAGCGCCGCAATATTGATGTACGCAAAAGTGAAGAAGTATGATAAGATATAACTAAAATACTGTTCTTTTGATACGCAAATATAGAGCTTTATAAACGATGAACAACTGTCATGGCGGAATTTTGTTTCCAGTTTTGGAAAAAAAAATATTACATAAAAACGAAAATATATTTGAGTACGGGACCCGCTTCTCGGGGAAAAGCCTTTTCGTGGGAATATTTTCTCAGGAAAATATTTCACTTTTCGGAGTTTCTAAAAATGCGTGAACATTTTTGTTACTGATGCCATTTGCGAAAGGTTTTTATTTCTAAAATTCAAATGCGAGGGCGCACCTTTCCAAACCATTTGAATTGAATTTATTATTTTATCTTTTACATTATTGAATAAAAGACGTTTCATTCAATAAGATTTGAAGAATTATTTATATGTGTAGCGGACTGAACTGAGCAGATGGAGAATTTGATTCCTCACCACTTTTATTACCAAAGTTCTTTTGTATCACAATTACTTTTTTAGGTATTAGTTTTTTCGTGAGCAGGGGAATTTCCGACGGGATTCGCCATGACATAATGAGAAAAAATTCCCATGAACATGGGCGTGGTCCGTCATCTTCGGGACCGACCCACAAGTATAAATATCTACCGGGGGGTGCGCGGACCCCCCCGCTTTTGGTCGCCACCCCCCAAACTTTTTGTGCAAATTATTTTTTTGTTTCTACTTTGAAATAAAGGTTCGTGTCATTCCGAGGTATGAAGGTTTCTGCTATATATGTCGAGAGGGCATGGGAACCCATTCCCAATAGAATCCGGGGTTCGTCCCATAGGATTGTTCCTCGGAGTCTCTCGTTCTCAAAAGAGAACATGGGAAACCTGTCCCGCGATTGAATCCGGGGTCCGCCGCGGAAGACGGGGACGGGAATTCCCGGAGAGCATGGGAGCATACTCCCATGGGTCCGGGCTCCGCCTCGAGAGACCGCTCCTTGGATGCTCTGCTTCTCGAAAAGAGAAGTCATTCGGCAACTGACAACCCGAGCTTCCCTGACATAGTAGTTTATTTTCCGGGCCTCGCGCCCGGTGCTACACGTCGCCGAGGAAATCAGAAAATGGTCCGTTTGACATATGCGTCGGAAAAATCGGCGCGATGTCAGAAGCCGTCGGCGCCGTCGGCGCTTGCGGCGCAGTCGTCCTAGATGCGCCGGGAGGTTCTGAAACTGGCAAATGAACGTCCATGAAGCTCACATTCATTATCTCTGTATGTTTATTGTCTCTAATCACATGTTATATGTTGCATACATCTAACGCATTTTCAATCATTTACAGGTTGAAGCAGAATGCTGCGCGGACGTGGACGCAAGGCCCTGCGACGGCCTAGGACGTTGCATACTAGGACACGCAGCTTTGAAGCCGTTACAAGCGACGACGACTTCATCAACGAGATCCATGCTGATGAAGCCTCTGATATGGAGTCAACTGACAGTGATGGTAGCAGTGGTTTAGACAGTGATGATGCATATGATCGGGACACTGTAATAGATAGTGAACATGGTGACACAGATGCTCTGAGTGATATAGAGACAGAGATTGCCAGAAAGATTCTAGCCGCCGGTAATTCCACCGAAGAAGACTTTAGTGGTTTTGAGGAGGAGTTTGCCGAAATACCACAATATAATCATGATAATTCACAGACGTTTGATGAGTGGGTGGATGGTCCGCGGCCACGTGTAAACTTGCCTTTCACTGGTCAAACTGGGTTGCGCCAGTTCATAGAACTTCCTGAGAACCCTGAACCTATTGACTTTTTCAATTTGTTTATACATAATGATGACTATGAGGATATGGCAACGGAAACCAATAGATATTTCAAACAAGCAATGGAGGACAAAATTCTAAGACCCCGTTCAAGAATGCAACAGTGGCAAGACACTAATGCAGAAGAGATGAAGGTATTTGTAGCCATGACAATTGCCATGTCATTGGTTGTGCAGAGAAACTTTGCTGATTACTGGTCAACAAGTGATGTTACCTCAACGCCTTTCTTCGCCAAGTGCATGCCCCGAGACAGGTTTTGGCTTCTTATAACCTACCTACACTTGGCTGACAACAGGAGGATGCCGGGCCGTAACACCCCGTGCTTTTCACCAATAAATAAACTGGGACACTTGTATAACCGGATAGTTCACCGTTTTTCAAGAGTGTATAAACCGCATCAAAACATTTCAGTCGACGAGGGCATGGTGCCCTGGAAAGGTAACTTATCTTTCAAAGTTTATCTTCCCGACAAGCCTAAGAAGTATGGGATAAAGGCTTTCATGTTGTGTGACTCGCACAACGGATACGTTTGCAAGTTCAAACTCTACACTGGAAAAACGAATGAACCGGTTTCTGAAGGTGGCAAAACTTATGATGTAGTCATGGACTTGGTGAACGACTACGTTGGACAGGGGCATCACATCTTTATGGACAACTACTATTCGTCCACAAATCTGTACATAAATTTGTGGGAGCGGGGAATAGGTGCCACGGGGACGTTGAGAGCCAATCGAAAGGGACTTCCTGATTCAGTCAAGAAACCTAAAAAGAAAGCCAAGCAAGGGGACATGACAGTTTCTCACAACCATGGCCTACTCGTTCTTCGCTACGAAGATAGAAAATCAGTGCTTCTCATGTCTACTGTTGAAGATACACAACTTGAACAAACAGGGAAGAAGAACCGGGCAACAGGGGAACCAGTTCTCAAGCCGCGCATTGTAACAACGTACAACAAGTACATGGGAGGTGTTGATCGGGCCGACCAGATGTTGTCGTACACGCCGTTCCGAGTGAAGACCCTGAAGTGGTGGAAACGGGTTTGGTTTCACGTTCTCAACGTTGCCATGTTGAACTCTTACATCGTTTATAAAGAATATAGCAAAGATAAACCTCTAAAAACAAGTCAGGAATACAGGAAGGCTTTGGCGCAACATATAGTAACATTTGCGGACAAGGAACAAGTTCCATCACTTTGCAGACGTCCCCGTGGTCGGCCGAGCACGAGCGACGAGAGTGTCACTCGTCTTCATGGACGTCACTTTCCGACGAAGATTGAGCCTGTCGGAAGGAAGAAAAACGTCACAAGGATGTGTGTGGTATGCTCTAAGGCAAAACGCGCCGTCCTCGCAAAACAGATTGAAGAAGGCAATGGGCCAGCAAGGAAGAAAAAACGAGTAGGCAGAGAGTCTTCTTATGAATGTACAGATTGTAATGTTTCTCTGTGCGCCGCACCATGCTTCAAACTGTACCACACCGCCACTGACTATTCCAGGGCTTACATCACTGCCACGGAAAAAGAAAGAAATGAAGAAGGGAATGAAGAAGAAGAAAATTGAAAGTAAAGAGAGCCGAAGTGTGGACTAGTATATACACATTATATACATACCTTGTTAGGTCCCTAAAGCTGTTCTGCGCACAACCGCAGGTAAATATTGTGTATATTTGTACATAAATGCATTGTAATTTCATTGTAATACATGTCATTGCAAATAAAATATTCTTTATTTTATCAAAGAGACAGAGAAAGTGAATGCGAGCTTTCATTGGAAGTTCAGCCAGAACCGCATCATAAAAAAACACCCATAAATGCTGAACCGGGTGGCCGATTTTCATAAAACTTACATGGGGTAAAGAGGAAAGATTCGGCTTTGATTCAATATAAAATTTATACATGCGCACGAAAAACTAAAGTTGCGGCACGTGCCCCGATATGCGCGATAGTCAAAAAGTTGCCTCAAAGTACCGAGGGTACCTTCATTTGGCACGCTATAGCTTCCGAACGAAGTTGCGCATTTTTTTTCTTTTTACATCATCGTAAAGAGCAATAAATTGTCTTCAATTCCATGTATCATATGTATATGCGCAGCGAAAAATAAACATGCGGCAAATGATGCGCCAGATGTCGCAAAAAGTTAGTTTTTCAAAAATGAATTTTCTAAGTACTGGGGGTGCCTTCCTTACGCTCTTCATATATTGCGAACCATTTGACGTATTCCAATAATTTTTATATCATTGTAAAGAGGAATAAATTGTCTTCAAGTACATACGTGTTTCGCATGCGCGCGAAATAATTTACGATTTTATAAAGCTGGAAATAAAGACAAACTTTACACCGCGCAACATGTATTGCGTTCGCCGCGGTGATTAGTGTATGCTGTGCTCATTAGTACCCATTAGTTCCACGCGCGCTCGGCTCTGGCACCCTCGAGGAGGTCTCGAGGAGGTCTCGAGGAGGTAACGGTACTGTAATTAGCACAGTCCCGGGGGGACCAAGCAGTGCCAGTAAATTGGTGCGCGTCGGGACCATTCACGTGGTACTGTCGGGGTAGCGTCACTCTCCTTTGGTTGGTTATATTTTCTGAACCATAAGTCGTATTCTAATAATTTTTATGTCATTGTAAAGAGGAATAAACTATCTACAAGCACATATAAATTTCGCAATATGCGCGCTCAGGAGTTTTGATTTCATGAAGCTGGAAATAAAGACAAACTTTAGATGACAATAGAATTATAACCATAGGTCGCATTCTAATATTTTTTATATCATTGTAAAGACAAACATCTGGTCTTCAAGTCCATATAAAAATTTCAGTAGCGCGCTCCAAATTCATGATGTTATAAGGCCCGAATTAAAGACAATCTTTACAAAGTAATAGAAAAGTAAAGAAAAATCGTAAAAAAATAATTCGAAGATGCGGGTATAAAGCAACCATTTGTGTACGGGTGCCGCGACTTGAATTTGTATTCAACGCCCGTATATAGCCCGTATTCGCCATGTAGATGCGGTATATTTCGTAAAAACGGTACCGGAATCGCCGCCTGGAAATTCCGCCAGCAGAGCTCGTTAGTGCCTAAGCTCAAACTACTGCTGCGAGCTGCGAGCCTGTAAATTCCGCCACAGGGGCTAAAAAGGGTAAAATATATATACGCAACGTAAGGGTTAAGAATGTGCCGTAACAATGTTTGTAGGACAGATGTCTTCAATCCCAAATAGTTAGCTTCTCATTAGTTGAAACTAACTGGGCCTGGCTGTTACCTAAATCTAAACGTGAAAGTTACCTGTATTGAGCAAAGTGTAAGAAGACTGGAGGTCCAGTCACTGTGTGGTCCCACAGAATCACCTTTGTCTTTGGAAACTGTAGCATCTGTAAATCTTCATATCCTCTGTAACATGAGCACATGCAATCATGAACATATTTATTTAGAACAATTCTGATTTGATGTTGCAAACATGGTAAATGCTAATAGAATCAAGCATCAGAATTAGAAAGTTATAATGAACAAAAATAATTGATGTATGTTTTCAATCAAAGGACAAGATAAACATTTTCCACAAAAAGAAATTAGCACAAACATGCAAAAGAATTTAACCTAGATGCACATTTAAATGATTGACAATATCAGTGTAGTAAACAGAGAATCATTTCTATATTCTTCTGTTATTAAGTGATTTGCTAACTAACTGCAAAAAATAAAATGGTTATTAACTGAAGTAGTAGCGTACCATCATATTATCACAATATAAATTCTTGAACAAGAAAATCAACCTTATTTGTGCACACATAGGCAATTGCTTAATCATTACATTACCGTTAAAAAGTTGATTTCTTGTTTTATCTACTTTCATGTTCTTGAATTTTTCCAAGGATATCATGTTGGCCTATTTAATTTGTAAACAAACCTTTAATACATATTGTTATCGTCTCAATAACTTGTTACAAATGCTATCACAAAACCAACATATAGCTTTCATGTAGAGCTCAACACCTTTCACAAGGCAACAAAAACTGAGCTAGGGAGGCACTGAGAAGTGGGTTATCTGTGGGCAGCTCATTGAGGACTGAGTGGGCAGTTTAATGCCAGGTAGACTACAAAGCCTGAACAAGACTGGGCTGTACTTACTCTTGGCTGCTATCAATACACTGCTGTCTCTGTGAGGAGGGTTCTACCTGAGAGTAGGGGAAGCCATACTGAGCCCTGATGTGTTCGGGCATGCTCTTCAGGCGGATGGGAACAGCCATTGACCAGGTCAACTGCAATAGATCAAAGAGTAAACATAGAGAATCTTGAGCTGACATCAGGCCCTCCCTCCTGTCGACACTTCACGATGCCTTAACCTACACCACCTTTCAGTAGCTCCCCACCTGTGCGACAACTACAAAAGGCTGACAATTTTATGTACCTCTGCAGATTGACTTACTGAATCTTCTCCAAGAGTACATCATCTTATATCAGAATCCACATTACCATCACTTGCAGGTAGAAAAAAAACCCTTTTCTACCAATGCATAAAATATGAGCGAACAACAGTCTCTTTCAAGTTCACATCCATTCCTCATTCCATCAATGGTCTGCAATACCTCTCATCACCAACTTTCCCCATCCTGCTCATTACCAGTAGGTGTGACATATATCTCACTGGTTCCCCAAAACTAAATGTGCAAATGTTGTTCACAGTTGAACAGTAACCATGGACCTATCATCTATTACACAACAAAACCCATATTTTTCACACTTCATACCCAATAGATTTGGAACATTCAGGTCTTCATATTTACAGTGAGATCTCTACACTTGTTTGCTTTTTTTTAGACAAAAGTTGATTATCAAAACAAATTGTTGGTAAATTGGCAGAATAACCCAATTCTGACAGACATATATACAGTGTCATGCATAAGGTATTCGGATGGGAAAATTATTTCCATAGACTTGTATGTTTATTTAGTCTAGAATAAATGAGTTTTGTCTGATCCTTTTCACATTTTACAAGTTTGTTAGGAATCATCTTGGTTACAACCTCATAATTTATGTTCAATTTTCCGTTTTCTATTTAAGGAATGACAGTCACTTGATGAACATATATAAAAGCTGAAATGATTTCAAATCAAGCTGACAAATTTGACGTTGATCCAACAATAAATTATTCTGTGACAATTATTTATCCTTGACTAAATTAAACATACAAGTCTATGGAGATAAGTTCAGATATCGTCACCGTCCGAATACTTTTTGCATGACTCTGTATTTAAGAGACTTATAGCAATCATTCATTAATACAATTTTGAATGAAATTTTGATAGTACTGATTCTACTGAAATCGTAAAAACTGTCACTAAAAAGTAACTTTTGTTCTTGTACTAAAAATAAGAAATATAGATGAGATTTATGTCCATGTGTATAGTTTGTTTTAGTTTTATGTTCCGATAATGATCTTGACTTAAGGGTTATCAAGGAAGAATACTTTAGTGATAGGAACTTGTTTGGGCGTGGTTCCTTGTGTTTACACTAGCAAGTATGTGATAAGGTTTATCTTTACTTTAAAAGAAACTAGCCATCGGATGAAAGAGAAACTTGTATCTCCAGATATCGATATCATTGTCAAAAATTTAATATATTTCTTTCATACTGTTTATAGACAATGGAAATTCTAATCCTCGTACATATATCAGCAGATCTTTTTTAAATTTAAACTTGTAAAATCATTGACTACCAAGAAAATAGATGTCTTTTTGTGAATAAAATACAATAATAGAACAATGAGGAACACCCAACCAAATTGTAGACTCCATGTATGATTATTGAGCAGCACCGGTATGAGATCCACATTTTATCATACTGTTGGGACAAGATTGGGCACATAATAGCGTTTATAGCACACCTTTATTCACAATAAGCCTTTGGAAATCATATGGTAGTAAAATATTGTCCAGACAATCCAAAGTCATAAGTCAAGATGTTATCTTGGAGGAAAGGCAACATAAGTGTTGTGTACACAGAATGATTCAACATTGTACTTACTAAATGTTTGATTGTAACCTCATATACAAGACATTGTGGACAATCACTATTCCTCCAAGATCTGTTAATTTCAGTAATTTCAGAAATTAAGAAATACTGACACCCGGAAAAAGATTTTAATAAGTTTCTCAAAATGTTTATACTTTCCTGCAGATGTAAGTTAGAAATATTTAGGATGATACATTCAACTTGTCAAAGAATCATAACGTTTCTATGATATACATGTAACCACTTTTTAAATTTGGAATGAAAACTTCAAGGACAAATATAATTGGGTAAATATTTTTCATCAAATGTATGTCCTATAATTGTTTTCATGGTGATATGACGTGATATAACAAAGCTTTAATGTCACTTGTAAAAGTGATCGATGTCTCATAAAATGTTGTCTTCTTCATTTGTCAATGGTGGGTAACCAGTTGTTTTAGGGAAGCAGAATCTGATGCATTTTTCTCAATTTGACAATATCAAAAATAAATTTTAATAGACATTCTGACATCAATACTCATCCCTTTGTTCTTCTCATAGTCAAAATTGTATTGTATTGTAGGACTGTAATCTCTTTTGATCATATAGTACTCACGACAGACGACACATAAAACATTATTTAAAGTTCACATGTAATGCCTTCTCACAAGAATGACAGATTATTACCTCTACATACATTATATATAGAAATCAACTGAGCATAAATTCGAGACAATATACACTTGCAATTGAATTTAGTAAGACAATTTTAATTTACCCATTCAGGGTTCGAAATAAGCACTAGTCCGGTAGCCCATGGCTAGTGAAAAAGAAGCTGGGCTAGTAGAGTGTAAAAACTGGTAGTCCGAAGGACTGGTTAAAATTTGAGGTGAAATGATCATGGAGATGTATTTGGCTAGCGAGAATAAGTCTGGACTAGTACTTTTAGAAATGCACTAGTCCGAAAGGCTACCGCATTGAAAAGGTTAATTTCGACCCCTGCCATTTTAACAATGCCGCAATCAGTGCAGCAATCCGCTTTGAAAACAATCCTTGAGATGTGACTGTGATTAACCACAGATGAGGGTCGTCTGTGACCCGCTCCTTGAAGCCTCATAATTATGATTATCACTGCCGGTAGATGGATTTATTAAAGGGTAGGTGTGTTAAATCGCCAAAAACACATGTTTATACAATAATTATGTAATTGTCATCTGCGGAATTACTTACCGATAATTGGATATCTAAACATTCAATATATTGAAAATTCAAGTTGTTTTATTGAGAATTTGTTTGTGAAATAAACAATCAAAATGTTGCGACATTACGTTGAAATTATGACTATCCGATCGCCAATAATGAGATTACTCCAGTGACGTCGCAGGAGTCATCGCTTCGGGGACCACAACCCCCAGATTTTCATTCTGGCTACTAGGGCTAAATAGGGCGGGTTTTTTAAAATTTAAAATGAAGCAATTGTCAAATGGAAATCCCATTTTCCAAAAGGAACAATGTTTTACATACCGGTACATGGCTATGCAAAGGCGTGACCGGATAAATATTCTCATAAACTACATATACATCCCTAATTATTCATCGCTGTTGAAGTTAATGTTGAACTTGGCAAAAAGGCTTAGTATTTCAAACCACTTTTAAGCCAGTGACAACACACAAGAAACCTATTTCTCAGATATACTTTTCTGTTGAAGACAACCCTCTCACGTGATATGCCATGAAAAAGATCACTAAAGCAATATTGAAAACATATCAATAACAAGTAAATCATTGCGTGAAAACAAAACCTTTAACCTACACAAATATTCAATGTAGCATAAAAAGGTAGGGTAAATTCAGCCTACACGCCAGCAAGCTTATACAGTTAGTAACAACAGTGTTTCATAATTAATCTCCATTGAATGGACAGCGAAATCTGTGTAGGTTCAATAGCTCCTTGATTGTCCTAAATCAGATTACTGGCTTACATTCCTCTATTGCTGTAAATGCCTTATCAAGCTAGTCTAAGGAATTAAACAGGTGTCTCCAGCATACTTGTCGCCTGTCAAGCAGGCAACTATGTTGTTTCTTTTCATTTTCAGAAATTGATTTAAGTCCTACAAAATTGTCATTAATATAATATATTGAAGCACATATCTCCATATAAATAGGTATCACTGAAGTAGAGATGTCACAAGAACAATAATTTAAATAATTCTAGGATTGATCATATCAAATGATCTATTTTATAAATTTGGAACACTATTAGAATTGTGAATTGGATTAATCATGACAACAATCTAAACTTGTTGGTGAATTATAAACCTTATTATTTATATAGGTATACCTAGAACTAAGATTAGTTTTATTTAATTCAATACATTCAAACTTTGAAAGAGCAATGTATACAAAGGCAAGATTTCATTCAATTCAATACATTCAAACCCTGCAAGATCAATGTGCAGGCAAGATTTCACAGTCACAGAACTCAATTTCAATCAACATTGTCAACTGGATAAAACAGTATGTTTTTGGGATGCAATGAATAGTCAACAAACATACAATTATAATCTATGACTAGTCTATTAGTGAAGATATCTTAAGACACAAGACATCAGCATACTAGAATGCTTCAGTTCATTTAGTTCCTTTAGTTCAATGATTTTCATGATAAATTATATCACAAACACAGTCGTGATGTAACAAAAGATGTTATCATGAAAATCTGTTCTTCCTATGCTAATCATTCCCTTCCCACAGAAGTTACTCCCTTCAGATTTTTGACCGCAACCTATGTTCTAATATGAGCAGTGTTTCAGTTCTAGCAAAATCTCCTAGTTGCAAAAAATAGTACCTCATATTACATCCCTGCTTCAGTGTTGTTTCTAGGTGATCTGCTGAGGGGGTCATTTTGGCCAATTCTGAACAAGTGGGACCCTTTGCAATGGTAAAAGTATCCTACTGCTCCAAATTTTACGGGATACCTAGCCACAAAGGTGGGCAAATGTCCCCAGGAAACCCTCCAGGAACAACACTGCTGCTTATATGATATGATATGATATCTTACATCAACCGAGTTGCTAAAAAGATTTTAGCCTTTGTTTGTATGGGGGCTTTCTAAATGGCATATGTTCTTAAAAAATGTCTGATATATAAATACTACAAATAAACTTTTTTCAGTTCTGTCTCTGATTTGGTCTTCTTTATTTATCAGCACGTTCGTGGTCAATTGTTTTCACAAATTAAAATAGCATACATCAAGGAAAACACCATCCTCGGTTATCCAGGGTTTTATATATGCTCCGTTACTCTCCACTATATCACCCATGGGAAATTTCATCAGAGAAATCTGTACTCAAATTACCCGCCCTTGGCCGGCTTGAGCAAATCAAAACGCTACGCAGCTTGGACCTGCGAGCCAATGACAGTTCATATCACTTCGTTGCAAAGCATGCAAGGTCATTTTGTTAGCCATCCGTCACCGGTTATCTCCCTTGACCATTTCCGTCTTATCGTATTGAGTATTTTCTTTGGTTACTGACTTTGTCACGCCGGCCAAGGGCGGGTAATTTGAGTACAGATTTCGCTGACAGTTTCCCATAGGTGATATAGTGGAGAGTAACAGAGCATATATAAAACCCTGGGTAACCGAGGATGGGAAAACACATTAAATGAGAAAGGTTTATCCTACGTTTCTGTTTCCAAAAATAGCATTCTGATGTGTCATTGGAAAATATCACCTTCACAACAGCATCACTGATTGCACAACTAATTTCTGATGCAACTAATCAGGGTTCTCTATTTCTAGCAGGGAAGCTAATCGTATTAGAACAGAGGTTATGATAAGCAGTAACTTCTGTGGGAAGAGAATAATGCTAATTAGTTTTGGATAAGATGTAAGTTAAAGGTTTCAGAGATAATGCCTGCAACACTCATATTTGAAGCGGGTGAGAAGCTAAAATTGTTGCCCCCATAGTAAAGTAAAAGAGTAAATCCATGTGTCAGCAGCTGGACACAGTACAGCCTGCCGTTGAACAGTTGAACCCTTTTGTTTTACACAAGACAAAAGTACTGTGTCTAGGATCAACTTTAGAAAAACTTATGTATGTAATTGTATATTTTTTAGGAGTGAAACAGTACACTTGAGCTTCGGTTCAAGACGTTGCAGCACAGAACCCTCGGTTCGGTACATTTTCGTTTCGGTGTAGACCCAAGAACCCCTCAAACAAAAGTCACAGTAAAACATATTTTTTCTTGAAAATAAAGTCTGACGAACATCAAATTGGAAAAACTGAAAACACAAATAGAATTTTATGAAATTATTAACAAAATATGGTATGCAGCACAAATTGAAAATACACTTTCATCCACGGTGCACGAAACCGAAAGCAAAATATTGCAGTTAAAATGTAGTTGTGAACCGCTTCACACTTGACATTTGTGAGCAAAAAGTTATTCCCTTCATCACATTACTGACATCATGAAAGAAATTTGATGATGAAATTATAGCTGAAATGGGATTGGCTTCAACTCAGTTTCTATACAATACTTGCTCAAAATACTATTGTTCTCCTAATTTTCAAAATCCCTCCTCTATTCTTCATGAATGGTTGATAAATCCATCCTCCCAATTTTGGTCCCAGACTGGAAACTGAACTCAATACTTTTTGGTAAAATTTCGCAACACATTGTAAGGGTTTGGAAAATGATAATATGTGATTTCTTTTTTTATTAATTGCAAAAGACTTAGGCAACAGAGAAATATGGCTTTGAAGGAGAAAACAAAATATATCAGCTGTATTTTGATTGGAAAATATCGCTTCAAGTATGCTGCAATGAACAAAGTCTTGTGTACTTCAGTAAAATCAGCTGATCTGTGTTACCGTTAAGTTGGCAAACTGCTTCTCCTTAGGGTAATTAATTTGGACTACTTGCACAGCGGTGACTTGCCTGTCGTGATTCTGTGCTATTGTTGAAGACAAAGATTTAATCATGACAACATGACTTATCATTACCTGATCGATCGTATACACTTCAGACATGAAACTGTGATTTAGATAAATTAAAGACATGTTCATGATTGTAACTAATAAAGCTGCCTATAACCCTTATATTACCCAAATGTGAGTCGATCATGATATTTATGCCAATGAAAAAGGAATTGTAGTTTGTATTATTCTAGATATGCAGTGCTCCAGATAAGCTGCAATTCTGCGTATTTTACGCAATGAAATTAATAAAAACGTAACCAATGAAAAAACTAGCAGTACAGATACGCGGACATTTTATTTAAATCTCAAAAGAATCAATATATCTTTCGTCCTGTACGCACTTGTTTGAAAACACTAGTGTATTTGAACATAAACTTGTCACAAATGGATATAAAAGCTCTACATCAGTGTTTAACATGTAGGCCTAAACCTATGCATCTCTGTTGTTTTAGATAACAATGAATCTGAACGAGTGCGGAGCTCATAAAACTCTACAACAGTGTTTGTTTGTGAAAAGCGAAAGTTTCCTCATAACTATAGTTGTTTACTGTTAACATGTTAGGAGCTTGGTCGCCACAAGCCTGTGGTCAAAAACCTTTTTTCATAAGTTTTTATATAAGTTTTTATAAGCTAGGAAAACATAAATTTCAGTAATTGCATGGACTGTTCAATAACTGTTTCATCAAATTTTTATGCAAACATGAGAGAATGCAAAACAATTCTAATAAACTTTATCTAATTATTCTGACATGACTACAGATAAAATAATTTACATTTATTTATTAAAAATGACATTACAAGATAGAAGTGTATTCATTGATTTCAACATTTGCATTTAAAATAATCTTTAATAGTAGAGCATAATCCGATCATGTGGAATCATGAGTGTAGTACAATCTCATTTTTATCCAACCGGTATGTAATACCATGGGATATAGTCATTGCCCCGTCCGTCTATCCGTCTGTCCGTAATCATTTCGTTTCCGGAGCAGAACTCGAAAACCGTTCATGATATCTTTCTGAAACTTTCCATGTGTATTACCCACCAACTGAAGTGGTGCCTTTTGATATTTTCAGATTTCTGAAAAAAAAAATTGTTTTCGTTTCCATAGAAACTTGTTGAATTTGGACTTTGTTCAGAGACAGGTTCGTTTCTGGAGCACAGCTCAAAACCCGTTCATCATATCTTCCTGAAACTTTGCATGTGTCACTAGCCATTTGGGCTAGTAGCTTTCAGATATTACTAGCCCAGCCAACATTCTTCTAGCCCAGTAACAAATGGACATGAGAAGTAAAAACAGACGATTAATAAATTAGTTGCATTGCTTTATTTGGCGCAAATTTTCAAAGACTGACCGACAGGGGTCGAAATTTACCTTTTTAATGCAGTAGCATTTCTAAAAGTACTAGTCCAGACTTATTCCAGCTAGCCAAATACATCTCCATGATCATTTCACCTGAAATTTTAACTAGTCTTTCGGACTACCAGTTTTTACACTCGACTAGCCCGGCTTCGTTTTCACTAGCAATGGGCTAGCGGGCTAGTGCTAAATTCTACCCCTGGTATTACCCACTAAATGAAGTGGTGCCTTTTGATATTTTCAGATTTTTTTCTGAAAAATTTTGTTCTTTCTGTTTCCATAGAAGCATGAGAGGGATGTTGGTTGTTGTTGATTGTGACTGCTTCTGGAGCAGAAGTCTAAAACCCTTAACATACCTGAAACTCAGCATCTGTAATACCCACTAACTGAAGTACAGTAGTAGATACACAAGATGTGTTTTAAAAATTTTGTGGAACCGGTGGTATATGTCATCTTCTGATGACTCTTGTTATAAATACCCAATTGTCAGAAATTTTAGGAGTACCATTTTACTAAATACGCTATCAAAACCGACTTTACTCAATTGTAACCAAAACGAGGGTAAATACCAAATAGGTCCCAAAATTATCTTGAGCACTGGATATGGCAATGATAAATCCATTTATATAAAATACATTTAATAAATATAAAGCATTCAGTATATTTCATTTAACCTACTAAAATATCCCATTAACTTTGAACATATAACTCTTTTGTACAATTCTTCTTTGCATTGTTGTTACATCATTTCTTTTTATCTATTAACTGCTAATTTGCTATGTTCATCACAAGTACAGTGCTGTTGGGTAAAGCTAAACATCTAAGCAATGTAGGACCATTTATACCAGTTGAAGATTACATGTGCAAAACCTATGTCATAATTAAAGATTACACTTAAAATTTAAGTAGAAATACTTGTGACAATGGCATTGAAAGTTCTTACGACTACCCCATATTTCCATAGGTCGGCAGGTGTAGGCAAAAGATATTCATTGCTCATAAACTTTGTTTTTCTTTGTGTCTTCGTATACACTTTGTGAGCTAGACCACAAAGCTTTGAGCTTGAAAATAATAAGACTTGATTATTAGACTGAGAAAAACCTTTACTAAATCTGGGAAAAATTAAGTGTATATATTTCACGGAGATTGATTTTTGGCAATTTTCCGATATGTTCATCAACATCCTTGATGGCTCTTTAAGACTGTTTTCAGAAGCTAAAGGAAGGACTAGTAGATGGTACTTACAATACTTTGGTTTCTTTTAACATTTTCGTATGTGCGGAGGTAAACGGTAACTGTTTGATGACGTTTTGTTTGTGAGTTAGTCTTTTCAATTTGGAGTAGGTTCGTTACTATTTTGTTCCCCTCATCAGTAATTTAAAAACTTTATCTTTTAACAAAGTTTATTCTGTGATATTATCCCAAATGTCCAAACTTTGCAAAGGAAATGATGTATTACGTGATATTGTTTAAATTATTAACTAGGTTGAATGTTGTATGAGTATGTATCTTAAACCTTTGTGATCTGTAGCCTACAAGGTTGTATCTCAAATGAACTCCCCATTACGTAAATTTATCGAAAATACCACTTCATTCTAAATCCATATTAAGTTAATTATATCAAATATTACAATTTTAAATAAAAATATTCTGATTTCATGATTGGTATTGTTCATTATTTTCAAATCAATTTGCCATTTTCAAAGGTTATTGTGTATGCAGACATAATACTTGTTTCTAATAATAATTTTGTATTATACTGGTTACTGGTGTGGAGTCATGCATCCGGTGTCCTTGACCCTTGCATGAGTCCTCTCTCTTCTCTTTCTGATAAGTTCTAGCACTGTCTCCCGTGAGTTGTCCTTGTTGTTAAGAATTTTGTATTATAATAAGAGTGAATAATCAATGCCGACACAATGTTATTTAAGAAATAAATTGTTTATGTTTTTATATTTAAAACCCATTTAATATACCAAAACAAAGACTTATAGGAAATCATGTTGTAAAAACAATTTTGGGATTGTAATTAAAAAATCCTCACAAATTCACATCCAACAACAAGTGTATTTTTAATGTGATATTGCCTCATGAAATACAAGATCTATTTTAAAGATCAGTTAAAACATATACTTAGATGATATTTCATTTAAAAAGGATGAAATCACAATACTTTTATCTGAAGGTATTTCAAGTGTCAAAATCAATTTCATGCTGCAACAGCACAGGACATAAAACTGGTTCAATTATTTTCACAAAGTTGTTTGTGTTTATATGTGTAAAGTTTCAAGATAAATATAACAATGTTGACAGAAAATGTACATAATAATATACTTGAAATAAACACAAAACAAATAGTGAAAAACTTACCCTTCCCCATGTTCATGTTGACTGAATATCCAATGTCATGATCATTTTAAAATATTAATACCAGTAACTAAGTTCTGTTATTGTCGGTCACCTAACAAGACACTCTTTCAAAGTATGAATCCTATCTTTTACTGAAAAAGCTACACATCACACGTTTCTGCAATATTTTCATAAGCTTCTTTTGGAAAGTCTAATCAAGTGCATTTCCTCGGGTACCGATACTAAAATGCGATGTCAATACACTTCATTCAAAACACGCCACTACATGTTTTGACAGCGCCCCGCGAATGCCTGTGCATGGATTATGGCAACATGTGATTACTTGATCTTGACACAGCCAACAAAACAGCAACAATCCTTCGAAGAATCACCTACACGAAACGACCACACTATATGGACTAACATGACCACACGACAATTATCGATGATTCCATTAGCATTTCCTTCAAAAGAACATATCAGGCGTTGATATGAAGTAAAAGTCCCAAAGCTTTATGTGATTGAGGTTTCTGAAAATTCTGGTGTTGTTAAATTTTGATAATGCACAAACATCAAATACAAGCGAAAACAGTTGCATTTCAACGCAACATCTTCAAATAGATCAGAAAATTTGCAAAAGAAATTAAGTTGATGTCAACACACAAAACATCCAATTTCTCACCTGTAAACATTGGCGCTTAGCAGTCAAACCATTTCTGAACTGCGCATGTCAGACACTTGCCTCGTTTTGATGACAGATTAAAAAATTGAACTCCATAACGAAAAGAAGTGATCCACATCTCAGATCATTGTAAAATCCTGGATCTCTATTTAAATCTTCAGTTTCATCAGAGACAATAAACTGATTTTGATGGTCTCTGGTTTCATCCACTCGCGTTGTCCACCAGCCAATATACTAATATACATATAATTAGTAAATACAGCTTAAGAGAGAGAGAACAGCATGCCCATTTAACGATAAACATAAACTTTGTCGAGTGAGCTTAGGGGTCCAGGCTAATCCCTTTGCCTAATTGCCTATTCAAATGGCGGTTAATTGTACTGCATTGTTATGCCATTCATTAACAATAGGCCACGTTTATTCCATTCAAAAAGACCATTGGGTAATTCAATTAGAAGATAAAAAATATCTCAAGTTTGGTAACGATGTGGGGAAAATAAATCTTCGTGGGCATTTTGAAGATGGCAGGTAATATAACATTTTATTGAGGGTGAGTCCATGTATATACACACAATATATATGACTTAAAGAATATTAATCGTGCTGAAATATGTGTATCTTTAAACTTTTTGTTGCCAAGATAAACAACGATGCCAAAGAAAATCTAAATTAAACTTTACAAACCAAAGGTCATTTAGGGTAGGCAAACTATTTATATTAAACAAAATCTCTGGAATTGGGGGATGGATAGGCGAAAATTAATATCACATCATTTTTTTAAAGATTAAAAAAACTCGTAACTTTATATAAAGTAGCACTTTCTTTAATTCTGAACTGGAAAAGGAACAAAGTGATAAAACAGATACAATGAGAGTAGTATAGTAATGTGCTGTCGTACGTGTGCTGTACCATATCAGCTTGCTAATTGCTAATACCATTTCCGCCTCTGTCTGTATCCTTCATCCTTTTTAATATTTCAAATTTGTTTGGTTTGCCAACTTGTCAATAATTTACATAATTTGATGATATATTAATGATGATATCATTTTCAATTCTTCATCATAAGAATTTATATATTTCATAAAGAACTTTCCCTGTTGATTTTATTATTAAAACTCCTTGCCGATTCGTAATAAATCCGTTCCATCTTTTCGGATTATCCGCGGATGCGTTCGGCTTCATTTGCCACATGCGAAAAGTTTTTATACAGCAACCAATGTTTACACGTTGATTTTGATTGAAGTAGGTTATAGTGTGTGACACCTGTATGAACCATTAATACAGGTGTGTAAACATCAAAGACAAAAGTTTGATTTATTCTCTATCTCTCAATCAACCGGCAACCGGCAAGACAAAACTATCGTTCAGTCGATCAGTTTTGAGATAGACTTCATCTCCAGTGTCTTCACACAGGGATTCTGTACACGTTTTGAGTTATCATCAGCAGTCAAGGACTTTGTGACCTGTGACAAGATATAAACGTAACTACGACTCGTTCAATAACATTACGTATTGGCCACTTGGGGAGCAGGCTTCTCAGTGGCATTCACACTTCCACATTCAACTCAACCACTTTGATTAAAGTTTCAAACCAACACAGAAGGATGTCTGACTCAAAATATGGAGTTGTATTTGTGTTGGGTGGTCCTGGTGCTGGCAAAGGTACTCAATGTGTCAGGATAAGCAAGGTAACTCTCATTTACTAAAGGTTATATATATATATATATGTATATCAGATTCAAATTCGTTTAATTAATCATAGAAATAAGTGATTTAAGTGACGACTGGGAAAACAGCAACTAGAATAGATCTAATTGGTTCACTACCTAGAATATATTCTAAGGTTTAACCCAAACCCAATCCTGAGAAATTTAGTGAAAGGGATATAATATTAAAGATGTTATGTGATTATTTTTTTTAGATTGTTCTGAAGTCGTCACTTTGTTGAGATTTTAAACTTAATAAAAATAAACATAATATCATGAATATGTTAAGGTGAGGATTTATGAAGTATTTTTTAAATGGAATTTCCATATGCTTCAGCATGTTGTATATACTGATGGCAGTAATGAATATAATTATTTTGTGTCAATAATATATCATAATTCATTATGTAAATCCATTCATGCAGATCTATATTAACGATAATAATTGAGGGTAATGTTTTAGGTCAATTCATATATGTAATATGATTTTAATGGGACAATTATAACTTTCATTGAAATTTATGTTGTTTTTTTTTAAGGAAAAAAATAATGAGAAATATACGTCTTTTTTACAGGAATATGACTTTCTACACCTTTCTGCTGGCGATTTGCTGCGTGAAGAACGTCAAAACAAGGACTCCAAATTTGGGAATGCGATTGAGACACATATAAGAAATGGAACAATTGTTCCAGTAGAAATTACATGCTCACTTCTGAAAAGGGTAATTTTATAGTTAAAAATCTTTTTCAGTGTAGCAAAGTGAAGAAATTTAACTAGTTGTTCACCTTTTGAGGTTTTTATCCATTAGTTATTTCCAATCATGCATGAGTTTTGTATAACAAGCTATTTAAATTTTTGAAATATGAGTTTTGGTTGTGAAAAAAAAGCAATACCGGTATGAGTTGTATTTTCATATACTGGTATCTTAGAATGATGCAACTCAATTTAATACACGTCTCTTATCAATATGTTTTGAATTATTTTCTATTTATAGCAGTGGGCAAATAAACTCAGAACATAATAAATCATGCAATGCCTGATGAGCTAGAGTAAATTACTCCACATTGTATTAACCCCTAACTTGCGGTCCAGGACGGCCATAGAGTATCCCGAGGTGTGCTGCCGCGAGCCTCGGATTGCTGTCTTAGTCTATTTACCGAGTCAGTCATAATCATGTTAGTCCTGCAGGCGAGATGTGAGACGATGTGTGTACGTGGATCGCTACATGCAAACTTGTTTATTCACGTCAATAATAAAGAGTTTTGTCAATGTCCGGTCATATGTTAAGCAAAAATAACACAAAATTGCATGTGCATTGTTGACCCGTAACGCATCGATACTTAGCTTTACAAAAGGCTAATTTTGCTCATCTTCACTCCATAGCTATATCTCCCTGGGGGCTAATTAGCAGCCTGACTACAATTTTTGCGCAGTTTCCACAACCCCTGCCGGTGCGTTTTGTATTGGCTTTAACTTTTTTTCCTAGAAGGTTTTGAGAATTTATATACATAACTTCTTACTTATACCCCTGGGGAATTGTTTTGACATGTTCACATTCAAGGTCAAAGGTCATGACCTTCATGAGTTCTGAAATCACTTTAAAAATCCTTGTAAACACAATAACTTCAAAAACTTTTGTGCTATCAAGCTCTTACTTGGTATATATCAACTATGGAGAAAGACCAAGATTTGAAAAGGTTTTCACCAAAATCTATCAAAGGTCAAGGTCACAGCGAGGGCACGACAAGCATGCTTTTGCGAAAATGTCTTATGTCAACTATTAACACTTTGAAGCATTACATGATTGTTATACACAATGAAAAGTGATAATTGACTGCGTGACCTTGAAGATCAAAGGTCAAGGTCACGAGATAGGTCATGGTGACCAGTTCTGAAATCACTAAATAACCTTTTTCCAAGAAGGTATTAACACCTCATATACATAGCTTCTTTCTTATAAACCTGGTGAATGATTTTGACATGTTCACATTCAAGGTCAAAGGTCAAGGTCATGAGTTCTGAAATCACTACAACAATCCTTGTAAACACGATAAATTCAAACATTTTTTGTGCTATGAGGCTCTTATTTGGTATACATCAACTATGGAGAAAGACCAAGATTTGAAAAGGTTTTCGCTAAAAATCTGTCAAAGGTCAAGGTCACGGTAAAGATTGTTGAATTTCAATTTTGAAATCAGAAATAGGTTTTAAGAACAAACTTGTGAAAACTGACCCCAGGGATGATTTAACTTGTTACAAAAATTCCCATTTTATTGATGCTGACAAGAAGGCGGAACAGGGAAAGGCAAGACCCTAAGTTTCGGGGCTGCTCTGCTTTTGCGGTGTCCCGCAAACGCTCATCTGGTTATCACCAGGTGAGTGACCTATGTCTTTCCACTGCCTTGGGTCATGTGCTTGCGCATCGTCGTGTCTCGCAGCTGAGTCCCATTGTTCGGAATTTATAACGGTAGTCGGTACCCCACCTGACTTGCGTACTTCATATCTCTGAATTATTTGGTTGTTTTCAATTTTGTTTAAATCAAAATAAAGGGAAAATAATTGCCTTCATTCCCATATATTCCCATTTGCAATTGTGCAGACAAAAATAAAAATACAGCAATCACCGGTGATTTTCTTGGGATATTTTCATAATTTAAAAAAAAAAAAGAGAGGAAAGAATTGTCTTCAAATCCATATAAAAATCGCATTAGCGCGCTCCAAATTCATGATTTTATAAGGCCTGAATTAAAGACAATCTTTAGAAACAGCTCTTTCCGACCCTGGTAACCATTTCGGTTCTACAAATCTAACTACAATGCTAATTGTCCCCCGCCGCCGCGAAGCGCGGAGCAGGGGGCATAGTATTCAGCTCCGTACGTCCGTACGTACGTCCGTCCCGCTTCTTGTTAGCGCGATATCTAATGAACCACTCAACCTAGAATCTTCAAACTTGGTACCAGTCTTCATCTGGGGAATACGCAGACCTGAAAAGTTTTTGGTGACCTTGACCTCATTTTCAAGGTCACGGCGAGACTTTGACCAGTTTTGAAAATGTTGTTAGCGCGATATCTAATGAACCGCTCAACCTAGAAACTTCAAACTTGGTACCAGTCTTCATCTGGGGATAACGCAGACCTGAAAAGTTTTTGGTGATCTTGACCTCATTTTCAAGGTCACGGCGAGACTTTGACCAGTTTTGAAAATGTTGTTAGCGCGATATCTAATGAACCGCTCAACCTAGAATCTTCAAACTTGGTACCAGTCTTCATTTGAGGAATACGCAGACCTGAAAAGTTATCGGTGACCTTGACCTCATTTTCAAGATCACGGCGAGACTTTGACCAGTTTTGAAAATGTTGTTAGCGCGATATCTCATGAACCCTTCGACCTAGAGTCTTCAAACTTGGTACCAGTCTTCATCTGGGGAATACGTAGACCTGAAAAGTTTTCGGTGACCTGGACCTCATTTTCAAGGTCACAGCGGGACTTTGACCAGTTTTGAAAATGTTGTTTGTGCGATTCCTCATGAAGCGCTAGAACTATTGGTTTTAAAGTTAGTATCAGTCTTCATTTGGGGAATATCCAGATACCAGTCGATTTGGTTGACCTTGAAATTATTTATCACTACAAGAATGATTGTCAAATGTTGTTAGCACGATATCTCATGAACTGCTGTACCTAGAGTCTTCAAATTTGGTACCTGTCTTCATTTGGGGAATACGCAGACACCAGTCGATTTGGGTGACCTTGACCCCGTTTTCAAGGTCACTACAAGACTGACCAATTTTGCCCGGTGTAACAATAATTGAATCAAACATGTAAATGTCACTACTCGGTACAAGCTGTGTGTCCATTCTTTTAGCTCATTTCTTAATTGCGGCGGGGGACATGGTCACGTTTGTGACAATTACTTGTTCCACCATGACATTGCTACGCGTTCGGTTTCAATTTTAAATTTACTCGCTATCAATCCAGTATTACATGTCTCTGATTTTCAAACACAGTAGGTTTATCTCCTAAATATACTTATTTAAAAAAAATTAATAACGGTCTGTACAAAATTGTTTTTGTGAATTATTTTATTTAGATACCAGTACCGGTATATCAATACTGTGCATCTTTTTATGCAGGCAATGGAACAAAGTGGAAAACAGAACTTCTTGATCGATGGTTTCCCTCGGAATAAGGATAATCTGGAAGGATGGACCAAGGATATGTCTAGTCTGACTAGAATTCTTCGAGTTTTATTTTTCAACTGTGATGATGATGTAAGTTGCCAGTCTTCAATATTCCAGTTCCCCGTTATTTCATTCTCATTCATCACCAAGGAAGTTTTGAATGCAAATTTTTGCGGTTATCCTAAATCCTCCTGTGCAAGGCAAAACAGTGCTAGCTGCATAACAAGCTTTATTTCCTTCCTTTGCTGAAGTTCAATGAAAATTCTACCATGACATTGCTGGATATTTGATTCTGATTGATGGTTTTATCTTATTAGCTATCACAGATCAGTTCACAGTTAAAATCTGACTGTTAATGTTAAAGCTTTACACTGGTAAACGTGAAAATGTTGTTTCTGAAATAACAACTACATTTGCTTCATTTGTCAACTTAAAAAATTGTTTTTACTTCAAGCAGTTTAAACTGAGAGCTTAAAAATTTAGCTCAAAACATTTTTCACGAGACTGTAACAGAGTTAGTGCAAGTTACAAACATAAAATGTTCTATCAGGATATATATGTTTTGAGGAAATGAAGTTCCTGTCCACATATAGACAATAGACAATTGACAATTGAAAGGAATTTGGGTATTACCAGGTATATTATATTATATTATATTATATTATATTATATTATATTATATTATATTATATTATATTATATTATATTATATTATTCAACCCGGTTGAAACAATACTGAGGGTTATTGTATGACTTTAGATTTGACAATTTGATGAAGAATTAGCACTTATTTCTTAAAAAGCCATTCATTGGTGCAACTAGTGTGGTGAGCTTTGCTATGGCAAAGCAAGTCATTGTTATTCAATCTGATCATAATTATTTGTTGCTTTGTAGGTATTTTATCAATATTTATGTTTTACATGTATCATTAAAAAGTTGGAAAAATACAAAAAAATACAGTCATTTCCCAAAAGACACATTTATCAACAAAATAGGAAACTATGATAAAACCCTCCCTTTAAGTCTTGGCTATGAAAAATATTTATTGAACAACATTAGACTCATTAAAACCTTTCTCATATATGTACTGTCCTTCGTAACATGTACTCACCCCCAGACTTCATCAATAGGTCCCGACAAGTGCTTGGTTTGACAGAGTTCACTGTATATGCATTTTTAATCTAAAGTTTTTATATGTTGTAGGTTTGTATTAAGCGTTGTTTGCAGAGAGGCATAACGAGTGGACGTTCTGATGATAATGAAGAAAGTTTGAAGAAAAGGTATACAAATATATATTTATATAGTTACATAATAATTTTTAGGATAATAAAATATCAAACATTTACGAAGTTTTAGTAGGTTTT
This sequence comes from Gibbula magus, assembly GCA_936450465.1. NCBI lineage: Eukaryota > Metazoa > Mollusca > Gastropoda > Trochida > Trochidae > Gibbula > Gibbula magus. The sequence continues at coordinate 26,960,042 of OW388292.1, forward strand.
GTTGCAGTGGTGAAATGTTGCGGACCATTTTTTACAGTACAGCACCCTCGGTTCAGTTTGGTTCTGTTCGGTTCACATCCAAGAATGCAACAAATTATAATCGCAACAAAACATATTTTATCGTATGTTAAAATCTAATGAATGTACAAATTAACAAAAAAACGGAAAATATCAAAATGCTTTTATAAGGTTAATAATATAAAATGTGGTATGTGGTGCAAACTGAAAATCCACTATAACGCACAGAGCACTGAACACCGAACCGAAAGCAAAATTCTGGTGTTCAAGTTCAGTTCAACTAATGTAGTTGTGAACTGTTTCAACTCTTCTTTATTGTTTGCACCTTTCAAGTTCTATGTCTAAGCTCTTAAAGCACTGTTTTCGCTGTCAACTTGATAACCTTTAAGCTGAATGTAATGATATCAAATTTTTTAATATCCATTATTTAAAGATATTGTTGTGACCTCAAATGTTGCTTTTAATATTTATTATACTTTTTCAGAATACTTACATACAAAGAGTCAACATTACCAGTGATAGCATATTATCGTAATAAAGACCTTGTGTCAGAAATACAGGCAGATAAAACTCCGGAGGATGTAAGTAAACATTTACTTAAAAGAAAACGTTAATAAGGGTTCCAAAATACATTTGATTTTCCATGTTTTAATTCTGCCCTTTAAAATCTACAAATTGGAAGGTAACTGGTCAAATAATTTGAAAATTGTCAAAATAACATGGTGGTTTCTGGACATAATGACTTTTGGACCAATTCATTATAACCAAGTTAATTGTGTAATGAAAAAGGAGGTACATATTTTTGGCCCATTCTCATCCCACAGAGCGTCCTCAATTCATACTTTCCCACATAACCTCTTTTCAACTACCGTATGATAGTTTTCCTTGTTGCAATGAAAGGTAGTCATGCAATCAGCTGCGTGATGTTTCAAACAGCATTCTATAACCGTGTTGGGGTATGGGGAAGGTTATGTGGGAAGGTAAGAGTGATTGGTGTTGAGTAGTGGGGAGAGATGTGAATTTTGGCAAGTAATATTTCTCCCAATACCCTTTAAATATGATTTAGAACTAAAATCCACATACAGCTGTCATATTGTTTGTGATTTTCTTTCTCCCTGCTATTTTCAAGACAACCATTTTTCATAAATATGAATTTCATTTTACTTTCAGGTTTGGGAGGAGGTGAAGCAAGTTTTTACAGATATTTTGAAAGTTAACAAGAATTCAGAGATATCATAGAATTGACGATATGATTTTTCTCTCAATATCCATCTTTCAAATCCATGGATGTTTTTGTTTTCACTTGTATTTTAACGTGTTCACAACTGTACTGAAAACAAATCACATTTTGATTGCACATTGTGGTGATAGATATATTGTCTACTGTTGAAAATCAACTTTTAATGAAAGTAGACTGAACTGATGAATGTTCAATCAAAATTAAAAAAGTTAGGGATGGTGTCAATTTCTGAGAAATATGACCTCCTATACCCAGAAAAAAGTATGTTGAATATTTTTTGTACAAGAAATTATTTTCCTGTAAACTAGTGTTAACAGCAATATGTTAGGTTGTTTAAATATTTTTCGTTATGTTTTTATGTGCCTCATATAAGTTAAAAATTAAAAGATGAGCTAAATAATTTAGACCATTTTCATCAATCATCCGTTCTTCTTTCGAGTTATTGTTGCTTTTAGACTTTATCCCTAATATGTTGGACTAGTAATATTCTGGGTTAAAAATTGTAATTTTAACCCCTAATAGTACGTTACTATTAAACACTCTGCGCAACCATATAGGTCTGAACTTCCCATGTTCCCCTGTTCAGGATAGAGTATATTTCTCTAGTGGTCAACCCCGGTTTATTTCTACTGTGAACAAGTTGTGATTCTCGATGATTGGCCACTTCAAATGGTTTGGCACTACGTAAATCTAGCAGTTAAGTTTTAATGTAATTGCTACCTCAGTCATGCAAGAAACACTGGCAAAACCCTCACAAGTCTTGACAACCTGACAAGAATGTCTACTACTAGTCCTGCCTATGTCTTAATAAAATAATATCAGTAGCCTTTAAAGGTACATCCATTGTGTTGATGGGGGTCAAATATGCCAAACGTTATAAATGGTCTTACTTTATCGAGAAGTACTAACTGTTACCGAAAACTACCATTTTGATGATACTCGACTTAGTATATTGACGATAAGAAGGTAAACGTGTCGATTTCTGATCGAAAACCGGACAATGCACCGCGTGTGGCGCGCGTCAATGAGTCGAACGTAATTTTGAAATCTTATTTAAACCAGATGAAATAGAAAAATTGGGTTGATAATGTTTAATAGGTCATTTAACTACTGTGCGTGTAAATAGTACATGCACTTTCGGTTTCTGCACATGCATAATGATGTTACTCGATTTTTATTGGAAACTAGAAATTATGACGTATTTGGCGATTGGGAATGAATATGCAAGCTTAGTGAATTTTTGTGTATTGTAAACAGCACATATGGTGTGTTGGAACGTATTAAAGCCAAATAAAATTTTATGAAACACAATGGATGCACCTTTAATGCAGTCGGGTCCTCATACAGATAGTCTGAATATACAACATGCAAGACCAAGAAAATAACATTAATAAAAGTGCTGAATTATTTTTTTACAAAAAGAAAAATATCTCTTGGTTAAATTCGATGTAGTGTGCTACTTGTCCATATTGAAGCTGAAATCCAACTACCGTTATGTATACTGGTAGTAAATGTGCAAGATGTGATCTCATTTGAATCAGATTTATGTATTCATTGAGTTAGCTTTGATATGAGTCAACAATTGTTTACACTTTTGTATTTGTCATTATTACATGTGTTTACATGTCTGAGAAAATTAAAGTGCTCTTACAATTATGGTTATATGAAATGTTTTGCTTTCAATAATAGATGTGTTTGCTCAATATTGATTTCATGATAACAACTACAGAACAAAAACTGTCATACTTTCCTTGCAGCAGGCAGTGTTAGAAGCTTGTATATTTTGGAGTAATTCAGCGGTCATTAGGAAAGAAAGTTTTAAAGTTTCTGTAATAGTTTCTGAGATCGAATATTGTAATACCTTGTCCAACCTAATTGGAGGTTTTCATGTACAGGTCATACATTACTTCTCTGTTGAGTTAAAACCATGACAAGTGTGAATATCCATTTGCATCATTTCTAGTTTCTTAAATTTCTCGGTTCAATAGTAATTGTGCACAAGAGGGGTTTTATGTCTTCGGTGATTTTTACTTTTTTTTTATTAGAGGCTTCCTTTTCAGTACTTATTTGGGCTTGAATTTTTATTTGAAATCAAATTAACAGAAGGGTTTTCTATTGTTGTTTAACAAATTTATCTTTTCATACCTACTTTGTGACACTAAATATTTGATACAATATGCGTATGGACTTAAAACCAAAGTCTTTGTAAAGAACTTGGTGTTCAGTTGTGTAGTGCAAGCAAAGAGAATTGATTTATGATGAGCATTTCCTGTAATTATTTATTTTTGAAAAAGTTGTCCCAAAGAAGTAATGTTTGAATCAATGCAAATACACTTATTTAAGTGTTAAGTTTAGTTTTTAACTTTCATTTTAGATTATATTGTTTTGCTTGTTGAAGCAGTATTCATTCCAGTTATACATTGAAATGTCAATGAAGCTCCAGAAAAATGCTTCAAGATCAAAGACAGTGTTGGTCAACTTTTTTTATCACAGGTGTTTTGAGAAATATTTCCATAGCAAGCAAATCACAGTGGCACATTTCTTCAGTTATGATTTTCTGTCTCAAAACCTGATTAAAAAAATGTTAAAGAAAACTGAAAATTAAAGTATTCTCTTTACATACAGTTGAGATCTCCCAGGAATAATCAGGACCAAATTTCAGTATTTCTTGATTATATTGGCTCTATAGATTCCTTAAAACTCTTTATTGGAAATACTTAAGTGAATCATGTCTTTACTTGTACAGGGGCGGATACAACTTTATGACAAAGAGGGGTGCACATTTCCAGGACGCCACAATGTGCACCATTGTCTTCACTAAGGCTTCAGTGGCCATTTTAACAAAATTCACATGAAAAGGGTGGGTGTAACCGCCCCTGTTGTATGTGATGGAAACAATATTTTAGATGTAGTGCTTTGTACTCAGTGGGATTCTTTATCAGGACACTACCCTGGTGCTGGTCACAAAACCTGTTTTTTCTTTACTCCTACAAGTCAGTCTTTGTCATGTTAGTAGTATTTCTAACTGGCAAATATACCAAGTTGTCAAGTAATGAATTGTATGTAAATACTTGATGTATGTTTGGTAATGATTAAAACATATCCAGCTATACCTCTTATATTTCTTGATTTAAATAATTACCAGATGTATGAAGGCAGCAGGTCTGTGCTATAAACTCATTTAAAAGAAATAACTTCATTCAGTTTAAAGAAGAATGAGATCAGAGAATTTTTAATTATGTAAAACACTGAAATGTTACGGAGATTACCGGGAAGTAGTTTTGAAAACCTCCCCAGTGAAATCTAGGGGGTTCATGTTGTGATGCAGTCTGTCCATTGCGTATGTCCCAAATAGGGTACCTGTGTTCTGAAATACACACACACATACTTTTTGCCAGTCTTTTTTAAACTATGACACAATTTTGATATACAGGAGTGATACACATGCTTTTAGGGCCAATCAGTTGAATATTTTTAAGAGTTTTGTTATCATATTTCAGACTGACCGTACCTGTGTCCAGTAATCAACTTCTTAACAATTTATAGCTCATCAGGTCTTATCGCATGGTTGGTCGTTCGTAAACTTTGGACGTTTTCCCTTCTCCAGAACCGCAGTCTGATTAAAATCGACCTTGTTCCGAGGAATAAAATTTGCAAAATAATATATCTACCGGGATACGAACAGGTTCTGTAGATTCCTCGCCACAAGGTCTGAGAACATCCTGTATTTATAAGCGTTTGTTCCGAACCAGTTTAGTGCAGCCAAAGCCCAGTCAAATAGCTGACCAATCACATCATGGTATTTAAACGGTCGCGGTTTTGAAAGCATTCGGAACAGACAAAAGGATAGCTGTTTGGAGTTATTTGCCCCTAGCTTCTCGCACCGAAAGCATTTGTTGGGCATCTTTTGATTGGCTACCTGAATTGCGCTCGCACACGCGAGTCTATGCGCTGTTATCAGACGGTTTGGCGTGGAACCTACGACTGATATGAGTTCGTATCCCGGTAGATGCAGTATTTTGCTATCTTTATTCCACGGAAAACCGTCGATTTTAATCAGACTGTCCAGAACCGCTACTCCCCCAAAGCTGAAATTTTGAGATTACTTGCACCTACAGGTTCATTTTGTCCCGAAATTCCACCTCAAATATGGGCGTGACATGCATTATCACTGAAAACTTCTTCGAAACAAGTGGACATAGAAGTTTAGTTATATGATATGTGTACCCTTGTCTTTTATAATCAAGTATACTCTCAAATTCAATGTGATTCAACTTATTACCTAGAACCCTCCCTACGATGTAATAATCTCGATGAAGGTATAGCTACTGTAGCTCTCCTTAGGTAGTAAATAATGCTGTGGTCCCGAGTAGTTAATATTGCCATAATGCAAGGCAATCGTACCATTATTTATCTTAATACACTCCCAAGGAACAATCGATTTCTAAAATTATTTCATAGATGTAGGGATACTTTGCTGGTTCAAGTCATGAGATATTTACAATAAACTAACTCACCAGGAATGTTTAAAACGAAAATATAAACCTATCTTCGATAAGGATATCTGTTTACACCCCTTGGGAAGTTATTTCTTTTGTTCGAGTTGCAGGTTATATGCCATAACCACCATCTGTGGTCAGTTATGAGATATTCAACCTACGGAAATTTTATCAAATTAAAAATGCAAATTTTGTAAGCAACGAAATTGTGATTCAAACCCTGGACTTCTTTACCAATGGAGCTACCGAGGATCCATACTGAAGAGTGTTCATTCTGTTGTGTCGATATTTTTTTTATCGCCGCTAATGGCTGCAATACTGCCCGAAGCGGCGTTAAACAATAACTCACTCGATATTTGTTCTATTGTTTATACATACCAATTTATGTCTTTGTGTATGGAACGAAGGATTAAGTTTGAAACCTTCGTTTCAAGTCAGTCATGAGTATATTTTGGGAATATTTCACAGATATATTTTGATCATGACTTATAAATCAACAAAATACCCCATTAAAATGCATATATTCAATTATTTCATAAATAGTGTTCCGCGGGAGTGTAAGGCAATTATGACCGGGTCATTATTTACTACACATTGCGAGGTAACTGCATTTCTTGTAACAAGTCATCAGAAGATGACATATCCCACCGGTTCCACAAAATTTGTATAACACATCTTTGACAGATACTTGTGTATCTACTACCTACTTCAGTTAGTGGGTATAACAGATGCTGAGTTTCAGGTATGTTAAGGGTTTTAGACTTCTGCTCCAGAAGCAGTCAAATTCAACAACCAACGTCCCTCATTTTTCTATGGAAACGAAAAAAAATAAAATTTTCAGAAATCTGAAAATATCAAAAGGCACCACTTCAGTTAGTGGGCAATACATATGTAAAGTTTCAGGAAGATATCATGAACAGTTTTTGAGTTCTGCTCCGGAAACGAAATGATTACAGACGGACGGGGGGTGATGACTATATCCCACGGTATTACATACCAGTGGGATAATAACCTTTGTCTAGGTTTCACCACAAATTTAAAGGTTTTTAAACCAACGGGGCGTCTCATACATGTTTACATATATTGCAGGTCATTTTCACAATATAATTGGAAGACCTAACACCAAATCATTGTGTCATTGCTGGATTTTCATAGAAAGCAAGTCTTTTGGCAGTTTGCATGTGGGATAAACACATCAAGAGAGATTATTTTGGATTTTAATCTCGGCAAATAGCAGTGCATGAAATAAGGCTCTTCAATCCGCCAAGAACCTGCAACCAGTAACTTTTCGAAGATTTTCTTCAATTTTGCCATTTAAATTTACAAAAAGACACTTTTGAGCTGGCTAGTTTTCAAGCTTATTTCATACACTGCAAGTTGATTCTAGCTCTACATGCCAGTTCAAAGTAGTGTAAAGGCATGATTACACATGTAACATTTTAAAAAATAGAAATTAAAACAAAACAAGAGTATCTGATGATTATTTTTATCATGAAAATGATGCATGAAAGATGACAATGAACATGATATATGTGAAGTTGATAGTACAAAGGTTCAGAGGAAAGATGGATTAAGAGTCAAACAGTTAAAATTCATATTAGCTCTGCTGCAATTCGTTGTGCAAATATAAAATCTATGGGGTAAAACACTAAACGATCGTCACTGCAGGCTGTACAGTACGATGGCTTATGAAAAGTTCACACACAACCAGTCAAGCTGAAGATCGGTCCTCGGAACTTTTGAATTTTGGCGGGATTCACTGCCCAGGGTGACAAGTCACAATCGTGGTCGGAAGATCGTCGACACATTGAAACAGACATGTAGCGTTCGTGACACGGATTGCAAAGCACAGACGACGCTTGATACGTTGAAACAGATGAAGAATGAAGTCTTTAGTACTCTTGTGATTGTGACGATTTCTTTCCCTTGGCGGCGGCAGCGGCAGCCGATTTCTTTGGCAGAAGCACAGCTTGGATATTCGGTAACACACCTCCCTGGGCGATTGTGACACCAGACAGCAGCTTGTTCAATTCTTCGTCGTTCCTGATGGCGAGCTGCAGATGTCTTGGGATGATTCTCGACTTCTTGTTGTCTCTAGCTGCATTACCCGCCAACTCCAAAACTTCGGCGGCCAAATATTCGAGCACAGCAGCGAGATAAACGGGTGCACCAGCGCCAACTCGCTCCGAATAATTTCCTTTTCTGAGCAGCCTGTGTATTCTTCCAACTGGGAACTGTAGTCCAGCCCTTGAGGATCGGCTCTTCGCCTTGCCCTTGGTTTTGCCGCCTTTACCACGTCCAGACATAATGAGAGCTAGAAAATAGTTGCTGTAACTGTCAAATCTCGAAGGAGGGAATGCTGGAAAATGGCGCGTGAACTTTTATATATCCACCGGAAGTGGATCGAAACCGCAGTAAACCGACCAATCACAGCACGAAGATATAAAGAGCGCCCTCTATGAAAGGTGCCCGTCGAAAGTCACGTGGCCGACATTATACGGCGCTTCTCTCATTGATAAGATACGATATATGAAAATCATTTCTTTCCTCTCTTCCATTTTGTTGTTGTTGATATCTTTATCAACAAACACATGGTATGATGATATGCCACAGAAAATGTTGATAGACCGTGGGCGTTTCTTTCGTTTTACTAAACATAGTTGGACATGTGTCCCTTATGATTACTTGAACGATTTCTTTTAGAGTGAAGCCGTGGTTAAAGGTGCATCCATTGAGTTTGATAACATTTTATTTGTCTTTAACACGTTCCAACTTAATATATGTGCTGTTTACAGTGCAAATAAATTATCTCAGCTTGTATATTCATCCCCAATCGCCAAATATATCATAATTACTAGTTTCCAATTAAAATCGAGTAACATCATTATGCATGTGCAGAAACAACTTCCCAATGCAAGGTATAACTCTTGCCAGTCTCTATTCCTGGCTGATTTAGGCCTTGCAGTATTTCCTTAAGAAATCTGTGTTTAGAAATCCAGGCCCGCTATGCATTTCTAGTGCAGCGATTCACTATTTTGACACAAGAAAGCGAGGCAAATACCGCAAGGGTTAAATCAGCCAGTAGGCCTAATGCAGACTGGCAAGAGTTGCCTTGCGTTTGGAAGTTGGTGCAGAAACCGAAACTACACGTCCCATTTACATGCACAGTAGTTATATGACCCATTAAACATGATAAACCCGAATTTATATAAGTGTGTCTATTATAAATAAGATTCCAAAATTACGTTTGACTCATTGGCGCGCGCCACAAGCTGTACATTGTCCGGTTTTCGATCAGAAATCACTACTTTTACCTTCATATCGTCAATATACTAAGTTGACTAAGATCAAAATGGTAGTTTTCGGTAACAGTCGGCACTTCCCGATAAAGTAATACCATAATTAACGTTTGGAATATGTGACCCCAACAACATAATGGATGTACCTTTAACTCAGCTGTCTTGTTTGTTGGCTTGTGGCTGATAATATTTTATAAAACTCAACTGAAATGGTTTAATATGAGAGAAATAATAATTTGGAAATTTTAGTATGGTTTATGTGTATTGAACAACTAAACAATGCATTATACTTCGACTGGAAAAAACTGCTACGCCCCATATTGAAAAAGAATACACTTGTTTTCCACAACGTGCAAAATAATTTTAGTAGAAACGAAACCTAACACCGGATATTATGCAACATTTATTATGCAATACTCCAGTAGTCTGTCTGCTTCTACTAAAGGTAACCTGATCGCCCCAGGCAAGTGTTTGCAACCTGTAGAACAAGGACAGAGAAACAGTTCAGTGACAATAACAGTCTCAATATAGTTTACATATATAATCTAAATACATTTTTGTCGACAGTCATACGTTGTGTTAGATAGCCGACTATTTAACATGATATATAGAACTGTCAATCTAAATTCATTTAGATAAGTTGATATTAAAGTGCATCCATTGTGTTTCATAAAATTGTATATGACTTTAATACGTTCCAACACACCATATGTGCTGTTTATAGTACAAATGACTTCACTCTGCAGGCCCGTAGCAACAGGGGGGCTAGGGGGGGCTCAGCCCCCCCACAAATTTTAGGGAGAAATTTTTTTTTTGCTCTTTATTCCCAAGTGTTTTTCAACCTGAAAGACATTGCAAATAACTTTGGGAGAGAAAAACATAATTTTCGCTTATAGAAAATTCTGATAATGTACGTAACGTTTGCATAAAAGTTACAAGTATCGTGTCTGACGTATCTAAATAGACAATGACAATAAACACAACTGGCTCTATATACTTTGTAAGAAGTGAAGAAAATTCTGATAGTTCAAGTGGATGTTTGATTTGATTATAACGCATACTACAAGTATACAAGTACAAGTATTGCAACGTTTACCCAACGTACCTTTATGAGTAAGTTTAGAGCTGTATTAAGATTCTAAAATAACGTTTGCCACATTGGCCGCGTTAATCGCGACGCATTATCCGGTTTTCGATCAGAAATAACTACTTTTACCTTCATATCGTCAATATACTCAGTCCACTATCATCAGTATATGGTTGTTTTCGGTAACAGTCGGTACTTCTCGATAAAGTAACACCATTTATAAAGTTTGGCATATGTGACCCCCAACAACACAATGATATTTACATGGCTTTTGATTGATGTCTTTGTCGAATTTTATGAATCCACACAGTTTACAATTTCAACCAAGTTTCCAACTATAGAGATTTTTTATTGCAAAGTTACAACTTGATTATTTCAAAACATTTTGGTCGTACCACATAATGTACCGTCAATAGTATTATAAGTGTACGTTATCCACTAAGAACCCCTTTAGTTGGATAGGTCAAAGGAGAATACCATTTATCTCCATACCAAAAATGTGAAAGATACAGACTCTTAATTCTTTAAATTAATATCTAAAGAATTGTCCATGTTAAATGTGCAAGCACACATAAAGAAGGAAAACTTTCTATTGGTAGGCCTATATTTCCTTTTATATTACAAGTATTTGTTAAAGGAATAATTATATGATTATGTGAGAAACTGAAGGCGCTAAATTAATTCATTAACGATAAAATTTGTTTAAGTTTAATTTATTACCAATTATTTAAAAGGTTTTTGTAACAATTGTTGTCAAACAAGTGAGTGATAAAAAGGGTCGAACACAGTTTCGCTCAGGATTTACGTGTAAAGATTGTTTGGGGTCAGTCCTGCTTGTAAAATTAAGAATTTATCATATTGACACATGATTGAAACGACGTTCATCCTAAACGATGTTATTTTGGTAAGTCATAGCATAATATTCCAAGGTTACGATTGATATATTCATCGAAATTCGTTCTTTCACGTACTTTGTAGTGCAATTTATTATTACTAGTATTACAAACATCTCAACTAAAGATTTATTTAATCTTAATGTAACTTCAAAAGACAGATTGGTTGCTTTGAGTGACCTCAATTTAGGTATTTTATGGGTGCATCAGTGCTGCATCTTCTCATTATCTGCGGACACACTACGTTTTTTTCCATTTGTATAGACTTGCTCATCGTTGTCCTGTCAAGAGAGGATATTACAGTGCCCTGTCTAGTGAAGATATTACAGTGACCTGTCAAGAGAGGATGTTACAGTGCCCTGTCAAGTGAGGATATTACAGTGCCCTGTCAAGTGAGGATATTACAGTGCCCTGTCAAGTGAGGATATTACAGTGCCCTGTCAAGAGAGGATATTACAGTGTCCTGTCAAGAGAGGAAATTACAGTGCCCTGTCAAGAGAGGATAGTACAGTGCCCTGTCAAGAGAGGATATTACAGTGCCCTGTAAAGAGAGGATATTACAGTGCCCTGTCAAGTGAGGATATTACAGTGCCCTGTCAAGTGAGGATATTACAGTGCCCTGTCAAGAGAGGAAATTACAGTGCCCTGTCAAGAGAGGATAGTACAGTGCCCTGTCAAGAGAGGATAGTACAGTGCCCTGTCAAGAGAGGATATTACAGTGCCCTGTAAAGAGAGGATATTACAGTGCCCTGTCAAGAGAGGATATTACAGTGCCCTGTCAAGAGAGGATATTACAGTGCCCTGTCTAGTGAAGATATTACAGTGCCCTGTCAAGAGAGGATATTACAGTGCCCTGTCAAGTGAGGATATTACAGTGCCCTGTCAAGTAAGGATATTACAGTGCCCTGTCAAGTGAGGATATTACAGTGCCCTGTCAAGAGAGGATATTACAGTGCCCTGTCAAGAGGGGATATTACAGTGTCCTGTCAAGAGAGGATATTACAGTGCCCTGTCAAGAGAGGATATTACAGTGTCCTGTCAAGTGAGGATATTACAGTGCCCTGTCAAGAGAGGATATTACAGTGCCCTGTCAAGAGGGGATATTACAGTGTCCTGTCAAGAGAGGATATTACAGTGCCCTGTCAAGAGAGGATATTACAGTGTCCTGTCAAGAGAGGAAATTACAGTGCCCTGTCAAGAGAGTATATTACAGTGCCCTGTCAAGAGAGGATATTACAGTGCCCTGTCAAGAGAGGATATAACAGTGCCCTGTCAAGAGAGGATATTACAGTGCCCTGTCAAGAGAGGATATTACAGTGCCCTGTCAAGTGAGGATATTACAGTGCCCTGTCAAGTGAGGATATTACAGTGCCCTGTCAAGAGAGGATTACAGTGCCCTGTCAAGTGAGGATATTACAGTGCCCTGTCAAGTGAGGATATTACAGTGCCCTGTCAAGAGAGGATATTACAGTGCCCTGTAAAGAGAGGATATTACAGTGCCCTGTCAAGAGAGGATATTACAGTGTCCTGTCAAGAGAGGATATTACAGTGCCCTGTCAAGTGAGGATATTACAGTGCCCTGTCAAGAGAGGATATTACAGTGCCCTGTCAAGAGAGGATATTACAGTGCCCTGTCAAGAGAGGATATTACAGTGCCCTGTCAAGAGAGGATATTACAGTGCCCTGTCAAGAGAGGATATTACAGTGCCCTGTCAAGAGAGGATATTACAGTGCCCTGTCAAGAGAGGATATTACAGTGCCCTGTCAAGTGAGGATATTACAGTGCCCTGTCAAGAGAGGATATTACAGTGCCCTGTCAAGAGAGGATATTACAGTGCCCTGTCAAGAGAGGATATTACAGTGCCCTGTCAAGTGAGGATATTACAGTGCCCTGTCAAGTGAGGATATTACAGTGCCCTGTCAAGAGAGGATATTACAGTGCCCTGTCAAGAGAGGATATTACAGTGCCCTGTCAAGAGAGGATATTACAGTGCCCTGTCAAGAGAGGATATTACAGTGCCCTGTCAAGTGAGGATATTACAGTGCCCTGTCAAGAGAGGATATTACAGTGCCCTGTAAAGAGAGGATATTACAGTGCCCTGTCAAGAGAGGATATTACAGTGTCCTCTCAAGAGAGGATATTACAGTGCCCTGTCAAGTGAGGATATTACAGTGCCCGGTCAAGTGAGGATATTACAGTGCCCTGTCAAGTGAGGATATTACAGTGGCCTGTCAAGAGAGGATATTACAGTGCCCTGTCAAGAGAGGATATTACAGTGGCCTGTCAAGAGAGGATATTACAGTGGCCTGTCAAGAGAGGATATTACAGTGCCCTGTCAAGTGAGGATATTACAGTGCCCTGTCAAGAGAGGATATTACAGTGCCCTGTCAAGAGAGGATATTACAGTGCCCTGTCAAGAGAGGATATTACAGTGCCCTGTCAAGTGAGGATATTACAGTGCCCTGTCAAGAGAGGATATTACAGTGCCCTGTCAAATGAGGATATTACAGTGCCCTGTCAAGTGAGGATATTACAGTGCCCTGTCAAGAGAGGATTACAGTGCCCTGTCAAGTGAGGATATTACAGTGCCCTGTCAAGTGAGGATATTACAGTGCCCTGTCAAGAGAGGATATTACAGTGCCCTGTCAAGAGAGGATATTACAGTGCCCTGTCAAGAGAGGATATTACAGTGTCCTGTCAAGAGAGGATATTACAGTGCCCTGTCAAGTGAGGATATTACAGTGCCCTGTCAAGAGAGGATATTACAGTGCCCTGTCAAGAGAGGATATTACAGTGCCCTGTCAAGAGAGGATATTACAGTGCCCTGTCAAGAGAGGATATTACAGTGCCCTGTCAAGTGAGGATATTACAGTGCCCTGTCAAGAGAGGATATTACAGTGCCCTGTCAAGAGAGGATATTACAGTGCCCTGTCAAGAGAGGATATTACAGTGCCCTGTCAAAAGAGGATATTACAGTGCCCTGTCAAGAGAGGATATTACAGTGCCCTGTCAAGAGAGGATATTACAGTGCCCTGTCAAGAGAGGATATTACAGTGCCCTGTCAAGAGAGGATATTACAGTGCCCTGTCAAGAGAGGATATTACAGTGCCTGTTGAACAGGTTGATTTAATTTGTTTCAAACTAAACTTATCATTACTACGTTCACAGTTGAATACTTGATATTTTAACAAAATACTTCACAAATTGAGAGTACTAATTGGCTTACAAATCTGTGCATGATTCATTATCTGCGGTTGACAACTTATATATTAATTTAACTAAATCTTATAATCAGTAATGAATGATCACCAAACATGTAATTATAATCTGATAATCAAGATATGGCTCCACAATATTTCAATATTCAAGTACATTTTGTTCGTACATTGTAACCCAAAGTCACGCTCTTAGATATTTTCTCTCAAATCTCATTAATCTTGCCTCCACAAGGCCTTCTGAGAAAGATAAGGAAGATTCTATTGCTTGTTCGTTGACTTCAGAAAGGCTGTTGGTAATATACACCGCCCTTTAGTCTGGTACATGATGATGAGAAAAAGAACATTCATGGTAAAGTTCTTACAATGTTACAAGGAATTTATTCAAAGGTGAAAGTTGCTGTCAACATATCCATCTCATCAATTACTAATTTCTTTGACATGAACACCAGCCCTTCGGTTCTTTATTGCTCTAATTATTTATAATGGATCTTGAGGAAAAACCCCAATTGAGAGGAATGTTTGCCTTATTGGCGGATTTCAACCCAGAAAAGTGGCACACTTCTGTGCAATGAGCTAAGTGACTGTTATATGAAAAAACATTTAATTTTCATTCATAAATATGTATTTTATTTGCATATTACTGTTTGCAGTTTTATATCAAAGTTCAAACATTTGTGACAGTGGTGTAGTATTGCTGGCTTGGGACCAATCCGGCACAATGGACTACCAACACAGTCTTGATCAACACAATAGAGGCAATCAGTGTTCTCTGGATTTGCCAGTCCCTGTGAACAATGGGATAAGCCAGAGTTGTGTAACGAAAACCACAGTGCAAAGATATAGTAAAAGTGAACTACTATCATTCAGACAGGGTTGCACACGGAACTTACATTCTGATATTTTTAACCTGCTTCAGAAATATAGCATCTATTGTAAACAGAAAACTCACAGAGGAATTAAGGGTGGTCGACGCAAAAGGAGAAAAATTCAACTTATTGAAGCTGTGTTTCCAAGGTTACTTTCCAATTGTACAAGTACAAGGACAGTAAATGAAAATAATCTTGTGCAAATATATCCATGTCAGAAGAGGCTAGCTCTGAATGTGTATTTTTGGAATGCACAATCTTCATGTAACAAAACGTTAGATATAGCTGATATGATTGTTGAAAGGAGCATGGATATCCTCTTTCTTACTGAAACTTGGCTTAAACAAGCTGGCGACGAGTCGGTGATCTCAGAAATGACCCCGAATGGCTATAGTTTTAAGCATATCCCCCGTGTTGGTAGAAGAGGAGGAGGTATTGCTGCCATATTCAACAACTCATACAATGTACAGATTCATGACAAACAGTCATCGAAATTGAAAACATTTGAAAGTATGGATGTGATAATATCATACAAACAAACTGTGCTGCGAGCAGTATGCATATACAGGCCACCGCCCTCAAGTAAGAATAAGTTGACTTTCCCACAATTCTTTGAAGAGTTTAACAACTTCCTTGATGACCACTTGAACGCAAATCTAGTTGTATTTGGTGATTTCAACATTCACTACAATAACGCAAGTAAACCGGAAGTTCAGAGGTTCCTGCATCTGCTCATGTCGATTCACCGACACATAAGTCTGGTAATATTCTGGACTGGGTTCTGTGTCATGAAGACAGCAAGCTAATCAAGAGTGTTAATGTAGAGGACTTTCAAATGTCTGATCATTCCATTGTTAGGATTGAACTCAACATGTTCAAAGCATCCACTGAGAAGACGAAGGTGAAGTGCCGTAATATTAAGGCCATTGACCGTTTGTCGTTCAGAAATGACCTCTTGTGTTCTCAATTGATTTGTAATCCACCGTCATCTCCAAATGAGCTGTGTGAACTCTTTGACTCCACCCTCTCACAGCTTCTGGACAAACATGCTCCTTGCACACTGAAGTCATTTCGCGTTAAAGCTTCATATCCTTGGTTCAATGAGGATATCCTGAAAGCAAAACGCCACAGACGCAGGGCAGAGCGACGATGGAGACGATCGACACTTGAGGTTCACTGCCAGCTGTACTGTCAGGCGCGGAATAAAATTACTAAAATGATTCGTGTGGCTAAAACCCATTTCAGCATCAACAAACTCAAAGAGAATCAGGGGAATCCAGGCGCTTTGTACAAGTTCATGTTCTCACTTCTTGGCATGAAGAAGGATGAAGCACTTCCCAAATACAAAGATTTACACAAGCTCTCGAACGATTTCTCTATCTTTTTCAAAGAAAAGATATCCAAAATCCAGGATTTTCATGTCGGAACAGTCAAAGCTATCCCAAACGCCAATGTCTGCTCAAGATTTTAGAGGGACACACCTTGATGAATTTCCACCTTTCAAGGAAGATGAAATCCTGAAGATTGTCAAAGACTGTAAGCCCACAACTTGTCACACAGACCCGATTCCTACAAAAATAATGATTGAATACATTGAGATCTTGTGTCCATTTATTACTAAAATTGTGAACTGTAGTCTAGCATTCATTGGGAGAGGTTCCCAGTCTGTTCAAGAAGGCTGTAGTTAGACCACTCATTAAGAAGTCTAATTGTTATGGTAACTCCATGGCCAACTATCGTCCAGTTTCAAACCTCCCGTTCATGTCAAAGGTCATAGAACGAGCTGTGAAAGTCAGACTTTCAGCACATCTTAGTTCAAATAACCTTCTGGACAAATTTCAGTCCGCCTATAGAACACGACAGTACTGAAACTGCTCTTGTCAGAGTTTTGAACGACCTCATGTGTGCTGTTGATAATGGTAATGTTGCTGTTCTTCTCCTCCTAGACCTGTCAGCAGCATTCGATACAATCGACCACTCCCATCTCCTACATCTCCTAGAACAGAGTTTCAGCATTACTGGTCACGCCCTATCATGGTTTGCCTCCTATCTTGATGATCGCCACCAGTCTGTGATAATAAAGAAAGAAGTGTCGGACTCAACTCTCCTGGCATGTGGTGTACCCCAGGGCTCCATACTTGGTCCAATATTATTTACCATGTACGTAAGAAACCTTGTCGACGTCATCTCAAAACACCAGCTATTACACCATGCCTACGCAGATGATACGCAACTTACAGATTGTTCCAAGATAAAAGAATTCGCTGATCTTCTTGCTCGCATGACGAAGTGCACAGAGGACATGAAAGGTTGGATGACGTCAAGCATGCTCAAACTGAATGACAACAAGACAGAAGCTCTGCTTGTTGGTCGCCCAAATGCTCGATCACAAATTGAAGATGACTCAATTCAAATCGGCGAATCCACCATTCACTTCTCAAATTCGGTCAAGGACCTCGGATGTCACATTGACGCTGATCTGTCCATGGATATACACATAAGTAATGTGTGTAAAACCTGTTTCTTCCACCTCAGAAACATCAGTAACATGAGACACTCACTATCAACAGAGGCAGCCCACGCACTTGTAAGATCGTTAGTCCTATCAAAATTGGATTACTGCAATGCTTTGTTCTACGGTTTACCAGCATCCTCACTTGACAAGCTCCAGCACGTGCAAAATACTGCAGCGAGAATAGTATGCCGAGTGTCCAAGAGATCCCACATCACTCCAGTCCTACAGTCACTACACTGGTTGCCTGTGCGGGCCAGGGTCCAGTTCAAGATCCTGTGTCTTGCATACCAGATATATCACCAGCTTGCACCAGAGTATCTTTGTGAACTTTTGACACCATATCAACCAGAGAGAGGCTTAAGATCAGCCAATCAACATCTGTTCCGAATCCCGAAAAGGAAACTGAAGGCCTATGGCTTTAGATCCTTCAGCTACTGAGCCCCACAACTGTGGAACCAGCTACCAACCCAACTCAAACTTTCATCATCAATAGCAGCCTTCAAGAAAGCACTGAAGACTCATCTCTTCAAAGCCTATTTCAACTGCTGACAATCAATTTGTATTGCCTTTGCTTGTATATATGTATATATTGTAGCGCTTTTAGCATACTATATGTGTATGGCCTAGTAAGCGCTTAACAAGTACACTTATTATTATTATTATTAGACAGGAGTCTTTAGATACTGCTAACCAATTTGTAAAACAGCGAATCTTAAAAATAAAGACAACCCTTGATGTTTTATCTTACCAAATAATATATATACTTATATACATGGGCTGATGGCCTTTATATAGAGAATTTCATCCTGTCGTCTGATATCAAATGTATCAACATGAGTTGATGAAAGTTAAAAATATCTGTGTATTGCCGAGATTGATTGCACTTTTAGCTCATCAGGCCTGAAAGGTCAGATGGGATTATGGTATGGGTCATCCTCAGTCGGGGGTCGTCCGAACTTTTCACATTTTCGACTTTTCCTCCAGAACCGCTACACCCCAAAGCTTAAATTTTGTGTGAGGTATCCTGCACTTAGGGGATCAAAGTTTGTTCAATTGGACACCACCAATAATTGGAATTTCAATAAAACTTTTGGTAATCCTTGTACAAATCCTTTGCAAAAAATTAGTATGTTCTTAATTTGTTAATGTTCTTAATTACACACACAAGCGTTTATGTTATTTTAATTCAAACGGCATTTTTGTGAAGTCATGGTATTCAAATCATACTTCAGCTTAATCAATGAATACATTTTAATTACCATGCAACAATTGTTTTGTTATTTCATCTTTTGTAATTCACTCACTGTGTGAAAGTGACTTGTCTAAAGATTACAACATTTCATATGTGTGGATACCATTGACTAGCCATACAAGTAATTCTAAGCTAAAATTTAACACACCACAAGGAAGCCAAATAAATTGGGAATCTGCCATATAGCTAAAACATTGTTGAATCATTACACAAGAAAAAGCTCTCCGGAATGCTGAGGATACAGCATGTAAAGAAGCTGGGAAGGAGGACAGGAGTCAACCTAACGGGTCCTGACCATTTTATTGTTCCTCTTCAACGAAATGTTATGATTATCAACAATGAAGAATGGCCTAATATACTCACCTAATTAAAACTGTAAATTAATGAAAATGAACTCTAACAGTCAGATCATCCAGATTCCTGATACAGTGACATGGTCCTTTGCCTACAACATGCATATTTCTGGACGCATATATCAATTCATGACATAAGTGGTCTTGATTTTTTTCATGTGGAAGGAAAAGGTGACACAAATACCACTCATGATTTTATTTCCACATCCATACAATGTACAAATTCAGTCACAGACATAAATATAACATGCTTGGATCTACCATTCATACTTCAAATCATAACACAAACTCTGAAAAATAATAATCTTCAGTCCATATCTATCACTCTCTCTTGGTTAACACTGAAAGTAACAAGTTGTGTTAATCATCCTTGAAAACCCACAACTTTATTTTATATTCCTATTCACAAATGAAGTTGACACAAAAATTTTGGTACACACCAATACAATACATTACTGGAAAAGTTCAATTAAACATCAGGGGATATTTTTTTAAAGGAAGTTTACTGTTACACATACTTGATTTCATGTTGTGTAATGAATATTCAAGTAGGACTCAAGTGCCATAGATATATCACATTCCGTTCATTATACATTCATATTAACATGTAACAGTGCATCTTTTTTTTGTATTTGCATTTATGGCAAATCATGCTTTCCTTCAAATATTGATTTACCTAATATAAGTGACTTCAGTCATACACATATTTTAGTAGTGATAAATATCATAATCATGTCTTTTCGTAAATCACCATGCTTTCCATTTAAAAGTATCATCAATATTTCTAGACACATTGTGTGGTTTCACAGTCACTTATTAGTTGTTCAAAGGCAATAAGTTATTTTGTTGCACAAACTTGTATCAATACCGTACCCAGGCATCGTGTAATCCTATTTCTGAATGTTGATAATTTAGAAGCAGTGCAAAGTCAACACAGCATAAAGTTATGGGCAATCATGAATGTTTATTTATTATTCTATTCTAATAGACATGTCACTCCTATTCACTAAATTTTATTGTCTTTTGTTGTTGGGTTTGAGCTTCATAAATTTCTTTAGCCTTTTTCTTAAATTTCTCTGCTAGATTAAGATTTCTTGTGACACCTTCTCCCTTCTTGTACATTTGACTTAGATTTGCACATGCATACATGTGTCCCATATCACAGGCTTTTTTGGAATAGTCAAATGCTTTCTCCATGTCTTTGGGAACTTGTTCACTTCCACTGATAAACAAGCCACTGATTTGATAACAACTGGGCACATGCCCATCATCACATCCCTTCTTGAAGAACTTGAGAGCTTTGACCATGTCCTGCTGTTTAAAGGTAGCGCTACTGTGCATGAGACCCATGCTGAAACATGCGGGGACGTAGCCATTCTCACAACCCTTCATGTAGTATTTCATTGCTTCCTCATCATCTCGCTCTCGACCTAAAACAAACATTTATCAATGTAAGAGAAATTGTCTTAAAAACATCCATTGTGTTGTTGGGGGTTACATATGCCAAACATTATAAATGGTGTTATGTTACTGGGAAGTACTGTTGCTGAAAATTAGCATTTTGATGATAGTTGACAGGGTTCGAAATAAGCACTAGTCCGGTAGCCCATGGCTAGTGAAAAAAAAGCTGGGCTAGTAGAATGTAAAAACTGGTAGTCCGAAGAACTAGTTAAAATTTGAGGTGAAATGATCATGGAGATGCATTTGGCTAGCTGGGATAAGTCTTGACTAGTAATTTAGAAATGCACTAGTCTGAGTGGCTACTGCATTGAAATGGTTAATTTCGACCCCTGGTTGACTCAGTATAGTGACGATATAAAGGTTAAATACCCGGTAAGTGTTTTTTGATAGAAAACCGGACAATGCATCACACTCTTTCTCTTTGATAACAAGCAAAAAAGTGAGCGTGGCTCACTAATACCCCCGACTGTTAAAGTTTGACGTCATTATTTTACTTAAAGAGAGAGGTGTCTGCACACCTAAGGATTGATAAGCTATGAAATGTAATTGCTAAGATTAAACTGTTTGTGAAAAGGGTAGGACAAGTGTCGATCTTCATGTAAAAAAGGTGGTTTAAGTAAAAATAGGAATAATAGTAACTTGAAAAGGTATGGGTAACATAATACACTACTGCTATTATCACTGATTTCAACTTTATTTGGGAAATTAATCCATCATAATGATTCATTCGAGTGACTTGAAACAACAGGTACATGGAAGCACACCCCTGAAGGCACAGTCCGAGATATACAGCAGTTTATGGCTGAAAGGAAAGAAAATTTAACTTTTCCCAAAATATAACCAGTGGAAATATAAAATAGTAAAATCAACAAGAACACAGAAGTAGCTTTTGATGAAAGTTACATAAAAAAGAAAATGATGAAGTCAACAAATCACAACACAGAAGTAGCTTCATTCATTCTAGCTCCGAATATGATGAAGTAAAGAATATAAAAAATCGCCAAAAATTCGGGGTTTAACGCTGCTTTAAAGTTTTTTCACTTATATCACGGCTGCTAGTATTATTGCAGGGAGAAAGCCCGCGACACCATGTGGCTATGTATTGCAGTGAAACCTGCGAGCAACGGCCGAAACTAGCAAACCATGGGTGGTACTGCACTGAAATTCAGTGTAGCATTGCACCCAAACCTTTCTACGTGTAGAACAGTTCTCTACTGCAGACAAAGTTGCCATGCACCTGGCAGAATTAGAATGACGAACCTTTTGATCTGAAGCTGAACGCTCAAACCACTGCAGTATCCGCCCCCCTCGGTCATAAAATATTTAATTGATAGAAATGATGAAATATTTCATGCCATTTACCAGCATGCAAGGTACTCACTCTTGATATGGACATAAATTAGTTGGAAAAGGATATTACGTAAGTAACAAATTGAACAAAGTAAAGAAATGTATTGTAACATCTTATTGATCTAATCATCATGAAAATCGATAGAAGGATGACTCCAATAATAATTGAATACTCTTTTCAAAGGTCAATTTCCATCAATTCAAGTCCCTACCTTTTGGACAGCATATCAAAGTTTGAAAAAGAGAAATTTTGGCTATTTGTTTTTTTTTAAACCACATGCCACCCTGCCCAAAAATATTGTATTTCCTCTAAGAAGGGTTGGCTCTTTAAGCACCAGGGGTCAAATTACTACCGTATTTAAGATATAACCACCAGATCCCGTTTAAACGCTGGCTCTTTAAGCGCAGAACATCCTAAATGTTTACATTAAATTTTTTAAGTAAAATACCAATAGAGGATCTATATAAATTTTCATTGTACATTTAAGCACCAGGTCTTACGAGCCTCTACATTGTGGAAGATTTGAGAGTCTGCTGGATCTAAACCGCACAGCACTTAAAATAGGAAATACTAGCTGTACAAAAAGTACAAATTTAAACAAATTTAAACAACTCTTAGAGACGTTGGTGTACCTTTCCCAAGGATGTTGTAGTTGGCAAACTTGAAACAACTGTGTCCATATTTGTTGTCATCACAATTTGTCTGGTACACTTTGGCTGATTTGTCAAACTCTTTTTTCACACTCTCCAGAAAATCTGCAAGTCTATGGCAACCTATAAATGGAATGAAATGAAATTATTTGACATGCTTGGTCCATTTAAATTTTAAGTTTTCTTATGGTATAGGAACTAAAATGATGTAAATGATCCATCATTGTACCTGACCATGTAAAATTCTAAGTGCATGTATAATGATAAGTCAACGTTTGTTAAACATCTCTTGGTATGATTCACATCTTTCACAACACAACGTGACAAGCCTTAAATAACAAAATAACTGAACTCCTGACCACAGGGGCTTGTATTGCTGAAAACAAATAGTTCCTAGGTTCAATACTAAGATGCGATATACCTAGGCTATACTATAAGTATAGGTATATCGCATCGTAGTATTGAACCTAGGAACTGTTTGTTTTCAGCAATATAAGCCCCTGTACTCCTGAAACCAGGAGCAACGGAAGAAATTTTGTTTTTCGCAATGTATGAAACCTTTATCCTAGTCATTTGAAACTTCCAGTTAATTTATTTTTATATTTAATAACTTTGATATAAAGTAGATAACTTCCATCTTCAAGTCACCTTTTACGCTCCAGTAAACAAATGGTTTATGATAAGCTACACAATATTTACAGGGCAAAAACTATACACCTTGGAGAAAATATTTTAAGAAATGCTTGTGACAGTGAATTGGTTGCTGGGTGTACTGCAGTAGGCTAAAGATACAGAAGTTTAAATACACCTCCAAATCACAGTTTCGTGTTATTGAATATATGAAACCAGAGACCAATAGATATATATTGAGTAGAAATAGTAGGGTTATAAGTTATAATATTTATAATTTCATACATTCGAAATAATTAGTAATGATATGAAAATTAAATGCAATCTTTGATAAATTAATTATTGTAACTTTTTATGAATCGTTTTTAAAATTTATATTTTACAAACACATTTTAATAAAATATTAGTTTGTAAAGCTTATGTAACCTTCAGCACTCTTTTCCTTGTAACAGCTATAACGATATTCGATGCTGACATTCTTCAAATACTCCGCTGCCTGCTTTTCATCTTTCAGATCGTACATCATCTTGGAAATATTTACTCAGTTATCTGATCGTAAACCAACTTTCAACAGAGAAATCCTTTGGAGATGAAATACAACGCGAGTTACCAAACTTTGTTTTCGACGGAAGTTACGTCACAAATCAGGTTCAAGCCGGAAGAATAAGTCGCCGCTAGGTGGCAGTTCGCGCCTTCTAAACGATTGGGAAGCGGCTGCCATAGGACAAAATTTCACAATTTCAGCATTTTTGTCGTAAAACGTACATATTTTGTGGTACGGTTTGACAAAACGTAAGTAGATTTACCTAAAATCAAAACAAGAACAGCTGTCGCCGTTCTCATGCGTGATTTCAAAGGCTTCAATTTTCGTAGGATATGTTTACATTTTCACTTGACATTCATTTGGCAGGTGCTTTTTAACGCCAGATAGTCTATGACTTGGCACAATCATGTCTTTTAATATTATGCAATTTTGTCTTAGTTTTCATCGTTGATATCGAATCTAGGTCCCAATTTGTTTTCAGGAGTGTTTGTTCAAAATCAAGCTGAAAGCTATAAACAACATTCCTCCAATGACAGGAAGAATCCAGATCAAGTAAAGGAAGCTTCCTGAAATTTGAAATATAAATTAGTATCAAATTAACAACTCTTTATTCATGTCACATTTAAAATTTGCTAATGAAGTGTAAATTAATATCTTTGTTACAACTTGTAATGACAGTTTTCCCATGATCTTACCATTTTGGTCTTTCCATTGAGGTTTGGAGTGTACATATAGGCCTAAATGATTGCATCTGTTTATTCGTTTAGACGAATATATGAACATAGAACTGGAAAAAAGCTCTTAACAGATAAATGTTACTAACTTAAATTATTATAATATTAGTTCATTGTTCTATTTGAATTTATATTATTATATTTCTGTAAACCACCTGTTGATAAAATAATTACATTCAAGACTTTTAAGGCCCTCTTGATTAACATGGAAAGTAACACCTCTCTTTTCTGACAATATTTTCCCCCAATCAGAAACTTTTGTTGAAAATTCAAGTAGAAATGCTTGTGATATTGGCACCGAAAGTTTTTATATGACTACCCCTATATTTCCATAGGTCAACAGGTTTTGGCAGAGTTTAAATGCACCTAAAATTCCCAGTTTATTATCTGTATAGATTTTATGAGACTGTTTAAAAAACTGAAGGAAGGACAAGGAAGTTATACAAAATTTATACTATAGTTACTGTACCCATTGACATTTGGAATGAGAGAATGCAAACTGCTCGACTACATTTGTTTGTTAGGAGTTTTGTAAATTTTTAGTAGTTAGCTGCTATTTTGTGCCCCTCATCAGCAATTTACAAACATAGTGATATGTTCCAAAGTGTCCAAACTTTGCAAAATAATGTATTAATTATGTGGTTAGTTATGGAATGTGTATCTTTAGAATGCACGGCTGTATATGATATATCTTTGAGATAACACAGGTTGGATCAGGCTCATGGCACATTATGATTATCAAAATGAAATAATAACTAAAATTGGAAATAATTTATAAAATGATTAAGTAGTACTGCAGAGAATAGTTAATGGATATTTTCAGTAGTTCTTATACATGTTAATAAAGCAAATAAATTACCTTCTGAATAAATGATGGATGTTGTTTCAAAGAGCTGTAATTATTCATGATCACATCAATTGAAATATGTAAGGAAGAAACCATAAATTGGTAATGGAACAAGAACATTCCTCACTCAAATATATGTTAATTAACAAATCGGAAAATAATTAAACACAAGTAAATTTGTTGAAAATTTGAGACTGGTATGTTGTCCACCAAACGAACGAAGTAATCTTACTTTAAATTAGGAGAGTTTACAAGCACTTCCACCTGTGACGATTTCACACTTGGGATCATTTAAGATACTTTATTTTATAAAAAAAACACCTTGTATGAGCATGTATTATAATATCAATTAAATTCTGATTTTAATGAGTCCATAATTTTTTAGTTTATCATTATTTAAGTTTATCTAAGTGCATGTAAAAGGTAATTAGATGAGAATATAAAAAAGTAATAATTTGAAAGGAAGTTGGGAGGTCAAGGGCATTCAGTCTGTCCCAATGCCCCATTTCTTGATTGTTACACATATCCAAAAGTTTTAGTCAGAAACATTTGATAATTTACAGATATATTCACTGGGTAATTTAGTTTTTTTTAACTTTTAAAATAACTTTCATCAATGTAACTTGATTGTATACTCTATGCAAATATTTCAAAGTCTGTGCTGGGAGCTGGTGTATCACAGGAAAATGATCGCATGGACACATTTATAACTGTCAAAAGAATTAGCTAATTGTATTTGATAAAGTTTACATATTTTATATTTCTCTGTTTATTTGATAATTCTATTCCAAATGTTAAAACATTCAAATTTGTAGTCAACATTGCATATTTATAATGTACATACACTGTCTGAGACTCATCCATTTTCTCCTTTCAGAACCATAAACAACATGTAATACCAAGCAGACGAATGACTGGGCAGTCATGATGTAACCCAGGGCCTTATTTTGACATTTGAATTCACCATGTAACGGACACAAACCTACAGAAGTGACAAGAATAGTCATGTAATGAAAGAGTTGAACTGAAACTGATCATAATGAGTTTCAATCCAAACCGTTCAAATTCAGGAGCCTTTGAGGAGGCTTTTGAAGCTTGGCTGAACAAATCAAAGGATGGTGATGATGAAGACGATGTCAGCGAAGATGATGTGCTACTGATCGAACCACCGAACCACAGCACTGACAACCTCACTCAGAGCAGTTTTGCTACATCTCCTGAAGAGTCCTTAATGTCATATCCGTCTCCTGCCCAGGAACCAAGCAGCACCAGAAAAGATCTAGTCAAAATTAGGAGAAATTCACAAACTGCTTTACGCTACCATGCATACAGAGCAGTATTGAAGAAATACTCGAAGCGGCGACGGGTTTTGTGCAAGAAGAGTTTGAGTCCTGGTAGTCAGACAGATGATAGTGGAGTTGTTTCCCCTGGTTGTGATCCGGCCCTGGGCAATCTGAAGGATGTCTTGAACGGAGAGAGTGATGGCTGTCTTAGTGGGAATGACTCGCCTCCAAATATTCAGGATGATTTCACCAGTGCTAATGGTTGGACGTCAAGCACGTCATACCCTGATCATCCTCCTGAACTTATCCCTAGTCATGGTGTCTTAGAGGGTGTGCCAGATAAACTTGATGTACAGAACTCTGAATCAGCTCTTGTATGTTCATCTTCGTCCGACAAGAGATCTGCTTTGCGTGATGTGTATCCCTCTGTGTGTGATAGCTATGGTTATTCCTCCAAGGAGGAGAGAAGGCTAGGTAAGAGTAGGAAACATTGTTTGTCATCTCATACGGACACTGATCGGCACAAATTTGAAAGGAGTAACAGTTGCCACCCACTTGAATCTCAGACTTATTCGGGTGATGACACACATCCATGTGCTCGAGGTGACATGCTGCAGAAGAAGTGTGATCCTCTGTGTATGGAGAGGGCGCTGTCTGAGGGTGGGGATGGCGATACTGCAAGTTACGTGTCTCGAAATGGTTGCGAGATTGGGGCTAGTGACTCCGGGGCAGGATCTCAGAGTGAGAGCTGTTGTGAAGAGAGTCCTCGACATGAACATGACAATATTGTCTCATCTGGTCATCCTAAAACTAAAAGTCCACAGTTTTCCTGTGACGGTCATCGATTTACAGTTATTCCCAGTGATAGCACCAACAAAACAAATAGTAGTGGTAGTCCACCGCTAGTGCTTAAGCTGAAAAAATGTGAGCTTAAATCAAACGTTAAGAATTCTCCACCAAAATATGAAGTGGCTGAGGCTTCAGAACCAAGTGTCAAGAAACCAGAACCTGAACATGTTGAAGACGAGGTGTTTCATAGTCATTCCCTGGATGTTCACAAATGTGAAGCTGGTTCGTCTCGAAGCAAACGTTCAAAGTCTGCAAGGAAAAGTAGTGCTGAAAAGTGTCCATGCTGTATTGGACCTAAAAGTTCATCAAAACGAAAGAGACATTCACATTCTCTCACTGACTGCAATCAAGCTTCTCACAGTAAGAAATTTTTAGGAGCATTGGCATCAAACGAAAGAAAATTTCTGCGCCAGAGTTTACATCTATCAAGCCTTCAGACCAAAGTTCACACATTATTTTGTCTCCTTTTCCCCCGGTTACAACTTGTGCTTTCTGAGATCTCCCCAGAAGGGAGGGACTTCAACCAAATGATTGACCAGGTCATCAATTTGCTGCAGAAAGCAGAAACCGATGACGATAAGAAAGACTCTGAAGAACTTAGTGGAGAATTGGAGCATTTGACTCTTAAGGGAGGTTACTCTCTCACACATGTCTTTGATCCTCAAGTTGTTCTATGTCGGTCTCCTGCTTTGTGCTTAGAAGAATTTCGGGAGAAAGTTTTCCTACTGGTCCAGCTTTTGTTGCCAGAACTGACCCTAAGCATTGAAAACAATTGTTTCCGTTCACATCGAGAATTGGAGAAGTTTCTGGATAAGATTATACATGCTAATAGGACTAATGTTTGATAGGAATGATCTTGGGATCGATTTGAGTTGCCAATCAGTGTGAAAATATTTAGATTTATATGTAAACTGGCTCTAAATTATCAGCAAGTTTTTATAATCAAATTACAGTAAACATTATTTTATTTGAATTATTTTTATCAATATTTGATGTTTAGCTGAAACATGAACTTGTCATATGTTTTCAATCAAAACCAGTTTTAAAAGATCATTCACGGTGACGCCTATACTACCCTTTATGTTCAAACATGCGAGTATCATTATCTATTGCTACTTTCATTTTAGCTCATCTGGCCTATAACCTTTCTTCAAATTATGTAAATTTGTTGAAACCTATTTAATGTTTAAGCTTCAGATTACAGTCTTGTGCATGTTTGTATTGTCATTTTAAGTCATTGCAAGTATGACGACTAAAAGGATTGGTGCAAAGTAATACAATTGGCCCTTGAATTTGAGATCATAAGCAATTTCTGTCAAAGATGAGAAAAGGGTTTGTTCATGAATACAGACAGTAGTTTAAATTTTCATGTTGTTATTTTAATTATTAAAATTAGAACTAAAAGTTATCAATTTAAATGTTAACAGATCAGGAAGTCAATTGGATTTCTTTGCCGCTTAATGTTGTAACAAAAGGTTTTGATGTCATTTACTAAGGGGGAACAGTGACAGTTATTTTGAGTAAATCTTTACCATTGTGTACACAACAAAGTAATGAAACTTGTTTATGATTTGATCATCTCCAGAAAGCATTATGGCTCTTTATTAAGATGTTGGAAGGAAAACAGCTTCAGCAAATATTTGAATTTATGTCCAGAAAAAAAGTAATTATTACCTGCAACCCTCTGATAAAGGTTTTTTTCCTTTTGATTTTTAACCAAAATTATTTTTTAAACATTAAAATGAATGTTGTGTTGAAATTCTTTGGTGGGTGTAAAGATAACATTGGCACTGTGTCTCCAGGGGAATATTATTAATTATCCCTGTGTCCAGTAAGAATATCAATGAATGAGTCTTACAGTCAGTCCTTGTGAGGCAGACTTGATAGCTACCCTTGTTTCACAGTAATGAAGACACAGGACCAGGTGGAATCAAACTTACACGACCTCAATAAAATTCTCAATGAGAATGCAGATTTATGATAAACACTGAAATGTTCCTGGGTTCTGATATGTTTTTTCAATGAAAATGAAAAAATATTTCATGAAAATTTATTAAAGTGCAGCGTTGTATTTACAAATGAATACTGTTAATAGTAGGTAAATATGAGGACAATATGACAGTGCTGGCTTTGTTTAAGTGCATTTTAATTTTGTATTTTCAGTGACATTTGATTTATTTTCTTGGTTATCTTAGTATTGATATTTCTATTCTCCCACTGTTTCCTGTTTCCAAAAAGAAAATGGATGTTTTGAGATGTGATATTTCAAAGCTACTTAATTTGTGATACATGATTTTATGACATTAAACAATCAGCTTTCAAAACACATTTAAGATATCCAAATTTCGAGATTAGAAAAACAAACAATCCAGCCTCAACATGTTTCTTGTGTTAATCTGAACAAAACGTTTAATATTTCTTTATGGTATTCTATTTTATTGATGTTATCTGTGGCCTCACACCTCTATTTATGATTAAATCAAATATTTCACTTAAAGTCAATGACATGGGTACGAATTGTTCCCCAAATGCACCAATGATTTTGTCTTTTTCTCCAAAAGTCAAATTTGAAAGACGCTCTTGGAAAAGTAATCCAGGAAATGTTTCCGTTTCTTAATTTGGTTCATGAATTGTACAACTACACCATGGTTCATGGATGAGAAAGTTCACAATCATGTCAGTTAACCTAATTGTTTTTTCCTAGAATGTAATAATGTGTTAATTGTTGATCAAATGAACTGAATGTTAACAAACAAAACTTTATTTGGAGTTTAAACCACAAGTTTTGAATGTGTGTGTTGGGAAGTCCATGTATGAAAAATCATGAGGTGCTTTAAAGTTAAAACATGTGTGAATTTCAAGTGAACTAAACAATAGCTACAGTTTGAAAATTAAGAATTACACGAGAGAATGGTAACAAGTGCATTAATTCTAATGTACATATCAGTGAAATATAAACAGATTTTCATGCCATGAATTGTAAAAATAAATTTGGTAAATTTTTAAATAGACATACCGTATGTTAATGTTTTGTCAAGATTTTTTAACCATGACAAAGTGGGATCACCAATTCTTGCTTCTTGGAATGAAATAAATGTGAATATTAAAGGTTTTTTTAATAAGAAACCAACAACTAGCTTATATGCAAGTAAATTTTTGGAGACTTTAATTTTGATATACTTATAAAAATTTATGAATATTTAGAATATGTTGAACATTTTACTCTTACACTTAATGAACTTGAGTATGTTTCAGGATCGAAGTAAGTCTGAATTGTGCAAGTTGAAGATAGGGAATAATTTTGAAAAAAAATAATGATATGGTTTTATTATATGACGAGCAATGAAATACTGGGATTTATCATTGAAATAAACTGTCTATCAAGCTACAGTGAAAATAACTTATTTTTGCACTACGAATAGTGACTGATATAATTTGATGTCATAAAACAATGGTCTGACGCGGTGAATTGGCTTATGTCGTCACAGTTTTATGGCTTGTAATGTCCTAGCAGCCGCTAGGCTTGAAAGCGACCCTTTTTGGGCGTAATTACAAGGATAACATCATATAATAAATAGAATATCCGTCTTTTTTATACTAAAACCATGTTTATCTCATCTTGTGAGGTAGAAAAGTTATATATTTAACCTTTCTACCTCACGAGGAGATAAAGATGGTATTAGTCAAGAAAAGACAGATATCCTCTATATCATATTGATTTTAGAAAATACATTCTTATCACTAAAATGTTCATGCATATTATACATATAGATTATTTATAATAGAAGTCGCATATTTAGTTTTACTGACTAGATCACTGAAAAATACTGTATGTATCATTTTTGTTTGCTTCTAACTTGAATTAATCGTCAGTGTGAAAGTGAAGTCAAAACGTCTAGATTGTCAATTTGTTTTGGTGAAAACTAGTGTATAGGCATCCTATTGGTTTTTAGTGAATTGATTTTCCAACAGAACCTTTAAAGTTTTCTGTCTCTGTTTAAATGTACATAAATAAATGGTTAAGCATCCATTCTGATGGTTTGTATATATGTTAAAGCCTTGTTGATTGGCTGTTTGTCCATTATGTGAAGTCGTAAAAGTCAGTGATGATATTTGTTACAGAGTCTATATCATACATTCTTATACATCATTGTAGATACATCTTGTTGCCATCATTAAAACCTAAGCTTGACCAAGTTGATTTTGGTTGGATAGTTAATTGTTTTGCTGGAAAGTGCTGCTTAGTGAAGATTCAGTCTTATTCATTATGTGTTGAAGATTAAAGTTGGAGATCTCAATATGTTGTCAATATTGTTGGCAAGGGCTGTTACCTTTTGGCAATATAAGTTAACTTTAAGTAGATAATTTGTATAGTTTGCTAGATTGTTTGCAAGTAAAACACCGGTATATAATATTGAATTATAACTTGGATATTTTGCCAAATTCTTGGTATTTGATGGTATGTTTTAAAACAAATGAAGTACAATTTTCAAGTTCATGTAACACCTGTTTCCTATTTAGTTATAACTATATTTGAAAAAAGTGATTTGTATTGAATATCAGTGCTGCTAATAGGAAGTGATTGAATGTTGTAGTAGTTTCAACTTGACCATGAGATATGGTATGGTTATCTTGTGCCAAATCTGATGTTAGCACATTGTTAAACAGTTGTTGTCAAACCAGCCTTGGTCACCAGTTTTCCCTTCCTTGGAGGTCCCTGTGATAAAACAAAAACAACCCTACCATGTGATACGTACATGTACCTATAACACATACCCTCATTCTCTCCCATCCAAGCATGTTACTATCACATTATCTACAATGTTGACACTTGAGCTGTATAAATTGTTCTTTGTTAAATCATATTGGTGTACATGAGACAGATTTTATTCAAGAGTTTCATCTCAGTTGCTATTATATTGATGTACAGTGAGTGTATTTCTCCTCTATGTTGATATGTGGAAATCTTAGCTCTCATTCTGTGTATATATTCCACAATGATGTAGGTAGTAAACCATTTCAAAAGCTTTGCACTGTCTTGTTTTCATTTAATCTCGCTGGTATGTTATATGGAGAGGGTCTTTCCTTGACAAATATCATGTCATCGAGTGAGGTAGAAAAGAAGTTATTCCACGAGTGTCGACGCAACAATTGAAATTTAGAATTTGCATCTCATGAGATGTGATAAACATGATATTTGTCAAGGAAAAACTGTATTCTATTTATCATATCCTTTTTTCAATGTTTTATGTTGAAATGGAATAATTCCACAGGAAAATGTACAGTGTTTGCAAGCTGCCACTATGATGTCATAACATTGTAATGAATAAAGATGTCACAATATGACATACATATACATGTACTGTACAGGGATATATTTGTTTCTGGAGTGGAACTTCAACGTTTCATAGGGGCAGAATAGCGCAGTGGTTATCGCGGTTGTCTTCGGTTCGAAGGGTCTGGGGTTCAAATCCCTACACGGGCACAGCAACTTTTATCTGCAGTAGAGAACAGGTTTGGGTGCAATGCTACACTGAATTTCAGTGTAGTACCACCCATGGTTCACTAGTTCCAGCAGATGCTCGCAGATGCTCACAGGTTTCACCGCAATACATAGCCACATTGCATTGTAGGCTCTCCCTGCTATAATACTAGCAGCCTTGATATAAGTGAAATACTCTTGAAAGCGGTGTTAAACCCCAAATCACCTCACCACAATGTTTCATAATACAACTTTCAGAAACTATATCGGATATAAAAGTACTGAAGTGGTGTATTTTGATATTTTCAGATTTTCGAATGAAAAATCTTTTTTGTTTTCATTGAAACATGTTTAAATTAAACTCAATACATTTTCATGGAGAGTTAATTAACTTATTTTAGAATTTTAGAATTTAAAAAAATCATTATACTCATTAACCTAGATTGAGATAGTCAGTTTTTATTATCTGTTTACCCAGAAAAAGAAGAATTGTCTGAGTATGTAGAGAGATTGCTTGTTTCACGCTCGAGAATGAGACCTTCGAACTTTGTCCATTTTTCTTTCAGGTCTCAGGTTCATATTTTGATACTGAAAGTTCTCTCTCTCTCTCTCTCTCTCTCTCTCTCTCTCTCTCTCTCTCTCTCTCTCTCTCTCTCTCTCTCTCTCTCTCTCTCTCTCTCTCTCTCTCTCTCTCTCTCTCTCTCTCTCTCTCTCTCTCTCTCTCTCTCTCTCTCAATGTTACAATTATACTCATTCAAAGAAGTATGGGAACACCTGATGTTCACTTATTAATAAATTTTGGTGTTCAATATACAGAAATATTAGGAGGAAAAGTTTTGGACATTACCAACAACAGTTTTTAG
Organism: Gibbula magus; assembly: GCA_936450465.1. NCBI lineage: Eukaryota > Metazoa > Mollusca > Gastropoda > Trochida > Trochidae > Gibbula > Gibbula magus. The sequence continues at coordinate 26,993,977 of OW388292.1, forward strand.
GTTGATAGCTGTCGTATTGCTTTCGATTAACTAGCCTAATAACAGAAGACCAAGAATTTGACCCAAATGCCCTTTATGAGATCATAATCATTAGCCTGAACAGGAATGGAGAATGTGAATGCATCCATGCACGTGCATTACATGTTCCTTATTTGCGTGAAGGGTTTAACAAGTTTGTGCACTTTGACAGATTGTCATTGATGACTTTGTCGGTGCACAATGCAACAATCCTTGTGCAAGTTCGACCTACCAGGGGCCATTGAATTGATACAGGATGGTTCAGCAATTTGTGGGGTTGCTTGACATTTTCAAAAAAATCCCATCTTTGATCCATAGACTTTTGGAAAGGTTCCAGACAACTGAGAGGGTGCAAGACTGGTCATGATCAGAGAGACCTTAATCAACACCGCACACTGATTGATGACCGTTACATCATTAGGTCCGCCCTGAAGCAGAGATTCGTCACAGCAAATGCTCTTCCACTGCAGTTAAAATGCCACAAATGTCAACGTCAGTGCCTAAAACATTTGTAACCGTTTACATGCTACTTGCGGCCGTCAAACAACCGTTACTTCATCGCTACTGCAAATGAAGCATGGTGTCGGGTTCATGTGTGATGGAACCGTCAACAATCATGAATGGTCCAGTCTAGAGTATTTATTTCTGATGAGTCCCAAAGCACACTGCAGTTTCATAATGGTCGTGTTCTGGTTTTCAGAAGGCGGGGGGACGCTTTCAGGATGTGACCAGTTCGGTGAAGCATCCTTCATGGCCACAGGACTCCTCTGTACCGTTTTCAGGGCAACCTGACTGGATTACAGTAAGATGAGATTGTTGGTCCTCTTGTTATTCCATCACTCAATGCCATTGTACCCAAATCTGTGGTGTTACAGACTTTCTCAGTCAGTGAGGTATTGTCAGGATTTGCTAACTTATCCTCCAGACCTGGAAGACATGTCCGTCAGAACCATCCACCCTGCTTGCCAACTGTTCAGATTTCTGGACGAGGAATGGCAAATAATCCCAGAAGCATCACTGTGGACGTTAGTTACGTCAATGACGGCCAGATGTGCACACTCTACTGATTCGCTATTAAATCTGTGACTTTTAAAAAGACACCTCCTCATATGAATGAATTTTATTGTGCTACACATCTCATGATTTGTCCCTTAACCCTGTCATATTCACAGAATAAAAGCTGAACTATCATATAACATACATTGTCCTTTGTTTGCAATACGTGTTTTTGTGCTGACAAAAAAAAAGAGTGTTCCTATACTTCTTAGAATGAGTATATTATGAGATAAATTGTTCGTTTTAAAAATTATGAGATTCAACTGCAAATTAAGTCGTAAACCGACAACATTTTCATGGGGAATATAAAGACGTATACTATGTTATATATTGGGATGCTTATGAGATGTAGAATACAGGAAATTGAAAGCCCAGAAAGCCCACACTCCACATTGACCACTAGTACTACTATTTTTCATACAGATACATTTTGTTGTTTCAGTGTCAAAACTAATACTATGTTCAAAGAAGGTGAAAGAAATATTTTTAAAAATTGTATTAACTGCTAATTTGCATTAGTTAAAAAACACTTCCTCTACAATTTTCCAAAAAAACATTTACACTGTGGATGTAGCTCAGTTGGCAGAGTATCCTCTAATCCTGCAAGGCTGGGATTCAGTTCCTGGTTGCATCACACCAACAGACATTATGATTGACGATAAGTATTAGTTGATGATTTTAATGGTATTAGTTGCTAGGCACTACTTGACTGAAGTTCAGTAGCCTATTATAATAATTGAACAACACTTCAAATGTCGCAGCACAGTGGCTGCAGAATGCATAGGCCCTATTACAAACAGCGAATTTACAATGGATTTCATAACTGCAAACTATACATTAATGTTTAGCTCATCAGGCCTGAAAGGCCCGATGGGCTTATGGCATGGCATGGTGTCCGGCGTCCATCCGTCCATCCGTCCGTAAACTCGCATTTTCGACATCTTCTCCAGAATCAATGACTCCACAGAGCTGAAATTTTATGTGCAGACTCCTTGGCCAATGGGGATTCTAAATTGTAGATTTCGTGACCCCGTGACCCCAAATGGGGTCACAGGAGTCACATCCTTAAAAACCCATTTTCATCTTCTTCTCCAGTTCCACAAGGTCTAGAGAGCTGAAATTGTATGTGCAGACTCCTTGGCAAATGGGGATTCTAAATTGTAGATTGTGTGACCCCGTGACGCCAAATGGGGTCACAGGGGTCACATCCTTAAAAACCTATTTTCATCTTCTTCTCCAGTTCCAAAAGGTCTAGAGAGCTGAAAAGTTGTGTGCAGACTCCTTGTCTAATGGTCATTCTAAATTGTAGATTTCGTTATCCCTTGACCCCAAATGGGGTCACAGGGGTCACAACCTTAAAAACCTATTTTCATCTTCTCATCCAGTGCCAAAAGGTCTAGAGTGTTGAAAGGTTGTGTGCAGACTCCTTGGCTAATGGGGATTCTAAATTGTATATTTCATGAAAAAAAAAAACAAACGCAAGAGAGGTTATACTTGACTATATTGAAGAAGAAAGCATGATAGACCCTTGGCGGTATCAAAACCCTTCACGAAAAAGATACACCTGGAGACAAATAAAACCAATAAAACAAGCTAGACTTGATTACTTTCTTCTTTCAAAAAGTCTCGAACATTCTATTGCAAAGAGAGGCATAGGCTTATAAATCCGATCATTCTATACATTGGGTAACTCTAAAGTTAACCGAAATTGAACGAGGATGAGGGTTTTGGAAATAAAATAATTCACTATTGCATGATAAACCATATGTTGACAAAACAAATAGCAGAACTAAATATCAAACTCGACGAAAATGACAGCTTAGATGATAAAACGGAAATATTAGAACAACTAAAATCATCAAATTTAAAATTAAAAAAGATAAATGAAATAAAAACTGAAGGGATAATGATGAGAGCAAAAGTTGAATGGAAGGAAAAGGGTGAAAAACCCACAAAATATTTTCTCTCTCTTGAAAATAGAAATAATATAAATAAAACTATCGCAAAGTTAGAAGCAAAAAATGGAGAAACGATAGCAAAAACAAAGGACAATATAGTCGCAAGCGAGGATAAAAGGATTCAGCGCATAAATGCTTCAATTATTTGAAATATAATACTCCATGTTGCACTTTCGGTTACTCATCAGTTTCTCAGCTTTAAAATGAGCTATCAAACATGTCTCTATCTTCAGTAGTTGTTTTACAAAAATTCTCCAAAGACAATGACCCTCTGAAAATGGAAAAATTGCTTATTAATGGACCCCTACATGATCTTTCTCACGATTAAGACAAAGTGGTTAATATTTTCATACTAGGGTATAAAATAGAAAAAATTGTGCTTTAATTTCCACTTAAGTAGATGTAATCATCACTAAGATTGCATACATAAGTAATATGTCATGTTGTTCTGAATATTAAAAAAAAATTCTTTAAATGCTGAAATTTGGACCCCTAGACAACATTTCCTACGTTTGATGCTTAACTATCAACTTTTTGATGAAAGGGTCCAACATAAAAGTTATTGGACGTGAAATTATGCATACGTAGATGTCAATAACGTTGCATTTGCATAATTAGTAAGGCAGTAATTAACCTTTGGAGTTGGATGAAAATTGCGATTTTTTAAAAATGACAATTTTCTATGACAAGTCACAAATAAACTATGACAGATCAATGGTTAGGAAGAAATACAGTCTTAAAAAGTCTGATTCTTCCAAAATTAAATCATCGGTTTTTAATTCTTCCAAACCCAAGTGATAAAATCATAAAAGAATTAACTTCCTTATGCTTTAGCTTTATTTGGCGAAACAAACTAGATAAGATAAGTCGGAACGAAATTACACAATCGTACAAAGACGGCGGAATAAGAGTCCCAGACATAAAAAAAACACAATTTTTGCACAACAAGTAGCATGGATAAAAAGAAATTTCAAAGCAGAAAAAGGTAATAAAATAAAACATCTATATACTCAAAATGAAGCTCCTACATCTGAACATTGTTACCTCAAAACACCAAAATATATTGAAGATAACATCCTCACACCGCGGACTAACCCAATCTGGCGCGATGTGCTAAGAGCATGGGGATGTATTATCAGTAACAAAGGTTTAAAGGTTAATGATGTCAATGATGTTTTATCCCAACCAATTTGGTGTAATGAAAATATAACAATTGGCAAACAAGAAATATGTTATAAACATTACATACAACATGGCATACTATTTGAAAATGATATCGTGAATGAAAACGGTGATTTTCCAAATCTTGAAACTTTAAAAAATGTCTACACGTGTAAAACAAACTTTTTAGAATATGCCGGTGTAGTAAAATCGATTAAAGCTTTCATTAAGGCAAAAAATCTCGAGTTATCAAATAAGTTAACCAATCGCATCCTGCCATACTTCATCGTAGATATCGTAAAACCAACCAAAGGATGCAGACTCTTCTGTGATACCCTTCAAAGTTCTGTCAGTGGTAACTCATATAAATATAAATATACGTGGGAAAAGGACTTAAATCAATCAATAGCTAAAAATGAATGGACCGAAATAAATTATACACCTTTTTCATCACATCTTGGCACAAAACAAATTTGGTTTCAATATTCGATCTTACACAGAATTCTTCCATTGAACGACCTTCTATTTAAATGAAATTGAAAGGCACAAACAAATGTACTTTCTGTAAAGTATCTGTAGAAACTATAGTGCACATTTTCTATGATTGTCCGAAATTGAATAACATCTGGGATAGACTAAAGACATGGATAGAGCAGAAAACAGATTCAATATTAAACCTATCAAAACGAAACATATGCCTATGGTAAAAGGGAAAGACGAAATATGATTCTAAATCTTATTATAACAACAGTCAAATTTAATATATACATATCAAAGTTAAAGGAAACTGTACCGCAATTTAACATTATAAAACACGATTTAAACAATGTCTATGAAATTGATAAACGCATCTGTTACTCAGATTGCAATTATTCGAAGTTCACAAAATTCTGGTCTGTATGCCATAATCTTTTTTAATATTGATACTCTGCAACTTCGGTGAAAGTATGGAAATGCCAGGTCCATAAACACTTGAACAAAACCATCACCTCTACGTTTTTTTCAATTGAATTTGCAATGTTAACTTGCAGTTGCTCTGTTACAATATTTGTACCTATTTATATTGTAAAATGCTGTTTTATGAACATTTCATATATATATATATATATGTCTATGTATCTGGAAAAGAAATAAAATTATTAAAAGTATATATATATATATATATTTAAAAAATTCACTTTTGGCTTATTTCCAAACAAAAACGTCCTTAAATGTATTTTTGTCGATTATTCAATCTGGAGTGAGAAAAGTAGGTGGGGCTCCAGCACTGAACAGAGTTATCTCCCTTTAGTTACTCTCGTTGCATAACAACAAACTCCAAAATGGCGTTCCTTCCAGCGACGTGGGACATGTACGACCTTATCCAGGGCTTTTTACAGGTACATAATGATAGTTTAAATGAACTTTTAAATTGTTGGGTACAACAGTATAGAGTTTTACAATCTGGTATAAAGTCTTTGTATACATATGCCCATTGTTAATTTTCACATATACAAAAACTTCAATGGAAATGAGGTGTTATGTAAATGAGTCAACTTGAAGAATGTTTTGAAAAGATCCTTGACCGGTAATAATATACCATATTATCTATTCCATTAGAATATATTGATGGTAATTAAATGGACTATTTGATTATATCACATGTAATGTATAATATACATTTAACAGTCTGTTTCGGATTCAAAACTACTAAAATTGGATTTAACAACCATATACATCAATAGATAAATATGAGAAACCAAACATTTTAAAGGATCCCATTTGGGAAATAGATTTTTGGTTAATGTGAATTGTTCTAGGTAATTTCTTTTTGTTTGGTGCATATGCGATCTGTTGGTTGAATATATTATATAACTGGTAACCATGGAAATGAAAAAGAGTTCACAAACAACATACCCTCAGAAGAAGCACTAAAGATTTATCCTTGTATTTTCAGGATTACCAACTGGCATTTCATAGATTACATGAATAAATGAAACATAACTTATCCTACTGCCTTCTTTAGGATATTGTGTATGACATTAAATTATTAATATATATATGACATATCTGTTACTATTTCATGTGAAGGTGAATGTCATTCAATTCATTGATTTATATCGGTTATCGATAAGTAATAATTTTAATTAAATAGTTACCGATGTTTTAGTTTTTAAAAACAAACAAAAAACTTTACTGCAAAAACAAATGGTAAACAGAAAAATGACGACTTGATCACAATTACTGTCTCTCCATGGAATGTTGCCTACATCCCACCTCTAAATATTTTCAGTAATGAGAGAAAATATACAAAGTGATAAATAAAACAAGAATATTTGCACATAAAGGTGGAGTAGATACTTCTAATCTACTGGTTACTTGTGTTGGTTCGTGCCTACGGCAGCATGGCCCCTCGCACGTATCTGCTCTTGTCTCTCATGTAGCATTCTCTGCTGTGGTCCATCAGTTATGCCTTGCATTTGGAAGTTGAGGTAGTGGTGAAATTTTAACCTTGAATTTTAGGACCTGGTCTTCTTATTTACATATACATATAAGTAGTTTATATATGAATTTAATCCTAGGCCCCTGCATATCATCTGGTGTTCGAGGCTCTATTGATAGTATGGATCTTCAAATTGCTGATGTCAAAGAGTTATGCTCCAGAGAGGACTGTGCTCACAGAAAAGGTATGAATGTTTAAAAATTACATAAATAAATGATTGGTTGAGCTTCAGTAACCTGTACAAAATAACATTTTGGAAACTTAAGATTAATAAAATTTCCTTCTTATTTTACTGTTCTACACGCAGTAAGGTTTGGGTGCAATGCTACACTGAATTTCAGCATAGTACCACCCATGGTTCGCTAGTTCCAGGTGAAGCTCGCAGGTTTCACCGCAGGGCATAGCCACATGGCGTTGCAAGTTTCTCCCTGCCATTATACTAGCAGAAAAGTAAAATACTCTTGAAAGCGTCGTTAAACCCCAACTCACCTCACCTTACCTCTTTTTTTATTGCATAGTTTTCTTATTGCAAACCAGACCAGATATTTTCTAATACTTTCAACTTTGTTTGTTTATTTTTGTAAACAGGAGAAGAACGAGTTGGTTGCAGACTGGAAACCTGAACCACTGGTGCCAGATGTTCCTGATGATCACCCCATCCTACAGACCATGGAGAAAAACAGGATATCTGGGTATACCGTTACTCTTAATCTCTTACCAGTGTTCATAGTTCAAGAAAAATCCTCAAGCAGTGGCAATTTGCAACACCGATACCATCCTTATTTCTATCCAGTCAGTTGCCGCTAATGACTGTGATACTGCCCAAGCAGCGTTAAACAAAAACACACTCACTTACTATCCAATCAAAAACTGTTGACGGTTTTCAGTCTTATCAAATATATGCCCGTTGTACAGACGAAGGAACTCCAAAATTCTAAAGAGTTCCTAGAACTGACCAATTGCTTAGTGTGAAACAATATTGCTGATTGCATCATTTTATTCCAACCAATCAAGATTTTCTATGTCTAGCCAAGAAAGTGTTCTAGTTTTAAACAGGTTACATGGGGAGAAAAGACTTCAGTAACTTATGTCATGAATGAATGGTAATATGTATGCCAGTAATGATCTTTGATTATATAAAATATTTTATTTTAGGAAGATACTGCAATGTAATATTTATACAGTAATATTAAACTAGAGTTATGCTGCAGCAAGTATGATGTCGTATAATATAAAGTTGTAATATCGCAATGGTAACATTGTCATGATGATACATGACTCCTGGAAATACTAGTTACATCATACTGTCGGCAATTTCTCTTGATTAATTTGGGCAAGTAATATACCAAATATCGGTACAAAACTTCCTTTCATAAAAGGCAAGTTTTGTTGAACTTAGGAATGATTTGGTATCAAAATCGCTTTCGCTCGTTTTATATAAAATCATTAATTTGTGTGATTAAATGGCTTTAAATGGGAGTTCATTTAGTATCCTCTTGAATGTCAAATCAGACTGATGGAAAGGATTATCTATTATGCTAGTGTTTCTGTATGTTAATCAAAGGTATTATGAAAGTTGCATTTCTGAATCCTGAATTTCTTAATTTCCAGCCGCCCTGACAAATTTGTGACAATTAATGGCAAGAGCTGTATAAACATGGCCACTCTAAATTTCCTTGGAATGGTGAACAATAAAAGCATAGAGGTAAGTAAAAAAAGTTCCAATCCAAACGATCACTATTAAATGTTGGTAAATGTTATTCTATATTCTATTGCCATTATATGTCTATAATATGTGTAAATTTTATGACTGTCTACATTTGAGATTTCCTCTGACACGAGTTGATCTCGGCGACCTTGGCATCATGACACTTTGACACTTTTCACATTCTTTTTGAGTCACATCCGATGAACCCCTAACCATGACTTCAAAATTTGATGGCACCATGCATCTGGGGAATGCATGTTGATACCACTTTTCAAACTCTTGTTTGTGCGACATCTAAGTAGTCCCTGCAGCTCTTTCTACTTTTCTGTTATGAAATATATGAAGAACCAAATAAATGAAGAACCAGCCTCTGATTAAATTTTAAAAACCAATAGATGTGTCTAATGTGATGCATCTTTTAACAACGATGGAGGACATTGCCATGTTTTGTGGCAAACAGTTGTTATTGATTATGTTCCAAACAAACTATATCTTGTACCAAATGTATTTTTGCAGGAGAAGGCTCTCAAAACACTAAGGATATATGGAGTAGGTTCATGTGGACCTCGTGGGTTCTATGGCACAATGGGCAAGTATTTGTTTATATTAAAAAGTCTACATCTAAAATAGAATTCTGCAAATGTGTCAACTACATAAAAAACATGAAAATAAGTATTCTGGTTTGAAAAGAATATATATGTTATACCATAGCTACAGAATGATTTAAATCAACCTTCATTAGATACCATGGAATCCTTTTATTCATTGACTAATTATTACCGGTTAATGGCTTCCTATACCAGGAAATATTTCATCTGATCTGTTGCAGTTCACACGGTCACCTTCTATTTTCTGGATGGATGCCCATTATTTTACCTTCTTTGTTATTTAGTATATTTGTAATTCATCCATTCAGCACTTTTATGACACTGTTTACGCATATGCTAAGTTTCTCACCTTAGCAGTGTCAGTAAATATGATAAATTTGTTGTAAATCTTTCAGATGTGCATCTGGAACTTGAGGAGAAGCTAGCTAAATTCATGAACTGTGAGGAGGCTATCCTGTACTCCTATGGGTTCTCAACTATAGCCAGTGCTATCCCAGCCTACTCAAAGAGAGGGGATATAATATTCTGGTAGGTTTAGAAATACTTTGATTTGCAAAAAGATGATGTACATTGTATATGATTTTGAATTGAAATTACCAGTGTTTTAGTGTGCAGATGATCGGTACCTATTATCGATTTATCAAAGAGGTTTTTGAAAAAATGCTTTTAGCATTGGTTGTTTTTTTTTGAACTAGGAAAATTAAATATTTCTTTTTCTATAATCAGGAAGTGCTACTTGTGATAATTTTAATATCACTTGGGTGAACACCTGTACAAGTTGGAGGACAATTTAATCATACTATGATCCAAGTTACAAGTTATATCATTTGAATTTAACAAATCAAACATGTATTTGAACCCAGTATTTGTATTGTTTATGACTTTGTTTCAGTGACGAGGGCGTTTGTTTCTCCATACAGAAGGGTCTGGTTGCATCTCGCAGCATCATCAAGTACTACAAACACAACGATATGGAGGATCTGGAGCGCTTGCTTGTTGAACAACAGGAGAATGACAAGAAGGTATTTTGATTGATTGGAAAGTAAATTATCAGGGTACATGTCTTGAATAATAGTCAGATGGAAAGTGTGTTTTTTAACTCCTCATCAGCTCCTTTCTCCAACCAGTAAGGTCATCATATGTAGGGGTAACTATTGACCGACAAGGGACTGTTGCGACGGCTAATCTATTGTGACTAAATATGTAATAGGGATAGTCCATCAAAAGACACTCAAAAAACCTTAGTTCAGTGTTGAAGATTGGGAGTTGCTTTGTAAAAATAGACTCAAGTTATAAGGCCTACTGGATTTTTGTCATGACTTGCATCCATCTAACATCATTCTGTTGTCTGTAAGTGGTTTAAATTTCCGACTTCTCCTAAAAAACTATTGTACCCCTAAAGCAGAAATTTTCTTGGAATGACATTAATCCAAGAGCATCAAACTTTGTACATGTGATCCTGTATATTGTACACAATACTTGCCCAACATCTGTGTAGGTCTGTAATTGAATGCTTGTAGTTGTGCCATGTGTACAATGTAATGTCATATGCAGGTGTGAGATATTGCCCATAATGTTTCTACTACTGAATAACCAAACAAGTCAAATATTGGATAACTCTCATCTTTTATTACAAATTATCCCCCCTTGGACCATAGACCACTATTTAAGAAATGTAATTTTCAGAATCCTAAAAAGGCAAAGGCAACAAGACGATTCATGGTAGCTGAAGGACTGTCTATAAATTATGGTGATATCTGTCCTCTGCCTAAAATGGTAAGTCTGAGTAATGTAATGTTACCACTTTATGTATCAAATTTGGAATGGACTACCTACTGCATTGTCCAATCCAGAACCAAAATTTGAGGGGGATTGATCACCCATCTTTGCCAAACAATCAGGATTGGAATGGTAAATAAGGAATAAGGAAATACCAATTTCATCTTTTTCTATGAATGGCAGAATATAAACATCCGGGTAGGTGCCTTAAAAACTTTGATTCACGTAAATGAAAAACTATATATCATTTGGTGTCATTCATTGTTTGCATGTCTTTTATCTTTGACATAATATTATGTTGTTATAAGGTGTTTTAATTTGAGCCAAAATTGGTTAGACATTCTGATAACCAATTGAAACTCCACATGCTTTATATAGCCTTAGCAAAAGGTGATTGCTCATGAGTGATTGATAATAACATATATGAATATACAGATTGAACTGAAGTGGAAATACAAGGTGCGTATTTTCCTGGAAGAGAGTCTTTCCTTTGGTGTTCTTGGGAAAACTGGAAGAGGAGTTACAGAACATTTTGATGTTAATGTAAGATACGTTTGAATATTTGTGTCCAAACTAAACGATGAGTACCTATGCTAAAAGCTCATTTTAATGTGATCCATACTTCCATTAGCTGACAAAATTACACATTGATGTACAGAAGTACTTACACAAACAATGCATATTTCTAGCTTTATCTAAAGAATTTTGAATATAATATCCAACATAACTATTCTGTTAATTACCGGTAATGTAGACTGTTGTGCACTATTTCATCTTTTGATCTCATTTGTGATTATTATAATTTTTCCTAACTTTTGATGTTAAAGTAACTATCAGTAAATGCAAGATTAAATCATAATTTGTGCTTTATTCTAAGATTACAGGATATTTTCCTTGCTCATATTGCAGATTGATGACATAGACTTGATGGCTGCATCTCTTGAGAACTCTGTAGCTTCTATTGGAGGTTTCTGCATTGGAAGGAAATACATCATTGACCACCAGGTAGGAACCATCTGCTGCACAAACATTCACATGATTTGTGATATACTCAATGACCAAATTAGATTATCATACTTACTCATTTGAGTATATAAATAATAAATTCTCTCTCCCTCTCTCTCTCTCTCTCTCTCTATAAAGCCTCAACTCTTTACTGGGTGGAGTTATTGGAGGTCGAACCGTTCTTGATTAGTTGGTTAACTCATTAAATGTACAGCCTGGTCTAAAGATAATGTAGGGCAATGGTATACCTGTAATATCACTCATTATGGTAAAGGCTTACTCTGTTAATCTGTCCGATTCCAGAAATAGCTAAAACTTTTCCATTGAAATAAGGGATGACCAAGAACGAATATTTGTTTTGAATCAATCTTGTAAAAAAAATATGTGTAAAGTGAATTGTTAAGCCTCTGCATGTTCTTCAAATAGTATAATAGTTTCCTTCGCTGTAACACCTTTCAATTGTGTCACCCCATGGGCATGGTGATCAAATAAAATATCGCCGCTACTGGCTGCAATATTGCTGAGGCGGCGTTTAACAATATATCACTCACTCACTCACCAAATAAAATATTTTTCACAACATAGAAAACATTTTATGACTACTTGCACAGCTGCTTATGGTTTAAAAATACAAAAACCAGCCCATCTCAAAGTTTGACAAGCCCTGCAGTGTGAACACACTTACCTTAACGAAATGCCCACCTGTCAGGTACTGTAACTGACCCCATCTGAAATTAATTAGAAATTGCTTGCAGGCAGTCAGGCTTCTATTTCAAACATTGACACTACAGGAGAAAGATTGTTAACTCTGTTATGTATGTTTCAGAGGTTGTCAGGCTTGGGTTACTGTTTCTCTGCTTCTTTGCCTCCTATGTTGGCCTCTGCAGCCACTCAAGCTCTGGAGATCATTGAAGAAAAGCCAGGTCAGTGTTGGTCCTCTTTCATCAGTCTTGTCCTGCCTTTTCTTACAAATGAAATCGTAAATAAGTAGCAGATTTATGAATTCTGTGCATTATGCACATTCTGTCAATGCTTTCAATATATATATAGTGTGGGAGAATACCAGAGGTAGTAAGAGAAACTTGATGAGTTCACAAGACACAAAGTTTACACATTGATATGTCCGTTGAGAATTAAAGCCATCAATCAAAATTCAACTATAATCATCAAAGCTAAATTCTTTTGAACAAATCTACATGTAATGATAGATAATCTGTCATTGTTTCATTTGCAATAAAATGTATGTCTGTTAATTACAATGAATGTTTGTTCTCATTTTAGAGTTGTGCCATTGTTTTTCAGTGTTGTTTACCCAGCTAGAAGAGAACTGCAAGCTTATACATGATGGTCTTTCCAGGTCAGTTGATAACTTTTAATAGATCAAAGAAAATCTGTAATTGACAATGGACTTCCTACAGTATATAAATAAGTTTGAAAACTAGCCAGCCCAAAAGTGTAATTTTGTCAATTTATATGGCATAAAACCCTAAAAAGTTGCCAATCCAGACAAAAATTACAGGCATTTGGATTGGCAATATATTTTAAAACTACTTCATCCTATTCAATTTAGTTATTTCATCATAAGTCTATAATTGTAATATATCTATTGTTTGCCCCTCTTTTAAACAGGATAGATGGAGTGTGTGTGGTGGGAGACAAGATTGCTCCAATCAAGCATGTGCGTCTGTCCGAACCTGCAGCTGACCGTGAGCTGGATCTGAAGACTCTACAGATGATTGTAGATAAGGTCAGACTTCTGCTAATGTTAATTAATGTATAATTAATTATACCCCTTTTACGACTTAGTCCATTCAAACTTGGTACGGATGTTACCTATGTGGTGGACTGGTGTAACAATGCCACAGTGGAAAAAAATATTTGAAAAGGTACCAATAATGGCAAAGTTTCCTGACATTGTTTGGTTTCTGGGGCATTACTAAAAAAACTAAATGACTTGGAAACAAATATGTAAGTTACGTTATGTTATTAAGTTATGTACATGCTGGTGCTGTGGTGTTTAGGGGTAAAGGAATTTGTAATGTTGAAATCTATTTGACCATATACATTGATAATTATTGTCATGCAATGTATTGACATGATTCACTACATATATACATGTAGATAATTAATGTTTTGTGAAGGCAGTTAAACTACACTACAAAATGTAATCATTTACACCCAAAGTGTAGTTGTTTTATTAACATTAAAACTCTTTTACAAAGTGATTAATCAATTTTTATGATGTTCTGCGGTTGATTTTAGTGCAGTGCTACCTGTATTGTAAATCCCAGTAAGCCTCTCTGTGAGCAGCATTTTGGAGAAACTTTTCTCTCATTTTCAGGCAATGGAAGAAAATGTGGCGATGACAGTGGCTCGGTACTTAGAGAAGGAAGAACATCTCCTACCAACACCCAGGTATGAATGGGTTTTTGTTATTACGGCACTGACATGCAATATCGCTTCTTTCTATTATGCCATTCTTGTTTTGCTTCTGGATTATTGCATGCATCATTTTCATGTAACTCAAAGCATTTATACTAATTTGACAAATGTGCGAATGGAAGTTCATTCTGATGATCAACAATTGATAAACTGATTATTTCTTTGATCAATGCATCACTATTTATTAATACCATCAATAGTTCTTAATCAATAGTTCTTAATCAATAGTTTCAGCATTTGTTTGACATTTTACTGCAATTCATAGTCACATTGTCGTTGTACAGTGATATTCACCAACATAACAAATGTGACTTGAGTAAAAGTATGTTTACCTACATTTAAGAGGCATCTGGTCAGTTATTTAATGAATTTTAAGCTCATGATGAAACTATGTTTTCATGTTGACAGTATCATGAATTTATGTTGACAGTATCCGCGTGTCGGTGAACTGCATGTTGACGAGAGAGGAGGTAGACCGAGTTTTACAGGTGATAGAGAACAGTATAGACAAGGTGCTCTCCAGGTAAGATACAATCACAGGTGTGAGCAGATAATAATATCACAGTACACATGCAACAAGTTAGTAATATCATTGTATAAAATAAGTTTGAAAAGTAACAACCTGAAAGTGTTACTATGTCACTTTTTGGGCAAAAATTTAAGAAACCTTTAAAAGTGCCATTGCAACATGTGTTAAGTTTTCAATGAGAATAGTTGTAAAATTTATGAAAAATTCTAATATTTTGTTTATATTGCATATTTTATGCAAATTTAAACCTGATTAATTTCATTTTCATTTTCAGGTCTTAACAGTATTGAAGAATGTTCAGAATTATGACCACAAAAGGAATCATAACCAGTTTTGGACCCACTCCCCATACAAGACATTCTGTGATCTTGCTGTCAATCTGATTTGAATACAGATCTCAAGAAGACTTTAACTCCTCTGTTCCATTTTGAAAACATGTTCACACCATGCAATTGTGATTTCTAGGAAATTCCTTTGCAGTCCAGTGACTGGACTTGTATTAAATACCTCAGTTCAGCTCAGCTGTATTGGAAGGTCCTGGCTCATCCTTACAAATTTTATGCTGAAAACATAGACACTGAAAATCAACTCACATCTTTGACACCTTTATTCATGAATCAAAAAGCCATATAAGGTCATGTGACTTTTAATCTAAGATTTCAAGTGGTCAATGTGTTATTGCCTGTAACTTTAACGGTTGACCTCGCTTGCCGGAATACTAACCCTCACTGGCCTCACTCGGCACTTCTTGGTCCACAATCAGCCCGAGGCAAAAGAGTCTTTGTTATAAGAAAAATGATTGGCTGATATTCTAAGGGGGGTAACTCTTATGAATGAAATAGCGTAAAAGCAAGGGTATGCGTCGTGTTATTTCGTCCACCAATCTCGTAATTTCGTCCAAACAGTTTTAAGTATCGGAGACACTGTATTATAATTTCGTCCACCTGTTTATGTCGTTTTCAAGTCTCCCGGGCGGGAAGATCGTTATGTAACAGCTTCGTCATGTTGTATCAACCATTCAACATTGCTGTATGTATCATGTGACTAATATCATGTGACTGCTATTCCTAGTAAGAAAAATAACAAATGAGACAACGATTTGAGGGTAGGACAGGCTGTAAATTCGCCTTTATTTGAAAAGTGGACGAAATATCAGGACTGAACGAAATTGTAGGACTTTACTCTACATCAGACACAGCGATCTGTATTTCAATTAGATTTTCCTTCCGTACAAGTGTCTACCGCAAGTGCATTATTGTTCAAGCTTCACATCCAACAGTTTCTTATTGCCTTGAAATAAGCCCTCCTTAGGCATAGCCCAAACATGCTTGGACAAGTTTTCAAATAATATATTTAAGTTTCCTGTTTCTAATGTTCCTATATTCTTTTATTCCAAATAACAGCAAATGTAACTTTAATGTCTGAGAAGTGACAGTTTGAGGGGGGGTAGTGCCATTTTGTCAGATGAGGTAAATAATGCATTACTGGAAATGTTAATGTTATTTACTTTTAATATTAGAACATATATAATATTTAAATACCCACCTGTGTAACACAAAATTAATCATTAGACTGATCAACAGTGTTTAGTCGTGCCATAATTTGGTTTTTCACACTTATAGCAATGGCTTTACTGTTTGTTGTTTATGTTAAATGAATTGCATAATTATTCTCAAGTTGTCAAGTTTTAAAACACCAAAATAACACCTTAAGTAATAAGTTGACATGGCTTTTGTTTTTATCATGTATTACTAGTATGCATGTAAATCCCCCTTCAGTTTTTGTCTCCTCAGAAATTCCCCATTCAAACCGTCACTATTAAAAAGAAATTTAGACTTTGAAGAACTTGATTCCTGTTACAATATGAGAGGCTGAGGATTTGTATGACTTCAGTTACTTTTATCATATTATTTTAACATGAAAACATAATATATGATATTTTATGTCAGTGTTTTAATATGTATGAATTGCATGTATTATTTAAATGAAGCATGAGATTATGTGGTCATGTGATCAATAATGTTACTTGGATGTGGTCATGTGACTTTTTAAACTGGGCTGAGTTCACTTGCTAACGATTGTTAACATCATATATCAACGAGTCAGACAAATGCCTCTTATTTTGACAATGACATGACGTTCATCTAACATTTGCATATGTGGACTAGACCAGATAAACAAGATTTGAACGCTGTTGGTTTTGGTCAAAATATTTGCAGAATCAAATAAATACCCAAAACCATCAATAGTTCCAATTTACAGATGAATTGTAACAAATCCCGGACACAGAACCTGTCCAATTTCTGCACATTGACAATTGCTAACGATTATATATCCAAGTGAACTCTGCCTAAAAGTATGTTAACATTGACTGATCATTTGTTTGTAAACTATATATGCGAGTGTAAAAATGACCATTGTTTGAATTCCACCTGTTTCATCCATTTGCATTTTATAAGAATATGAGTTCGTGTGTGTGAATGTTTCTGTGCATGCTTGAATCCATGCCACTGAACAAATCAATATAGCTTTGAAACCACAACTCAAAGCAGACAAAAAGTCGAACAAATAGTTTCATTTTTACTTTATAAATACTGTACATGTATATTATTTCACAAACGATTTCTTTGAAATGTTAGATGTATAAAACTTCTTGTATATTTAGTATCTAATTTAGAATTGATAGCAATATGTCTAAATTCGGGACTGTTACTGCTATTTAGAAAATTCTATATATTCAATTCAAAACCTCCTTCGTTATTTTATATAGACCACACACAAATTTAAACTGGTATTTTAATTAAAGAATAAAATGAAAGAGTTGATATGAATAGTTAATTGCTTTATTGAAAAGTCATTTATTAAATCTATTTGAATTGCTCAAGCTTTGACAGTATCGAATATGTAATAATGTATTTAATAAGATAAATTTGGAATGCATCATTATATTAATCAGATATTTCTGAGGTGCTTAGTATCACAGAACAAGAGCTAAAACTTGAGATATGAATATGTCATCCAATGCTTTTCATTTGTTCCTATTAATATCATAATGGAGGTTAGTATTTCATGGAGCAATTTATCAAACATCACACCATTTTGACATATTTGAAAATAAGAATATGACAATATGAAATTAATTAAGATTAATTCAATTAACCCTTCTGTTGCAATATTATATAAGCCCCTTGGGCTGAATATTCAGACCCTCTAGCATGCAGCCGAATTTAGCCTTAACGAAGGCATTATGAAACATAAAGTGCACTTCTATCTTGAAAATGCATTTTAGATCAATATTGTGTTGTAATTGAAATTGTGTAGATAACATTTGTTATACATATTGCTCATTGTAGTAAATAAGGCTACCAAGATTACAGATTGTTACAGGTATCTGCAACCATGTTAAATTGATATAAAACAACCTTTATTGCTCTATGTTAGATCTTTTACCTAGTTTGGTTATTATGGACTACCAGGGTATGCCAAAATCAATTATCTGAATGAGGAGTTTAGAAATGTATACATGTAGCTGTATCCATACTTGTTCTTGGTAAAGATGAAATAATGCTGTTTTTAATTGGTATGAACTCAATGAAAAATGACATTGTTTCTATTTTAAATATTTAGATTCTCAATTACAATTTGAAAGAGTTTTGAATGTCCAAAGCATAATACACAGTATTGGTCTTCCATATGGAATGATTTGTTTTGAGAGGTAGCATAATGCATCCATCATTATAAGTACATAATAAGGACAACTGTAAATATTTCTTTCATGAGCACGAGTGTATGTTTGTTTGGCTAAACACTGTTTGTCACAAGATTTTCAGAGCTGTAACCATTGTACATACATGTCAAATACTTTTTTTACAATATTTATGCAATTATCAATAAATTTAAAGCCATGTGTTTGTTTTTGAATGTTTTGCATGAAGAAATAGACAAATGCAATAATCGACCAGGGTCTAGTTTTTTAAAGCTGTGTACTTTTCTATAAGTGCTGAGACAATCATATGGCAATGTTAATTCTCTATGGTACTCACAACTATCAGAGCACTAAGCCAGCTTCTAAATCTAGGCTCGCAGCTAATGGCTGCAATACTGCCGAAGCGGCGTTAAACAATAACTCACTCACTCACTAAATCTAGGCCCAGTATTCCAGGGATGACATGAAGGCGAATGATTTTTAAAGTTGTCTCCTTTATCTCTATAAGTGCTGAGACAATCATATGGCAGTGTTAATTCTCTATACTCACAACTATCATAGCACTGAGCCAGCTTCTAAATCTAGGCCCAGTATTCCAGGGATGACATGAAGGCGAATGATGGTTGCTGGTATGCAGTCCCTGCTCTCAAATCAGGAGGTGGTGGTTTGAATCAAATCTTGTTCTACCAAAACATTTAATTGATTCCCAACTACTAACTTATTTTGTTTTGTACATTAAAGACATTGGATAGAAATTACCAAACCAGGATGGTCCTGTCGGTTTTCTTTACATATATGTGACTTATAGATACACAGTTCAATTATTTGAAGCTGTTATCTGAAACTATTATCTGAATTGAAAGTTAGCTTAATATGCAGTTCATAGCTTTTGCATAAACATGTAGATCAATTGGTTTTTAAAATCCAGAATCTCAATGGAAAAGCACATTCTCTTTGAATCAGTTTGATTCAAATAATTAGTAACAAAATCTTTATGTTTTATATGTTTTAATGTCACAATCATATGATACACACAATGACGATCTTTTAGGTAGAATTTAAACAAAGATATAGAATGCTGATTCTTTTGAATGTAGCTTTAAAAATAACATTTTCACCATTTTAAGTTTTAAAATCAAACAAGACAAGATTTTGAATTAAGAAAAATACATCCACCGGGTACCTTTTAAAAATGTGTTCTAATTATGAAATAAATTAGATAATACGTAGTATGTATTTGAATCAAGATGAACATGAATTTAAAGCAAAAATTGGAAAAGCTTACATATTAATTTGCAATGGCAATGAAAATATGGAACATAATCTTGCTTTACTAAATCAAATATAGCTTAATGTACTAAAGACCAAGTGATAGATATCTACAAATTCAGTTTACTTCCATGATATAAATCAATTGGTATCATATTTAGAGAATAGATATACATTTAAGTTTTGATTTAAACCTGGTTATTCACAAAGCTGAAGACATTGATTCTTTTTAAATATTATACACTTAGAGATGTGATGAAACAGCTTTTTCTTAATTTCAAATTCTTGAAATGATCCACACAATTTTTCTAAAAGGATCATTTAAAAGACCTTTTTTTTTTAAATGTTAAAAATAATCAAATGGAGAGATTTTCTTACACAAAAATGTTATTCTTTTGAAACAGAGCGTATCCTTGGAAATAAAAACTTTCTTTAGGTATAAAAATCATTAAGCTTATAGAGGCACAATCCTAATTTACACAACATGTTCTCAATGAGCATCATTCATGTAAGGTCAGTCACAAGTCTCTTGGGTTGCCATCGGCTTACACACATATTGATATGTACATATATTTCAATGTTGAAAGACAATGGCATTGAACAATTCAACTGTCTATGTACAGTTGTATCACCAGTCACCTTATGATGATGAGACTCATGCACACACATACTTTATATTTACATTTGTAGATAGGATATACCTTTCCCTGACAACAAGCTTCCTTCTTTCAATGTATGACTAGAAATATATCCTTCAACCGCAATATACAATTGTAAAATATGGATGAATATGTCAAAATATTAAGTCTATATTGACTGGTACAAATGGAAATAATAAAACCCTTACACAAAGTTCTGATTTTGTACATTCTGTTGCAGACATGTCTTTAGTGTTATATAGCCCTTTATTGTTTTAAAATGTCAACAGGCTTATGGGTGATAAATGTCCTCAAACATTCAGTTTACCTTTAACCAATCACTCAATAGTTGGTTGTTTTTTATGCTTACATACATCCTATGAAACAATTTCTACAATACATTGGAATATGTTCAAGATGTGGTTGTTGTAGCACCAGAATACGTTAGTTTTAAAATATATTTAGTAATTATTTTCAAAAAATATCTGTGGGATGATATTTTATAGACTTGCAAGGCACTCATGTAGCATTTGATATTGTACACGGAACGTGCGCCACTATATCATTAGTTAAAATACCGTTAACATCTTTTAATTAAAGACACTGTTTGACAGAAGACCGACAAGGTCTGCTGGGAAGACAGTGATTGGCTATATGGATATCAGAGTCTGATTGACTAGAACATAATATAAAAGAGGACAGTGGTTGGCTGGGTTAATAGCAGTGTCTGATTGACTAGAAAACTACTTCCGGATTACTAAATTAATGAAATGTTAAACAAAATCAGGTGACTTGTCAATATCCAGGACAACAACTACAAAGAGGTAATGAGTGGTTGTCTATACTGTCGTGTCAATGTGGGGTTCATTATACGTTAATAACATGAATAATGAATACAGAAGGTAGAGAGAGGGAAAGGATGCTAAGATCGGTAAGTGCAATAATCTAGTTATCATCCTTCAACATTCCTTGGGCTAATCTTAGTTTTCCATATGTTACAAATCTTTGGTTATCTTTGGTTCAATAGGTAGTCATATTTTTGTTTTTGGGATTTTCCATTAGGTGGTCAGATCTTTGCTTCAATAGATAATATTGAAATTACAATGTATTACAAATTAAATGTAGAGCTAAAACACACGAAACATTCGTATTTGAATCATAAAAACTAACCATTTCAATTGTTTTTGAGCCAGACCTTCAATTTAGAGCTTAGAAGTTTAAGGCCTCAAATTCCACGATCAATCTGTTAAATCTGGAGTTTTCTTATTTGATTTCAAATTGAAATCCCAAGAATCTGATGTCAAATTTGTCCTCAGCTAGATTTTGGTATTGATGTTTTTCAGTTTTTTGCAAGATCTCAATGTGGTTATACTGCAAATCGACCATCACCGATAGTCGGATATTGATCCATTGGAGCAGAACATCCAGTTCAAAAAGTATTTCTTTCAGGTAGACTTTCGACTTCATAGCTCTTGCATGTACACCAGTTTAAAGCTTTTCCGGATGATTACAATTCATCCGGTGTCAAACTGTCTCAGATGCAGACCGTTTCACCAACAATCTGGTAGGATCACAGCTGTACAGGAAGGTGGCGGCCACCACAGTTAAAGCTCCCAGGAGGAACATGCTGGAGAGGAAATACCATGTGTTTATAACATACATATAGACACACGAAGTATAATGATGTAAATAGTACATTTGTTTATGAGTATCAGGTTGTCACATTAATTAAATGTTAGGGATAATTCAATGTAATTGAAGTAAGATCTCATTCAGCATTGTTTACTTACGATGTATCCCTTTGTCTTTAGCATTCTATTTCAGTATGGGACCTGATATCCCATTTATCAATAATAATGTATTAATAAAACTCCTATGAAAACAAGTTAGTGATATGTATTGGGGATATCAAATATCAAATAAACAAGTTTGAGTATGTAATTGAAATCTATATTCATATGATCAATAGTAAATAAATACTAATGGTACTATAGATAATTACATTCTACTGAACTATTGTACTAAAACATCCTATAGTCTGAATGTAAAAGGAAGTGCAATAAAAACATTTAGCAGAAGTCCATTGCAATAAAAATGTGACAGATTTAATTTGGTCCCCTTTATCATAAGCATCTTGTCAAAGTAGACTATGTCAGAGCTGAGAGGAAATTGGAATCCTTATATTATCAATTCCATACTCACAATGTGATGTTGAGGTCGGCCAGTATTATATAAGAGACGAGAGTCGAGAGGAGGATGGATATAGCGTTAGCGAATCCTTTCAGGATGTTGTCAGCATACTTCACAACCAGCGACACGACTAGACCAAGAGCTGCCTGTATAGATAATGATATATATATATAATTCCATTTTAAAATACATATAAACTTATTGGGGAAAGCTTAAAAAGTGTTGATATTTGTTTTACATAAATAACATGGAGTGAGATTATTATTATAAACATCTTTTTGGGGGATAGTAAAAAGTAAAATAGAAATATCGCAATAAAACAAACATAAATATTGTAAACCGTATATGAACAAACCCTTTGTCTTCGTAAACTATTAAACCAGGCTTTGGCAAAGTGTGTAACAAGCACACCACCTTGTGAACGATATATTTGTTTGGTAATTAAGGTTTATCTGCCTAATTAATCATAAGCTAATAAAAAACGTGTACAGAATACAATTCCAATCACCTGTTGCAGGACAATCATCCAGGTGATGACGTTGTAGCCTTGGAGGAAACCGCCCTCAAGAATGTCCTCCCAATCCGTAAACACGGCACAAGCGATTGCAAACACAATTCCGGACAGGGCTGTGACATAGATACAAAATCTTGAAAACATTTTTCAGTTCATTATGCTGAATTCTTTATTCAGGAGTAAACTGAACGCCCTTGTGCTTAGGTTTCTTTGTTGAATACTTTACTTGTATTTTATATTTATAATATGGCATTCTTCATAAATAATGTCTTCATACACATGGCTAATGTTATAAAATAATCGAATTTGGCTTGATTCGAAATAATTGTCAATGATTACATTTTCTATCACAAGGTCTCTATGTGTTAATGTTTATTTTGAAACAATTGCCCAAGTTTATGATACAGAGATGTTTATAGCGGCTAAATTACCCATCTGCACATTCCTGACCCACACGGACTGCTGGGTAGATTTCAACACCTTCTCGAAGTAAACTCCCGCGAACCCGCTACTCAGACACATCACTATGACAGCAGATAATCCAGCCAACGAAGAGGCTCGACTGTTGTCATTGGCAACCAAACATTCGTCTCCATGGCAACTCCGTGTGACAGGAATCTAAAGGAAGACATTGTATTTCATGTATATCCAGTGAATATATTGTAAAATGTATATTATAATGAGTTATACCTTTTGTCAGACACGTGCTTTATTATTTACCAAATTTCTTTGTAGTTATTTTTTAAAATAATGTTCTATTTAGTAATGATGTCGTTATCCTTGAACATCCTTATACATGTATCGTAGCATATTATAGAGTTAAGATGTAATGACTCGGAGTAACGGATGCCGTTCAGCAAAATGGTTAATGTTTTAGAGTTATTATATCCCATCGGATTACATGGGCTAACGTGGGTAACATGAATAAAACTTGTGTTTGTGTAAATGTATTTAGGGAATGTTTGGAGACGAAAGCAAAGTTCGCCATGGGACGATCCTTGTATTCAATCGTTTCCCTCAAAACATACCTGGACTAAAGCAACACCCACTGTAAGCAGTATCAGTGACGCCCATTTAAAGTGACCCAAGTTTCTCTTGAGGAACATCACTGAGAACATGGCCGTCGTGAGAATCTTCAGTTGGTATGTCACCTGCGGAGAGTCAAACGCGACAGAGGAGTTATAGTAGTGTATGTAGAGAAATGTGTCAGAGGCAACTAACAAATCCTATTTTAATATGTTGGAATTTTCCCGATGAAGATCTAACGTTAATTTTTTTTTTTTTATTATCGAATATAAAAGGAATATATAGTTCTCTATATTAACCTACTTACATCATAACATTTGAGATAAGGATGAATGTTTGTATCACTAAATATCTAAATTTTATGTTTTCAACTAGCGCTCCAGTGAATATAGAAATCTGAAACCAAATAAACAAGTGAGTGCTTATATTATACTAACAGTACAGCATATCACTGATAAGTCAAGACTGCCATGCGATCCTGATTATTAGTGAGAAGGACACGGACAATGTTACCATTCCATCGATATTCTATGTTTTGTTAGTTTCAGTCATATCAGTTTTTAGGTGTCTTCAAGTCCAGGCAAATATTAATTTGAATTACATAACTTACCTGAAATGTTGCAGCATCCAGATTAGACACAGCTACAAACTGCAGGTTGTTCTGTAGCGTGTACAGACCAGACGGGACCGACAGACGGACAGACTCACGCACCTGCTCACCTATACTGGATGTCAACAGAGACCTGGGGAGGAATTGGTTAATATAATATTGCTATATTGATATTGTGTGATGTATATGTATCCTTAGGTTGATAAAAGCCACTAGTAAACGAGGAAAATTGCAACTGTTCGTATATGCGTATGGTAGATATCATAACGTTACAGGATAATCAAACCCACAACAAACAATAAATATTAGATGATATGGCATTTCCGTAATTCCGTAATTCCCTAATAAACAAGAACATGTTTCTACAACGTGTATTTAGGGAATAGGCTTGTTTGTTTCGTTTCATTATAGTTTTTCGAATTATTCATGCTAAACCGCTCATAAAACTTACCGGTCACCTGTGATGAAGGTCATGAATATGCATATGAGCAACTTGATAATCTCTGATAGGATGACTGCTGTTGACGTCAGATAGCGGTGTCCGCTGACATGCGCTATGCGAGAGTACCGAATGGTCAGGACTAAACATGTTGTCTGAAGAACCAGCGATGCCAGACATGCCACCTTCTTCTTTTCCATGGAAACTATCCCTCGCTGTAAATATAAAATAATGTTGATTAGATGGTCAACCATATACACACCTGTAGCTTCATACCTTCTATCTTCCGATGAAGGAGTAAACATCTACTCATAAACGCTTATATTTTTGTTTAAAAGTATAAAATTGAAATGCAGAAAAAATGCCTTTATATTTTACTTCTAAATGCCAGTCATATATATAATATTGACAGTCACGTCGGCTGTTTGCGAAATCGCCACTGGACAACTAATAAGCCAACACTCTTCCCATTTCCTTGTATAAGGACACGCGACATTCTTTCTCTTTTTACATACTTGTCATGCTGATATGTATTCACACCAAATTCAATTATATTATCTACAACTAAAGCGTGCTACCCCCTAGCGTGAAATATGTCACGTGTGTTATTAAATATTTCAACCTTTCAAACCAGGAAGGAGACACGACCAAACTGTATTGTGATTCTCATGAATTTCAACCTAGCGCCCATGGCGATTTTTGCTTACATTATTTCCCAACCTTTGTCCGTTCACCATGCACAGAATTCACAACCCATTGGAAAGCCACGTGTTTGTCAATGCAGATCTGAATACAGAATTACTTAAAGGGACTTTAATGGTTTACAGAGCTTATTGCACAGTGCGTGAATGTGACAGATCTAATGTTTACGCATGCTTTTCTAAAAATATATCGGGTGTGGCAGAGTTTGATTTACGCTCTAATAACTTCCTGTAAACATGCCCTAATGTATAAACTGCTTAATTGCAAAAGCTTTGTGCAATCCGAAACGCCACTATCGACATCTACACAACAGTGGAAAGATCCCAATGTGTTTACTAAGTTCAATGGTGAAGCGCTGATCTGATACTCGACAGATTGAACATAAAGACTGTGTTGAGTTCCCTCAAAGTTTCCTTTAACTTCTCCTAGAACTAAACTTGATTAACAGATGTAGACTTCTACCTTAATATGTACTTTCACATTTTGTGTCATCCTCGGTTACCCATGGTTTGATATATGCTCCGTTACTCTCCACTATATCACCCAAGGGAAACCTTATCAGGAGAATCTGTGTATATGTATACAGCATTTATGAACTTTTCTGTCAGAGACTAAAATTCATTATCTATCATAAGACAATACGTTAAGTTAAACTAAGTAGACTTACTGTTATCAAAACTAAAAAGATGGAATAGGAAAACGTCATAATGTCAATGTCATAACCATATAAAAACTAGATTAGCGTTTGCGGGACACCGCAAAAGCAGAGCAGCTCCGAAACGTAGGGTCTCGTCTTTCCTTGTACCGCCTTCTAGTCAGCATCAATAAAATGGGAATTATTTTTAAAAAAATGTTTTCAATATTCGAGTTATTACTAATCATCACTAGGGTCACTTTTCACAAGTTTGTTCTTAAAACCTATTTCTTCTTTCAAAATTTGATCAAAGGATGAACGTGGCCTTAACCAATATCTCATGACCTTGACCTTTGACCTTCAAGGTCACACCATCAATGATCATTTTTCATTCCGTATAACAATCATGCAATGACTCAAAGTGTTCATAGTTAAAATATGGCATATTCACAAAAGCATGCTTAAGTTTTGACCTCACTGTGACCTTGACCTTTGGCAGATTTTAGCGAACATTTTTCAAATCTTGGTCTTTCTCCATAGTTCATATATAACAAATAGGAGCCTAATAGCACAAAAAAAGTTTGAAGTTATCATGTTTACAAGGATTGTTGTAGTGATTTCAGAACTCATGACCTTGACCTTTGACCTTGAATGTGAACATGTCAAAATCATTCACCAGGTTTAGAAGAAAGAAGCTATGTATATGAGGTGTTAATACCTTCTTGGAAAAAGGTTATTTAGTGATTTCAGAACTGGTCACCATGACCATATCTCGTGACCTTGACCTTTGATTTTCACGGTCACGCAGTCAATTATCACTTTTCATTGTGTATAACAATCATGTAATGCTTCAAAGTGTTAATAGTTTAAATAAGACATTTTCGCAAAATCATGCTTAAGTTGTGACCTCGCTATGACCTTGACCTTTGACGGATGTTAGCGAAAACCTTTTTAAATCTTGGCCTTCCTCCATAGTTGATATACATCAAAGAAGAGCCTGATAGCACAAATATATTTCAAGTTATCGTGTTTACAAGAATTTTTTTTAGCGATTTCAGAACTCGTGACCTTGACCTTTGACCTTGAATGTGAACATGTCCAAAACATTCCCCAGGGGTATAAATAAGAAGTTATGTATATGAGTTTTCAAAACCTTCTAGGAAAAATAGAGCCATGGGTTCTGTAGCTCATCAGAGTTTATTTTGTTTGATGATGAAGACAGAAATATGTTGTCTCAATATAATGCACAATCCCTAACCCTGACAAATCTTAGTCTTGAAATTGAGAGAGAGCACTCAGCAAGGTCAACTCACAGGAGATTATGCAATATTCTGACCCCTTGGCTCTGGTTACAAGCCAGCTGTGTTTTTTGTGTTTTACCGCCAAATTATGTAATAGACTCTTGCTTGCACTAAACACTGGCAGCACTGATCTAACTGTATAAGGCTTAAAGAGAACAGGCAATGTGATGAATCTCATGGTACATAGTACAATTTTGAATCACCTTGGCTTAACAATCTCGGTTCTAAGCCTTGTCATCCAAACATCTAAACATTCTGAACAAAATATTCCTTCTAGTTTGGTCTGGATGAAAACAGGATTTTAGGTAATGGCCTACGGGGCTCTTATTTGGGGCCACTGGGTCACCAAATCTACAATTTAGAATCTCCATTGGCTAAAGACTCTTTACACAACATGACAACCTTCTAGGTCTTTTCGTTCTGGAGAAGATGAAAATAATCTTATCTTATCATTTCATCACCAGTCATATGCAGTTCACATATCTCATGTAAAATAAAAGAATTCTTAACTCCTCTTCAATTTAGTCCTTTATGACTTGTCACAATTTTCAGTTCATAGGCTATTCAAAAGTTCTCATTTCACATTGATTACATCAATTTGACAAACATGTCCACAATGTAGATTGTTATCTAAAGTCGACATACATTTCAAATAAAGTGGCTGAAGTGTCATAAAATATCAGTTCAAAATTCATTTTCAAAGGTTTTTTTAGGCTGTGGCCCATATTTGGGGTCACAGGGTCACCAAATTTACAAGTTTGAATCCCCATTGGCTAAAGAGTTTGCATACAATATTACAGCCTTCTAGATCTTTTTGTTCCGGAGAAAAAGATGAAAACAGGATTTTAGGTAATGGCCTGTGAGGCCCTTATTTGGGGCCACAGGGTCACCAAATCTACAATTTAGAATCTTCATTGGCTAAAGACTCATTACACAACATGACAACCTTCTAGGTCTTTTCGTTCTGGAGAAGATGAAAATAATCTTATCTTATCATTTCATCACCAGTCATATGCAGTTCACATATCTCATGTAAAATAAAAGAATTCTTAACTCCTCTTCAATTTAGTCCTTTATGCCTTGTCACAATTTTCAGTTCATAGGCTATTCAATAGTTCTTTTTTCACATTGATTACATCAATTTGACAAACATGTCCACAATGTAGATTGTTATCTAAAGTCGACATACATTTCAAATAAAGTGGTTGAAGTGTCATAAAATATCAGTTCAAAATTCATTTTCAAAGGTTTTTTTTAGGCTGTGGCCCATATTTGGGGTCACAGGGTCACCAAATTTACAAGTTTGAATCCCCATTGGCTAAAGAGTTTGCATACAATATTACAGCCTTCTAGATCTTTTTGTTCTGGAGAAAAAGATGAAAACAAGATTTTAGGTAATGGCCTGTGAGGCCCTTATTTGGGGTCACAGGGTCACCAAATCTATAATTTAGAATCTCCATTAGCTAAAGACTCTTTACACAACATGACAACCTTCTAGGTCTTTTCGTTCTGGAGAAAAAGATGAAAATAATCTTATCTTATCATTTCATCACCAGTCATATGCAGTTCACATATCTCATGTAAAATAAAAGAATTCTTAACTCCTCTTCAATTTAGTCCTTTATGACTTGTCACAATTTTCATTTCATAGGCTATTCAACAGTTCTCATTTCACATTGATTACATCACTTTGACAAACATGTCCATAATGTAGATTGTTCTTTCAAGTCGACATACATTTCAAATAAAGTGAAAGAAGTGCACATAAAATATCAGTTCAAAATTCAATTTCGACAGGTTTTTTAGGCTGTGGCCCATATTTGGGGTCTCAGGGTCACCAAATTTACAAGTTAGAATCCCCATTGGCTAAAGAGTTTGCATACAATATTACAGCCTTCTAGATCTTTTTGTTCCGGAGAAAAAGATGAAAACAGGATTTTAGGTAATGGCCTGTGAGGCCCTTATTTGGGGTCACATGGTCACCAAATCTACAATTTAGAATCCCCATTGGCCAAGGAGTCTGTACATATAATTTCAGCTCTCTGGAGTCATTGGTTCTGGAGAAGAAGATGAAAATAGCTTTATAGCTTATGACCCCTGTGGCCCTTATTTGGGGTCACATGGTCACCAAATCTACAATTTAGAATCCCCATTGGCCAAGGAGTCTGTACATAAAATTTCAGCTCTCTGGAGTCATTGGTTCTGGAGAAGAAGATGAAAATAGCTTTTAAGGTTATGACCCCTGGGGCCCTTATTTGGGGTCACAGGGTCACCAAATCTACAATTTAGAATCCCCATTGGCCAAGGAGTCTGTACATACAATTTCAGCTCTCTAGAGTTATTGGTTCTGGAGAAGAAGTCGAAAAAGTGAAAAGTTTACGGACGGACGGACGGACGGACGCCATCCCATGCCATAAGCCCATCGGGCCTTTCAGGCCTGATGAGCTAAAAAAGTAATAGCTAATACAAAACGCGCCGGCGGCGGCGGCGGCGATGGAAACTGCACACAAACTGACTGTAATCCTTTTGCCTTATAGTAAGTGTTTCAAAACTACAATCGCGTTGTGCCCTACAGGAAGTATTCCTGAAAATGGAAGCAAGTTTTGCTTTTCAGTAAGTGTTCCTGAAAACGGAAGCAAGTTTTGCCCTTCAGTAAGTGTTCCTGAAAATGGAAGCAAGTTTTGCTCTTCAGTAAGTGTTCCAGAAAATGAAAGCAAGGTTTGCTCTTCAGTAAGTGTTCCTGAAAATGTAAGCACATTTTTCTTCACAGTAACACAGGGGGTAAGCCCTGTCCATGCTAAACCGGAAGTTGGCAGTCGTCAACAACCATTTTCTCGACAAACAGTAGTTTTTCAACTCGGGTAGGTCCCGAAATTGGTTAGTTTTGAACATTTTCAATTGATGAATAAACTTTTGCCTTGACTTTTGTCTTTTTACCATTATGGAAAAAGCCCGGGTTTACACATGATTTTTGGTCAGTATTTGTTCTGTTATTTTGAGTCAAATCATTCTCTTCCCACAGAGGTTACTCTCTTCAGATTTCCGATACTAACCTCTATTCTTTATCGCTTGAAATCGAGAGCAAAAATGGAGTGTCTCCATTGGTTGAAATAGAATATTTTTGTGCAATCAGCGACGCCGTTGTATAAGTGACTTTTGCCAATGACACATCATGATGAAAAAAAATAAACGTTAGATAACAGTTTTCTCGTTTCATGTGTTTTCCTCGAGATATGGTATTTGATTTTGTGAAAACTATTGGTCATAAACATGCTTACAAATAAAGAAGACCAAATCAGAGACAAATACCAAAAATAGTTCATTTATGTTATTTACATCAAGCATATTCGAAGGACATAATGAGCAAGTCACTCGGTCGACATGGACGCTGTTAGTGAGTTGTCATTGGTTAAGGAGCAGGGATACAGTATGAGGTTCCCATTTCCCCCGCTAGGACATGTTGCTGAAGACCTCGATTTCAAGCTATATAGAACAGAGGTTAGGATCGGAAATCTGAAGGGAGTAACTTCTGTGGAAGAAAATGGAGTCAAATGCGTTCTCAGAACATTACAGGACGTTTAAGATTGAAACTTCGGTTAACTGGTTTGATGGACTGCATGACCCTCTGAATCTTTTCGAAATGTATAGCTACATGACCAGGATTAAAAAAATAGCTTAATGCATCTTGAAATATTTTGTTAATTTGTCATTTGTGAGTGATTTCACAACTTAGGTCACGTCCCAATACTTTACAAGGCATTTTGTTTAGTTAACAGAGATTACAGAAAGCTAATTTAATTAGTGTTCATATCAATCAGTAACACCTACTAAAGCTATGCGCAAATAATGACAAACATATCTAGTCTTAAAATATTGATGACATGTTGCTCGAAAGGATATACTCTTTTCCTCCTGTCCTTTGAACTTTAATAACAATCAACTTTAAAAAAGGTGAAATTAAAAATTATTTAATGCAGAAATATAAATGGTGAAAACAACAGGTTCAATATATCCAAAACAATATTTTCGCCCGATAATTTAAATTTTGGAAATAACTGTCGACAGATTCATTGTTCAATGTCAGTACTATCACAATGTCTTATATTGCTGACAACAGTCAAAGGGGAAATCATTCCTAGACTAATGGATGACCAGACTGTAGTTGAAGATGACATCCATTACATCGTGGTTTGGATAAATCATTGATAGGGATAGTAATAAATTATTATTATATTATTTTTCTAGATAACGATATTTCAAGGTGTAAGAATGACACAAATGACACTATTATTAAAAAAAAAAATGTAGTTAAAACATATAGTCGATGGATTTATATGTTAAACTTGTATTCGTTTGTTTTTTCGACATTTACGCAAATTTTAATATTAGTGTGTACATTAGTTTACCATTTAAATTGTCAATAAAATTGTATGAACAGCGGCAATTAAAATCAATTTAAGTTGCACCTAAACATGTAATATTAGCCCCTACAATGTAAACAAAAAAGGTTTCCTGCATAGCAACTACCATGGACAGTTAGTTTTAGAATTTTTCAACAACATGGACAGTGAGGGAGCAACTACCATCAATGTGTACAGTTTTTAATTGTGCTAATATCTCGGTTTCGATCAATATGTGAAAGCTGTAACTTTGATGCAAGTCCTAAATTATCACATTCGACATAAAATTACACAAAAGCTTGATCCATGTAGATTTGCTGTATTCATGTAGAAAGTTGCCTTTTCGCGGATTTTCTCCCTGAAGGACAATTGACTGGCTCCAAAATGTTAAAATTCTAAACTATATATTACATGTCATGTACAACAGATGTGGCGATTGTAAACTATAGCTATTCAAGAGTTGAAACAAGTTGATATCATTAACATCATTCAATTGAAAATGTTCAAAACTAACCAATTTCGGGACCCACCCGAGTTGAAAAACTACTGTCTGTCGAGAAAATGATTGTTGACGACTGCCAACTTCCGGTTTAGCATGAACAGGGCTTACCCCCTGTGCGTAAGTGTTCCAGAAAATGGAAGCAAGTTTTGCTTTACAGTAATTGTTCCTGAAAATGGAAGCAAGTTTTGCTTTACAGTAAGTGTTCCTGAAAATGGAAGCAAGTTTTGCCCTTCAGTAGGTGTTCCTAAAAAAATGGAAGCAAGTTTTGCTTTACATTAAATGGAAGCAAGGGTTGCTCTTCAGCATTTAGCATTGTGACGTCACGACACGTACACGACAGAAATATGAATTCCCCGTTAATTATCCTACTATATTTAACATGCCTGTCTTTCTATTTTATATCTAGTTTCTGTCCAGATTATGATCAAGTATATGAATATGTATTATGACCATGTTAACTCTATGCTAAGATACACACATGCATACATACATTATATATAATAACGTGTGTTATATATAACGTAAGTATATGTATGTCTAATATATAATATATATATATATATATATATATATATATATATATATATATATATATATATGTATTATGTGTAATCTGTGTATACGTATGAGTGTAACATATTTCTGACATTATTCATTTTCCTGTAATGCAATATAGAACTGTACTAGATACCAACTCTCGTCGTCATTCTAGCATCCGTCCCGGATAACTACTGATATCGATATTTAATGGTAGTAAATGTCATCGATATACACACGTAAACCCGCTCGTTTGTAATTTTAAACATTACAATGTGTGACCTTAATCGGGAACAGCTGTTGTTAATGTTTCGTCTCTGGATCATTGTTCTAGAAACATATTCAACATCTGCATATTTACTGGTTGATTAGACACTATAATAGTGTTACATAAAAAACATTTTGGATGGAACTTTTGTTCATATTGTGGAGTCCAAGCCTAGAAAACTGTATGATAATCGAGTGATCACATGGGCTTCTTTCTATTGTATGTGTATTGGAATTCGGATATATACTCCGATATTGTCAGTTAAGTGACACCGAACATAAGTCTATGAAAGGGATATGCATCTGTGGCAAGGAGATGTTACCAATGAACAACGAACAACACAATTATAATCGTGTATTAGAAGTTGCTAGTTGGGAAGAAATCTCTAATAGCATCATGCAGTGATACGTATATATATCTTCTTGAACGTGAAACTAGCCTTGATTAAAGGCTCCCTCCAATATATTTAAAAATCTTCAATGTTCTCATGTTCTCATTACACATATAGTTGTCATCAATGTGTAACCGTAGAAAACACATAACATATATAAACATATACATTTTGTGATACAACGCATCTCACATTCGGCTCCAACTCTCCTCGTTATAACGTGTTCTCAAGGTCTGTTTCACATCTAGCCCACATTCACTCATTTCAAATAAAGTTCTCAACCATGTGTATCCATACATAAATCATGTAACATTTATAAACTTCCATAGGTGCATTTTTGATACAACGCATTACACCTTCGGCTCTTGTAGAAGGAAATCCAACCCTTCTCGTTATAACGCGTTCTCAAGGTCTGTTTCTCAAAGCAGTGCCTTTCCCGCTGTACAACTCTCTTTAACTAGCGTACATGATCTTACCTCTACCGACAGTCTCTTTGACCGAATAGATAGGCTTCGATAGTATCCATGGACCTAATTCCCGCAAAATCTAACAAATATTCGGCTATATCCGAGTGGAATGTCGACACCCACAGACACTAGTACATGTAGGTCTACGCGAGCAGCTTTAAGCGCAGTGGATGATCAAGCGTGGAGCGACAGTATCTGTTGTGGGCCCCCGGCAGACGTCATGCATGTCCCGCCTCAACAATTACTTACTCCAGTATATTTCTATATACATACACTGTGGCCTGTAACTGAATAAGTATATGAATACTGTCTTATATATTCACTTTTCGTATGAAATGCTTTCTCTAAATGTTAAACGACTTTGCAATGAAATTAACCAACTAGAGTATACGAGCAATATATATATATATATATATATATATATATATATATATATATATATTACCTCTTTGTTTTTACATGCGTGGGTTTTTCTTGCTATATCCCTTTACATCAATGTGTGTAGTATCCAATAACATATTTTCTAAGTAGGATATATATCTTTGGCACGAACATAATATATGAATAACGTAGAGATTGTTTATGGTCTCATGTCAGCAAATGACACCGACTCAAACTTTCCCATTGTATTACACTACGTACTTACGTTTAATATTGACATGTTTGTAAGAAGAATAATAAAAGAGTAAATAATATTTTCATTCCTTATATTGTCTTTTACGTAACTGTTATCAATGTATGCGAATGATATTTTCGATACGGGATAACATATGGGAGAAAGAAGAAATGTACCATTTGAACATGTTAAAATGATCAGCCCTTATTCATTTGGTCTG
This sequence comes from Gibbula magus, assembly GCA_936450465.1. Classification (NCBI taxonomy): domain Eukaryota; kingdom Metazoa; phylum Mollusca; class Gastropoda; order Trochida; family Trochidae; genus Gibbula; species Gibbula magus. Next base: position 27,029,153 of record OW388292.1, read on the forward strand.
GTATTAATACATTTAATCAGTTCTGGAGATTGTGGCATTTACTTGGTGTTTCTAATAGTAATGTATCTTATATAATGTACCTTGAACTATACAACACGCGTGTACTCTATAACATGTGTTCTATCCATACTTTCCTGGGAAATATAATGTACTACTTTATGTACCTTATAACATTAACCTGTATCATATACCTTACATAATCCACCTTATAGCAATACATTGCTAAGAAATATAATTTGTGTATGTACCAACATTATCTATCGTATGAAATAGTCTCCTTATTATTATTGACGCTATGAAATATGTGTGAAAATGCAAATACATAACTTCGTTAAATATGAACAGCTTGCATCTCAGTGGAATATATGTCAAATAAATGTATATAATGAATTATAATCATGTAACATGTAACATGTAGCATTTCTGCATATCCCCAATATCAAAAACATTTAAATCGGCGAAGGGCTGCTATCTTTATATCTATATATTATATATATGTTAAACGTTGTTGTCGTGATTATTTCAGTAAGATATTTATCGAAAATTAACTTATAATAACATGACGTCTAATTTTACAGAAATAATAACAGCATTACTTACCATTGCAGCGTTTGAAATGACCCGTTCTATGTCAATATATCAATATATATTATTTACATACATCTGTTTCAACAGTGAACGTGTCAATACTTCACACGAACACGAAATTATAGATCCAGTATCATTGATTATAGAGTCAATGAAGAAGAACGGGTGGTTGTAGGTAATAATCTTGCTTATCCTTTACATTTATGAATGGACACCAATAGACTGTGATTCAGTCTACACTGACACGAAGCTGTACATATACGGGACACACATGCCCTGGTTAGGGAATAATTCCGAAGATGAGATGATATAGACGATAAGCACTCATTATCAGTCACGAAATCTGTCACTTTCAGCAACGAACATTCTCCCTTTCACCAGTGAAATCCTTAATTTTCCGTAACGAAACGCTCTATCCGTGATAAAATTACACAGTTTTAGTAATGAACCATATTTCATTTTCAGTCCAAAAAATATAAAGTAACGAAATAACTCATTATCAGTAACAAAAACACCGACCCTAACAATCCATCACTTATAATAACGAAACGCCCCACTGTAAGTAATGAATAATTCACTTTCAATAACGAAATCAAGCACTTTCAGTACAGAAATCACCCGCTTTCAATAACGAAATCACGTACGTTCAATAATGAAATCACTCACTTCTTTCAATAACTATATCACTCATTTCCAGTAATGAAATCACTCATTTTCATTAACTATATCACTCAGTTTCAGCAATGAAATCGTTCGTTTTTGATGACGATTCATTCTGTAACTTTGGAAATTCACAACCTATTTCATCACTCATTTTCTTGGTAATAAAATCACCAACTTTTTTTATAACGATATCACTCATTTTCAGTAGCGGTATTTAAATTTACCACCTTCAGTTAGGAACCACGACTTAAAGTAACGAAAGCCCCCATTTTCAGTACGTTACAGTGACGATATCGTCCATTTTTTGTAACGAAATTACACACCTTCAGTAACGAAATCACCCATTTTCAGTAATGAAATCACCCACCTCCAGTAACGAACCCGTCACTCACTTTCAGTAGCGAAGTCACTCACTCAATAACAGTCGATCAATCGAGTGATAAACAGTCTATACTGCACTGTGACACGAAGCTGGAGGTCCGGTATCACACATGAAGATGAACAGATAACACGACTACGCTAGAACAGCTTTGCTTACATTAAACAGGTGTCATTGTAACCTAGGGGAGTTTATCATTGCATTAGTACATGATTATCTATATTATCAAGAAATGTCATATATTGATTTTATTTTGTAACTTCCCATGTTAATACGTCAATGTGTGAAGACTTCATAACCTATATCGATATACTTATACGTATAATGACTGCATCTGAGGAGCGTGTCACAAGAAATATGATCTGGATAAATAAATAAATAAATAAATAAATAAATAAATAAATAAATAAATAAATATAGTATGGTTTGACTTGATCAATCTCCTTAATAACATGAGAAAATATAAGACAGATACACATTAAGTCACACGAGAAACCAACTCAGTTTAAAACTTTGGTAAAAAAATGATATGACTTATTTTACATGGCGATGCAGGTCTCTCTATCTTTGAAAATCAGAATTAGATCGGTGTCGCTGATGACCAGTGCAAATTCATGGTGAATTAAAGCTATGCCACAGAGAAATGATCAATGAGCACCAGTCGAACATTCAGATTCTGAAATGGTGTTTTTGAAATTTGAATAATGAAAATAAAATTAAAAATGAGCCTCTGACATGTGTTTATTTCAACCTGAGCTCTGTAGACTTGCTTCGTTGTAGACCTGCATCGGCTCTTAAAAGAAAAAGGTATCTAGATGTCAGACAGAGTACCTTGTTATCCACTGATACTATTGCTCCCATACACGCATCTGCCCTTTCGTTCTTCCAACATTCCTTTATTCATTGTGTGTGTGTTTTAATTAGGGTAGTAACACAGAGCAAGAGTTTCTGTATAAACTCTTATTTTTTGTGAACATAAATGACGTTTCGGAGTTTATGCTATCGATATAGGTTATTGTTATCACTTGATTGTATTAGTGTCTTGCGTATAGGTTTTGAATTATTAATGAAAAGCTTCTTTAAATATCATTGATTCACTATTTACGTTTAAAGCGAAATATATCCTTCTGACATGTATCTTTCAGCCTTTGATTCGAAATTTTATCAGTAATAATTTTGAATGTATATTTTTAATATTATAGAATAATCCACGTTTGATTCCAAAATTATGTCAAGTCTATATTATGTATTTAAGTTTGAAATGTCGTTTATAAAGCAACCGTATTGATTTTTACGCAGAGGCGTATTTTAAATGTACACAATAGCCACGACTAACTCCATTGGGTGACATGTCTTCTATTATTATTCTGTGAAAGGTTAAATATGTTTATTGATTTTGAAATTTAAAAAAAAAAAAAATAAATAGACAGCCAGTCACAGAATCTCTGTAACTCGTGTTGTCGTCGAAACACTCTATCATACAAGCTGTGGTTACCGAAGCATTTCCGTTCTGAAATATACTCGATGAAATCAAATTCTCTTTGTCATTATACGTTAAACATTCATTCATGTTTGTATAAGCAATTTAAGGAAAACTTTGGATTGGAAAGTTATTTAGTTAATGTTTTGAATTTCAAACATAGATGTGCACTAAGTTGATTAAGACTATCGTCCCACACATTATTAATTGAAACAGGTAAATATAGTAGCAGTAGAATTCCAAGAGATCAACGATTATGTATGCATTGTCATCTTCACGAGATCGAAGATGAATTTCACTTTTTACTACAATGTCCATTGTACTCTCATTTGAGATCTGTCCACTTAAAGAAATAATATTGTAATCGCTATTCCGTTTATAAATTTACACAATTATTGTCATCAGAAAATATTAATATTCAGCGCTCCCTGAGTAAATTTGTGTATGAAGCTTTTCAATTAAGAAACAACAATTAATACATCATTGTCGATTGTTTACCTCAGCACCGTATCATGTATTATTAACAATGTATGGCCAGAGGCCAAACTTGGCTTGCGCTAATAAAATCTGTCTGTCTGTCTGTCTGTCTGTCTGTATTATACATTTTAAATGATTAAATAGAATTTTGGTTACGGATAAATCAAATTACTAGTATGCGTTTTAAAGTTTCAGTTAATGTTGCAAAACACGTGAGTATATATGACTAATAAATAATTCCGATTTTGATCGTATTTCTGGAAATGGTTTCTTTTTTTATTTATATTTGAAGTAGTATCGTGTTTTAAATATTCTCCAAATATTGCCGTTGTGATACGTCCGTTGTTATTTATAAATTCTGAAAATAAAAGTCCTTTTGTCCAAATTTCCACACAAATAATTTCAAAATACGATTGCTAATTTAACCTTAATTCCTTTGAACCTTCCATGTTCCACCTTCCAATCTCATTGAAATCAGAGCGAACGTACTCGTACCTCGCTGCGTTCTGAGATGGGGCATGCAATATCCCGTGTATATTTATTTACGATTTGTTTATCATTTGAGCAAACAATGGGGGTAAATCAGATCTTCAAAAGTGTCGCAAAAAGTGTAAATATAATCTTCTAATCTACTTCAATTTTTGTATTTTTTAATGTTGACACAGATCATATTTCAGGATTAAATCTTCATTTCAATGTGAATATAAAGCACGCATAGATACTTTTTATTGCAAGCTTTATAACAATTTGATACCTCTGCATCATATAAAATATTCAAAATATTCCAATACGATACCTCTGCATTTCATAAATATTCAGAGTTAAAACAGCTGAAGGGTGTCGACAAAACGCTTGATGAGTCATTTAGAGCGCCTTGACATTATTCACAGGAATGACATTTTGAAGAAAAAAAACGTTTGTTAAAAGAGGTTTGTTAACATCATTACACCAAACATGCTTGATGTCTTCCCCATCAGTGCTCTGACGCAACATTTTCTCTTTTATTTTTACGAAATATGGGAAAATGGTTATAAATTCCCAACAGCTGCCGAGAGTCTTTTTTTGTCTGTATTAGTTTGTTTTCATTATTTAATTACAAAACAGATCTAGTTGGGGTATTAAGAAATATTGCATTTTGTGAGACTACTTACTTATCTGTATACAAACAACACATATTTTACCTTTTCGCTAAGGCTTCTTTAAAATAAGGTAACCTTAGAGCTCTGTGTAATGGAACCCTGTTGTAACGAGATCAACAAATACATCTATGTACACCTACATGCATGACGAGTGCTCACAATTCAAACGTTTTGAATATTACTGTGGCATCAGTGATTGTGTTAATTGCATAGGTAAACTTCAGTCGTGGTTGCCAGGTGCACGGGAGAGTAATGCTTCACGGACTTCATACGTTAATACTCACGTTAAATAGGCGACACTGAAGGTGTGCAGTCTGAATACCTTGATTTGATATATTTAGCAAATGTTTGTATGGTCTTTACATTTAACTAACCAAGATTGCATATTCCACTATATCAAACTAAATATTTACTTCTGAAGTAGTGTTCTGAGCATGCATGGGAATCCAAATACACGAACATAATCTTCTTAGGCAGATCTAATTTTCAGAAAGGTAGATTTAACCACCAACTGAGGCAGTGTTTGCTTAGAGCGTGATTCGTATCGTAAACATTTGCAAGTAGGTATCTGTGTCACTTGAACTCCTTCGGGTGTAAACGTTGATGATGAAATCATCTCATTATATACTTGAATGAACATGGTCGCCACTCAACCGTGTCAAGAGGGCAATTCAGCAAATACGTTGAAATTATTCTCGTTAAAAATCTCCTTCGCACATGTAGCAATGCATTATGTATTGTTTCTTTGTTATTTTCATTTTGTTCACATACATGTTATGTTCTTGAAAATATAACGCTTAAAATTCGACAATCCACGTGTCATGATATTTTTAAATTCGAGAAGACATGCAACCACTACAGTTGCACCACTAGCGACACGTTTATTACAGACTGACATTGCCATTTGAAAAGCTGTTAGATTCGTTTCCATGGAAACGGCATATCTTGTGTAGCTACATCTCAAATTTAAGAAGAAGACAAAGGAATTTCAGTTGCGACTGTCATTAATGAATAATAACAACTTAGCATATGCAGATTACGCACACCAAATGATAACATATGTTACAAACACATGGCATCACGTCTATATCTAGAACAAATCATCTTACCGTTATCGATGAACAAAGTAGGCGAACACGCCATATTGAGAGCCGAACACCAGGATACGTCTTGGCCATGCGATGGTTCCTAGGTACGAGTTTGGTTCCCAAAGCAGTATGGGACACTGATGTCAAGAAAAAGGACTGAGGCCCATCGTCTACAGGATACATCGCCGTATGTCAGATCTAGGGACGCCCAGCTGGCTGAGACACACAGGTGGTGTGCTGTACTCTGGTGTACGTTGTCTGCACACAAAGCTGCTGTAGCGTGGGTAGGGGCCGACTGCAATGGGGACTGTGACTCGGGGCGAACTGCCGTACAGTGACAGCGAGTTGACCGACCCTCAGGGTATTTTTTGAAGTGATCTCTCTTTGAAAGATAGTGTAAAACTTAAAGGGTGTGACTCCTAGACTAGCATTTAGTCTGTTTTTATTATTTCTATAAAATAAACACGAGAGCAGTGATAAAGTCAGATTGTAAGCATCACAGACTGGATTAATACCAAGTCTCTGATTTGTTTTAAAAAATGTATTTATTCATTCGAAACATTTTATCAAATATTTAAAAGAAGTCTGAGAGAAATTGGAGTTAATATAAATTTGTTTTTCAGGAGGATTTCAATTTAAGTTTCCGTTTTGAGTGAAGTTCGTCGAAAGTGTTTAATAAAAGCCAGGCTGTGAGTAAGACAATTCGCGGATTATAGCACTTAAGTATTTTAATTCTTCTTATTTCAGCAAATGTAAGCTTTAATCATTTGCTTTGGACAAAAAATGCAAACAGTTGGAGTACAGCTGAGCTAATATAAAGTAAGGCTGAACAATTTTACATTGATCCAACGAGAACTTATTTTATGATAATTAGTTATCCTTTACTATTTAACATGGAAATCTATAGAAATAACATCACTGTCCGTTAACGTATGGTACGGCACTGTACATGCATTTTTTACAGACTAGTATTCATCTTTATACAAAGTTTTTTTTTAATGTTGCCATGTATTTACCATGTTCTTTGATAGACAATAATCTCTTGAGATGCGTTACTGTCTGATATACTAGCTCTCTTCAGGTCCCAAATTGTCTTTGAATGAATATAATCTTGCAAGATTCTTTCTTATCAGAATATGTGTTGTCCTTATTAGCTATTTCGTGGTTACATTCCTCAAGCTCTAATATTTGTCATATAGGAGATGTGCACATTCGTTTTCAACTAACCGTTAACCGTGAATGTTTTTAAAAAAATAATAACGGCAATTTTCTTATTTTCTAATAGCTTATGCTTCACTTGAAGCATGTTCTGGCACGAGATCTTTGCATTGCATATAGATGTGATAAGGCGTGGAAACGGGGTTTACATGTTGTGTTCTTACAGAGAATCGTCGCATTGCATAGATTTGATATGGCTTGGAAAAGGGTTTACATTTTGTTTTCTTATAGATAATCATCGTTATGATATGAACTGTACTATTGGCACTCGTTATTTAAAATGACAAGTCTCAATGTTGTTCACCATTATATGGCAATTTAATGTGTATTAAGAAAATTATAATGTATACATGACAAAACCTCATAAGCAATACATTCTCTTCCCACAGAGTTTAATGCCTTCAGATTTTAAATCATAACCTCTGTTCTACTGTGAGATCTTTCTCGGCTAGAAATTCAGTGTCCTGATTGGTTGCATTTGAATCTAGTTGTGCAATCAGCGACGCCGTTGAAAAGGTGTCATTTGCTAATGACACGCTATATAATGCTATTTTTGAAACAGAAACGTAAGATAAGCGTTTTCTCGTTTATTGTTTTCCTCGAAATGTGCTATTTGATTTGTGAAAACAATAATAATCATAAAATGCTGATAAAAAGAAGACCAAATCAGAGACAGAAACCGAAAATAATATATTTGTATTATTCATTTCAGACATATTCGAAGGACATATGCTAATTAAAGCTAATCAAAGTCTGAGATCTTTTGAAATACCGCGGTCGTTGTAAACGATGTAGCCGATGTAAAATGTGACTTCATTGGATAAAAGGAGAGAATATTATAGGTAGTATCCTTTTTGCCGCTAGGGGATTTTTTAAGAAACGACAAAGCCCTCATAGTAGAACAAAGGCTAGAATCCGGCGAAATCTGAAGGGAGTAAACTCTGTGGGAATTAAGAGAATGTCAGCAATATTTCAGATATCCACCTCTTCTCGAAAAGCGGCTGTGAAAATAAAAAAAGAGACATTTTAAGTTTAGAATTGTTGACATAAGATAAAAAATATACATGAAAAAATAAATAAGTGAAAATTTCATTTAAAAAATTGAACAAGGTTATCTAGAATTGAGAGAACCAAGAAATAAATATTCTAGACTTGATTCGGCTCGTTTATACGCGAGGAACTGGAGGAGACGACTATACGGTTCTTGACATTTGAACACGTGGCTCCGCGCTCAGTAATGTGTAAATACTTCAGCGTATTGAATATATACATGTATGTTACGTGTGAACGGATTGATAAATATTGACACACAGAGATATCAAAACATGGCATTACTACGGGAGCCATTCACGATTAGGGAGAGATATGTGAGAATAGTTTAGTTTTGTGAATAGCTATTCAAAGTTTGTGAAAGTCCCTTGGTCAATATTTGAGAGATTAGCCTCTACCTGCGAAGACGCTGTACTTAAATACAGGTAAATGAGTATCCAGAAGGCTTTATATTTGGTTGTGTAGGCTACGAATCTTCCAACCTGTACACATACCTCCAAAAGATCAATTATTATCGGTGTTCGTATTTGGCGGTAATATGATCGGGATCCATAAATCACCACTAATTGTACTCTATATTTTCACGATAATTCTCAAACCATTTCAGCAAATTACCGTTTATAACATATCTTTTCAATTAATGTATAATACCCTTCTGCCAAAAGTCTCACTAGTAGAGATTACATTTTAAACTGTTCTGCTACCCACACCCTGAAACAACATTAAAGGTGACGCGAGTAGATATAGAATATAAACACTTTACACTTACACTGAAATCAGACGTTTTCAGAGGCTTATTTCTTTTCCATCATTTTCTAAACATTTCCCTTTATGAGCAAAAGAATTTAAGATACGCAACACGAGTAATGTTGTCATATTTTCAAATGTGTAGATAACTACATGGGTATAGTTTGACTACCTGAAGTATTGATTGATTAGTATAACGTCCAGCATTATACGTTCACCTTCTCTACAGTGCAAAAGTATCAGGTAAGTGACAATGTGTTTAGTCCTTTGAATTTGCGCAAATTGTTATCAAGAAGATATTTTCATGCACCTGTTATGAGATTTGACAAAATGTCCACTTTCAGAAAAAGAGCTTGAAGAACAAGTGTCTGGTACTTGAACGGGTAGGCCTACACATACGACAATTCTTTCACTGCCAAATGGCCCATACACGGAAAGACGAAAATGGAAAAACGAAATAGAGAAAGTCCAACTCATAATATACAAGCAAGACTTTTGGACAACTAATTGTATGTACAGTATGCGAATCCGGCTTCTTTGTGTCCTTATTCGTTATCCGAATGTATAAATCGTAAGAAAGCAATCCGCTTATCGTTTGCATACAGTAATTAAAGGGACTGAAGAACGTTTTTTTGGCAATTTTATTTTTTCAAATTTCCCATTTTTAATCATAATTTATGTTATTTATATTTACTTAAGAGGCTAAAACATCTTATTACACAAACAAATTATTCGTAGTGGTATTAACGGTGGTGTGTATAAAGCAAAAATTGCATGGCGGCCATTTTATTGTGAACACATTTTATTATTTCAAAAACGATTCCCGTGGCTTTACAGAACCTTGTACACTCATTTTTAACTTGATTTTCCGAAGTGGGAAGGGTGGTTCACTATTGGTGAGATTATTTTTCAAATACATTTCATCGACTTGTTTGAGCGAAAAAGAACTTGTAAAAGACTTAATGTAAAACTTGAAGAAATTTAAATTTAAACTAATTCACATAAAAAAAAGTTCACACCTATTGTGTTTTATTCTCTCCCATGATACATACCATTTTAGAATGGCAGCTAACATTTATCCAGCAGACCGTTGATATATTGGCTAAATACATTACAGGCTGAAGCATGGGGAATCTCAGCTCTGTATTGATCTGAGTAATTAGTGCGGGTAGAGTTCCGTCCCTTACATCACACAATAAGCGCCTTATCGTGTCAGTTAAATCTTACATTACTTCGGATCTCTAAACGGACAACAAGCTCATTAGTTCGAAGAAGATCCAGGCCGGCCCTGTGGCGCAACGGTAGCGCGTCTGACTCCAGATCAGAAGGTTGCGTGTTCAAATCACGTCGGGGTCACAGAAAGTTTTGCAAAACAGCACTTGTCTCATTTTCAAGAAGCTGGTTGAAGATATTTCCTGACATCGACCAGATGTCGTGCAAAAGTATGGTTATTTAATTCAACCTGAACATTTTATTTATACCATTTGAATGAGAACGGGAATATTTTCTGGGTAACAACTTCTTTAATGTGGGAATACAAGACGTTGCGGAGTTTATACTCACTCCTTCATCAGGTGGATTGTATAGAAATAACAAAACCATTTGAATAGGTAAAACAGATTTTTTAAAATACCTTGAAAATTAATAAATTTGTTATTCCCAAATGAAGCTGTACTCTATTAGTAGTCTCTTTCTGTACTTGATGCCTCATATTTCTCAATATTTTACTCACACAAAATTCATTTGTATAGACTGCTGAGATGAACACTTAGATATACAAATGTGAGAGATGAAATGCAAAAGTTGCTCAATTTCAAAGACAAAATACAGCTTAAACTAGATGAATGAATAAGTCTACATAGATCATATTGACAAAATATTCGTGCACCATTTTATCCATCTTCTATGAACCTTATATTGACTATGAAAAACTGTTTCAATTTTCAACTTTTTATTTTCAAAACGCTGACAGAACGGGACGGACAGCTAGGCCATAACATCATCCATTACTCTCAGATCGGCCCTTTTGCGCAACGGTAGCGCGTCTGACTCCAGATCAGAAGGTTGCGTGTTCAAATCACGTCGGGGTCACAGAAAGTTTTGCAAAACAGTACTTATCTCATTTTCAAGAAGCTGGTTGAAGATATTTCCTGACATCGACCAGATGTCGTGCAAAAGTATGGTTATTTAATTCAACCTGAACATTTTATTTATACCATTTGAATGAGAACGGGAATATTTTCTGGGTAACAACTTCTTTAATGTGGAAATACAAGACGTTTCGGAGTTTATACTCACTCCTTCATCAGGTGGATTGTATAGAAATAACAAAACCATTTGAATAGGTAAAACAGATTTTTAAAAATATCTTGAAAATTAATAAATTTGTTATTCCCAAATGAAGCTATACACTATTAGTAGTCTCTTTCTGTACTTGATGCCTCATATTTCTCAATATTTTACTCACACAAAATTCATTTGTATAGACTGCTGAGATGAACACTTAGATATACAAATGTGAGAGATGAAATGCAAAAGTTGCTCAATTTCAAAGACAAAATACAGCTTAAACTAGATGAATGAATAAGTCTACATAGATCATATTGACAAAATATTCGTGCACCATTTTATCCATCTTCTATGAACCTTATATTGACTATGAAAAACTGTTTCAATTTTCAACTTTTTATTTTCAAAACGCTGACAGAACGGGACGGACAGCTAGGCCATAAAATCATCCATTACTCTCAGATCGGCCCTGTGGCGCAACGGTAGCGCGTCTGACTCCAGATCAGAAGGTTGCGTGTTCAAATCACGTCGGGGTCACAGAAAGTTTTGCAAAACAGCACTTATCTCATTTTCAAGAAGCTGGTTGAAGATATTTCCTGACATCGACCAGATGTCGTGCAAAAGTATATTGTTATTTAATTCAATCTGGACATTTTATTTATATACCATTTGAATGAGAACGGGAATATTCTCTGGGTAACAACTTCTTTAATGTGGGAATACAAGACGTTTCGGAGTTTTTACTCACTCCTTCATCAGGTGGATTGTATAGAAATAACAAAACCATTTGAATAGGTAAAAAATATTTTTTAAAATACCCTTGAAAATTAATAAATTTGTTATTCCCAAATGAAGCTATACTCTATTAGTAGTCTCTTTGTGTACTTGATGCCTCATATTTCTCAATATTTTCCTCACACAAAATTCATTTGTATAGACTGCTGAGATGAACACTTAGATATACAAATGTGAGAGATGAAATGCAAAAGTTGCTCAATTTCAAAGACAAAATACAGCTTAAACTAGATGAATGAATAAGTCTACATAGATCATATTGACAAAATATACCTGCACCATTTTATCCATCTTCTATGAGCCTTATATTGACGATGAAAAACTGTTTCAATTTTCAACTTTTTATTTTCAAAACGCTGACAGAACGGGACGGACAGCTAGGCCATAAAATCATCCATTACTATCAGATCGGCCCTGTGGCGCAACGGTAGCGCGTCTGACTCCAGATCAGAAGGTTGCGTGTTCAAATCACGTCGGGGTCACAGAAAGTTTTGCAAAACAGCACTTATCTCATTTTCAAGAAGCTGGTTGAAGATATTTCCTGACATCGACCAGATGTCGTGCAAAAGTATGGTTATTTAATTCAACCTGAACATTTTATTTATACCATTTGAATGAGAACGGGAATATTTTCTGGGTAACAACTTCTTTAATGTGGGAATACAAGACGTTGCGGAGTTTATACTCACTCCTTCATCAGGTGGATTGTATAGAAATAACAAAACCATTTGAATAGGTAAAAAAGATTTTTTAAAATACCTTGAAAATAAATAAATTTGTTATTCCCAAATGAAGCTGTACTCTATTAGTAGTCTCTTTCTGTACTTGATGCCTCATATTTCTCAATTTTTTACTCACACAAAATTCATTTGTATAGACTGCTGAGATGAACACTTAGATATACAAATGTGAGAGATGAAATGCAAAAGTTGCTCAATTTCAAAGACAAAATACAGCTTAAACTAGATGAATGAATAAGTCTACATAGATCATATTGACGAAATATTCGTGCACCATTTTATCCATCTTCTATGAACCTTATATTGACTATGAAAAACTGTTTCAATTTTCAACTTTTTATTTTCAAAACGCTGACAGAACGGGACGGACAGCTAGGCCATAACATCATCCATTACTCTCAGATCGGCCTTTTGCGCAACGGTAGCGCGTCTGACTCCAGATCAGAAGGTTGCGTGTTCAAATCACGTCGGGGTCACAGAAAGTTTTGCAAAACAGTACTTATCTCATTTTCAAGAAGCTGGTTGAAGATATTTCCTGACATCGACCAGATGTCGTGCAAAAGTATGGTTATTTAATTCAACCTGAACATTTTATTTATACCATTTGAATGAGAACGGGAATATTTTCTGGGTAACAACTTCTTTAATGTGGAAATACAAGACGTTTCGGAGTTTATACTCACTCCTTCATCAGGTGGATTGTATAGAAATAACAAAACCATTTGAATAGGTAAAACAGATTTTTAAAAATATCTTGAAAATTAATAAATTTGTTATTCCCAAATGAAGCTATACACTATTAGTAGTCTCTTTCTGTACTTGATGCCTCATATTTCTCAATATTTTACTCACACAAAATTCATTTGTATAGACTGCTGAGATGAACACTTAGATATACAAATGTGAGAGATGAAATGCAAAAGTTGCTCAATTTCAAAGACAAAATACAGCTTAAACTAGATGAATGAATAAGTCTACATAGATCATATTGACAAAATATACCTGCACCATTTTATCCATCTTCTATGAGCCTTATATTGACGATGAAAAACTGTTTCAATTTTCAACTTTTTATTTTCAAAACGCTGACAGAACGGGACGGACAGCTAGGCCATAAAATCATCCATTACTCTCAGATCGGCCCTGTGGCGCAACGGTAGCGCGTCTGACTCCAGATCAGAAGGTTGCGTGTTCAAATCACGTCGGGGTCACAGAAAGTTTTGCAAAACAGCACTTGTCTCATTTTCAAGAAGCTGGTTGAAGATATTTCCTGACATCGACCAGATGTCGTGCAAAAGTATGGTTATTTAATTCAACCTGAACATTTTATTTATACCATTTGAATGAGAACGGGAATATTTTCTGGGTAACAACTTCTTTAATGTGGGAATACAAGACGTTGCAGAGTTTATACTACTCCTTCATCAGGTGGATTGTATAGAAATAACAAAACCATTTGAATAGGTAAAACAGAGTTTTTAAAATAGGCCTACCTTGAAAATTAATAAATTTGTTATTCCCAAATGAAGCTATACTCTATTAGTATTTTCTTTCTGTACTTGATGCCTCATATTTCTCAATATTTTACTCACACAAAATTCATTTGTATAGACTGCTGAGATGAACACTTAGATATACAAATGTGAGAGATGAAATGCAAAAGTTGCTCAATTTCAAAGACAAAATACAGCTTAAACTAGATGAATGAATAAGTCTACATAGATCATATTGACAAAATATTCGTGCACCATTTTATCCATCTTCTATGAACCTTATATTGACTATGAAAAACTGTTTCAATTTTCAACTTTTTATTTTCAAAACGCTGACAGAACGGGACGGACAGCTAGGCCATAACATCATCCATTACTCTCAGATCGGCCCTTTTGCGCAACGGTAGCGCGTCTGACTCCAGATCAGAAGGTTGCGTGTTCAAATCACGTCGGGGTCACAGAAAGTTTTGCAAAACAGTACTTATCTCATTTTCAAGAAGCTGGTTGAAGATATTTCCTGACATCGACCAGATGTCGTGCAAAAGTATGGTTATTTAATTCAACCTGAACATTTTATTTATACCATTTGAGTGAGAACGGGAATATTTTCTGGGTAACAACTTCTTTAATGTGGGAATACAAGACGTTGCGGAGTTTATACTCACTCCTTCATCAGGTGGATTGTATAGAAATAACAAAACCATTTGAATAGGTACAAAAGATTTTTTAAAATACCTTGAAAATTAATAAATTTGTTATTCCCAAATGAAGCTGTACTCTATTAGTAGTCTCTTTCTGTACTTGATGCCTCATATTTCTCAATATTTTACTCACACAAAATTCATTTGTATAGACTGCTGAGATGAACACTTAGATATACAAATGTGAGAGATGAAATGCAAAAGTTGCTCAATTTCAAAGACAAAATACAGCTTAAACTAGATGAATGAATAAGTCTACATAGATCATATTGACGAAATATTCGTGCACCATTTTATCCATCTTCTATGAGCCTTATATTGACGATGAAAAACTGTTTCAATTTTCAACTTTTTATTTTCAAAACGCTGACAGAACGGGACGGACAGCTAGGCCATAAAATCATCCATTACTCTCAGATCGGCCCTGTGGCGCAACGGTAGCGCGTCTGACTCCAGATCAGAAGGTTGCGTGTTCAAATCACGTCGGGGTCACAGAAAGTTTTGCAAAAGTTTTGTCTCATTTTCAAGAAGCTGGTTGAAGATATTTCCTGACATCGACCAGATGTCGTGCAAAAGTATGGTTATTTAATTCAACCTGAACATTTTATTTATACCATTTGAATGAGAACGGGAATATTTTCTGGGTAACAACTTCTTTAATGTGGGAATACAAGACGTTGCGGAGTTTATACTCACTCCTTCATCAGGTGGATTGTATAGAAATAACAAAACCATTTGAATAGGTAAAACAGAGTTTTTAAAATAGGCCTACCTTGAAAATTAATAAATTTGTTATTCCCAAATGAAGCTGTACTCTATTAGTAGTCTCTTTCTGTACTTGATGCCTCATATTTCTCAATATTTTACTCACACAAAATTCATTTGTATAGACTGCTGAGATGAACACTTAGATATACAAATGTGAGAGATGAAATGCAAAAGTTGCTCAATTTCAAAGACAAAATACAGCTTAAACTAGATGAATGAATAAGTCTACATAGATCATATTGACAAAATATACCTGCACCATTTTATCCATCTTCTATGAGCCTTATATTGACGATGAAAAACTGTTTCAATTTTCAACTTTTTATTTTCAAAACGCTGACAGAACGGGACGGACAGCTAGGCCATAAAATCATCCATTACTCTCAGATCGGCCCTGTAGCGCAACGGTAGCGCGTCTGACTCCAGATCAGAAGGTTGCGTGTTCAAATTACGTCGGGGTCACAGAAAGTTTTGCAAAACAGCACTTGTCTCATTTTCAAGAAGCTGGTTGAAGATATTTCCTGACATCGACCAGATGTCGTGCAAAAGTATGGTTATTTAATTCAACCTGAACATTTTATTTATACCATTTGAATGAGAACGGGAATATTTTCTGGGTAACAACTTCTTTAATGTGGAAATACAAGACGTTTCGGAGTTTATACTCACTCCTTCATCAGGTGGATTGTATAGAAATAACAAAACCATTTGAATAGGTAAAAAAGATTTTTTAAAATAGGCCTACCTTGAAAATTAATAAATTTGTTATTCCCAAATGAAGCTATACTCTATTAGTAGTCTCTTTCTGTACTTGATGCCTCATATTTCTCAATATTTTACTCTCACAAAATTAATTTGTATAGACTGCTGAGATGAACACTTAGATATACAAATGTGAGAGATGAAATGCAAAAGTTGCTCAATTTCAAAGACAAAATACAGCTTAAACTAGATGAATGAATAAGTCTACATAGATCATATTGACAAAATATTCGTGCACCATTTTATCCATCTTCTATGAACCTTATATTGACGATGAAAAACTGTTTCAATTTTCAACTTTTTATTTTCAAAACGCTGACAGAACGGGACGGACAGCTAGGCCATGAAATCATCCATTACTATCAGATCGGCCCTGTGGCGCAACGGTAGCGCGTCTGACTCCAGATCAGAAGGTTGCGTGTTCAAATCACGTCGGGGTCACAGAAAGTTTTGCAAAACAGCACTTGTCTCATTTTCAAGAAGCTGGTTGAAGATATTTCCTGACATCGACCAGATGTCGTGCAAAAGTATGGTTATTTAATTCAACCTGAACATTTTATTTATACCATTTGAATGAGAACGGGAATATTTTCTGGGTAACAACTTCTTTAATGTGGGAATACAAGACGTTGCGGAGTTTATACTCACTCCTTCATCAGGTGGATTGTATAGAAATAACAAAACCATTTGAATAGGTACAAAAGATTTTTTAAAATACCTTGAAAATTAATAAATTTGTTATTCCCAAATGAAGCTGTACTCTATTAGTAGTCTCTTTCTGTACTTGATGCCTCATATTTCTCAATATTTTACTCACACAAAATTCATTTGTATAGACTGCTGAGATGAACACTTAGATATACAAATGTGAGAGATGAAATGCAAAAGTTGCTCAATTTCAAAGACAAAATACAGCTTAAACTAGATGAATGAATAAGTCTACATAGATCATATTGACAAAATATACCTGCACCATTTTATCCATCTTCTATGAGCCTTATATTGACGATGAAAAACTGTTTCAATTTTCAACTTTTTATTTTCAAAACGCTGACAGAACGGGACGGACAGCTAGGCCATAAAATCATCCATTACTCTCAGATCGGCCCTGTGGCGCAACGGTAGCGCGTCTGACTCCAGATCAGAAGGTTGCGTGTTCAAATCACGTCGGGGTCACAGAAAGTTTTGCAAAACAGCACTTGTCTAATTTTCAAGAAGCTGGTTGAAGATATTTCCTGACATCGACCAGATGTCGTGCAAAAGTATGGTTATTTAATTCAACCTGAACATTTTATTTATACCATTTGAATGAGAACGGGAATATTTTCTGGGTAACAACTTCTTTAATGTGGAAATACAAGACGTTTCGGAGTTTATACTCACTCCTTCATCAGGTGGATTGTATAGAAATAACAAAACCATTTGAATAGGTAAAACAGATTTTTAAAAATATCTTGAAAATTAATAAATTTGTTATTCCCAAATGAAGCTATACACTATTAGTAGTCTCTTTCTGTACTTGATGCCTCATATTTCTCAATATTTTACTCACACAAAATTCATTTGTATAGACTGCTGAGATGAACACTTAGATATACAAATGTGAGAGATGAAATGCAAAAGTTGCTCAATTTCAAAGACAAAATACAGCTTAAACTAGATGAATGAATAAGTCTACATAGATCATATTGACAAAATATACCTGCACCATTTTATCCATCTTCTATGAGCCTTATATTGACGATGAAAAACTGTTTCAATTTTCAACTTTTTATTTTCAAAACGCTGACAGAACGGGACGGACAGCTAGGCCATAAAATCATCCATTACTCTCAGATCGGCCCTGTGGCGCAACGGTAGCGCGTCTGACGCCAGATCAGAAGGTTGCGTGTTCAAATCACGTCGGGGTCACAGAAAGTTTTGCAAAACAGCACTTGTCTCATTTTCAAGAAGCTGGTTGAAGATATTTCCTGACATCGACCAGATGTCGTGCAAAAGTATGGTTATTTAATTCAACCTGAACATTTTATTTATACCATTTGAATGAGAACGGGAATATTTTCTGGGTAACAACTTCTTTAATGTGGGAATACAAGACGTTGCGGAGTTTATACTCACTCCTTCATCAGGTGGATTGTATAGAAATAACAAAACCATTTGAATAGGTAAAACAGAGTTTTTAAAATAGGCCTACCTTGAAAATTAATAAATTTGTTATTCCCAAATGAAGCTGTACTCTATTAGTAGTCTCTTTCTGTACTTGATGCCTCATATTTCTCAATATTTTACTCACACAAAATTCATTTGTATAGACTGCTGAGATGAACACTTAGATATACAAATGTGAGAGATGAAATGCAAAAGTTGCTCAATTTCAAAGACAAAATACAGCTTAAACTAGATGAATGAATAAGTCTACATAGATCATATTGACAAAATATACCTGCACCATTTTATCCATCTTCTATGAGCCTTATATTGACGATGAAAAACTGTTTCAATTTTCAACTTTTTATTTTCAAAACGCTGACAGAACGGGACGGACAGCTAGGCCATAAAATCATCCATTACTCTCAGATCGGCCCTGTGGCGCAACGGTAGCGCGTCTGACTCCAGATCAGAAGGTTGCGTGTTCAAATTACGTCGGGGTCACAGAAAGTTTTGCAAAACAGCACTTGTCTCATTTTCAAGAAGCTGGTTGAAGATATTTCCTGACATCGACCAGATGTCGTGCAAAAGTATGGTTATTTAATTCAACCTGAACATTTTATTTATACCATTTGAATGAGAACGGGAATATTTTCTGGGTAACAACTTCTTTAATGTGGAAATACAAGACGTTTCGGAGTTTATACTCACTCCTTCATCAGGTGGATTGTATAGAAATAACAAAACCATTTGAATAGGTAAAAAAGATTTTTTAAAATAGGCCTACCTTGAAAATTAATAAATTTGTTATTCCCAAATGAAGCTATACTCTATTAGTAGTCTCTTTCTGTACTTGATGCCTCATATTTCTCAATATTTTACTCTCACAAAATTAATTTGTATAGACTGCTGAGATGAACACTTAGATATACAAATGTGAGAGATGAAATGCAAAAGTTGCTCAATTTCAAAGACAAAATACAGCTTAAACTAGATGAATGAATAAGTCTACATAGATCATATTGACAAAATATTCGTGCACCATTTTATCCATCTTCTATGAACCTTATATTGACGATGAAAAACTGTTTCAATTTTCAACTTTTTATTTTCAAAACGCTGACAGAACGGGACGGACAGCTAGGCCATGAAATCATCCATTACTCTCAGATCGGCCCTTTTGCGCAACGGTAGCGCGTCTGACTCCAGATCAGAAGGTTGCGTGTTCAAATCACGTCGGGGTCACAGAAAGTTTTGCAAAACAGCACTTGTCTCATTTTCAAGAAGCTGGTTGAAGATATTTCCTGACATCGACCAGATGTCGTGCAAAAGTATGGTTATTTAATTCAACCTGAACATTTTATTTATACCATTTGAATGAGAACGGGAATATTTTCTGGGTAACAACTTCTTTAATGTGGGAATACAAGACGTTGCGGAGTTTATACTCACTCCTTCATCAGGTGGATTGTATAGAAATAACAAAACCATTTGAATAGGTACAAAAGATTTTTTAAAATACCTTGAAAATTAATAAATTTGTTATTCCCAAATGAAGCTGTACTCTATTAGTAGTCTCTTTCTGTACTTGATGCCTCATATTTCTCAATATTTTACTCACACAAAATTCATTTGTATAGACTGCTGAGATGAACACTTAGATATACAAATGTGAGAGATGAAATGCAAAAGTTGCTCAATTTCAAAGACAAAATACAGCTTAAACTAGATGAATGAATAAGTCTACATAGATCATATTGACAAAATATACCTGCACCATTTTATCCATCTTCTATGAGCCTTATATTGACGATGAAAAACTGTTTCAATTTTCAACTTTTTATTTTCAAAACGCTGACAGAACGGGACGGACAGCTAGGCCATAAAATCATCCATTACTATCAGATCGGCCCTTTTGCGCAACGGTAGCGCGTCTGACTCCATATCAGAAGGTTGCGTGTTCAAATCACGTCGGGGTCACAGAAAGTTTTGCAAAACAGCACTTGTCTCATTTTCAAGAAGCTGGTTGAAGATATTTCCTGACATCGACCAGATGTCGTGCAAAAGTATGGTTATTTAATTCAACCTGAACATTTTATTTATACCATTTGAATGAGAACGGGAATATTTTCTGGGTAACAACTTCTTTAATGTGGGAATACAAGACGTTGCGGAGTTTATACTACTCCTTCATCAGGAGGATTGTATAGAAATAACAAAACCATTTGAATAGGTAAAACAGAGTTTTTAAAATAGGCCTACCTTGAAAATTAATAAATTTGTTATTCCCAAATGAAGCTATACTCTATTAGTATTTTCTTTCTGTACTTGATGCCTCATATTTCTCAATATTTTACTCACACAAAATTCATTTGTATAGACTGCTGAGATGAACACTTAGATATACAAATGTGAGAGATGAAATGCAAAAGTTGCTCAATTTCAAAGACAAAATACAGCTTAAACTAGATGAATGAATAAGTCTACATAGATCATATTGACAAAATATTCGTGCACCATTTTATCCATCTTCTATGAACCTTATATTGACTATGAAAAACTGTTTCAATTTTCAACTTTTTATTTTCAAAACGCTGACAGAACGGGACGGACAGCTAGGCCATAACATCATCCATTACTCTCAGATCGGCCCTTTTGCGCAACGGTAGCGCGTCTGACTCCAGATCAGAAGGTTGCGTGTTCAAATCACGTCGGGGTCACAGAAAGTTTAGCAAAACAGTACTTATCTCATTTTCAAGAAGCTGGTTGAAGATATTTCCTGACATCGACCAGATGTCGTGCAAAAGTATGGTTATTTAATTCAACCTGAACATTTTATTTATACCATTTGAATGAGAACGGGAATATTTTCTGGGTAACAACTTCTTTAATGTGGGAATACAAGACGTTGCGGAGTTTATACTCACTCCTTCATCAGGTGGATTGTATAGAAATAACACAACCATTTGAATAGGTACAAAAGATTTTTTAAAATACCTTGAAAATTAATAAATTTGTTATTCCCAAATGAAGCTGTACTCTATTAGTAGTCTCTTTCTGTACTTGATGCCTCATATTTCTCAATATTTTACTCACACAAAATTCATTTGTATAGACTGCTGAGATGAACACTTAGATATACAAATGTGAGAGATGAAATGCAAAAGTTGCTCAATTTCAAAGACAAAATACAGCTTAAACTAGATGAATGAATAAGTCTACATAGATCATATTGACAAAATATACCTGCACCATTTTATCCATCTTCTATGAGCCTTATATTGACGATGAAAAACTGTTTCAATTTTCAACTTTTTATTTTCAAAACGCTGACAGAACGGGACGGACAGCTAGGCCATAAAATCATCCATTACTCTCAGATCGGCCCTGTGGCGCAACGGTAGCACGTCTGACTCCAGATCAGAAGGTTGCGTGTTCAAATCACGTCGGGGTCACAGAAAGTTTTGCAAAACAGCACTTGTCTCATTTTCAAGAAGCTGGTTGAAGATATTTCCTGACATCGACCAGATGTCGTGCAAAAGTATGGTTATTTAATTCAACCTGAACATTTTATTTATACCATTTGAATGAGAACGGGAATATTTTCTGGGTAACAACTTCTTTAATGTGGAAATACAAGACGTTTCGGAGTTTATACTCACTCCTTCATCAGGTGGATTGTATAGAAATAACAAAACCATTTGAATAGGTAAAAAAGATTTTTTAAAATAGGCCTACCTTGAAAATTAATAAATTTGTTATTCCCAAATGAAGCTATACTCTATTAGTAGTCTCTTTCTGTACTTGATGCCTCATATTTCTCAATATTTTACTCTCACAAAATTAATTTGTATAGACTGCTGAGATGAACACTTAGATATACAAATGTGAGAGATGAAATGCAAAAGTTGCTCAATTTCAAAGACAAAATACAGCTTAAACTAGATGAATGAATAAGTCTACATAGATCATATTGACAAAATATTCGTGCACCATTTTATCCATCTTCTATGAACCTTATATTGACGATGAAAAACTGTTTCAATTTTCAACTTTTTATTTTCAAAACGCTGACAGAACGGGACGGACAGCTAGGCCATGAAATCATCCATTACTATCAGATCGGCCCTGTGGCGCAACGGTAGCGCGTCTGACTCCAGATCAGAAGGTTGCGTGTTCAAATCACGTCGGGGTCACAGAAAGTTTTGCAAAACAGCACTTGTCTCATTTTCAAGAAGCTGGTTGAAGATATTTCCTGACATCGACCAGATGTCGTGCAAAAGTATGGTTATTTAATTCAACCTGAACATTTTATTTATACCATTTGAATGAGAACGGGAATATTTTCTGGGTAACAGCTTCTTTAATGTGGGAATACAAGACGTTGCGGAGTTTATACTCACTCCTTCATCAGGTGGATTGTATAGAAATAACAAAACCATTTGAATAGGTACAAAAGATTTTTTAAAATACCTTGAAAATTAATAAATTTGTTATTCCCAAATGAAGCTGTACTCTATTAGTAGTCTCTTTCTGTACTTGATGCCTCATATTTCTCAATATTTTACTCACACAAAATTCATTTGTATAGACTGCTGAGATGAACACTTAGATATACAAATGTGAGAGATGAAATGCAAAAGTTGCTCAATTTCAAAGACAAAATACAGCTTAAACTAGATGAATGAATAAGTCTACATAGATCATATTGACAAAATATACCTGCACCATTTTATCCATCTTCTATGAGCCTTATATTGACGATGAAAAACTGTTTCAATTTTCAACTTTTTATTTTCAAAACGCTGACAGAACGGGACGGACAGCTAGGCCATAAAATCATCCATTACTCTCAGATCGGCCCTGTGGCGCAACGGTAGCGCGTCTGACTCCAGATCAGAAGGTTGCGTGTTCAAATCACGTCGGGGTCACAGAAAGTTTTGCAAAACAGCACTTGTCTCATTTTCAAGAAGCTGGTTGAAGATATTTCCTGACATCGACCAGATGTCGTGCAAAAGTATGGTTATTTAATTCAACCTGAACATTTTATTTATACCATTTGAATGAGAACGGGAATATTTTCTGGGTAACAACTTCTTTAATGTGGAAATACAAGACGTTTCGGAGTTTATACTCACTCCTTCATCAGGTGGATTGTATAGAAATAACAAAACCATTTGAATAGGTAAAAAAGATTTTTTAAAATAGGCCTACCTTGAAAATTAATAAATTTGTTATTCCCAAATGAAGCTATACTCTATTAGTAGTCTCTTTCTGTACTTGATGCCTCATATTTCTCAATATTTTACTCTCACAAAATTAATTTGTATAGACTGCTGAGATGAACACTTAGATATACAAATGTGAGAGATGAAATGCAAAAGTTGCTCAATTTCAAAGACAAAATACAGCTTAAACTAGATGAATGAATAAGTCTACATAGATCATATTGACAAAATATTCGTGCACCATTTTATCCATCTTCTATGAACCTTATATTGACGATGAAAAACTGTTTCAATTTTCAACTTTTTATTTTCAAAACGCTGACAGAACGGGACGGACAGCTAGGCCATAAAATCATCCATTACTCTCAGATCGGCCCTGTGGCGCAACGGTAGCGCGTCTGACTCCAGATCAGAAGGTTGCGTGTTCAAATCACGTCGGGGTCACAGAAAGTTTTGCAAAACAGCACTTGTCTCATTTTCAAGAAGCTGGTTGAAGATATTTCCTGACATCGACCAGATGTCGTGCAAAAGTATGGTTATTTAATTCAACCTGAACATTTTATTTATACCATTTGAATGAGAACGGGAATATTTTCTGGGTAACAACTTCTTTAATGTGGAAATACAAGACGTTTCGGAGTTTATACTCACTCCTTCATCAGGTTAATTGTATAGAAATAACAAAACCATTTGAAAAGGTAAAACAGAGTTTTTAAAATAGGCCTACCTTGAAAATTAATAAATTTGTTATTCCCAAATGAAGCTATACTCTATTAGTAGTCTCTTTCTGTACTTGATGCCTCATATTTCTCAATATTTTACTCACACAAAATTCATTTGTATAGACTGCTGAGATGAACACTTAGATATACAAATGTGAGAGATGAAATGCAAAAGTTGCTCAATTTCAAAGACAAAATACAGCTTAAATTAGATGAATGAATAAGTCTACATAGATCATATTGACAAAATATTCGTGCACCATTTTATCCATCTTCTATGAACCTTATATTGACGATGAAAAACTGTTTCAATTTTCAACTTTTTATTTTCAAAACGCTGACAGAACGGGACGGACAGCTAGGCCATAAAATCATCCATTACTATCAGATCGGCCCTTTTGCGCAACGGTAGCGCGTCTGACTCCAGATCAGAAGGTTGCGTGTTCAAATCACGTCGGGGTCACAGAAAGTTTTGCAAAACAGCACTTATCTCATTTTCAATAAGCTGGTTGAAGATATTTCCTGACATCGACCAGATGTCGTGCAAAAGTATATTGTTATTTAATTCAATCTGAACATTTTATTTATACCATTTGAATGAGAACGGGAATATTTTCTGGGTAACAACTTCTTTAATGTGGGAATACAAGACGTTTCGGAGTTTATACTCACTTCTTCATCAGGTGGATTGTATAGAAATAACAAAACCATTTGAATAGGTAAAAAAGATTTTTTAAAATACCTTGAAAATTAATAAATTTGTTATTCCCAAATGAAGCTGTACTCTATTAGTAGTCTCTTTCTGTACTTGATGCCTCATATTTCTCAATTTTTTACTCACACAAAATTCATTTGTATAGACTGCTGAGATGAACACTTAGATATACAAATGTAAGAGATGAAATGCAAAAGTTGCTCAATTTCAAAGACAAAATACAGCTTAAACTAGATGAATGAATAAGTCTACATAGATCATATTGACAAAATATACCTGCACCATTTTATCCATCTTCTATGAACCTTATATTGACGATGAAAAACTGTTTCAATGTTCAACTTTTTATTTTCAAAACGCTGACAGAACGGGGCGGACAGTTAGGCCATAAAATCATCCATTACTCTCAGATCGGCCCTGTGGCGCAACGGTAGCGCGTCTGACTCCAGATCAGAAGGTTTGTCAAATCACGTCGGGGTCACAGAATGTTTTGCAAAACAGCACTTGTCTCATTTTCAAGAAGCTGGTTGAAGATATTTCCTGACATCGACCAGATGTCGCGCAAAAGTATGGTTATTTAATTCAACCTGAACATTTTATTTATACCATTTGAATGAGAACGGGAATATTTTCTGGGTAACAACTTCTTTAATGTGGGAATACAAGACGTTGCGGAGTTTATACTCACTCCTTCATCAGGTGGATTGTATAGAAATAACAAAACCATTTGAATAGGTACAAAAGATTTTTTAAAATACCTTGAAAATTAATAAATTTGTTATTCCCAAATGAAGCTGTACTCTATTAGTAGTCTCTTTCTGTACTTGATGCCTCATATTTCTCAATATTTTACTCACACAAAATTCATTTATATAGACTGCTGAGATGAACACTTAGATATACAAATGTGAGAGATGAAATGCAAAAGTTGCTCAATTTCAAAGACAAAATACAGCTTAAACTAGATGAATGAATAAGTCTACATAGATCATATTGACAAAATATTCGTGCACCATTTTATCCATCTTCTATGAACCTTATATTGACGATGAAAAACTGTTTCAATTTTCAACTTTTTATTTTCAAAACGCTGACAGAACGGGACGGACAGCTAGGCCATAAAATCATCCATTACTATCAGATCGGCCCTGTGGCGCAACGGTAGCGCGTCTGACTCCAGATCAGAAGGTTGCGTGTTCAAATCACGTCGGGGTCACAGAAAGTTTTGCAAAACAGCACTTGTCTCATTTTCAAGAAGCTGGTTGAAGATATTTCCTGACATCGACCAGATGTCGTGCAAAAGTATGGTTATTTAATTCAACCTGAACATTTTATTTATACCATTTGAATGAGAACGGGAATATTTTCTGGGTAACAACTTCTTTAATGTGGGAATACAAGACGTTTCGGAGTTTATACTCACTCCTTCATCAGATGGATTGTATAGAAATAACAAAACCATTTGAATAGGTACAAAAGATTTTTTAAAATACCTTGAAAATTAATAAATTTGTTATTCCCAAATGAAGCTGTACTCTATTAGTAGTCTCTTTCTGTACTTGATGCCTCATATTTCTCAATATTTTACTCACACAAAATTCATTTGTATAGACTGCTGAGATGAACACTTAGATATACAAATGTGAGAGATGAAATGCAAAAGTTGCTCAATTTCAAAGACAAAATACAGCTTAAACTAGATGAATGAATAAGTCTACATAGATCATATTGACAAAATATACCTGCACCATTTTATCCATCTTCTATGAGCCTTATATTGACGATGAAAAACTGTTTCAATTTTCAACTTTTTATTTTCAAAACGCTGACAGAACGGGACGGACAGCTAGGCCATAAAATCATCCATTACTCTCAGATCGGCCCTGTGGCGCAACGGTAGCGCGTCTGACTCCAGATCAGAAGGTTGCGTGTTCAAATCACGTCGGGGTCACAGAAAGTTTTGCAAAACAGCACTTGTCTCATTTTCAAGAAGCTGGTTGAAGATATTTCCTGACATCGACCAGATGTCGTGCAAAAGTATGGTTATTTAATTCAACCTGAACATTTTATTTATACCATTTGAATGAGAACGGGAATATTTTCTGGGTAACAACTTCTTTAATGTGGAAATACAAGACGTTTCGGAGTTTATACTCACTCCTTCATCAGGTTAATTGTATAGAAATAACAAAACCATTTGAAAAGGTAAAACAGAGTTTTTAAAATAGGCCTACCTTGAAAATTAATAAATTTGTTATTCCCAAATGAAGCTATACTCTATTAGTATTTTCTTTCTGTACTTGATGCCTCATATTTCTCAATATTTTACTCACACAAAATTCATTTGTATAGACTGCTGAGATGAACACTTAGATATACAAATGTGAGAGATGAAATGCAAAAGTTGCTCAATTTCAAAGACAAAATACAGCTTAAATTAGATGAATGAATAAGTCTACATAGATCATATTGACAAAATATTCGTGCACCATTTTATCCATCTTCTATGAACCTTATATTGACGATGAAAAACTGTTTCAATTTTCAACTTTTTATTTTCAAAACGCTGACAGAACGGGACGGACAGCTAGGCCATAAAATCATCCATTACTATCAGATCGGCCCTTTTGCGCAACGGTAGCGCGTCTGACTCCAGATCAGAAGGTTGCGTGTTCAAATCACGTCGGGGTCACAGAAAGTTTTGCAAAACAGCACTTATCTCATTTTCAAGAAGCTGGTTGAAGATATTTCCTGACATCGACCAGATGTCGTGCAAAAGTATATTGTTATTTAATTCAATCTGAACATTTTATTTATACCATTTGAATGAGAACGGGAATATTCTCTGGGTAACAACTTCTTTAATGTGGGAATACAAGACGTTTCGGAGTTTATACTCACTTCTTCATCAGGTGGATTGTATAGAAATAACAAAACCATTTGAATAGGTAAAAAAGATTTTTTAAAATACCTTGAAAATTAATAAATTTGTTATTCCCAAATGAAGCTGTACTCTATTAGTAGTCTCTTTCTGTACTTGATGCCTCATATTTCTAAATTTTTTACTCACACAAAATTCATTTGTATAGACTGCTGAGATGAACACTTAGATATACAAATGTAAGAGATGAAATGCAAAAGTTGCTCAATTTCAAAGACAAAATACAGCTTAAACTAGATGAATGAATAAGTCTACATAGATCATATTGACAAAATATTCGTGCACCATTTTATCCATCTTCTATGAACCTTATATTGACGATGAAAAACTGTTTCAATTTTCAACTTTTTATTTTCAAAACGCTGACAGAACGGGACGGACAGCTAGGCCATAAAATCATCCATTACTATCAGATCGGCCCTTTTGCGCAACGGTAGCGCGTCTGACTCCAGATCAGAAGGTTGCGTGTTCAAATCACGTCGGGGTCACAGAAAGTTTTGCAAAACAGCACTTGTCTCATTTTCAAGAAGCTGGTTGAAGATATTTCCTGACATCGACCAGATGTCGTGCAAAAGTATGGTTATTTAATTCAACCTGAACATTTTATTTATACCATTTGAATGAGAACGGGAATATTTTCTGGGTAACAACTTCTTTAATGTGGAAATACAAGACGTTTCGGAGTTTATACTCACTCCTTCATCAGGTGGATTGTATAGAAATAACAAAACCATTTGAATAGGTAAAACAGAGTTTTTAAAATAGGCCTACCTTGAAAATTAATAAATTTGTTATTCCCAAATGAAGCTATACTCTATTAGTATTTTCTTTCTGTACTTGATGCCTCATATTTCTCAATATTTTACTCACACAAAATTCATTTGTATAGACTGCTGAGATGAACACTTAGATATACAAATGTGAGAGATGAAATGCAAAAGTTGCTCAATTTCAAAGACAAAATACAGCTTAAATTAGATGAATGAATAAGTCTACATAGATCATATTGACAAAATATACCTGCACCATTTTATCCATCTTCTATGAACCTTATATTGACGATGAAAAACTGTTTCAATTTTCAACTTTTTATTTTCAAAACGCTGACAGAACGGGACGGACAGCTAGGCAAAAAAATCATCCATTACTATCAGATCGGCCCTGTGGAGCAACGGTAGCGCGTCTGACTCCAGATCAGAAGGTTGCGTGTTCAAATCACGTCGGGGTCACAGAAAGTTTTGCAAAACAGCACTTGTCTCATTTTCATGAAGCTGGTTGAAGATATTTCCTGACATCGACCAGATGTCGTGCAAAAGTATGGTTATTTAATTCAACCTGAACATTTTATTTATACCATTTGAATGAGAACGGGAATATTTTCTGGGTAACAACTTCTTTAATGTGGGAATACAAGACGTTGCGGAGTTTATACTCACTCCTTCATCAGGTGGATTGTATAGAAATAACAAAACCATTTGAATAGGTACAAAAGATTTTTTAAAATACCTTGAAAATTAATAAATTTGTTATTCCCAAATGAAGCTGTACTCTATTAGTAGTCTCTTTCTGTACTTGATGCCTCATATTTCTCAATATTTTACTCACACAAAATTCATTTGTATAGACTGCTGAGATGAACACTTAGATATACAAATGTGAGAGATGAAATGCAAAAGTTGCTCAATTTCAAAGACAAAATACAGCTTAAACTAGATGAATGAATATGTCTACATAGATCATATTGACAAAATATACCTGCACCATTTTATCCATCTTCTATGAGCCTTATATTGACGATGAAAAACTGTTTCAATTTTCAACTTTTTATTTTCAAAACGCTGACAGAACGGGACGGACAGCTAGGCCATAAAATCATCCGTTACTCTAAGATCGGCCCTGTGGCGCAACGGTAGCGCGTCTGACTCCAGATCAGAAGGTTGCGTGTTCAAATCACGTCGGGGTCACAGAAAGTTTTGCAAAACAGCACTTGTCTCATTTTCAAGAAGCTGGTTGAAGATATTTCCTGACATCGACCAGATGTCGTGCAAAAGTATGGTTATTTAATTCAACCTGAACATTTTATTTATACCATTTGAATGAGAAAGGGAATATTTTCTGGGTAACAACTTCTTTAATGTGGAAATACAAGACGTTTCGGAGTTTATACTCACTCCTTCATCAGGTGGATTGTATAGAAATAACACAACCATTTGAATTGGTAAAACAGAGTTTTTAAAATAGGCCTACCTTGAAAATTAATAAATTTGTTATTCCCAAATGAAGCTGTACTCTATTAGTATTTTCTTTCTGTACTTGATGCCTCATATTTCTCAATATTTTACTCACACAAAATTCATTTGTATAGACTGCTGAGATGAACACTTAGATATACAAATGTGAGAGATGAAATGCAAAAGTTGCTCAATTTCAAAGACAAAATACAGCTTAAATTAGATGAATGAATAAGTCTACATAGATCATATTGACAAAATATACCTGCACCATTTTATCCATCTTCTATGAACCTTATATTGACGATGAAAAACTGTTTCAATTTTCAACTTTTTATTTTCAAAACGCTGACAGAACGGGACGGACAGCTAGGCCATAAAATCATCCATTACTATCAGATCGGCCCTGTGGAGCAACGGTAGCGCGTCTGACTCCAGATCAGAAGGTTGCGTGTTCAAATCACGTCGGGGTCACAGAAAGTTTTGCAAAACAGCACTTGTCTCATTTTCAAGAAGCTGGTTGAAGATATTTCCTGACATCGACCAGATGTCGTGCAAAAGTATGGTTATTTAATTCAACCTGAACATTTTATTTATACCATTTGAATGAGAACGGGAATATTTTCTGGGTAACAACTTCTTTAATGTGGGAATACAAGACGTTGCGGAGTTTATACTCACTCCTTCATCAGGTGGATTGTATAGAAATAACAAAACCATTTGAATAGGTACAAAAGATTTTTTAAAATACCTTGAAAATTAATAAATTTGTTATTCCCAAATGAAGCTGTACTCTATTAGTAGTCTCTTTCTGTACTTGATGCCTCATATTTCTCAATATTTTACTCACACAAAATTCATTTGTATAGACTGCTGAGATGAACACTTAGATATACAAATGTGAGAGATGAAATGCAAAAGTTTCTCAATTTCAAAGACAAAATACAGCTTAAACTAGATGAATGAATAAGTCTACATAGATCATATTGACAAAATATACCTGCACCATTTTATCCATCCTCTATGAGCCTTATATTGACGATGAAAAACTGTTTCAATTTTCAACTTTTTATTTTCAAAACGCTGACAGAACGGGACGGACAGCTAGGCAAAAAAATCATCCATTACTATCAGATCGGCCCTTTTGCGCAACGGTAGCGCGTCTGACTCCAGATCAGAAGGTTGCGTGTTCAAATCACGTCGGGGTCACAGAAAGTTTTGCAAAACAGCACTTGTCTCATTTTCAAGAAGCTGGTTGAAGATATTTCCTGACATCGACCAGATGTCGTGCAAAAGTATGGTTATTTAATTCAACCTGAACATTTTATTTATACCATTTGAATGAGAACGGGAATATTTTCTGGGTAACAACTTCTTTAATGTGGAAATACAAGACGTTTCGGAGTTTATACTCACTCCTTCATCAGGTGGATTGTATAGAAATAACAAAACCATTTGAATAGGTAAAACAGAGTTTTTAAAATAGGCCTACCTTGAAAATTAATAAATTTGTTATTCCCAAATGAAGCTGTACTCTATTAGTATTTTCTTTCTGTACTTGATGCCTCATATTTCTCAATATTTTACTCACACAAAATTCATTTGTATAGACTGCTGAGATGAACACTTAGATATACAAATGTGAGAGATGAAATGCAAAAGTTGCTCAATTTCAAAGACAAAATACAGCTTAAATTAGATGAATGAATAAGTCTACATAGATCATATTGACAAAATATACCTGCACCATTTTATCCATCTTCTATGAACCTTATATTGACGATGAAAAACTGTTTCAATTTTCAACTTTTTATTTTCAAAACGCTGACAGAACGGGACGGACAGCTAGGCCATAAAATCATCCATTACTATCAGATCGGCCCTGTGGAGCAACGGTAGCGCGTCTGACTCCAGATCAGAAGGTTGCGTGTTCAAATCACGTCGGGGTCACAGAAAGTTTTGCAAAACAGCACTTGTCTCATTTTCAAGAAGCTGGTTGAAGATATTTCCTGACATCGACCAGATGTCGTGCAAAAGTATGGTTATTTAATTCAACCTGAACATTTTATTTATACCATTTGAATGAGAACGGGAATATTTTCTGGGTAACAACTTCTTTAATGTGGGAATACAAGACGTTGCGGAGTTTATACTCACTCCTTCATCAGGTGGATTGTATAGAAATAACAAAACCATTTGAATAGGTACAAAAGATTTTTTAAAATACCTTGAAAATTAATAAATTTGTTATTCCCAAATGAAGCTGTACTCTATTAGTAGTCTCTTTCTGTACTTGATGCCTCATATTTCTCAATATTTTACTCACACAAAATTCATTTGTATAGACTGCTGAGATGAACACTTAGATATACAAATGTGAGAGATGAAATGCAAAAGTTGCTCAATTTCAAAGACAAAATACAGCTTAAACTAGATGAATGAATAAGTCTACATAGATCATATTGACAAAATATACCTGCACCATTTTATCCATCCTCTATGAGCCTTATATTGACGATGAAAAACTGTTTCAATTTTCAACTTTTTATTTTCAAAACGCTGACAGAACGGGGCGGACAGCTAGGCAAAAAAATCATCCATTACTATCAGATCGGCCCTTTTGCGCAACGGTAGCGCGTCTGACTCCAGATCAGAAGGTTGCGTGTTCAAATCACGTCGGGGTCACAGAAAGTTTTGCAAAACAGCACTTGTCTCATTTTCAAGAAGCTGGTTGAAGATATTTCCTGACATCGACCAGATGTCGTGCAAAAGTATGGTTATTTAATTCAACCTGAACATTTTATTTATACCATTTGAATGAGAACGGGAATATTTTCTGGGTAACAACTTCTTTAATGTGGAAATACAAGACGTTTCGGAGTTTATACTCACTCCTTCATCAGGTGGATTGTATAGAAATAACAAAACCATTTGAATAGGTAAAACAGAGTTTTTAAAATAGGCCTACCTTGAAAATTAATAAATTTGTTATTTCCCAAATGAAGCTATACTCTATTAGTATTTTCTTTCTGTACTTGATGCCTCATATTTCTCAATATTTTACTCACACAAAATTCATTTGTAGAGACTGCTGAGATGAACACTTAGATATACAAATGTGAGAGATGAAATGCAAAAGTTGCTCAATTTCAAAGACAAAATACAGCTTAAATTAGATGAATGAATAAGTCTACATAGATCATATTGACAAAATATACCTGCACCATTTTATCCATCTTCTATGAACCTTATATTGACGATGAAAAACTGTTTCAATTTTCAACTTTTTATTTTCAAAACGCTGACAGAACGGGGCGGACAGCTAAGGCCATAAAATCATCCATTACTCTCAGATCGGCCCTGTGCCGCAACGGTAGCGCGTCTGACTCCAGATCAGAAGGTTGCGTGTTCAAATCACGTCGGGGTCACAGAAAGTTTTGCAAAACAGCACTTGTCTCATTTTCAAGAAGCTGGTTGAAGATATTTCCTGACATCGACCAGATGTCGTGCAAAAGTATGGTTATTTAATTCAACCTGAACATTTTATTTATACCATTTGAATGAGAACGGGAATATTTGCTGGGTAACAACTTCTTTAATGTGGGAATACAAGACGTTGCGGAGTTTATACTCACTCCTTCTTTAGGTGGATTGTATTGAAATAACAAAACCATTTGAATAGGTACAAAAGATTTTTTAAAATACCTTGAAAATTAATAAATTTTTTATTCCCAAATGAAGCTGTACTCTATTAGTAGTCTCTTTCTGTACTTGATGCCTCATATTTCTCAATATTTTACTCACACAAAATTCATTTGTATAGACTGCTGAGATGAACACTTAGATATACAAATGTGAGAGATGAAATGCAAAAGTTGCTCAATTTCAAAGACAAAATACAGCTTAAATTAGATGAATGAATAAGTCTACATAGATCATATTGACAAAATATACCTGCACCATTTTATCCATCTTCTATGAGCCTTATATTGACGATGAAAAACTGTTTCAATTTTCAACTTTTTATTTTCAAAACGCTGACAGAACGGGACGGACAGCTAGGCCATAAAATCATCCATTACTCTCAGATCGGCCCTGTGGCGCAACGGTAGCGCGTCTGACTCCAGATCAGAAGGTTGCGTGTTCAAATCACGTCGGGGTCACAGAAAGTTTTGCAAAACAGCACTTGTCTCATTTTCATGAAGCTGGTTGAAGATATTTCCTGACATCGACCAGATGTCGTGCAAAAGTATGGTTATTTAATTCAACCTGAACATTTTATTTATACCATTTGAATGAGAACGGGAATATTTTCTGGGTAACAACTTCTTTAATGTGGGAATACAAGACGTTGCGGAGTTTATACTCACTCCTTCATCAGGTGGATTGTATAGAAATAACAAAACCATTTGAATAGGTACAAAAGATTTTTTAAAATACCTTGAAAATTAATAAATTTGTTATTCCCAAATGAAGCTGTACTCTATTAGTAGTCTCTTTCTGTACTTGATGCCTCATATTTCTCAATATTTTACTCACACAAAATTCATTTGTATAGACTGCTGAGATGAACACTTAGATATACAAATGTGAGAGATGAAATGCAAAAGTTGCTCAATTTCAAAGACAAAATACAGCTTAAACTAGATGAATGAATAAGTCTACATAGATCATATTGACAAAATATACCTGCACCATTTTATCCATCTTCTATGAGCCTTATATTGACGATGAAAAACTGTTTCAATTTTCAACTTTTTATTTTCAAAACGCTGACAGAACGGGACGGACAGCTAGGCCATAAAATCATCCGTTACTCTCAGATCGGCCCTGTGGCGCAACGGTAGCGCGTCTGACTCCAGATCAGAAGGTTGCGTGTTCAAATCACGTCGGGGTCACAGAAAGTTTTGCAAAACAGCACTTGTCTCATTTTCAAGAAGCTGGTTGAAGATATTTCCTGACATCGACCAGATGTCGTGCAAAAGTATGGTTATTTAATTCAACCTGAACATTTTATTTATACCATTTGAATGAGAACGGGAATATTTTCTGGGTAACAACTTCTTTAATGTGGAAATACAAGACGTT
Source organism: Gibbula magus (assembly GCA_936450465.1). Classification (NCBI taxonomy): domain Eukaryota; kingdom Metazoa; phylum Mollusca; class Gastropoda; order Trochida; family Trochidae; genus Gibbula; species Gibbula magus. The sequence continues at coordinate 27,064,603 of OW388292.1, forward strand.
TCGGAGTTTATACTCACTCCTTCATCAGGTGGATTGTATAGAAATAACAAAACCATTTGAATTGGTAAAACAGAGTTTTTAAAATAGGCCTACCTTGAAAATTAATAAATTTGTTATTCCCAAATGAAGCTGTACTCTATTAGTATTTTCTTTCTGTACTTGATGCCTCATATTTCTCAATATTTTACTCACACAAAATTCATTTGTATAGACTGCTGAGATGAACACTTAGATATACAAATGTGAGAGATGAAATGCAAAAGTTGCTCAATTTCAAAGACAAAATACAGCTTAAATTAGATGAATGAATAAGTCTACATAGATCATATTGACAAAATATACCTGCACCATTTTATCCATCTTCTATGAACCTTATATTGACGATGAAAAACTGTTTCAATTTTCAACTTTTTATTTTCAAAACGCTGACAGAACGGGACGGACAGCTAGGCAATAAAATCATCCATTACTATCAGATCGGCCCTGTGGAGCAACGGTAGCGCGTCTGACTCCAGATCAGAAGGTTGCGTGTTCAAATCACGTCGGGGTCACAGAAAGTTTTGCAAAACAGCACTTGTCTCATTTTCAAGAAGCTGGTTGAAGATATTTCCTGACATCGACCAGATGTCGTGCAAAAGTATGGTTATTTAATTCAACCTGAACATTTTATTTATACCATTTGAATGAGAACGGGAATATTTTCTGGGTAACAACTTCTTTAATGTGGGAATACAAGACGTTGCGGAGTTTATACTCACTCCTTCATCAGGTGGATTGTATAGAAATAACAAAACCATTTGAATTGGTACAAAAGATTTTTTAAAATACCTTGAAAATTAATAAATTTGTTATTCCCAAATGAAGCTGTACTCTATTAGTAGTCTCTTTCTGTACTTGATGCCTCATATTTCTCAATATTTTACTCACACAAAATTCATTTGTATAGACTGCTGAGATGAACACTTAGATATACAAATGTGAGAGATGAAATGCAAAAGTTTCTCAATTTCAAAGACAAAATACAGCTTAAACTAGATGAATGAATAAGTCTACATAGATCATATTGACAAAATATACCTGCACCATTTTATCCATCCTCTATGAGCCTTATATTGACGATGAAAAACTGTTTCAATTTTCAACTTTTTATTTTCAAAACGCTGACAGAACGGGACGGACAGCTAGGCAAAAAAATCATCCATTACTATCAGATCGGCCCTTTTGCGCAACGGTAGCGCGTCTGACTCCAGATCAGAAGGTTGCGTGTTCAAATCACGTCGGGGTCACAGAAAGTTTTGCAAAACAGCACTTGTCTCATTTTCAAGAAGCTGGTTGAAGATATTTCCTGACATCGACCAGATGTCGTGCAAAAGTATGGTTATTTAATTCAACCTGAACATTTTATTTATACCATTTGAATGAGAACGGGAATATTTTCTGGGTAACAACTTCTTTAATGTGGAAATACAAGACGTTTCGGAGTTTATACTCACTCCTTCATCAGGTGGATTGTATAGAAATAACAAAACCATTTGAATAGGTAAAACAGAGTTTTTAAAATAGGCCTACCTTGAAAATTAATAAATTTGTTATTCCCAAATGAAGCTGTACTCTATTAGTATTTTCTTTCTGTACTTGATGCCTCATATTTCTCAATATTTTACTCACACAAAATTCATTTGTATAGACTGCTGAGATGAACACTTAGATATACAAATGTGAGAGATGAAATGCAAAAGTTGCTCAATTTCAAAGACAAAATACAGCTTAAATTAGATGAATGAATAAGTCTACATAGATCATATTGACAAAATATACCTGCACCATTTTATCCATCTTCTATGAACCTTATATTGACGATGAAAAACTGTTTCAATTTTCAACTTTTTATTTTCAAAACGCTGACAGAACGGGACGGACAGCTAGGCCATAAAATCATCCATTACTATCAGATCGGCCCTGTGGAGCAACGGTAGCGCGTCTGACTCCAGATCAGAAGGTTGCGTGTTCAAATCACGTCGGGGTCACAGAAAGTTTTGCAAAACAGCACTTGTCTCATTTTCAAGAAGCTGGTTGAAGATATTTCCTGACATCGACCTGATGTCGTGCAAAAGTATGGTTATTTAATTCAACCTGAACATTTTATTTATACCATTTGAATGAGAACGGGAATATTTTCTGGGTAACAACTTCTTTAATGTGGGAATACAAGACGTTGCGGAGTTTATACTCACTCCTTCATCAGGTGGATTGTATAGAAATAACAAAACCATTTGAATAGGTACAAAAGATTTTTTAAAATACCTTGAAAATTAATAAATTTGTTATTCCCAAATGAAGCTGTACTCTATTAGTAGTCTCTTTCTGTACTTGATGCCTCATATTTCTCAATATTTTACTCACACAAAATTCATTTGTATAGACTGCTGAGATGAACACTTAGATATACAAATGTGAGAGATGAAATGCAAAAGTTGCTCAATTTCAAAGACAAAATACAGCTTAAATTAGATGAATGAATAAGTCTACATAGATCATATTGACAAAATATACCTGCACCATTTTATCCATCCTCTATGAGCCTTATATTGACGATGAAAAACTGTTTCAATTTTCAACTTTTTATTTTCAAAACGCTGACAGAACGGGGCGGACAGCTAGGCAAAAAAATCATCCATTACTATCAGATCGGCCCTTTTGCGCAACGGTAGCGCGTCTGACTCCAGATCAGAAGGTTGCGTGTTCAAATCACGTCGGGGTCACAGAAAGTTTTGCAAAACAGCACTTGTCTCATTTTCAAGAAGCTGGTTGAAGATATTTCCTGACATCGACCAGATGTCGTGCAAAAGTATGGTTATTTAATTCAACCTGAACATTTTATTTATACCATTTGAATGAGAACGGGAATATTTTCTGGGTAACAACTTCTTTAATGTGGAAATACAAGACGTTTCGGAGTTTATACTCACTCCTTCATCAGGTGGATTGTATAGAAATAACAAAACCATTTGAATAGGTAAAACAGAGTTTTTAAAATAGGCCTACCTTGAAAATTAATAAATTTGTTATTTCCCAAATGAAGCTATACTCTATTAGTATTTTCTTTCTGTACTTGATGCCTCATATTTCTCAATATTTTACTCACACAAAATTCATTTGTAGAGACTGCTGAGATGAACACTTAGATATACAAATGTGAGAGATGAAATGCAAAAGTTGCTCAATTTCAAAGACAAAATACAGCTTAAATTAGATGAATGAATAAGTCTACATAGATCATATTGACAAAATATACCTGCACCATTTTATCCATCTTCTATGAACCTTATATTGACGATGAAAAACTGTTTCAATTTTCAACTTTTTATTTTCAAAACGCTGACAGAACGGGGCGGACAGCTAGGCCATAAAATCATCCATTACTCTCAGATCGGCCCTGTGCCGCAACGGTAGCGCGTCTGACTCCAGATCAGAAGGTTGCGTGTTCAAATCACGTCGGGGTCACAGAAAGTTTTGCAAAACAGCACTTGTCTCATTTTCAAGAAGCTGGTTGAAGATATTTCCTGACATCGACCAGATGTCGTGCAAAAGTATGGTTATTTAATTCAACCTGAACATTTTATTTATACCATTTGAATGAGAACGGGAATATTTGCTGGGTAACAACTTCTTTAATGTGGGAATACAAGACGTTGCGGAGTTTATACTCACTCCTTCTTTAGGTGGATTGTATTGAAATAACAAAACCATTTGAATAGGTACAAAAGATTTTTTAAAATACCTTGAAAATTAATAAATTTTTTATTCCCAAATGAAGCTGTACTCTATTAGAAGTCTCTTTCTGTACTTGATGCCTCATATTTCTCAATATTTTACTCACACAAAATTCATTTGTATAGACTGCTGAGATGAACACTTAGATATACAAATGTGAGAGATGAAATGCAAAAGTTGCTCAATTTCAAAGACAAAATACAGCTTAAACTAGATGAATGAATAAGTCTACATAGATCATATTGACAAAATATACCTGCACCATTTTATCCATCTTCTATGAGCCTTATATTGACGATGAAAAACTGTTTCAATTTTCAACTTTTTATTTTCAAAACGCTGACAGAAAGGGACGGACAGCTAGGCCATAAAATCATCCGTTACTCCCAGATCGGCCCTGTGGCGCAACGGTAGCGCGTCTGACTCCAGATCAGAAGGTTGCGTGTTCAAATCACGTCGGGGTCACAGAAAGTTTTGCAAAACAGCACTTGTCTCATTTTCAAGAAGCTGGTTGAAGATATTTCCTGACATCGACAAGATGTCGTGCAAAAGTATGGTTATTTAATTCAACCTGAACATTTTATTTATACCATTTGAATGAGAACGGGAATATTTTCTGGGTAACAACTTCTTTAATGTGGAAATACAAGACGTTTCGGAGTTTATACTCACTCCTTCATCAGGTGGATTGTATAGAAATAACAAAACCATTTGAATAGGTAAAACAGAGTTTTTAAAATAGGCCTACCTTGAAAATTAATAAATTTGTTATTCCCAAATGAAGCTATACTCTATTAGTATTTTCTTTCTGTACTTGATGCCTCATATTTCTCAATATTTTACTCACACAAAATTCATTTGTATAGACTGCTGAGATGAACACTTAGATATACAAATGTGAGAGATGAAATGCAAAAGTTGCTCAATTTCAAAGACAAAATACAGCTTAAACTAGATGAATGAATAAGTCTACATAGATCATATTGACAAAATATACCTGCACCATTTTATCCATCTTCTATGAGCCTTATATTGACGATGAAAAACTGTTTCAATTTTCAACTTTTTATTTTCAAAACGCTGACAGAACGGGACGGACAGCTAGGCCATAAAATCATCCATTACTATCAGATCGGCCCTGTGGAGCAACGGTAGCGCGTCTGACTCCAGATCAGAAGGTTGCGTGTTCAAATCACGTCGGGGTCACAGAAAGTTTTGCAAAACAGCACTTGTCTCATTTTCAAGAAGCTGGTTGAAGATATTTCCTGACATCGACCAGATGTCGTGCAAAAGTATGGTTATTTAATTCAACCTGAACATTTTATTTATACCATTTGAATGAGAACGGGAATATTTTCTGGGTAACAACTTCTTTAATGTGGGAATACAAGACGTTGCGGAGTTTATACTCACTCCTTCATCAGGTGGATTGTATAGAAATAACAAAACCATTTGAATAGGTACAAAAGATTTTTTAAAATACCTTGAAAATTAATAAATTTGTTATTCCCAAATGAAGCTGTACTCTATTAGTAGTCTCTTTCTGTACTTGATGCCTCATATTTCTCAATATTTTACTCACACAAAATTCATTTGTATAGACTGCTGAGATGAACACTTAGATATACAAATGTGAGAGATGAAATGCAAAAGTTGCTCAATTTCAAAGACAAAATACAGCTTAAATTAGATGAATGAATAAGTCTACATAGATCATATTGACAAAATATACCTGCACCATTTTATCCATCTTCTATGAACCTTATATTGACGATGAAAAACTGTTTCAATTTTCAACTTTTTATTTTCAAAACGCTGACAGAACGGGGCGGACAGTTAGGCCATAAAATCATCCATTACTCTCAGATCGGCCCTGTGGCGCAACGGTAGCGCGTCTGACTCCAGATCAGAAGGTTGCGTGTTCAAATCACGTCGGGGTCACAGAAAGTTTTGCAAAACAGCACTTATCTCATTTTCAAGAAGCTGGTTGAAGATATTTCCTGACATCGACCAGATGTCGTGCAAAAGTATGGTTATTTAATTCAACCTGAACATTTTATTTATACCATTTGAATGAGAACGGGAATATTTTCTGGGTAACAACTTCTTTAATGTGGAAATACAAGACGTTTCGGAGTTTATACTCACTCCTTCATCAGGTGGATTGTATAGAAATAACAAAACCATTTGAATAGGTAAAACAGAGTTTTTAAAATAGGCCTACCTTGAAAATTAATAAATTTGTTATTCCCAAATGAAGCTGTACTCTATTAGTATTTTCTTTCTGTACTTGATGCCTCATATTTCTCAATATTTTACTCACACAAAATTCATTTGTATAGACTGCTGAGATGAACACTTAGATATACAAATGTGAGAGATGAAATGCAAAAGTTGCTCAATTTCAAAGACAAAATACAGCTTAAATTAGATGAATGAATAAGTCTACATAGATCATATTGACAAAATATACCTGCACCATTTTATCCATCTTCTATGAACCTTATATTGACGATGAAAAACTGTTTCAATTTTCAACTTTTTATTTTCAAAACGCTGACAGAACGGGACGGACAGCTAGGCCATAAAATCATCCATTACTATCAGATCGGCCCTGTGGCGCAACGGTAGCGCGTCTGACTCCAGATCAGAAGGTTGCGTGTTCAAATCACGTCGGGGTCACAGAAAGTTTTGCAAAACAGCACTTGTCTCATTTTCAAGAAGCTGGTTGAAGATATTTCCTGACATCGACCAGATGTCGTGCAAAAGTATGGTTATTTAATTCAACCTGAACATTTTATTTATACCATTTGAATGAGAACGGGAATATTTTCTGGGTAACAACTTCTTTAATGTGGGAATACAAGACGTTGCGGAGTTTATACTCACTCCTTCATCAGGTGGATTGTATAGAAATAACAAAACCATTTGAATAGGTACAAAAGATTTTTTAAAATACCTTGAAAATTAATAAATTTGTTATTCCCAAATGAAGCTGTACTCTATTAGTAGTCTCTTTCTGTACTTGATGCCTCATATTTCTCAATATTTTACTCACACAAAATTCATTTGTATAGACTGCTGAGATGAACACTTAGATATACAAATGTGAGAGATGAAATGCAAAAGTTGCTCAATTTCAAAGACAAAATACAGCTTAAACTAGATGAATGAATAAGTCTACATAGATCATATTGACAAAATATACCTGCACCATTTTATCCATCTTCTATGAGCCTTATATTGACGATGAAAAACTGTTTCAATTTTCAACTTTTTATTTTCAAAACGCTGACAGAACGGGACGGACAGCTAGGCCATAAAATCATCCATTACTCTCAGATCGGCCCTGTGGCGCAACGGTAGCGCGTCTGACTCCAGATCAGAAGGTTGCGTGTTCAAATCACGTCGGGGTCACAGAAAGTTTTGCAAAACAGCACTTGTCTCATTTTCATGAAGCTGGTTGAAGATATTTCCTGACATCGACCAGATGTCGTGCAAAAGTATGGTTATTTAATTCAACCTGAACATTTTATTTATACCATTTGAATGAGAACGGGAATATTTTCTGGGTAACAACTTCTTTAATGTGGGAATACAAGACGTTGCGGAGTTTATACTCACTCCTTCATCAGGTGGATTGTATAGAAATAACAAAACCATTTGAATAGGTACAAAAGATTTTTTAAAATACCTTGAAAATTAATAAATTTGTTATTCCCAAATGAAGCTGTACTCTATTAGTAGTCTCTTTCTGTACTTGATGCCTCATATTTCTCAATATTTTACTCACACAAAATTCATTTGTATAGACTGCTGAGATGAACACTTAGATATACAAATGTGAGAGATGAAATGCAAAAGTTGCTCAATTTCAAAGACAAAATACAGCTTAAACTAGATGAATGAATAAGTCTACATAGATCATATTGACAAAATATACCTGCACCATTTTATCCATCTTCTATGAGCCTTATATTGACGATGAAAAACTGTTTCAATTTTCAACTTTTTATTTTCAAAACGCTGACAGAACGGGACGGACAGCTAGGCCATAAAATCATCCGTTACTCTCAGATCGGCCCTGTGGCGCAACGGTAGCGCGTCTGACTCCAGATCAGAAGGTTGCGTGTTCAAATCACGTCGGGGTCACAGAAAGTTTTGCAAAACAGCACTTGTCTCATTTTCAAGAAGCTGGTTGAAGATATTTCCTGACATCGACCAGATGTCGTGCAAAAGTATGGTTATTTAATTCAACCTGAACATTTTATTTATACCATTTGAATGAGAACGGGAATATTTTCTGGGTAACAACTTCTTTAATGTGGAAATACAAGACGTTTCGGAGTTTATACTCACTCCTTCATCAGGTGGATTGTATAGAAATAACAAAACCATTTGAATAGGTAAAACAGAGTTTTTAAAATAGGCCTACCTTGAAAATTAATAAATTTGTTATTCCCAAATGAAGCTGTACTCTATTAGTATTTTCTTTCTGTACTTCATGCCTCATATTTCTCAATATTTTACTCACACAAAATTCATTTGTATAGACTGCTGAGATGAACACTTAGATATACAAATGTGAGAGATGAAATGCAAAAGTTGCTCAATTTCAAAGACAAAATACAGCTTAAATTAGATGAATGAATAAGTCTACATAGATCATATTGACAAAATATACCCGCACCATTTTATCCATCTTCTATGAACCTTATATTGACGATGAAAAACTGTTTCAATTTTCAACTTTTTATTTTCAAAACGCTGACAGAACGGGACGGACAGCTAGGCCATAAAATCATCCATTACTATCAGATCGGCCCTGTGGAGCAACGGTAGCGCGTCTGACTCCAGATCAGAAGGTTGCGTGTTCAAATCACGTCGGGGTCACAGAAAGTTTTGCAAAACAGCACTTGTCTCATTTTCAAGAAGCTGGTTGAAGATATTTCCTGACATCGACCAGATGTCGTGCAAAAGTATGGTTATTTAATTCAACCTGAACATTTTATTTATACCATTTGAATGAGAACGGGAATATTTTCTGGGTAACAACTTCTTTAATGTGGGAATACAAGACGTTGCGGAGTTTATACTCACTCCTTCATCAGGTGGATTGTATAGAAATAACAAAACCATTTGAATAGGTACAAAAGATTTTTTAAAATACCTTGAAAATTAATAAATTTGTTATTCCCAAATGAAGCTGTACTCTATTAGTAGTCTCTTTCTGTACTTGATGCCTCATATTTCTCAATATTTTACTCACACAAAATTCATTTGTATAGACTGCTGAGATGAACACTTAGATATACAAATGTGAGAGATGAAATGCAAAAGTTGCTCAATTTCAAAGACAAAATACAGCTTAAATTAGATGAATGAATAAGTCTACATAGATCATATTGACAAAATATACCTGCACCATTTTATCCATCTTCTATGAACCTTATATTGACGATGAAAAACTGTTTCAATTTTCAACTTTTTATTTTCAAAACGCTGACAGAACGGGACGGACAGCTAGGCCATAAAATCATCCATTACTATCAGATCGGCCCTGTGGCGCAACGGTAGCGCGTCTGACTCCAGATCAGAAGGTTGCGTGTTCAAATCACGTCGGGGTCACAGAAAGTTTTGCAAAACAGCACTTGTCTCATTTTCAAGAAGCTGGTTGAAGATATTTCCTGACATCGACCAGATGTCGTGCAAAAGTATGGTTATTTAATTCAACCTGAACATTTTATTTATACCATTTGAATGAGAACGGGAATATTTTCTGGGTAACAACTTCTTTAATGTGGGAATACAAGACGTTGCGGAGTTTATACTCACTCCTTCATCAGGTGGATTGTATAGAAATAACAAAACCATTTGAATAGGTACAAAAGATTTTTTAAAATACCTTGAAAATTAATAAATTTGTTATTCCCAAATGAAGCTGTACTCTATTAGTAGTCTCTTTCTGTACTTGATGCCTCATATTTCTCAATATTTTACTCACACAAAATTCATTTGTATAGACTGCTGAGATGAACACTTAGATATACAAATGTGAGAGATGAAATGCAAAAGTTGCTCAATTTCAAAGACAAAATACAGCTTAAACTAGATGAATGAATAAGTCTACATAGATCATATTGACAAAATATACCTGCACCATTTTATCCATCTTCTATGAGCCTTATATTGACGATGAAAAACTGTTTCAATTTTCAACTTTTTATTTTCAAAACGCTGACAGAACGGGACGGACAGCTAGGCCATAAAATCATCCATTACTCTCAGATCGGCCCTGTGGCGCAACGGTAGCGCGTCTGACTCCAGATCAGAAGGTTGCGTGTTCAAATCACGTCGGGGTCACAGAAAGTTTTGCAAAACAGCACTTGTCTCATTTTCATGAAGCTGGTTGAAGATATTTCCTGACATCGACCAGATGTCGTGCAAAAGTATGGTTATTTAATTCAACCTGAACATTTTATTTATACCATTTGAATGAGAACGGGAATATTTTCTGGGTAACAACTTCTTTAATGTGGGAATACAAGACGTTGCGGAGTTTATACTCACTCCTTCATCAGGTGGATTGTATAGAAATAACAAAACCATTTGAATAGGTACAAAAGATTTTTTAAAATACCTTGAAAATTAATAAATTTGTTATTCCCAAATGAAGCTGTACTCTATTAGTAGTCTCTTTCTGTACTTGATGCCTCATATTTCTCAATATTTTACTCACACAAAATTCATTTGTATAGACTGCTGAGATGAACACTTAGATATACAAATGTGAGAGATGAAATGCAAAAGTTGCTCAATTTCAAAGACAAAATACAGCTTAAACTAGATGAATGAATAAGTCTACATAGATCATATTGACAAAATATACCTGCACCATTTTATCCATCTTCTATGAGCCTTATATTGACGATGAAAAACTGTTTCAATTTTCAACTTTTTATTTTCAAAACGCTGACAGAACGGGACGGACAGCTAGGCCATAAAATCATCCGTTACTCTCAGATCGGCCCTGTGGCGCAACGGTAGCGCGTCTGACTCCAGATCAGAAGGTTGCGTGTTCAAATCACGTCGGGGTCACAGAAAGTTTTGCAAAACAGCACTTGTCTCATTTTCAAGAAGCTGGTTGAAGATATTTCCTGACATCGACCAGATGTCGTGCAAAAGTATGGTTATTTAATTCAACCTGAACATTTTATTTATACCATTTGAATGAGAACGGGAATATTTTCTGGGTAACAACTTCTTTAATGTGGAAATACAAGACGTTTCGGAGTTTATACTCACTCCTTCATCAGGTGGATTGTATAGAAATAACAAAACCATTTGAATAGGTAAAACAGAGTTTTTAAAATAGGCCTACCTTGAAAATTAATAAATTTGTTATTCCCAAATGAAGCTGTACTCTATTAGTATTTTCTTTCTGTACTTCATGCCTCATATTTCTCAATATTTTACTCACACAAAATTCATTTGTATAGACTGCTGAGATGAACACTTAGATATACAAATGTGAGAGATGAAATGCAAAAGTTGCTCAATTTCAAAGACAAAATACAGCTTAAACTAGATGAATGAATAAGTCTACATAGATCATATTGACAAAATATACCTGCACCATTTTATCCATCTTCTATGAGCCTTATATTGACGATGAAAAACTGTTTCAATTTTCAACTTTTTATTTTCAAAACGCTGACAGAACGGGACGGACAGCTAGGCCATAAAATCATCCGTTACTCTCAGATCGGCCCTGTGGCGCAACGGTAGCGCGTCTGACTCCAGATCAGAAGGTTGCGTGTTCAAATCACGTCGGGGTCACAGAAAGTTTTGCAAAACAGCACTTGTCTCATTTTCAAGAAGCTGGTTGAAGATATTTCCTGACATCGACCAGATGTCGTGCAAAAGTATGGTTATTTAATTCAACCTGAACATTTTATTTATACCATTTGAATGAGAACGGGAATATTTTCTGGGTAACAACTTCTTTAATGTGGAAATACAAGACGTTTCGGAGTTTATACTCACTCCTTCATCAGGTGGATTGTATAGAAATAACAAAACCATTTGAATAGGTAAAACAGAGTTTTTAAAATAGGCCTACCTTGAAAATTAATAAATTTGTTATTCCCAAATGAAGCTGTACTCTATTAGTATTTTCTTTCTGTACTTCATGCCTCATATTTCTCAATATTTTACTCACACAAAATTCATTTGTATAGACTGCTGAGATGAACACTTAGATATACAAATGTGAGAGATGAAATGCAAAAGTTGCTCAATTTCAAAGACAAAATACAGCTTAAATTAGATGAATGAATAAGTCTACATAGATCATATTGACAAAATATACCCGCACCATTTTATCCATCTTCTATGAACCTTATATTGACGATGAAAAACTGTTTCAATTTTCAACTTTTTATTTTCAAAACGCTGACAGAACGGGACGGACAGCTAGGCCATAAAATCATCCATTACTATCAGATCGGCCCTGTGGAGCAACGGTAGCGCGTCTGACTCCAGATCAGAAGGTTGCGTGTTCAAATCACGTCGGGGTCACAGAAAGTTTTGCAAAACAGCACTTGTCTCATTTTCAAGAAGCTGGTTGAAGATATTTCCTGACATCGACCAGATGTCGTGCAAAAGTATGGTTATTTAATTCAACCTGAACATTTTATTTATACCATTTGAATGAGAACGGGAATATTTTCTGGGTAACAACTTCTTTAATGTGGAAATACAAGACGTTTCGGAGTTTATACTCACTCCTTCATCAGGTGGATTGTATAGAAATAACAAAACCATTTGAATAGGTAAAACAGAGTTTTTAAAATAGGCCTACCTTGAAATTTAATAAATTTGTTATTCCCAAATGAAGCTGTACTCTATTAGTATTTTCTTTCTGTACTTGATGCCTCATATTTCTCAATATTTTACTCACACAAAATTCATTTGTATAGACTGCTGAGATGAACACTTAGATATACAAATGTGAGAGATGAAATGCAAAAGTTGCTCAATTTCAAAGACAAAATACAGCTTAAATTAGATGAATGAATAAGTCTACATAGATCATATTGACAAAATATACCTGCACCATTTTATCCATCTTCTATGAACCTTATATTGACGATGAAAAACTGTTTCAATTTTCAACTTTTTATTTTCAAAACGCTGACAGAACGGGACGGACAGCTAGGCCATAAAATCATCCATTACTATCAGATCGGCCCTGTGGAGCAACGGTAGCGCGTCTGACTCCAGATCAGAAGGTTGCGTGTTCAAATCACGTCGGGGTCACAGAAAGTTTTGCAAAACAGCACTTGTCTCATTTTCAAGAAGCTGGTTGAAGATATTTCCTGACATCGACCAGATGTCGTGCAAAAGTATGGTTATTTAATTCAACCTGAACATTTTATTTATACCATTTGAATGAGAACGGGAATATTTTCTGGGTAACAACTTCTTTAATGTGGGAATACAAGACGTTGCGGAGTTTATACTCACTCCTTCATCAGGTGGATTGTATAGAAATAACAAAACCATTTGAATAGGTACAAAAGATTTTTTAAAATACCTTGAAAATTAATAAATTTGTTATTCCCAAATGAAGCTGTACTCTATTAGTAGTCTCTTTCTGTACTTGATGCCTCATATTTCTCAATATTTTACTCACACAAAATTCATTTGTATAGACTGCTGAGATGAACACTTAGATATACAAATGTGAGAGATGAAATGCAAAAGTTGCTCAATTTCAAAGACAAAATACAGCTTAAATTAGATGAATGAATAAGTCTACATAGATCATATTGACAAAATATACCTGCACCATTTTATCCATCTTCTATGAACCTTATATTGACGATGAAAAACTGTTTCAATTTTCAACTTTTTATTTTCAAAACGCTGACAGAACGGGGCGGACAGTTAGGCCATAAAATCATCCATTACTATCAGATCGGCCCTGTGGCGCAACGGTAGCGCGTCTGACTCCAGATCAGAAGGTTGCGTGTTCAAATCACGTCGGGGTCACAGAAAGTTTTGCAAAACAGCACTTGTCTCATTTTCAAGAAGCTGGTTGAAGATATTTCCTGACATCGACCAGATGTCGTGCAAAAGTATGGTTATTTAATTCAACCTGAACATTTTATTTATACCATTTGAATGAGAACGGGAATATTTTCTGGGTAACAACTTCTTTAATGTGGGAATACAAGACGTTGCGGAGTTTATACTCACTCCTTCTTTAGGTGGATTGTATAGAAATAACAAAACCATTTGAATAGGTAAAACAGAGTTTTTAAAATAGGCCTACCTTGAAAATTAATAAATTTGTTATTCCCAAATGAAGCTATACTCTATTAGTATTTTCTTTCTGTACTTGATGCCTCATATTTCTCAATATTTTACTCACACAAAATTCATTTGTAGAGACTGCTGAGATGAACACTTAGATATACAAATGTGAGAGATGAAATGCAAAAGTTGCTCAATTTCAAAGACAAAATACAGCTTAAATTAGATGAATGAATAAGTCTACATAGATCATATTGACAAAATATACCTGCACCATTTTATCCATCTTCTATGAACCTTATATTGACGATGAAAAACTGTTTCAATTTTCAACTTTTTATTTTCAAAACGCTGACAGAACGGGACGGACAGCTAGGCCATAAAATCATCCATTACTATCAGATCGGCCCTGTGGAGCAACGGTAGCGCGTCTGACTCCAGATCAGAAGGTTGCGTGTTCAAATCACGTCGGGGTCACAGAAAGTTTTGCAAAACAGCACTTGTCTCATTTTCAAGAAGCTGGTTGAAGATATTTCCTGACATCGACCAGATGTCGTGCAAAAGTATGGTTATTTAATTCAACCTGAACATTTTATTTATACCATTTGAATGAGAACGGGAATATTTTCTGGGTAACAACTTCTTTAATGTGGAAATACAAGACGTTTCGGAGTTTATACTCACTCCTTCATCAGGTGGATTGTATAGAAATAACAAAACCATTTGAATAGGTAAAACAGAGTTTTTAAAATAGGCCTACCTTGAAAATTAATAAATTTGTTATTCCCAAATGAAGCTGTACTCTATTAGTATTTTCTTTCTGTACTTGATGCCTCATATTTCTCAATATTTTACTCACACAAAATTCATTTGTATAGACTGCTGAGATGAACACTTAGATATACAAATGTGAGAGATGAAATGCAAAAGTTGCTCAATTTCAAAGACAAAATACAGCTTAAATTAGATGAATGAATAAGTCTACATAGATCATATTGACAAAATATACCTGCACCATTTTATCCATCTTCTATGAACCTTATATTGACGATGAAAAACTGTTTCAATTTTCAACTTTTTATTTTCAAAACGCTGACAGAACGGGACGGACAGCTAGGCCATAAAATCATCCATTACTATCAGATCGGCCCTGTGGAGCAACGGTAGCACGTCTGACTCCAGATCAGAAGGTTGCGTGTTCAAATCACGTCGGGGTCACAGAAAGTTTTGCAAAACAGCACTTGTCTCATTTTCAAGAAGCTGGTTGAAGATATTTCCTGACATCGACCAGATGTCGTGCAAAAGTATGGTTATTTAATTCAACCTGAACATTTTATTTATACCATTTGAATGAGAACGGGAATATTTTCTGGGTAACAACTTCTTTAATGTGGGAATACAAGACGTTGCGGAGTTTATACTCACTCCTTCATCAGGTGGATTGTATAGAAATAACAAAACCATTTGAATAGGTACAAAAGATATTTGAAAATACCTTGAAAATTAATAAATTTGTTATTCCCAAATGAAGCTGTACTCTATTAGTAGTCTCTTTCTGTACTTGATGCCTCATATTTCTCAATATTTTACTCACACAAAATTCATTTGTATAGACTGCTGAGATGAACACTTAGATATACAAATGTGAGAGATGAAATGCAAAAGTTGCTCAATTTCAAAGACAAAATACAGCTTAAACTAGATGAATGAATAAGTCTACATAGATCATATTGACAAAATATACCTGCACCATTTTATCCATCCTCTATGAGCCTTATATTGACGATGAAAAACTGTTTCAATTTTCAACTTTTTATTTTCAAAACGCTGACAGAACGGGACGGACAGCTAGGCCATAAAATCATCCATTACTATCAGATCGGCCCTTTTGCGCAACGGTAGCGCGTCTGACTCCAGATCAGAAGGTTGCGTGTTCAAATCACGTCGGGGTCACAGAAAGTTTTGCAAAACAGCACTTGTCTCATTTTCAAGAAGCTGGTTGAAGATATTTCCTGACATCGACCAGATGTCGTGCAAAAGTATGGTTATTTAATTCAACCTGAACATTTTATTTATACCATTTGAATGAGAACGGGAATATTTTCTGGGTAACAACTTCTTTAATGTGGAAATACAAGACGTTTCGGAGTTTATACTCACTCCTTCATCAGGTGGATTGTATAGAAATAACAAAACCATTTGAATAGGTAAAACAGAGTTTTTAAAATAGGCCTACCTTGAAAATTAATAAATTTGTTATTCCCAAATGAAGCTATACTCTATTAGTATTTTCTTTCTGTACTTGATGCCTCATATTTCTCAATATTTTACTCACACAAAATTCATTTGTAGAGACTGCTGAGATGAACACTTAGATATACAAATGTGAGAGATGAAATGCAAAAGTTGCTCAATTTCAAAGACAAAATACAGCTTAAATTAGATGAATGAATAAGTCTACATAGATCATATTGACAAAATATACCTGCACCATTTTATCCATCTTCTATGAACCTTATATTGACGATGAAAAACTGTTTCAATTTTCAACTTTTTATTTTCAAAACGCTGACAGAACGGGGCGGACAGTTAGGCCATAAAATCATCCATTACTCTCAGATCGGCCCTGTGGCGCAACGGTAGCGCGTCTGACTCCAGATCAGAAGGTTGCGTGTTCAAATCACGTCGGGGTCACAGAAAGTTTTGCAAAACAGCACTTGTCTCATTTTCAAGAAGCTGGTTGAAGATATTTCCTGACATCGACCAGATGTCGTGCAAAAGTATGGTTATTTAATTCAACCTGAACATTTTATTTATACCATTTGAATGAGAACGGGAATATTTTCTGGGTAACAACTTCTTTAATGTGGGAATACAAGACGTTGCGGAGTTTATACTCACTCCTTCATCAGGTGGATTGTATAGAAATAACAAAACCATTTGAATAGGTACAAAAGATTTTTTAAAATACCTTGAAAATTAATAAATTTGTTATTCCCAAATGAAGCTGTACTCTATTAGTAGTCTCTTTCTGTACTTGATGCCTCATATTTCTCAATATTTTACTCACACAAAATTCATTTGTATAGACTGCTGAGATGAACACTTAGATATACAAATGTGAGAGATGAAATGCAAAAGTTGCTCAATTTCAAAGACAAAATACAGCTTAAATTAGATGAATGAATAAGTCTACATAGATCATATTGACAAAATATACCTGCACCATTTTATCCATCTTCTATGAACCTTATATTGACGATGAAAAACTGTTTCAATTTTCAACTTTTTATTTTCAAAACGCTGACAGAACGGGGCGGACAGTTAGGCCATAAAATCATCCATTACTCTCAGATCGGCCCTGTGGCGCAACGGTAGCGCGTCTGACTCCAGATCAGAAGGTTGCGTGTTCAAATCACGTCGGGGTCACAGAAAGTTTTGCAAAACAGCACTTGTCTCATTTTCAAGAAGCTGGTTGAAGATATTTCCTGACATCGACCAGATGTCGTGCAAAAGTATGGTTATTTAATTCAACCTGAACATTTTATTTATACCATTTGAATGAGAACGGGAATATTTTCTGGGTAACAACTTCTTTAATGTGGGAATACAAGACGTTGCGGAGTTTATACTCACTCCTTCTTTAGGTGGATTGTATAGAAATAACAAAACCATTTGAATAGGTAAAACAGAGTTTTTAAAATAGGCCTACCTTGAAAATTAATAAATTTGTTATTCCCAAATGAAGCTATACTCTATTAGTATTTTCTTTCTGTACTTGATGCCTCATATTTCTCAATATTTTACTCACACAAAATTCATTTGTAGAGACTGCTGAGATGAACACTTAGATATACAAATGTGAGAGATGAAATGCAAAAGTTGCTCAATTTCAAAGACAAAATACAGCTTAAATTAGATGAATGAATAAGTCTACATAGATCATATTGACAAAATATACCTGCACCATTTTATCCATCTTCTATGAACCTTATATTGACGATGAAAAACTGTTTCAATTTTCAACTTTTTATTTTCAAAACGCTGACAGAACGGGACGGACAGCTAGGCCATAAAATCATCCATTACTATCAGATCGGCCCTGTGGAGCAACGGTAGCGCGTCTGACTCCAGATCAGAAGGTTGCGTGTTCAAATCACGTCGGGGTCACAGAAAGTTTTGCAAAACAGCACTTGTCTCATTTTCAAGAAGCTGGTTGAAGATATTTCCTGACATCGACCAGATGTCGTGCAAAAGTATGGTTATTTAATTCAACCTGAACATTTTATTTATACCATTTGAATGAGAACGGGAATATTTTCTGGGTAACAACTTCTTTAATGTGGAAATACAAGACGTTTCGGAGTTTATACTCACTCCTTCATCAGGTGGATTGTATAGAAATAACAAAACCATTTGAATAGGTAAAACAGAGTTTTTAAAATAGGCCTACCTTGAAAATTAATAAATTTGTTATTCCCAAATGAAGCTGTACTCTATTAGTATTTTCTTTCTGTACTTGATGCCTCATATTTCTCAATATTTTACTCACACAAAATTCATTTGTATAGACTGCTGAGATGAACACTTAGATATACAAATGTGAGAGATGAAATGCAAAAGTTGCTCAATTTCAAAGACAAAATACAGCTTAAATTAGATGAATGAATAAGTCTACATAGATCATATTGACAAAATATACCTGCACCATTTTATCCATCTTCTATGAACCTTATATTGACGATGAAAAACTGTTTCAATTTTCAACTTTTTATTTTCAAAACGCTGACAGAACGGGACGGACAGCTAGGCCATAAAATCATCCATTACTATCAGATCGGCCCTGTGGAGCAACGGTAGCACGTCTGACTCCAGATCAGAAGGTTGCGTGTTCAAATCACGTCGGGGTCACAGAAAGTTTTGCAAAACAGCACTTGTCTCATTTTCAAGAAGCTGGTTGAAGATATTTCCTGACATCGACCAGATGTCGTGCAAAAGTATGGTTATTTAATTCAACCTGAACATTTTATTTATACCATTTGAATGAGAACGGGAATATTTTCTGGGTAACAACTTCTTTAATGTGGGAATACAAGACGTTGCGGAGTTTATACTCACTCCTTCATCAGGTGGATTGTATAGAAATAACAAAACCATTTGAATAGGTACAAAAGATATTTTAAAATACCTTGAAAATTAATAAATTTGTTATTCCCAAATGAAGCTGTACTCTATTAGTAGTCTCTTTCTGTACTTGATGCCTCATATTTCTCAATATTTTACTCACACAAAATTCATTTGTATAGACTGCTGAGATGAACACTTAGATATACAAATGTGAGAGATGAAATGCAAAAGTTGCTCAATTTCAAAGACAAAATACAGCTTAAACTAGATGAATGAATAAGTCTACATAGATCATATTGACAAAATATACCTGCACCATTTTATCCATCTTCTATGAGCCTTATATTGACGATGAAAAACTGTTTCAATTTTCAACTTTTTATTTTCAAAACGCTGACAGAACGGGACGGACAGCTAGGCCATAAAATCATCCGTTACTCTCAGATCGGCCCTGTGGCGCAACGGTAGCGCGTCTGACTCCAGATCAGAAGGTTGCGTGTTCAAATCACGTCGGGGTCACAGAAAGTTTTGCAAAACAGCACTTGTCTCATTTTCAAGAAGCTGGTTGAAGATATTTCCTGACATCGACCAGATGTCGTGCAAAAGTATGGTTATTCAATTCAACCTGAACATTTTATTTATACCATTTGAATGAGAACGGGAATATTTTCTGGGTAACAACTTCTTTAATGTGGAAATACAAGACGTTTCGGAGTTTATACTCACTCCTTCATCAGGTGGATTGTATAGAAATAACAAAACCATTTGAATAGGTAAAACAGAGTTTTTAAAATAGGCCTACCTTGAAAATTAATAAATTTGTTATTCCCAAATGAAGCTATACTCTATTAGTATTTTCTTTCTGTACTTGATGCCTCATATTTCTCAATATTTTACTCACACAAAATTCATTTGTAGAGACTGCTGAGATGAACACTTAGATAAACAAATGTGAGAGATGAAATGCAAAAGTTGCTCAATTTCAAAGACAAAATACAGCTTAAATTAGATGAATGAATAAGTCTACATAGATCATATTGACAAAATATACCTGCACCATTTTATCCATCTTCTATGAACCTTATATTGACGATGAAAAACTGTTTCAATTTTCAACTTTTTATTTTCAAAACGCTGACAGAACGGGGCGGACAGTTAGGCCATAAAATCATCCATTACTCTCAGATCGGCCCTGTGGCGCAACGGTAGCGCGTCTGACTCCAGATCAGAAGGTTGCGTGTTCAAATCACGTCGGGGTCACAGAAAGTTTTGCAAAACAGCACTTGTCTCATTTTCAAGAAGCTGGTTGAAGATATTTCCTGACATCGACCAGATGTCGTGCAAAAGTATGGTTATTTAATTCAACCTGAACATTTTATTTATACCATTTGAATGAGAACGGGAATATTTTCTGGGTAACAACTTCTTTAATGTGGGAATACAAGACGTTGCGGAGTTTATACTCACTCCTTCATCAGGTGGATTGTATAGAAATAACAAAACCATTTGAATAGGTACAAAAGATTTTTTAAAATACCTTGAAAATTAATAAATTTGTTATTCCCAAATGAAGCTGTACTCTATTAGTAGTCTCTTTCTGTACTTGATGCCTCATATTTCTCAATATTTTACTCACACAAAATTCATTTGTATAGACTGCTGAGATGAACACTTAGATATACAAATGTGAGAGATGAAATGCAAAAGTTGCTCAATTTCAAAGACAAAATACAGCTTAAACTAGATGAATGAATAAGTCTACATAGATCATATTGACAAAATATACCTGCACCATTTTATCCATCTTCTATGAGCCTTATATTGACGATGAAAAACTGTTTCAATTTTCAACTTTTTATTTTCAAAACGCTGACAGAACGGGACGGACAGCTAGGCCATAAAATCATCCATTACTCTCAGATCGGCCCTTTTGCGCAACGGTAGCGCGTCTGACTCCAGATCAGAAGGTTGCGTGTTCAAATCACGTCGGGGTCACAGAAAGTTTTGCAAAACAGCACTTGTCTCATTTTCAAGAAGCTGGTTGAAGATATTTCCTGACATCGACCAGATGTCGTGCAAAAGTATGGTTATTTAATTCAACCTGAACATTTTATTTATACCATTTGAATGAGAACGGGAATATTTTGTGGGTAACAACTTCTTTAATGTGGAAATACAAGACGTTTCGGAGTTTATACTCACTCCTTCATCAGGTGGATTGTATAGAAATAACAAAACCATTTGAATAGGTAAAACAGAGTTTTTAAAATAGGCCTACCTTGAAAATTAATAAATTTGTTATTCCCAAATGAAGCTATACTCTATTAGTATTTTCTTTCTGTACTTGATGCCTCATATTTCTCAATATTTTACTCATACAAAATTCATTTGTATAGACTGCTGAGATGAACACTTAGATATACAAATGTGAGAGATGAAACATTTTATTTATACCATTTGAATGAGAACGTTAATATTTTGTGGGTAACAACTTCTTTAATGTGGAAATACAAGACGTTTCGGAGTTTATACTCACTCCTTCATCAGGTGGATTGTATAGAAATAACAAAACCATTTGAATAGGTAAAACAGAGTTTTTAAAATAGGCCTACCTTGAAAATTAATAAATTTGTTATTCCCAAATGAAGCTATACTCTATTAGTATTTTCTTTCTGTACTTGATGCCTCATATTTCTCAATATTTTACTCACACAAAATTCATTTGTATAGACTGCTGAGATGAACACTTAGATATACAAATGTGAGAGATGAAATGCAAAAGTTGCTCAATTTCAAAGACAAAATACAGCTTAAATTAGATGAATGAATAAGTCTACATAGATCATATTGACAAAATATTCGTGCACCATTTTATCCATCTTCTATGAACCTTATATTGACGATGAAAAACTGTTTCAATTTTCAACTTTTTATTTTCAAAACGCTGACAGAACGGGACGGACAGCTAGGCCATAAAATCATCCATTACTATCAGATCGGCCCTTTTGCGCAACGGTAGCGCGTCTGACTCCAGATCAGAAGGTTGCGTGTTCAAATCACGTCGGGGTCACAGAAAGTTTTGCAAAACAGCACTTGTCTCATGTTCAATAAGCTGGTTGAAGATATTTCCTGACATCGACCAGATGTCGTGCAAAAGTATATTGTTATTTAATTCAATCTGAACATTTTATTTATACCATTTGAATGAGAACGGGAATATTCTCTGGGTAACAACTTCTTTAATGTGGGAATACAAGACGTTTCGGAGTTTATACTCACTTCTTCATCAGGTGGATTGTATAGAAATAACAAAACCATTTGAATAGGTAAAAAAGATTTTTTAAAATACCTTGAAAATTAATAAATTTGTTATTCCCAAATGAAGCTGTACTCTATTAGTATTTTCTTTCTGTACTTGATGCCTCATATTTCTCAATATTTTACTCACACAAAATTCATTTGTATAGACTGCTGAGATGAACACTTAAATATACAAATGTAAGAGATGAAATGCAAAAGTTGCTCAATTTCAAAGACAAAATACAGCTTAAACTAGATGAATGAATAAGTCTACATAGATCATATTGACAAAATATACCTGCACCATTTTATCCATCTTCTATGAACCTTATATTGACGATGAAAAACTGTTTCAATTTTCAACTTTTTATTTTCAAAACGCTGACAGAACGGGGCGGACAGTTAGGCCATAAAATCATCCATTACTCTCAGATCGGCCCTGTGGCGCAACGGTAGCGCGTCTGACTCCAGATCAGAAGGTTGCGTGTTCAAATCACGTCGGGGTCACAGAAGGTTTTGCAAAACAGCACTTGTCTCATTTTCAAGAAGCTGGTTGAAGATATTTCCTGACATCGACCAGATGTCGCGCAAAAGTATGGTTATTTAATTCAACCTGAACATTTTATTTATACCATTTGAATGAGAACGGGAATATTTTCTGGGTAACAACTTCTTTAATGTGGGAATACAAGACGTTGCGGAGTTTATACTCACTCCTTCATCAGGTGGATTGTATAGAAATAACAAAACCATTTGAATAGGTACAAAAGAATTTTTAAAATACCTTGAAAATTAATAAATTTGTTATTCCCAAATGAAGCTGTACTCTATTAGTAGTCTCTTTCTGTACTTGATGCCTCATATTTCTCAATATTTTACTCACACAAAATTCATTTGTATAGACTGCTGAGATGAACACTTAGATATACAAATGTGAGAGATGAAATGCAAAAGTTGCTCAATTTCAAAGACAAAATACAGCTTAAACTAGATGAATGAATAAGTCTACATAGATCATATTGACAAAATATACCTGCACCATTTTATCCATCTTCTATGAACCTTATATTGACGATGAAAAACTGTTTCAATTTTCAACTTTTTATTTTCAAAACGCTGACAGAACGGGACGGACAGCTAGGCCATAAAATCATCCGTTACTCTCAGATCGGCACTGTGGCGCAACGGTAGCGCGTCTGACTCCAGATCAGAAGGTTGCGTGTTCAAATCACGTCGGGGGCACAGAAAGTTTTGCAAAACAGTACTTATCTCATTTTCAAGAAGCTGGTTGAAGATGTTTCCTGACATCGACCAGATGTCGTGCAAAAGTATGGTTATTTAATTCAACCTGAACATTTTATTTATACCATTTGAATGAGAACGGGAATATTTTCTGGGTAACAACTTCTTTAATGTGGAAATACAAGACGTTTCGGAGTTTATACTCACTCCTTCATCAGGTTAATTGTATAGAAATAACAAAACCATTTGAATAGGTAAAACAGAGTTTTTAAAATAGGCCTACCTTGAAAATTAATAAATTTGTTATTCCCAAATGAAGCTATACTCTATTAGTATTTTCTTTCTGTACTTGATGCCTCATATTTCTCAATATTTTACTCACACAAAATTCATTTGTATAGACTGCTGAGATGAACACTTAGATATACAAATGTGAGAGATGAAATGCAAAAGTTGCTCAATTTCAAAGACAAAATACAGCTTAAATTAGATGAATGAATAAGTCTACATAGATCATATTGACAAAATATACCTGCACCATTTTATCCATCTTCTATGAACCTTATATTGACGATGAAAAACTGTTTCAATTTTCAACTTTTTATTTTCAAAACGCTGACAGAACGGGACGGACAGCTAGGCCATAAAATCATCCATTACTATCAGATCGGCCCTGTGGAGCGCGTCTGACTCCAGATCAGAAGGTTGCGTGTTCAAATCACGTCGGGGTCACAGAAAGTTTTGCAAAACAGCACTTGTCTCATTTTCAAGAAGCTGGTTGAAGATATTTCCTGACATCGACCAGATGTCGTGCACAAGTATGGTTATTTAATTCAACCTGAACATTTTATTTATACCATTTGAATGAGAACGGGAATATTTTCTGGGTAACAACTTCTTTAATGTGGGAATACAAGACGTTGCGGAGTTTATACTCACTCCTTCATCAGGTGGATTGTATAGAAATAACAAAACCATTTGAATAGGTACAAAAGATTTTTTAAAATACCTTGAAAATTAATAAATTTGTTATTCCCAAATGAAGCTGTACTCTATTAGTAGTCTCTTTCTGTACTTGATGCCTCATATTTCTCAATATTTTACTCACACAAAATTCATTTGTATAGACTGCTGAGATGAACACTTAGATATACAAATGTGAGAGATGAAATGCAAAAGTTGCTCAATTTCAAAGACAAAATACAGCTTAAACTAGATGAATGAATAAGTCTACATAGATCATATTGACAAAATATACCTGCACCATTTTATCCATCCTCTATGAGCCTTATATTGACGATGAAAAACTGTTTCAATTTTCAACTTTTTATTTTCAAAACGCTGACAGAACGGGACGGACAGCTAGGCCATAAAATCATCCATTACTATCAGATCGGCCCTTTTGCGCAACGGTAGCGCGTCTGACTCCAGATCAGAAGGTTGCGTGTTCAAATCACGTCGGGGTCACAGAAAGTTTTGCAAAACAGCACTTGTCTCATTTTCAAGAAGCTGGTTGAAGATATTTCCTGACATCGACCAGATGTCGTGCAAAAGTATGGTTATTTAATTCAACCTGAACATTTTATTTATACCATTTGAATGAGAACGGGAATATTTTGTGGGTAACAACTTCTTTAATGTGGAAATACAAGACGTTTCGGAGTTTATACTCACTCCTTCATCAGGTGGATTGTATAGAAATAACAAAACCATTTGAATAGGTAAAACAGAGTTTTTAAAATAGGCCTACCTTGAAAATTAATAAATTTGTTATTCCCAAATGAAGCTATACTCTATTAGTATTTTCTTTCTGTACTTGATGCCTCATATTTCTCAATATTTTACTCACACAAAATTCATTTGTAGAGACTGCTGAGATGAACACTTAGATATACAAATGTGAGAGATGAAATGCAAAAGTTGCTCAATTTCAAAGACAAAATACAGCTTAAATTAGATGAATGAATAAGTCTACATAGATCATATTGACAAAATATACCTGCACCATTTTATCCATCTTCTATGAGCCTTATATTGACGATGAAAAACTGTTTCAATTTTCAACTTTTTATTTTCAAAACGCTGACAGAACGGGGCGGACAGTTAGGCCATAAAATCATCCATTACTCTCAGATCGGCCCTGTGGCGCAACGGTAGCGCGTCTGACTCCAGATCAGAAGGTTGCGTGTTCAAATCACGTCGGGGTCACAGAAAGTTTTGCAAAACAGCACTTGTCTCATTTTCAAGAAGCTGGTTGAAGATATTTCCTGACATCGACCAGATGTCGTGCAAAAGTATGGTTATTTAATTCAACCTGAACATTTTATTTATACCATTTGAATGAGAACGGGAATATTTTCTGGGTAACAACTTCTTTAATGTGGGAATACAAGACGTTGCGGAGTTTATACTCACTCCTTCATCAGGTGGATTGTATAGAAATAACAAAACCATTTGAATAGGTACAAAAGATTTTTTAAAATACCTTGAAAATTAATAAATTTGTTATTCCCAAATGAAGCTGTACTCTATTAGTAGTCTCTTTCTGTACTTGATGCCTCATATTTCTCAATATTTTACTCACACAAAATTCATTTGTATAGACTGCTGAGATGAACACTTAGATATACAAATGTGAGAGATGAAATGCAAAAGTTGCTCAATTTCAAAGACAAAATACAGCTTAAACTAGATGAATGAATAAGTCTACATAGATCATATTGACAAAATATACCTGCACCATTTTATCCATCTTCTATGAGCCTTATATTGACGATGAAAAACTGTTTCAATTTTCAACTTTTTATTTTCAAAACGCTGACAGAACGGGACGGACAGCTAGGCCATAAAATCATCCGTTACTCTCAGATCGGCCCTGTGGCGCAACGGTAGCGCGTCTGACTCCAGATCAGAAGGTTGCGTGTTCAAATCACGTCGGGGTCACAGAAAGTTTTGCAAAACAGCACTTGTCTCATTTTCAAGAAGCTGGTTGAAGATATTTCCTGACATCGACCAGATGTCGTGCAAAAGTATGGTTATTCAATTCAACCTGAACATTTTATTTATACCATTTGAATGAGAACGGGAATATTTTCTGGGTAACAACTTCTTTAATGTGGAAATACAAGACGTTTCGGAGTTTATACTCACTCCTTCATCAGGTGGATTGTATAGAAATAACAAAACCATTTGAATAGGTAAAACAGAGTTTTTAAAATAGGCCTACCTTGAAAATTAATAAATTTGTTATTCCCAAATGAAGCTATACTCTATTAGTATTTTCTTTCTGTACTTGATGCCTCATATTTCTCAATATTTTACTCACACAAAATTCATTTGTAGAGACTGCTGAGATGAACACTTAGATAAACAAATGTGAGAGATGAAATGCAAAAGTTGCTCAATTTCAAAGACAAAATACAGCTTAAATTAGATGAATGAATAAGTCTACATAGATCATATTGACAAAATATACCTGCACCATTTTATCCATCTTCTATGAACCTTATATTGACGATGAAAAACTGTTTCAATTTTCAACTTTTTATTTTCAAAACGCTGACAGAACGGGGCGGACAGTTAGGCCATAAAATCATCCATTACTCTCAGATCGGCCCTGTGGCGCAACGGTAGCGCGTCTGACTCCAGATCAGAAGGTTGCGTGTTCAAATCACGTCGGGGTCACAGAAAGTTTTGCAAAACAGCACTTGTCTCATTTTCAAGAAGCTGGTTGAAGATATTTCCTGACATCGACCAGATGTCGTGCAAAAGTATGGTTATTTAATTCAACCTGAACATTTTATTTATACCATTTGAATGAGAACGGGAATATTTTCTGGGTAACAACTTCTTTAATGTGGGAATACAAGACGTTGCGGAGTTTATACTCACTCCTTCATCAGGTGGATTGTATAGAAATAACAAAACCATTTGAATAGGTACAAAAGATTTTTTAAAATACCTTGAAAATTAATAAATTTGTTATTCCCAAATGAAGCTGTACTCTATTAGTAGTCTCTTTCTGTACTTGATGCCTCATATTTCTCAATATTTTACTCACACAAAATTCATTTGTATAGACTGCTGAGATGAACACTTAGATATACAAATGTGAGAGATGAAATGCAAAAGTTGCTCAATTTCAAAGACAAAATACAGCTTAAACTAGATGAATGAATAAGTCTACATAGATCATATTGACAAAATATACCTGCACCATTTTATCCATCTTCTATGAACCTTATATTGACGATGAAAAACTGTTTCAATTTTCAACTTTTTATTTTCAAAACGCTGACAGAACGGGGCGGACACTTAGGCCATAAAATCCATTACTCTCAGATCGGCCCTGTGGCGCAACGGTAGCGCGTCTGACTCCAGATCAGAAGGTTGCGTGTTCAAATCACGTCGGGGTCACAGAAAGTTTTGCAAAACAGCACTTGTCTCATTTTCAAGAAGCTGGTTGAAGATATTTCCTGACATCGACCAGATGTCGTGCAAAAGTATGGTTATTTAATTCAACCTGAACATTTTATTTATACCATTTGAATGAGAACGGGAATATTTTCTGGGTAACAACTTCTTTAATGTGGGAATACAAGACGTTGCGGAGTTTATACTCACTCCTTCATCAGGTGGATTGTATAGAAATAACAAAACCATTTGAATAGGTACAAAAGATTTTTTAAAATACCTTGAAAATTAATAAATTTGTTATTCCCAAATGAAGCTGTACTCTATTAGTAGTCTCTTTCTGTACTTGATGCCTCATATTTCTCAATATTTTACTCACACAAAATTCATTTGTATAGACTGCTGAGATGAACACTTAGATATACAAATGTGAGAGATGAAATGCAAAAGTTGCTCAATTTCAAAGACAAAATACAGCTTAAACTAGATGAATGAATAAGTCTACATAGATCATATTGACAAAATATACCTGCACCATTTTATCCATCTTCTATGAGCCTTATATTGACGATGAAAAACTGTTTCAATTTTCAACTTTTTATTTTCAAAACGCTGACAGAACGGGACGGACAGCTAGGCCATAAAATCATCCATTACTCTCAGATCGGCCCTGTGGCGCAACGGTAGCGCGTCTGACTCCAGATCAGAAAGTTGCGTGTTCAAATCACGTCGGGGTCACAGAAAGTTTTGCAAAACAGCACTTGTCTCATTTTCAAGAAGCTGGTTGAAGATATTTCCTGACATCGACCAGATGTCGTGCAAAAGTATGGTTATTTAATTCAACCTGAACATTTTATTTATACCATTTGAATGAGAACGGGAATATTTTGTGGGTAACAACTTCTTTAATGTGGAAATACAAGACGTTTCGGAGTTTATACTCACTCCTTCATCAGGTGGATTGTATAGAAATAACAAAACCATTTGAATAGGTAAAACAGAGTTTTTAAAATAGGCCTACCTTGAAAATTAATAAATTTGTTATTCCCAAATGAAGCTATACTCTATTAGTATTTTCTTTCTGTACTTGATGCCTCATATTTCTCAATATTTTACTCATACAAAATTCATTTGTATAGACTGCTGAGATGAACACTTAGATATACAAATGTGAGAGATGAAACATTTTATTTATACCATTTGAATGAGAACGTTAATATTTTGTGGGTAACAACTTCTTTAATGTGGAAATACAAGACGTTTCGGAGTTTATACTCACTCCTTCATCAGGTGGATTGTATAGAAATAACAAAACCATTTGAATAGGTAAAACAGAGTTTTTAAAATAGGCCTACCTTGAAAATTAATAAATTTGTTATTCCCAAATGAAGCTATACTCTATTAGTATTTTCTTTCTGTACTTGATGCCTCATATTTCTCAATATTTTACTCACACAAAATTCATTTGTATAGACTGCTGAGATGAACACTTAGATATACAAATGTGAGAGATGAAATGCAAAAGTTGCTCAATTTCAAAGACAAAATACAGCTTAAACTAGATGAATGAATAAGTCTACATAGATCATATTGACAAAATATTCGTGCACCATTTTATCCATCTTCTATGAACCTTATATTGACGATGAAAAACTGTTTCAATTTTCAACTTTTTATTTTCAAAACGCTGACAGAACGGGACGGACAGCTAGGCCATAAAATCATCCATTACTATCAGATCGGCCCTGTGGCGCAACGGTAGCGCGTCTGACTCCAGATCAGAAGGTTGCGTGTTCAAATCACGTCGGGGTCACAGAAAGTTTTGCAAAACAGCACTTGTCTCATTTTCAAGAAGCTGGTTGAAGATATTTCCTGACATCGACCAGATGTCGTGCAAAAGTATGGTTATTTAATTCAACCTGAACATTTTATTTATACCATTTGAATGAGAACGGGAATATTTTCTGGGTAACAACTTCTTTAATGTGGGAATACAAGACGTTGCGGAGTTTATACTCACTCCTTCATCAGGTGGATTGTATAGAAATAACAAAACCATTTGAATAGGTACAACAGATTTTTAAAAATACCTTGAAAATTAATAAATTTGTTATTCCCAAATGAAGCTGTACTCTATTAGTAGTCTCTTTCTGTACTTGATGCCTCATATTTCTCAATATTTTACTCACACAAAATTCATTTGTATAGACTGCTGAGATGAACACTTAGATATACAAATGTGAGAGATGAAATGCAAAAGTTGCTCAATTTCAAAGACAAAATACAGCTTAAACTAGATGAATGAATAAGTCTACATAGATCATATTGACAAAATATACCTGCACCATTTTATCCATCTTCTATGAGCCTTATATTGACGATGAAAAACTGTTTCAATTTTCAACTTTTTATTTTCAAAACGCTGACAGAACGGGACGGACAGCTAGGCGATAAAATCATCCATTACTATCAGATCGGCCCTGTGGCGCAACGGTAGCGCGTCTGACTCCAGATCAGAAGGTTGCGTGTTCAAATCACGTCGGGGTCACAGAAAGTTTTGCAAAACAGCACTTGTCTCATTTTCAAGAAGCTGGTTGAAGATATTTCCTGACATCGACCAGATGTCGTGCAAAAGTATGGTTATTTAATTCAACCTGAACATTTTATTTATACCATTTGAATGAGAACGGGAATATTTTCTGGGTAACAACTTCTTTAATGTGGAAATACAAGACGTTTCGGAGTTTATACTCACTCCTTCATCAGGTTAATAGTATAGAAATAACAAAACCATTTGAATAGGTAAAACAGAGTTTTTAAAATAGGCCTACCTTGAAAATTAATAAATTTGTTATTCCCAAATGAAGCTATACTCTATTAGTATTTTCTTTCTGTACTTGATGCCTCATATTTCTCAATATTTTACTCACACAAAATTCATTTGTATAGACTGCTGAGATGAACACTTAGATATACAAATGTGAGAGATGAAATGCAAAAGTTGCTCAATTTCAAAGACAAAATACAGCTTAAATTAGATGAATGAATAAGTCTACATAGATCATATTGACAAAATATTCGTGCACCATTTTATCCATCTTCTATGAACCTTATATTGACGATGAAAAACTGTTTCAATTTTCAACTTTTTATTTTCAAAACGCTGACAGAACGGGACGGACAGCTAGGCCATAAAATCATCCATTACTATCAGATCGGCCCTTTTGCGCAACGGTAGCGCGTCTGACTCCAGATCAGAAGGTTGCGTGTTCAAATCACGTCGGGGTCACAGAAAGTTTTGCAAAACAGCACTTGTCTCATGTTCAATAAGCTGGTTGAAGATATTTCCTGACATCGACCAGATGTCGTGCAAAAGTATATTGTTATTTAATTCAATCTGAACATTTTATTTATACCATTTGAATGAGAACGGGAATATTCTCTGGGTAACAACTTCTTTAATGTGGGAATACAAGACGTTTCGGAGTTTATACTCACTTCTTCATCAGGTGGATTGTATAGAAATAACAAAACCATTTGAATAGGTAAAAAAGATTTTTTAAAATACCTTGAAAATTAATAAATTTGTTTTTCCCAAATGAAGCTGTACTCTATTAGTATTTTCTTTCTGGACTTGATGCCTCATATTTCTCAATATTTTACTCACACAAAATTCATTTGTATAGACTGCTGAGATGAACACTTAGATATACAAATGTAAGAGATGAAATGCAAAAGTTGCTCAATTTCAAAGACAAAATACAGCTTAAACTAGATGAATGAATAAGTCTACATAGATCATATTGACAAAATATACCTGCACCATTTTATCCATCTTCTATGAACCTTATATTGACGATGAAAAACTGTTTCAATTTTCAACTTTTTATTTTCAAAACGCTGACAGAACGGGACGGACAGCTAGGCGATAAAATCATCCATTACTATCAGATCGGCCCTGTGGCGCAACGGTAGCGCGTCTGACTCCAGATCAGAAGGTTGCGTGTTCAAATCACGTCGGGGTCACAGAAAGTTTTGCAAAACAGCACTTGTCTCATTTTCAAGAAGCTGGTTGAAGATATTTCCTGACATCGACCAGATGTCGTGCAAAAGTATGGTTATTTAATTCAACCTGAACATTTTATTTATACCATTTGAATGAGAACGGGAATATTTTCTGGGTAACAACTTCTTTAATGTGGAAATACAAGACGTTTCGGAGTTTATACTCACTCCTTCATCAGGTTAATAGTATAGAAATAACAAAACCATTTGAATAGGTAAAACAGAGTTTTTAAAATAGGCCTACCTTGAAAATTAATAAATTTGTTATTCCCAAATGAAGCTATACTCTATTAGTATTTTCTTTCTGTACTTGATGCCTCATATTTCTCAATATTTTACTCACACAAAATTCATTTGTATAGACTGCTGAGATGAACACTTAGATATACAAATGTGAGAGATGAAATGCAAAAGTTGCTCAATTTCAAAGACAAAATACAGCTTAAATTAGATGAATGAATAAGTCTACATAGATCATATTGACAAAATATTCGTGCACCATTTTATCCATCTTCTATGAACCTTATATTGACGATGAAAAACTGTTTCAATTTTCAACTTTTTATTTTCAAAACGCTGACAGAACGGGACGGACAGCTAGGCCATAAAATCATCCATTACTATCAGATCGGCCCTTTTGCGCAACGGTAGCGCGTCTGACTCCAGATCAGAAGGTTGCGTGTTCAAATCACGTCGGGGTCACAGAAAGTTTTGCAAAACAGCACTTGTCTCATGTTCAATAAGCTGGTTGAAGATATTTCCTGACATCGACCAGATGTCGTGCAAAAGTATATTGTTATTTAATTCAATCTGAACATTTTATTTATACCATTTGAATGAGAACGGGAATATTCTCTGGGTAACAACTTCTTTAATGTGGGAATACAAGACGTTTCGGAGTTTATACTCACTTCTTCATCAGGTGGATTGTATAGAAATAACAAAACCATTTGAATAGGTAAAAAAGATTTTTTAAAATACCTTGAAAATTAATAAATTTGTTATTCCCAAATGAAGCTGTACTCTATTAGTATTTTCTTTCTGTACTTGATGCCTCATATTTCTCAATATTTTACTCACACAAAATTCATTTGTATAGACTGCTGAGATGAACACTTAGATATACAAATGTAAGAGATGAAATGCAAAAGTTGCTCAATTTCAAAGACAAAATACAGCTTAAACTAGATGAATGAATAAGTCTACATAGATCATATTGACAAAATATACCTGCACCATTTTATCCATCTTCTATGAACCTTATATTGACGATGAAAAACTGTTTCAATTTTCAACTTTTTATTTTCAAAACGCTGACAGAACGGGGCGGACAGTTAGGCCATAAAATCATCCATTACTCTCAGATCGGCCCTGTGGCGCAACGGTAGCGCGTCTGACTCCAGATCAGAAGGTTGCGTGTTCAAATCACGTCGGGGTCACAGAAAGTTTTGCAAAACAGCACTTGTCTCATTTTCAAGAAGCTGGTTGAAGATATTTCCTGACATCGACCAGATGTCGCGCAAAAGTATGGTTATTTAATTCAACCTGAACATTTTATTTATACCATTTGAATGAGAACGGGAATATTTTCTGGGTAACAACTTCTTTAATGTGGGAATACAAGACGTTGCGGAGTTTATACTCACTCCTTCATCAGGTGGATTGTATAGAAATAACAAAACCATTTGAATAGGTACAAAAGAATTTTTAAAATACCTTGAAAATTAATAAATTTGTTATTCCCAAATGAAGCTGTACTCTATTAGTAGTCTCTTTCTGTACTTGATGCCTCATATTTCTCAATATTTTACTCACACAAAATTCATTTGTATAGACTGCTGAGATGAACACTTAGATATACAAATGTGAGAGATGAAATGCAAAAGTTGCTCAATTTCAAAGACAAAATACAGCTTAAACTAGATGAATGAATAAGTCTACATAGATCATATTGACAAAATATACCTGCACCATTTTATCCATCTTCTATGAACCTTATATTGACGATGAAAAACTGTTTCAATTTTCAACTTTTTATTTTCAAAACGCTGACAGAACGGGACGGACAGCTAGGCCATAAAATCATCCGTTACTCTCAGATCGGCACTGTGGCGCAACGGTAGCGCGTCTGACTCCAGATCAGAAGGTTGCGTGTTCAAATCACGTCGGGGTCACAGAAAGTTTTGCAAAACAGTACTTATCTCATTTTCAAGAAGCTGGTTGAAGATGTTTCCTGACATCGACCAGATGTCGTGCAAAAGTATGGTTATTTAATTCAACCTGAACATTTTATTTATACCATTTGAATGAGAACGGGAATATTTTCTGGGTAACAACTTCTTTAATGTGGGAATACAAGACGTTGCGGAGTTTATACTCACTCCTTCATCAGGTGGATTGTATAGAAATAACAAAACCATTTGAATAGGTACAAAAGAATTTTTAAAATACCTTGAAAATTAATAAATTTGTTATTCCCAAATGAAGCTGTACTCTATTAGTAGTCTCTTTCTGTACTTGATGCCTCATATTTCTCAATATTTTACTCACACAAAATTCATTTGTATAGACTGCTGAGATGAACACTTAGATATACAAATGTGAGAGATGAAATGCAAAAGTTGCTCAATTTCAAAGACAAAATACAGCTTAAACTAGATGAATGAATAAGTCTACATAGATCATATTGACAAAATATACCTGCACCATTTTATCCATCTTCTATGAACCTTATATTGACGATGAAAAACTGTTTCAATTTTCAACTTTTTATTTTCAAAACGCTGACAGAACGGGACGGACAGCTAGGCCATAAAATCATCCGTTACTCTCAGATCGGCACTGTGGCGCAACGGTAGCGCGTCTGACTCCAGATCAGAAGGTTGCGTGTTCAAATCACGTCGGGGTCACAGAAAGTTTTGCAAAACAGTACTTATCTCATTTTCAAGAAGCTGGTTGAAGATGTTTCCTGACATCGACCAGATGTCGTGCAAAAGTATGGTTATTTAATTCAACCTGAACATTTTATTTATACCATTTGAATGAGAACGGGAATATTTTCTGGGTAACAACTTCTTTAATGTGGAAATACAAGACGTTTCGGAGTTTATACTCACTCCTTCATCAGGTGGATTGTATAGAAATAACAAAACCATTTGAATAGGTAAAACAGAGTTTTTAAAATAGGCCTACCTTGAAAATTAATAAATTTGTTATTCCCAAATGAAGCTATACTCTATTAGTATTTTCTTTCTGTACTTGATGCCTCATATTTCTCAATATTTTACTCACACAAAATTCATTTGTATAGACTGCTGAGATGAACACTTAGATATACAAATGTGAGAGATGAAATGCAAAAGTTGCTCAATTTCAAAGACAAAATACAGCTTAAATTAGATGAATGAATAAGTCTACATAGATCATATTGACAAAATATACCTGCACCATTTTATCCATCTTCTATGAACCTTATATTGACGATGAAAAACTGTTTCAATTTTCAACTTTTTATTTTCAAAACGCTGACAGAACGGGACGGACAGCTAGGCCATAAAATCATCCATTACTATCAGATCGGCCCTGTGGAGCGCGTCTGACTCCAGATCAGAAGGTTGCGTGTTCAAATCACGTCGGGGTCACAGAAAGTTTTGCAAAACAGCACTTGTCTCATTTTCAAGAAGCTGGTTGAAGATATTTCCTGACATCGACCAGATGTCGTGCACAAGTATGGTTATTTAATTCAACCTGAACATTTTATTTATACCATTTGAATGAGAACGGGAATATTTTCTGGGTAACAACTTCTTTAATGTGGGAATACAAGACGTTGCGGAGTTTATACTCACTCCTTCATCAGGTGGATTGTATAGAAATAACAAAACCATTTGAATAGGTACAAAAGATTTTTTAAAATACCTTGAAAATTAATAAATTTGTTATTCCCAAATGAAGCTGTACTCTATTAGTAGTCTCTTTCTGTACTTGATGCCTCATATTTCTCAATATTTTACTCACACAAAATTCATTTGTATAGACTGCTGAGATGAACACTTAGATATACAAATGTGAGAGATGAAATGCAAAAGTTGCTCAATTTCAAAGACAAAATACAGCTTAAACCAGATGAATGAATAAGTCTACATAGATCATATTGACAAAATATACCTGCACCATTTTATCTATCTTCTATGAGCCTTATATTGACGATGAAAAACTGTTTCAATTTTCAACTTTTTATTTTCAAAACGCTGACAGAACGGGACGGACAGCTAGGCCATAAAATCATCCGTTACTCTCAGATCGGCCCTGTGGCGCAACGGTAGCGCGTCTGACTCCAGATCAGAAGGTTGCGTGTTCAAATCACGTCGGGGTCACAGAAAGTTTTGCAAAACAGCACTTGTCTCATTTTCAAGAAGCTGGTTGAAGATATTTCCTGACATCGACCAGATGTCGTGCAAAAGTATGGTTATTTAATTCAACCTGAACATTTTATTTATACCATTTGAATGAGAACGGGAATATTTTCTGGGTAACAACTTCTTTAATGTGGAAATACAAGACGTTTCGGAGTTTATACTCACTCCATCATCAGGTGGATTGTATAGAAATAACAAAACCATTTGAATAGGTAAAACAGAGTTTTTAAAATAGGCCTACCTTGAAAATTAATAAATTTGTTATTCCCAAATGAAGCTATACTCTATTAGTATTTTCTTTCTGTACTTGATGCCTCATATTTCTCAATATTTTACTCACACAAAATTCATTTGTATAGACTGCTGAGATGAACACTTAGATATACAAATGTGAGAGATGAAATGCAAAAGTTGCTCAATTTCAAAGACAAAATACAGCTTAAATTAGATGAATGAATAAGTCTACATAGATCATATTGACAAAATATACCTGCATCATTTTATCCATCTTCTATGAACCTTATATTGACGATGAAAAACTGTTTCAATTTTCAACTTTTTATTTTCAAAACGCTGACAGAACGGGACGGACAGCTAGGCCATAAAATCATCCATTACTATCAGATCGGCCCTGTGGAGCGCGTCTGACTCCAGATCAGAAGGTTGCGTGTTCAAATCACGTCGGGGTCACAGAAAGTTTTGCAAAACAGCACTTGTCTCATTTTCAAGAAGCTGGTTGAAGATATTTCCTGACATCGACCAGATGTCGTGCAAAAGTATGGTTATTTAATTCAACCTGAACATTTTATTTATACCATTTGAATGAGAACGGGAATATTTTCTGGGTAACAACTTCTTTAATGTGGGAATACAAGACGTTGCGGAGTTTATACTCACTCCTTCATCAGGTGGATTGTATAGAAATAACAAAACCATTTGAATAGGTACAAAAGATTTTTTTAAATACCTTGAAAATTAATAAATTTGTTATTCCCTAATGAAGCTGTACTCTATTAGTAGTCTCTTTCTGTACTTGATGCCTCATATTTCTCAATATTTTACTCACACAAAATTCATTTGTATAGACTGCTGAGATGAACACTTAGATATACAAATGTGAGAGATGAAATGCAAAAGTTGCTCAATTTCAAAGACAAAATACAGCTTAAACTAGATGAATGAATAAGTCTACATAGATCATATTG
Organism: Gibbula magus; assembly: GCA_936450465.1. NCBI lineage: Eukaryota > Metazoa > Mollusca > Gastropoda > Trochida > Trochidae > Gibbula > Gibbula magus. Next base: position 27,102,467 of record OW388292.1, read on the forward strand.
ACAAAATATACCTGCACCATTTTATCCATCTTCAATGAGCCTTATATTGACGATGAAAAACTGTTTCAATTTTCAACTTTTTATTTTCAAAACGCTGACAGAACGGGACGGACAGCTAGGCCATAAAATCATCCGTTACTCTCAGATCGTCCCTGTGGCGCAACGGTAGCGCGTCTGACTCCAGATCAGAAGGTTGCGTGTTCAAATCACGTCGGGGTCACAGAAAGTTTTGCAAAACAGCACTTGTCTCATTTTCAAGAAGCTGGTTGAAGATATTTCCTGACATCGACCAGATGTCGTGCAAAAGTATGGTTATTTAATTCAACCTGAACATTTTATTTATACCATTTGAATGAGAACGGGAATATTTTCTGGGTAACAACTTCTTTAATGTGGAAATACAAGACGTTTCGGAGTTTATACTCACTCCTTCATCAGGTGGATTGTATAGAAATAACAAAACCATTTGAATAGGTAAAACAGAGTTTTTAAAATAGGCCTACCTTGAAAATTAATAAATTTGTTATTCCCAAATGAAGCTATACTCTATTAGTATTTTCTTTCTGTACTTGATGCCTCATATTTCTCAATTTTTTACTCACACACAATTCATTTGTATAGACTGCTGAGATGAACACTTAGATATACAAATGTGAGAGATGAAATGCAAAAGTTGCTCAATTTCAAAGACAAAATACAGCTTAAACTAGATGAATGAATAAGTCTACATAGATCATATTGACAAAATATACCTGCACCATTTTATCCATCTTCTATGAGCCTTATATTGACGATGAAAAACTGTTTCAATTTTCAACTTTTTATTTTCAAAACGCTGACAGAACGGGACGGACAGCTAGGCCATAAAATCATCCATTACTCTCAGATCGGCCCTGTGGCGCAACGGTAGCGCGTCTGACTCCAGATCAGAAGGTTGCGTGTTCAAATCACGTCGGGGTCACAGAAAGTTTTGCAAAACAGCACTTGTCTCATTTTCAAGAAGCTGGTTGAAGATATTTCCTGACATCGACCAGATGTCGTGCAAAAGTATGGTTATTTAATTCAACCTGAACATTTTATTTATACCATTTGAATGAGAACGGGAATATTTTCTGGGTAACAACTTCTTTAATGTGGAAATACAAGACGTTTCAGAGTTTATACTCACTCCTTCATCAGGTGGATTGTATAGAAATAACAAAACCATTTGAATAGGTAAAACAGAGTTTTTAAAATAGGCCTACCTTGAAAATTAATAAATTTGTTATTCCCAAATGAAGCTATACTCTATTAGTATTTTCTTTCTGTACTTGATGCCTCATATTTCTCAATATTTTACTCACACAAAATTCATTTGTATAGACTGCTGAGATGAACACTTAGATATACAAATGTGAGAGATGAAATGCAAAAGTTGCTCAATTTCAAAGACAAAATACAGCTTAAATTAGATGAATGAATAAGTCTACATAGATCATATTGACAAAATATTCGTGCACCATTTTATCCATCTTCTATGAACCTTATATTGACGATGAAAAACTGTTTCAATTTTCAACTTTTTATTTTCAAAACGCTGACAGAACGGGACGGACAGCTAGGCCATAAAATCATCCATTACTATCAGATCGGCCCTGTGGAGCGCGTCTGACTCCAGATCAGAAGGTTGCGTGTTCAAATCACGTCGGGGTCACAGAAAGTTTTGCAAAACAGCACTTGTCTCATTTTCAAGAAGCTGGTTGAAGATATTTCCTGACATCGACCAGATGTCGTGCAAAAGTATGGTTATTTAATTCAACCTGAACATTTTATTTATACCATTTGAATGAGAACGGGAATATTTTCTGGGTAACAACTTCTTTAATGTGGGAATACAAGACGTTTCGGAGTTTATACTCACTCCTTCATCAGGTGGATTGTATAGAAATAACAAAACCATTTGAATAGGTAAAAAAGATTTTCAAAAATACCTTGAAAATTAATAAATTTGTTATTCCCAAATGAAGCTGTACTCTATTAGTAGTCTTTTTCTGTACTTGATGCCTCATATTTCTCAATTTTTTACTCACACACAATTCATTTGTATAGACTGCTGAGATGAACACTTAGATATACAAATGTGAGAGATGAAATGCAAAAGTTGCTCAATTTCAAAGACAAAATACAGCTTAAACTAGATGAATGAATAAGTCTACATAGATCATATTGACAAAATATACCTGCACCATTTTATCCATCTTCTATGAGCCTTATATTGACGATGAAAAACTGTTTCAATTTTCAACTTTTTATTTTCAAAACGCTGACAGAACGGGACGGACAGCTAGGCCATAAAATCATCCATTACTCTCAGATCGGCCCTGTGGCGCAACGGTAGCGCGTCTGACTCCAGATCAGAAGGTTGCGTGTTCAAATCACGTCGGGGTCACAGAAAGTTTTGCAAAACAGCACTTGTCTCATTTTCAAGAAGCTGGTTGAAGATATTTCCTGACATCGACCAGATGTCGTGCAAAAGTATGGTTATTTAATTCAACCTGAACATTTTATTTATACCATTTGAATGAGAACGGGAATATTTTCTGGGTAACAACTTCTTTAATGTGGGAATACAAGACGTTGCGGAGTTTATACTCACTCCTTCATCAGGTTAATTGTATAGAAAGAACAAAACCATTTGAATAGGTAAAACAGAGTTTTTAAAATAGGCCTACCTTGAAAATTAATAAATTTGTTATTCCCAAATGAAGCTATACTCTATTAGTAGTCTCTTTCTGTACTTGATGCCTCATATTTCTCAATATTTTACTCACACAAAATTCACTGCTGAGATGAACACTTAGATATACAAATGTGAGAGATGAAATGCAAAAGTTGCTCAATTTCAAAGACAAAATACAGCTTAAACTAGATGAATGAATAAGTCTACATAGATCATATTGACAAAATATACCTGCACCATTTTATCCATCTTCTATGAGCCTTATATTGACGATGAAAAACTGTTTCAATTTTCAACTTTTTATTTTCAAAACGCTGACAGAACGGGACGGACACCTAGGCCATAAAATCATCCATTACTCTCAGATCGGCCCTGTGGCGCAACGGTAGCGCGTCTGACTCCAGATCAGAAGGTTGCGTGTTCAAATCACGTCGGGGTCACAGAAAGTTTTGCAAAACAGTACTTATCTCATTTTCAAGAAGCTGGTTGAAGATATTTCCTGACATCGACCAGATGTCGTGCAAAAGTATGGTTATTTAATTCAACCTGAACATTTTATTTATACCATTTGAATGAGAACGGGAATATTTTCTGGGTAACAACTTCTTTAATGTGGAAATACAAGACGTTTCGGAGTTTATACTCACTCCTTCATCAGGTGGATTGTATAGAAATAACAAAACCATTTGAATAGGTAAAACAGAGTTTTTAAAATAGGCCTACCTTGAAAATTAATAAATTTGTTATTCCCAAATGAAGCTATACTCTATTAGTAGTCTCTTTCTGTACTTGATGCCTCATATTTCTCAATATTTTACTCACACAAAATTCACTGCTGAGATGAACACTTAGATATACAAATGTGAGAGATGAAATGCAAAAGTTGCTCAATTTCAAAGACAAAATACAGCTTAAACTAGATGAATGAATAAGTCTACATAGATCATATTGACAAAATATACCTGCACCATTTTATCCATCTTCTATGAGCCTTATATTGACGATGAAAAACTGTTTCAATTTTCAACTTTTTATTTTCAAAACGCTGACAGAACGGGACGGACACCTAGGCCATAAAATCATCCATTACTCTCAGATCGGCCCTGTGGCGCAACGGTAGTGCGTCTGACTCCAGATCAGAAGGTTGCGTGTTCAAATCACGTCGGGGTCACAGAAAGTTTTGCAAAACAGCACTTATCTCATTTTCAATAAGCTGGTTGAAGATATTTCCTGACATCGACCAGATGTCGTGCAAAAGTATATTGTTATTTAATTCAATCTGGACATTTTATTTATACCATTTGAATGAGAACGGGAATATTCTCTGGGTAACAACTTCTTTAATGTGGGAATACAAGACGTTTCGGAGTTTTTACTCACTCCTTCATCAGGTGGATTGTATAGAAATAACAAAACCATTTGAATAGGTAAAAAATATTTTTTAAAATACCCTTGAAAATTAATAAATTTGTTATTCCCAAATGAAGCTATACTCTATTAGTAGTCTCTTTGTGTACTTGATGCCTCATATTTCTCAATATTTTCCTCACACAAAATTCATTTGTATAGACTGCTGAGATGAACACTTAGATATACAAATGTGAGAGATGAAATGCAAAAGTTGCTCAATTTCAAAGACAAAATACAGCGTAAACTAGATGAATGAATAAGTCTACATAGATCATATTGACAAAATATACCTGCACCATTTTATCCATCTTCTATGAGCCTTATATTGACGATGAAAAACTGTTTCAATTTTCAACTTTTTATTTTCCAAACGCTGACAGAACGGGACGGACAGCTAGGCCATAAAATCATCCATTACTCTCAGATCGGCCCTGAGGCGCAACGGTAGCGCGTCTGACTCCAGATCAGAAGGTTGCGTGTTCAAATCACGTCGGGGTCACAGAAAGTTTTGCAAAACAGTACTTATCTCATTTTCAATAAGCTGGTTGAAGATATTTCCTGACATCGACCAGATGTCGTGCAAAAGTATGGTTATTTAATTCAACCTGAACATTTTATTTATACCATTTGTATGAGAACGGGAATATTTTCTGGGTAACAACTTCTTTAATGTGGGAATACAAGACGTTGCGGAGTTTATACTCTCTCCTTCATCAGGTGGATTGTATAGAATAACAAAACCATTTGAATAGGTACAAAAGATTTTTTAAAATACCTTGAAAATTAATAAATTTGTTATTCCCAAATGAAGCTGTACTCTATTAGTAGTCTCTTTCTGTACTTGATGCCTCATATTTCTCAATTTTTTACTCACACAAAATTCATTTGTATAGACTGCTGAGATGAACACTTAGATATACAAATGTGAGAGATGAAATGCAAAAGTTGCTCAATTTCAAAGACAAAATACAGCTTAAACTAGATGAATGAATAAGTCTACATAGATCATATTGACAAAATATTCGTGCACCATTTTATCCATCTTCTATGAACCTTATATTGACTATGAAAAACTGTTTCAATTTTCAACTTTTTATTTTCAAAACGCTGACAGAACGGGGCGGACAGCTAGGCCATAACATCATCCATTACTCTCAGATCGGCCCTTTTGCGCAACGGTAGCGCGTCTGACTCCAGATCAGAAGGTTGCGTGTTCAAATCACGTCGGGGTCACAGAAAGTTTTGCAAAACAGTACTTATCTCATTTTCAAGAAGCTGGTTGAAGATATTTCCTGACATCGACCAGATGTCGTGCAAAAGTATGGTTATTTAATTCAACCTGAACATTTTATTTATACCATTTGAATGAGAACGGGAATATTTTCTGGGTAACAACTTCTTTAATGTGGAAATACAAGACGTTTCGGAGTTTATACTCACTCCTTCATCAGGTGGATTGTATAGAAATAACAAAACCATTTGAATAGGTAAAACAGAGTTTTTAAAATAGGCCTACCTTGAAAATTAATAAATTTGTTATTCCCAAATGAAGCTATACTCTATTAGTAGTCTCTTTCTGTACTTGATGCCTCATATTTCTCAATATTTTACTCACACAAAATTCACTGCTGAGATGAACACTAAGATATACAAATGTGAGAGATGAAATGCAAAAGTTGCTCAATTTCAAAGACAAAATACAGCTTAAACTAGATGAATGAATAAGTCTACATAGATCATATTGACAAAATATACCTGCACCATTTTATCCATCTTCTATGAACCTTATATTGACGATGAAAAACTGTTTCAATTTTCAACTTTTTATTTTCAAAACGCTGACAGAACGGGACGGACACCTAGGCCATAAAATCATCCATTACTCTCAGATCGGCCCTGTGGCGCAACGGTAGCGCGTCTGACTCCAGATCAGAAGGTTGCGTGTTCAAATCACGTCGGGGTCACAGAAAGTTTTGCAAAACAGCACTTATCTCATTTTCAATAAGCTGGTTGAAGATATTTCCTGACATCGACCAGATGTCGTGCAAAAGTATATTGTTATTTAATTCAATCTGGACATTTTATTTATACCATTTGAATGAGAACGGGAATATTCTCTGGGTAACAACTTCTTTAATGTGGGAATACAAGACGTTTCGGAGTTTTTACTCACTCCTTCATCAGGTGGATTGTATAGAAATAACAAAACCATTTGAATAGGTAAAAAATATTTTTTAAAATACCCTTGAAAATTAATAAATTTGTTATTCCCAAATGAAGCTATACTCTATTAGTAGTCTCTTTGTGTACTTGATGCCTCATATTTCTCAATATTTTCCTCACACAAAATTCATTTGTATAGACTGCTGAGATGAACACTTAGATATACAAATGTGAGAGATGAAATGCAAAAGTTGCTCAATTTCAAAGACAAAATACAGCGTAAACTAGATGAATGAATAAGTCTACATAGATCATATTGACAAAATATACCTGCACCATTTTATCCATCTTCTATGAGCCTTATATTGACGATGAAAAACTGTTTCAATTTTCAACTTTTTATTTTCCAAACGCTGACAGAACGGGACGGACAGCTAGGCCATAAAATCATCCATTACTCTCAGATCGGCCCTGAGGCGCAACGGTAGCGCGTCTGACTCCAGATCAGAAGGTTGCGTGTTCAAATCACGTCGGGGTCACAGAAAGTTTTGCAAAACAGTACTTATCTCATTTTCAATAAGCTGGTTGAAGATATTTCCTGACATCGACCAGATGTCGTGCAAAAGTATGGTTATTTAATTCAACCTGAACATTTTATTTATACCATTTGTATGAGAACGGGAATATTTTCTGGGTAACAACTTCTTTAATGTGGGAATACAAGACGTTGCGGAGTTTATACTCTCTCCTTCATCAGGTGGATTGTATAGAATAACAAAACCATTTGAATAGGTACAAAAGATTTTTTAAAATACCTTGAAAATTAATAAATTTGTTATTCCCAAATGAAGCTGTACTCTATTAGTAGTCTCTTTCTGTACTTGATGCCTCATATTTCTCAATTTTTTACTCACACAAAATTCATTTGTATAGACTGCTGAGATGAACACTTAGATATACAAATGTGAGAGATGAAATGCAAAAGTTGCTCAATTTCAAAGACAAAATACAGCTTAAACTAGATGAATGAATAAGTCTACATAGATCATATTGACAAAATATTCGTGCACCATTTTATCCATCTTCTATGAACCTTATATTGACTATGAAAAACTGTTTCAATTTTCAACTTTTTATTTTCAAAACGCTGACAGAACGGGGCGGACAGCTAGGCCATAACATCATCCATTACTCTCAGATCGGCCCTTTTGCGCAACGGTAGCGCGTCTGACTCCAGATCAGAAGGTTGCGTGTTCAAATCACGTCGGGGTCACAGAAAGTTTTGCAAAACAGTACTTATCTCATTTTCAAGAAGCTGGTTGAAGATATTTCCTGACATCGACCAGATGTCGTGCAAAAGTATGGTTATTTAATTCAACCTGAACATTTTATTTATACCATTTGAATGAGAACGGGAATATTTTCTGGGTAACAACTTCTTTAATGTGGAAATACAAGACGTTTCGGAGTTTATACTCACTCCTTCATCAGGTGGATTGTATAGAAATAACAAAACCATTTGAATAGGTAAAACAGAGTTTTTAAAATAGGCCTACCTTGAAAATTAATAAATTTGTTATTCCCAAATGAAGCTATACTCTATTAGTAGTCTCTTTCTGTACTTGATGCCTCATATTTCTCAATATTTTACTCACACAAAATTCACTGCTGAGATGAACACTAAGATATACAAATGTGAGAGATGAAATGCAAAAGTTGCTCAATTTCAAAGACAAAATACAGCTTAAACTAGATGAATGAATAAGTCTACATAGATCATATTGACAAAATATACCTGCACCATTTTATCCATCTTCTATGAACCTTATATTGACGATGAAAAACTGTTTCAATTTTCAACTTTTTATTTTCAAAACGCTGACAGAACGGGACGGACACCTAGGCCATAAAATCATCCATTACTCTCAGATCGGCCCTGTGGCGCAACGGTAGCGCGTCTGACTCCAGATCAGAAGGTTGCGTGTTCAAATCACGTCGGGGTCACAGAAAGTTTTGCAAAACAGCACTTATCTCATTTTCAATAAGCTGGTTGAAGATATTTCCTGACATCGACCAGATGTCGTGCAAAAGTATATTGTTATTTAATTCAATCTGGACATTTTATTTATACCATTTGAATGAGAACGGGAATATTCTCTGGGTAACAACTTCTTTAATGTGGGAATACAAGACGTTTCGGAGTTTTTACTCACTCCTTCATCAGGTGGATTGTATAGAAATAACAAAACCATTTGAATAGGTAAAAAATATTTTTTAAAATACCCTTGAAAATTAATAAATTTGTTATTCCCAAATGAAGCTATACTCTATTAGTAGTCTCTTTGTGTACTTGATGCCTCATATTTCTCAATATTTTCCTCACACAAAATTCATTTGTATAGACTGCTGAGATGAACACTTAGATATACAAATGTGAGAGATGAAATGCAAAAGTTGCTCAATTTCAAAGACAAAATACAGCGTAAACTAGATGAATGAATAAGTCTACATAGATCATATTGACAAAATATACCTGCACCATTTTATCCATCTTCTATGAGCCTTATATTGACGATGAAAAACTGTTTCAATTTTCAACTTTTTATTTTCCAAACGCTGACAGAACGGGACGGACAGCTAGGCCATAAAATCATCCATTACTCTCAGATCGGCCCTGTGGCGCAACGGTAGCGCGTCTGACTCCAGATCAGAAGGTTGCGTGTTCAAATCACGTCGGGGTCACAGAAAGTTTTGCAAAACAGTACTTATCTCATTTTGAAGAAGCTGGTTGAAGATATTTCCTGACATCGACCAGATGTCGTGCAAAAGTATGGTTATTTAATTCAACCTGAACATTTTATTTATACCATTTGTATGAGAACGGGAATATTTTCTGGGTAACAACTTCTTTAATGTGGGAATACAAGACGTTGCGGAGTTTATACTCACTCCTTCATCAGGTGGATTGTATAGAAATAACAAAACCATTTGAATAAGTACAAAAGATTTTTTAAAATACCTTGAAAATTAATAAATTTGTTATTCCCAAATGAAGCTGTACTCTATTATTAGTCTCTTTCTGTACTTGATGCCTCATATTTCTCAATTTTTTACTCACACAAAATTCATTTGTATAGACTGCTGAGATGAACACTTAGATATACAAATGTGAGAGATGAAATGCAAAAGTTGCTCAATTTCAAAGACAAAATACAGCGTAAACTAGATGAATGAATAAGTCTACATAGATCATATTGACAAAATATACCTGCACCATTTTATCCATCTTCTATGAGCCTTATATTGACGATGAAAAACTGTTTCAATTTTCAACTTTTTATTTTCCAAACGCTGACAGAACGGGACGGACAGCTAGGCCATAAAATCATCCATTACTCTCAGATCGGCCCTGTGGCGCAACGGTAGCGCGTCTGACTCCAGATCAGAAGGTTGCGTGTTCAAATCACGTCGGGGTCACAGAAAGTTTTGCAAAACAGTACTTATCTCATTTTCAAGAAGCTGGTTGAAGATATTTCCTGACATCGACCAGATGTCGTGCAAAAGTATGGTTATTTAATTCAACCTGAACATTTTATTTATACCATTTGTATGAGAACGGGAATATTTTCTGGGTAACAACTTCTTTAATGTGGGAATACAAGACGTTGCGGAGTTTATACTCACTCCTTCATCAGGTGGATTGTATAGAAATAACAAAACCATTTGAATAAGTACAAAAGATTTTTTAAAATACCTTGAAAATTAATAAATTTGTTATTCCCAAATGAAGCTATACTCTATTAGTAGTCTCTTTCTGTACTTGATGCCTCATATTTCTCAATTTTTTACTCACACAAAATTCATTTGTATAGACTTCTGAGATGAACACTTAGATATACAAATGTGAGAGATGAAATGCAAAAGTTGCTCAATTTCAAAGACAAAATACAGCTTAAACTAGATGAATGAATAAGTCTACATAGATCATATTGACAAAATATTCGTGCACCATTTTATCCATCTTCTATGAACCTTATATTGACTATGAAAAACTGTTTCAATTTTCAACTTTTTATTTTCAAAACGCTGACAGAACGGGACGGACAGCTAGGCCATAACATCATCCATTACTCTCAGATCGGCCCTTTTGCGCAACGGTAGCGCGTCTGACTCCAGATCAGAAGGTTGCGTGTTCAAATCACGTCGGGGTCACAGAAAGTTTTGCAAAACAGTACTTATCTCATTTTCAAGAAGCTGGTTGAAGATATTTCCTGACATCGACCAGATGTCGTGCAAAAGTATGGTTATTTAATTCAACCTGAACATTTTATTTATACCATTTGAATGAGAACGGGAATATTTTCTGGGTAACAACTTCTTTAATGTGGAAATACAAGACGTTTCGGAGTTTATACTCACTCCTTCATCAGGTGGATTGTATAGAAATAACAAAACCATTTGAATAGGTAAAACAGATTTTTAAAAATATCTTGAAAATTAATAAATTTGTTATTCCCAAATGAAGCTATACACTATTAGTAGTCTCTTTCTGTACTTGATGCCTCATATTTCTCAATATTTTACTCACACAAAATTCATTTGTATAGACTGCTGAGATGAACACTTAGATATACAAATGTGAGAGATGAAATGCAAAAGTTGCTCAATTTCAAAGACAAAATACAGCTTAAACTAGATGAATGAATAAGTCTACATAGATCATACTGACAAAATATTCGTGCACCATTTTACAAATCTTCTAAGAACCTTATATTGACGATGAAAAACTGTTTCAATTTTCAACTTTTTATTTTCAAAACGCTGACAGAACGGGACGGACAGCTAGGCCATAACATCATCCATTACTCTCAGATCGGCCCTTTTGCGCAACGGTAGCGCGTCTGACTCCAGATCAGAAGGTTGCGTGTTCAAATCACGTCGGGGTCACAGAAAGTTTTGCAAAACAGTACTTATCTCATTTTCAAGAAGCTGGTTGAAGATATTTCCTGACATCGACCAGATGTCGTGCAAAAGTATGGTTATTTAATTCAACCTGAACATTTTATTTATACCATTTGAATGAGAACGGGAATATTTTCTGGGTAACAACTTCTTTAATGTGGAAATACAAGACGTTTCGGAGTTTATACTCACTCCTTCATCAGGTGGATTGTATAGAAATAACAAAACCATTTGAATAGGTAAAACAGATTTTTAAAAATATCTTGAAAATTAATAAATTTGTTATTCCCAAATGAAGCTATACACTATTAGTAGTCTCTTTCTGTACTTGATGCCTCATATTTCTCAATATTTTACTCACACAAAATTCATTTGTATAGACTGCTGAGATGAACACTTAGATATACAAATGTGAGAGATGAAATGCAAAAGTTGCTCAATTTCAAAGACAAAATACAGCTTAAACTAGATGAATGAATAAGTCTACATAGATCATATTGACAAAATATACCTGCACCATTTTATCCATCTTCTATGAGCCTTATATTGACGATGAAAAACTGTTTCAATTTTCAACTTTTTATTTTCAAAACGCTGACAGAACGGGACGGACAGCTAGGCCATAAAATCATCCATTACTCTCAGATCGGCCATGTGGCGCAACGGTAGCGCGTCTGACTCCAGATCAGAAGGTTGCGTGTTCAAATCACGTCGGGGTCACAGAAAGTTTTGCAAAACAGCACTTATCTCATTTTAAATAAGCTGGTTGAAGATATTTCCTGACATCGACCAGATGTCGTGCAAAAGTATATTGTTATTTAATTCAATCTGAACATTTTATTTATACCATTTGAATGAGAACGGGAATATTTTTTGGGTAACAACTTCTTTAATGTGGGAATACAAGACGTTTCGGAGTTTATACTCACTCCTTCATCAGGTGGATTGTATAGAAATAACAAAACCATTTGAATAGGTAAAACAGATTTTTAAAAATATCTTGAAAATTAATAAATTTGTTATTCCCAAATGAAGCTATACTCTATTAGTAGTCTCTTTCTGTACTTGATGCCTCATATTTCTCAATATTTTACTCACACAAAATTCACTGCTGAGATGAACACTTAGATATACAAATGTGAGAGATGAAATGCAAAAGTTGCTCAATTTCAAAGACAAAATACAGCTTAAACTAGATGAATGAATAAGTCTACATAGATCATATTGACAAAATATACCTGCACCATTTTATCCATCTTCTATGAGCCTTATATTGACGATGAAAAACTGTTTCAATTTTCAACTTTTTATTTTCAAAACGCTGACAGAACGGGACGGACAGCTAGGCCATAACATCATCCATTACTCTCAGATCGGCCCTTTTGCGCAACGGTAGCGCGTCTGACTCCAGATCAGAAGGTTGCGTGTTCAAATCACGTCGGGGTCACAGAAAGTTTTGCAAAACAGCACTTGTCTCATTTTCAAGAAGCTGGTTGAAGATATTTCCTGACATCGACCAGATGTCGTGCAAAAGTATGGTTATTTAATTCAACCTGAACATTTTATTTATACCATTTGAATGAGAACGGGAATATTTTCTGGGTAACAACTTCTTTAATGTGGGAATACAAGACGTTGCGGAGTTTATACTCTCTCCTTCATCAGGTGGATTGTATAGAATAACAAAACCATTTGAATAGGTAAAAAAGATTTTTTAAAATACCTTGAAAATTAATAAATTTGTTATTCCCAAATGAAGCTGTACTCTATTAGTAGTCTCTTTCTGTACTTGATGCCTCATATTTCTCAATTTTTTACTCACACAAAATTCATTTGTATAGACTGCTGAGATGAACACTTAGATATACAAATGTGAGAGATGAAATGCAAAAGTTGCTCAATTTCAAAGACAAAATACAGCTTAAACTAGATGAATGAATAAGTCTACATAGATCATATTGACAAAATATTCGTGCACCATTTTATCCATCTTCTATGAACCTTATATTGACGATGAAAAACTGTTTAAATTTTCAACTTTTTATTTTCAAAACGCTGACAGAACGGGACGGACAGCTAGGCCATAAAATCATCCATTACTCTCAGATCGGCCCTGTGGCGCAACGGTAGCGCGTCTGACTCCAGATCAGAAGGTTGCGTGTTCAAATCACGTCGGGGTCACAGAAAGTTTTGCAAAACAGCACTTGTCTCATTTTCAAGAAGCTGGTTGAAGATATTTCCTGACATCGACCAGATGTCGTGCAAAAGTATGGTTATTTAATTCAACCTGAACATTTTATTTATACCATTTGAATGAGAACGGGAATATTTTCTGGGTAACAACTTCTTTAATGTGGGAATACAAGACGTTTCGGAGTTTATACTCACTCCTTCATCAGGTGGATTGTATAGAAATAACAGAACCATTTGAATAGGTAAAAAAGATTTTTTAAAATACCTTGAAAATTAATAAATTTGTTATTCCCAAATGAAGCTGTTCTCTATTAGTACACTGTAAAAATGGTGTTTAGCATATAAACATAATACTAAGCGCGTATCTTGTCCTTTTTTTTTACGCGTTTAGACCCCTAAACACGTTTAGCTACCTGAATTTGTTTAGGAATGTGTTTAGCAACTAATCACGTTTAGCTACATAAACACGTTTATTAATGTGCTTAGCAACTAAACACATTCCTAAACACATTTAGGTATCTAAACGTGTTTATGGGTCTAAACGTGTAAAAAGAACAGGACAAGATACGCGCTTAGTATTATGTTTAGCTTTTCAACACAAAACCACACTCTCCAGCACGCCTGAAAATAAAAGCATTGCAACTATACAAAATATTTAAATCAATGAAGACCAATGTTATATCTTGTAATTCAATCTTACACACCGCCATCACCAAAAAATTCATGGCGCTTAATAAAAATTATATAAGTACATATAATATATAAGTGTATGATACAAGAAATAAATTTGGTCTGCATCACCCCTTTTATAGGGGTGATTAATAATGACTCAAAATCAGGAATTTCTCGAAAAGATTTATTAAAAATTATTGATAAAATAACCATATACACCAATCAACTCATCGATTTCACCAAATATTAAATTTATAAGACAACCATTATTCTCACAATATACATGGATAAGAAGGTATCTACATATAATATATATGCTTATATATGCTTGAACAATGTTCACTTGGCAGTTAAATTTTCAGACACAAATATTAAAAAAGTGGTTTTAGAATCAAGGCAATTTAGCAACATTCTAATCCTTATACGTAATGTTAAACATTAATGAGTGTCTGCATATGAATTAATAACTAAATAAATCCTTTAAAATAAGTTTGGGTGTTTTCAACATAATATTTTCACACCATCAGAATCATTTAAAAAAAAAGAAGGTTGATGCTCAATCCCTTTGTTCTGGAGAAAACATGTTATAGTAATATATATGTTTACAAAGCTTTTGTAGTTTACTCCCTTAAAAGATCTGTATAAGTCAAAGGATTTGGAAAGGTAGTTGAGATTCAGGATGGTCTTTTGTAAACTGCATTATATCTTCTTTGGCATCCTTCACCTGAAACATGAATGAAGAAACTTTTAGTTTACCATCGAAATGCAACATGACAAAAATAACACAATAGATGAACATATCCAGTCTCCTGAAAACATTTTAACAAATGTAGTAAAGTGTAACATGTTATGGAATAACTCAATTGGGTATATACAAATGGTTGTTGTGAAAAATTAACTGACATCAAATCAAGTGATCAATCAGTAAATACTGTCATTATTTTAGTGGGACTTCAACGTTCTGTAATCACTGATCCTGTCAGTTCTGGTTTCCTACAAAAAGGGCAAAAATAAGTCACAAAAGAGTCAAAAATAAAATGGCAGATACAACATTTTTTTTACCAAAATATATCCATACAATTGTTATGTATTTGTGATAGTATTTTAATATAAAGGAATTTGGTTCAATATTTACTCACCACAGCTGAGTCAATGCTAACAGTTTCTTGTATTTCTTCATCACATCATCTTTCTTGTCAAGGCAGACTGTCATCAGGAAAATTCCTTCTCCAACTGCATAACATAGATACATCTAAATATACTGGTCTGGTCCTAAATGAGCTATATGAGCATCAACCAAGTATTTAATGATGAACATATTGTCATATGCTTCTTTCAGAACTTATTTTAGCAAATACAATTGTTAAACATCTACACCCTTATTACACATCTTAATTCAAGTAATTAAACACAACCAGTTACACTAGTCAAACCTCACTACAATGGAATTCGATAGTAACATGTAGTTTATGGATATTACTTCGTGTTAGATATATAAACATTATCAGAACTCTCATATATATCATTTATATAAATAACAAATATTACTAAAATATATATGTACTGTTGGTGCTAAGCATATAATAAACGTACGTTAAATGACTCATTACAAACTCCTTTGACAAATGAAAACAACATAGAAAGCAATCGGACGACGTTGTAAATTCTCAAATCAACCTACCTTTCAAAGTCTTGATTGGAACCATAAGTGTGTCGTTCAGGGAACATGGAGACATATATTCACAGTAACATCAACTTTTGGCTTCATGTGCACTTCGAATG